>CM061142.1:584058893-584658893 GCA_030789695.1 Scilla litardierei | reverse complement strand
TGACATTTTCACTCGGCCGAGTGAAGACCCTACTCAGCTGAGTAGGGTACTGATCAGGGAAGATTCGAAAACCCCTCTCTGTTAATTACATGCCACTCGGCCGAGTGACAAAGTCACTCGGCCGAGTGAACCAGACACTTTCAGCACTTAAAAAGCTCTGAGTGGCCTAGCCACTCGGCCGAGTGACTTTAGTCTACTCGGCCGAGTGATAGTGCTACTCGGCTGAGTCGGAACTTACACGAAAAATTTTAAAATTTTATAAACTAATCCACTCGACCAAGTGGTCACCGCCACTTGGCCGAGTGACGTACTATATATAGTCAATAGCTCGCGGCCCCAAATCAAAAATTCCCAAATTCTCAAACTGACAGCCCGAGCTTCCCCCAATTGCCCGAGCATCCGACCCCATCGCCCGAGCCGTACCCACCCGTGCCCGAGTGGCACGACACCACATCATCGTTCCCACCGCTCAGTCACCGCCGGCGATGCCTCCCTCGTTGCCGATCGTCCCCCTTAGCCCTAATTTCCCCTTTTCTCCCAATCTCATTTTCGTAAGCCCTATTCTGCTCCGAATCAAAATTAAACTATATACACACCTATTTCTCTTGATTTTCCCCTAAATTTATTGATATTCATTGCTAATTAATCAATCCGTGTTTCAGGATAGCTTGGGGGAGAATCAGGGGTAGATTCGGAGCTTCTTAGGTGAGGCGTCTCTTTGCTCTCACCACTCGCTTGGAGTCGCATTGTGCTTGTGTATACGCACTCCTTTTTATTAGCACTTCGCTTTGGTTGGCACATCTCACGGCATTACCATGCCTCTACGCACTAGGTCGCGTTCGCGGGCACCCAACCAAGCGGAGGAGGACTAGCGAGCCTAGCTCTTCCTCTGCTAGAGCAGACTCCCCACCATCTAGCCCACCACCACCCACATTTTTGCCTCCTACCGCACACATTCCACCCCACCAGCACAGCCCGTCCCAGCTTTTGACACGATGGGGATCACTTTCCGAGATGACGCACACCGCGTCAGATTTGAAAGAATCTCCCATCGTTCGATCGTCCCCTCTAGGTTTGCACACACTACAGATTTAGAACGCCTAGGGGTATTCGAGAGCCTACTCCAGGTGTATGACAACGTGGGGTAGCGTGATTTTTTATTGGTGTCGGCGGACACCTACATCCGACCGACACTCAGAGTCCTGAGTTCTATCCGTAGGACTCAAGGGGGTTGCACGTTTCGTCTGATGGATCGTGAGTGCGAGATCACTCTCGATATGCTATGAGCCATTTTCCAGTGGCCCCCTGTCCCGGACCCCGACCGCGCTTTTAGTCCCACGCACATCGCCCCACCGTCATTCGATACACATGCTTTCTGGACGTTGATCACGGGCTCCCCACTCGCTTTTGACCCTAGCCGGGCCAAGGCCTCCTCTATCATCCACCCATGCCTCCGCATTGCTCAGCGCCTCATGGCAGCCACATTTCTCGTGAGGTATGAGCCTGGGACGATGTCTACGCCTGAGCTTTATATGCTCTACGCGATGACTAGAGCGAGAGTCTTTGAGGGTGACACGGACGTCTTAGTCCCCACCGTTCAGATCTATTTAGCTAGCTGGTACCTAGACCGCATTGTTTCTTCTGCCACTGCCAGGACGGTGATCTGTTGTGGCGGTCGGATTACCTTGCTAGCTCCTTTGTGCGGGGTTGACCTCCCAGTTGGTTTGCTTTGACCCACGGGCCCCACCTCCCTTTCCTTAGATGTCATGGCCCGCATGGGGATGTTGCGTACTCATGGCCAGCACCACTGGATTTGGTTGCACGGTCCTTTTGTTACAGATTATATGATGCTTCTGAGCCCCGCTCGGACCCACTTTGGACCAACAGGAGGGGTGTGGAGACCAGAGATGGAGCTCCTCATCCCAGCTGCGTACGTGCTTGAGCCCGAGGGCTATGAACAGGAGCCCCTCCTACTACCTCTGGACCCGGAGATCCCTATCACTCAGCCTGCACCAGATTTGAGCACTGCTCCCTTCACCTCTGTCCACACTTCTGTTAGTGTTGGGAGCACCCTAGCTGAGTCCACCACCACCACCATCACCTCTGTGTCGTTGACCTCTGATCCCATTTCTTATGAGAGTTTTGAGAGCGCCACCACCGCTGTTTTTGAGAGAGGCGAGCCTTCCTTTATTTCGATGGCCGAGACCCCTGTCGTCACCAGATTTCTCGACCCCTATGGAGTCATTTTCTGCCGATCTCACGATTTCCCCAGTCGTTGACACTTCTGTCTCTGCTTCCGATGTATTCACTGAGAGCGTCGTGACGTCTGTCCCCATTTCTGTGTCAGCGACCTCTCCACCCTTCTCGCCCACTTTCACCACTTCAGATTCTGTCGTTGCTCGCACTTCTGAGAGCATCCCTGCATCTCAGCCTCCCACAGAGGCTGAACGTCTTTTAGCGAGCACAGCACCACACACTCACCCAGTAGTGGCCCCATTTGTCTACGGTGGCCGTGTGCGACAACCCTGACCCACACCTGTTCGACCCTCTTCCCTCGTCATCGACACCTTCGTTCAGCACCTGTGTGTTTTAGAGGGGGGCGTTAGTGGGCTCAGAAGAGATTTTCAGGCTCTCGCCGCCACCGTTAGCTCTGTGCAGTCTCACATCGCTCTACTCCTTGGTATTCAGGTTACCCTGAACCAGATTCTTGCGCAACTGCCACAGCCCCCACCTGTCGCTATCCGTCCCATTTCACAGTAGCATCTGCCACCACCTCCCCCCACCACAGGACGGTGCTGGTGATCCACCACCTGCTTAGGCACACATTTGATGCCTCACATATTTTTTCCGTTGTTGTGATTGATATTATCTTTTCTGCCGATTTTGTGCCCCTCCTCCCCACACATTTTGGTCAGTTTTTGTTCTGATTTGTCTATATCATCCCGGGAGAGAGGACGTATTTCTGGGACCGTTATTTTTGCACCACCTTGATCTCTGCACTCATTGCTTGCATTTCCATCCCATTTTCTTTCATTTTTCATCCTTTATCATGCATGCACCCTCACCCACCCCATCCCTATCATAGTTCTCCTTGTGCCACACTTAGCATATTAAGGAAACTGTGCAGTTTAGCTTGGGGAGTGAGTGTCTCACGCATTTTTCATTTTTCTTTAATTTTATCTTCATTTTTTCCACCTTTCTTTATTTCCCACTTATTTTCATCCACTTTTTCATGTTTTTCCTCATGCATCACGTTTTCTTATTTTTGTGTGTGTTGCATATGTATAGTGGTTCTTATTTTTCCTTAATCCTTATTTCTTTTATCCTTTTTTGCTAGAGCTGAATTTTTTGTGATGACGATGACTTGGAGTTAGCTTACTTTTACATGCATATTCTCTTGCCATGCCATCGTTTTTATTTCAGATATCATATGTTATACGTTGCCATGCATTCAAGAATAGTAACATGCATCTTTATTATATGATTTTGAATGAAATTTTACCATTAGCTGAGTCTGAAGATTTATATTGTATACTTTTCATAGAAAACACACCAAGCTTCACGCATTGATTGCCTAAATTTGGAGTACTGCTTTGTTGTCTACTATCACTTCTATTTGCATGAAATTGTACGCTCAACTTCCCGGTTGATTGAATGTATGCATTTTTGATATAACTGGATTAGTTTACTTTATGAATTCAAACTGAGTAGGTTACATTATCCTGCTGAAAGTTGTCATGCACATTCAAAAGAGTGAACTGAGCGTTGAATATTTTTCTTTCTCCACATATCTTGAACTTGATTTCTATACTTAAAATCATTGGTGAATCTCCCCTTAGCCAATCTTATATTGGCATCTTTCACTTGCTATAAAGTTCAAGCTCCAATACCCCAAAATCAAAAGAAAAAAGAATACACACATATCTCTATATCTTTGATTTGGGATTGTTATTGTGTATATTGGTCTATAAAAGAGAAAAAGAAAAAAGAAAAAAAGAAAAAGAAAGAAAAAGAAAAAAGAAAAACAAAAAAGTTCATTTGTATATACACGATCCCATTTCTTTCTTTCTTTCTTCCCTCTTTTATTTTTTTCTTGGAGCTTCAAAAAAATGGGGAAAAGTCGTATTGTTCTATTTGATGCAACCACGCTTATAGATAAGAATACACACATATCTCTCTATCTTTGATTTGGGATTGTTATTGTGTATATTGGTCTAAAAAAGAGAAAAAGAAAAAAGAAAAAAAGAAAAAAAAGAAAAAAGAGAAAAAGAGAAAAGAAAAACAAAAAATTTCATTTGTATATACACGATCCCATTTCTTTCTTTCTTTCTTCCCTCTTTTATTTTTTTCTTGGGGCTTTAAAAAAATAGGAAAAATTCGTATTGTTCTATTTGATGCCACCACGCTTATAGATAAGCTTGGGGAAGAGGATCTAATGATGTGTGTGAGAGTGACCACTTGTCTGTGCATGACGACCTAAGCTAGGTAATTTTCTATACTCAGAGAGATTACGAGGAGTATTATGAAGTCCACGAATTGAAATTTGGCATGCATTTCATGAATACCATTTCTTTCTATTCTTATTACTCCATAATGTGTGATGCATCTTATACTCCAAATAAAAAGTGATCAATTGAAAAGTGTGTCATATATGATTATGTATATTACTTTGGATGCCTCAGACGACGCTAATTCTAGAATGATTTCATGTTTTATATTGTTTTGATATTCTTGGTTTCTATATCGAATGCATTTATATATGATCATAATATCGAGATAAAAATCTTTGGCATGTTTTTATTCGTCGTGTGCTATTTGAGTAAGCAGCTCCACGTCCTGAGAAAATGATCTAGCACCTCCATCTTCGTTTTCTATTCTATCTTCTCCTTCCTTTTTCCTTATTTTTACCCGTCGGGTTCGCCTTTTTACTCATCTTCCTCGAGGACGAGTAAGAGGTAAGCTTGGGAGATTTTGATCGCTCCTTATTTTACACCTTTTTTCTGCATGTTTGCATGTCATTTCGATCGCCCATATTGTTTTTTTCACGATTATTCGATGATATCGTGTTGCTTTTCACTATTTCCTGTTTTTATCGGATTTCAGGAAATATGGAGCGATCTGGAGCATAAACGAGATCAAGGGACTTTCACGCATGCTGGAGCACCTCCTGTGACCCTATCGAGGAGCTAGCAACGCTGTATGATGAGTGAAAGAAGAAGAAGTTTGATAGAATCAACGAGGAGGCGAGGAGGAGAAGATAGGACTCCAGAAACAGCCTACTCGACCGAGCAGACAGCTCACTCGGCCGAGTGAAGGAACGTACTCGGCCGAGTACAATGGATACAGGAGCACATGGAGTCAAAGTCCACTCGGGCGAGTGAAAGATCTCACTCGACCGAGTGAAGAAGTCCACTCGCTCGAGTACGACAGGGTTTTCCTCCCGCGATCTCAGCCGACTCTCTGAAGTTTGGAGAAGATCAGCTGAAGACTCACTCGGCCGAGTGAGAAAGCCCACTCGACCGAGTAAAGAACTCCACTCGACCGAGTGGAACAGAGCAACAGACCCTCAAAAACTCGATATCTCTGTTTTTCTTTGGGTCCGTCACTCGGCCGAGTGACATGTTCCACTCACCGAGTGACATGTTCCACTCGGCCAAGTCTGCATGTATCGTGAATTAGGGTTCTGAGCTGTGCCAGGGGCAAATCTGTCAAGATTTTCTAGCTGACTTTGGCTTGTATTTAAGCTAGTTTTCTTCCTAGTTTTAGGAGAGACCTAAAAATAGTTTTTGAGCATTATTCTAATTAAAATCCTCAGTTGGAGATTGAAGATTAGAGATTTGGTTTGTTCTTTCTATCAAAATTTCTTGTTTTTGTGAATTGTTTTCTCTCAACTATGAATTGCTCTATGTTTTTATTCGTTATTTCTGTGATTGCCATGATTAATTGTGAGTAGTTCCGTCGTTCTAGGGCATGGGGATGAACCCTATGGATCCAATTTTAGAATTGTGATGAATGAATTGATTTGTTGCTAGGATTGATAGACGGTTGGATATGATTGATTTACTACGAGTAGCTAGGAATATCCATTGATTGGGGTTTGCAAGAGATTGGATTTCAATCGATGGAAAGGCCTAGATATTTGGTTTAGGTTTATAATCGAGATTCTCTAGACTTGGTTTGTAAGAGATTGGACCAAAGCTAGGATTTTTATTATAAATCTATACTCATATTCGTTTGCAAGAGATTGAACGAATACGAACTATCATAACCTAGATCGTAACTCGAGTTTGCACGAGAGTGGGCTCGAGGTGCGATTGGACGATGATGTTGATCTTCATGCTAGCGGCTTAGGTTAGGGTTTGCACGAGAGTGGGCCCTAATCTAGGTTGCTATAGACCGTTAATAGCACGAGAGCGTGAGCTTGGTTCTATATTCGGTTAGACTAGTTCACCTCAATTCAATCATTGCAACATTGAGATTCACGATTTACAAAGATAAATAACGATCCGTAGTTGGGATTCCCTGGCCCTAGATGCTTTTATTATATAGAATTCAATTTGTTAATTGAACGACTGTACAACATTTTCGAAACCATTCCATTCTACCCTGTGTTCGATACACGCTCGCCACTACACCGTGCACTTGCGGTAAGACTACAATCGTTTTTCGGGTGTATATCCGGGGCCGATCGGGCATAATGGGGCTATTGGATGGTCCATTGCTGATATTAAAGGAATTAGTCACATTGTATGCATGCATCACATTTACTTGGAAGATGATGCCAAACCTACTAGAGAATTACGACGAATGTTAAACCCCACATTAAAAGAAGTAATGAAAGGCGAGATTCTAAAATTTTTAGATGCAAGTATCATATACCCAATTTCTGACAGCAAATGGGTTAGTCACATCCAGGTTGTACCTAAAAAGTCTGGCCTCACTATGGTTAAAATGACAATAATGAACTTATCCTTGTTAGAACCACCACAGGATGGAGAATGTGTATAGATTATAGGAAACTGAACTCTAGAACTAGGAAAGACTACTTCCCTCTGCCATTCCTTGACCAAATTTTAGGGAGAGTGGCTGGACATGAGTACTATTGCTTCCTAGATGGTTACTCAGGTTACTATTAGATTGAAATTGCACCATATGATCAGAAGAAAACGACTTTTACTTGCCTAGCGGTACTTTTGCTTTTAAGAAAATACCATTTGGTCTATGTAATGCCACTGCTACTTTTCAATGATGCATGCTTAGTATTTTTCTATGATATGGCTGAGAAAATTGTAGAGGTATTCATGGACGACTTTTCTGTGTATGGTAGCTCTTTTCATGATTGTTTAGCTAACTTGGCTCGTGTTCTTGACAGGTGCATTAAGAAAAACCTCCTATTGAATTGGGAGAAATGACATTTCATGACCATTGAAGGCGTTGTCCTTGGTCATGTAGTTTCAAAGGAGGGGATTCAGGTAGATAGAGCCAAGGTAGCAGTAATTGAGAAGCTACCAAGTCCCAAGTGTGTGAGGGACGTCAGCTCATTTCTTGGTCATGCAGGATTCTACAAGCGATGTATTAAAGATTTTAGTGCCATTTCTCACCCTCTTAGCAACTTACTAATTCAAAATGTGGATTTTTATTGGACATCTGAGTGTCAACATTCTTTTGATACTTTAAAAAAGTTTCTAATTACTGCTCCCATTTTGCAGATTCCAGATTGGTCCCTACCATTTGAGATCATGTGTGACGCTAGCAACTATGCAGTTGGCGCAGTGCTAGGACAAAGGAAAGATTAGCACCCCGTGGTTATTTCCTATGCCAGTAAAACAATGAACGATGCTCAAAGGAACTATACGATCACAGAGAAGGAGTTATTGGCTGTATTGTTTGCCTTGGAAAAATTCAGTAGTTATATTTTAGGATCTCCTATCTTGATTTACACGAACCACTCTGCTTTGAAATATATATTCTCTAAAAAAAGATGATAAACCTCGAGTAATACGATGGATTTTATTGTTACAAGAGTTCATTGTCATAATCAAGGACAAGAAGGGCTTGGAGAATTTAGTAGCTGGCCACCTATCACGATTGATAGTCGGCCTTGATTCAGCAGAAGTACCCTTGGAGGACTCCTTTCCTGATGAGCATCTTTTTAGCATCTCCACCTTACCATGGTGTGCAGATATAGTAAATTATTTAGTGGCGGGTAAGATCCCTGAAACTTGGTCATTTCAAGATGTTAAAAGGTTCAAGAACGCGGTAAAATACTTTTTCTTTGATGATCCATACCTCTATAAATATTGTAGTGACCAAATTATTTGGAGGTGCATCCCAGACCATGAGATAGGTTGTGATACAATTTTTTCACGATGGGGTGTGTGGAAGACATTTCTCTTCAAATAAAAGTGTGGCTAAAATCGTGTATTGTGGCTTTAATTGGCCAACTATGTTTAAGGATACCCTTCGGTATTGTAAGACATGCATACCATGCCAACAGTTAGGAGGAATTACTAGGCAAAACATGATGCCATTAAACCTTATTTTGGAGATAGAAATATTTGACTGCTGGGGTATAGATTTCATGGGACCTTTCCCACCTTTATTTGGATATGCTTATATATTGGTTGCCATTGATTATGTTTCTAAATGGGTGGAGGTTGTTTCTTGCAGGTCGAATGATGCTTCAATTGTGCTCAAATTTCTCAAGGAGAGTATCTTTTCTAGGTTTGGAGCACCCCAAAGCCTTGATCAGTGATGGAGGGTCTCACTTCTGCAATCGCTTGTTCCCTAATTTAATAAAAAGGTTTGGGGTCACGCATAAAGTCTCTACTCCATATCATCCCCAAACCAATGGTCCAGCAGAGCTGGTGAATAGAGAGATTAAAGGGATCCTATAGAAGACGGTGAATCCATCAAGGAATGATTGGAGCATGCGCTTACCTAAAGCTTTGTGGGCCTATAGGACAGCCTACAAGACAGTTTTAGGGATGTCTCCCTACCGTCTGGTCTTTGGAAAGTTTTGTCATTTACTTGTTGAGTTGGAGCATAGATCCTATTGGGCTATTAAGGAATTGAACTTTTATATTGATTCATCTTTTGCCTCTCGCAGGTTACAGTTGTTGGAGCTAGAGGAGATGAGGAGAGATGCCTACAACAACACTAAGATATCCAAGGAAAGGATGAAGTTTGTTCATGACAGAATGATCCTTAGGAAAGAATTCATACCAGGCCAGACGATTCTTCTCTACAATTTCAGACTCCACATCTTCCCTAAGAAACTTCGCTCTAGGTGGTTTGGGCATTTTATCGTCAAAGAAGTTTTCCCACATGGAGCAGTCCTATTGTTGAATGAGAAAGACGAAAGTGAGTTCAAGGTGAATGGTCAACGATTGAAGCATTTTCATGAACCTTGGAACAAGGAGGCGAGCACCATCGATCTCACGGACCCACCTTTGGGTGGCAACTAAGCAGGTGTTTTCTCTCCATGCCTACTCTCCCTTACATTGAGGACAATGCTCATTTTAAGTTGGGGGAGAGTATAGAATATTATTAGATTTTTTTTGTCTTCTTTTGCTCATCTTTAGATTTTTTTAAATCTTCTTCTTAAATTCTTTTTAGACTTTTCTTTCTTCTATAAAAAATAAAAAATAATAATATAAATAAATAAATTGGAGAAGGCTTCATCATTTTCATCACATTCTTTTTGCTTAGTCCCTAAGTGCTTAATTCCATGCGATTTTCTCGGATTATTATTTGGTATCAAATTCATAGATGTTTGATTGGCATGCGTTAATTTCTTTTCCACATTGAAGTCAAATGTTAATATGCCATGTATGAAACGAGTTTATATGTCATGATACTCTCCTTGAAATAATTTGGGAATAGTTTGGTGCAAGTTATTGTTATGTGCGAGTAGGATGAAGCAATGGAGTTGATTGGTTCTAAATTGGATAGGATTTTGGCCATTTCCGCATGTTTACTGACTCCTAAGGAGTAGGTGGTTGAGTTAATAGCTCAAGTTGAGAGTGAGAAATATAATAAGTGAATGATTCTCCTAATCAAGTTGAGTAGCCGGGGCCCCACGAAACATTGAAGATGATGCCAAAGATGAGATTTAGGGGGGTCATTCTAGCCCTTTGTCTATATAGCGTTATAGCGTGTACGCAAAGGTAGTCGTGTTTGCATTTCATAGCGTTATCGCGTGTATGCAAAACAAAAATATAAAAAATGAGAATGATCCATGATGCAATAAATGATGGAATAAGAAACACGAGTGATGCAATCTCAACCTCACAAGTTAGAAGAAGCTTTGCATTGTTTTGACCAATTCCTTGAAGATTGAAAAATATGATATGATTAGTGATATATCCTTTCAAATGCATACAATGCTTACTACTTTACTCTTCTCTGAATTAGATTGAGGGGAATGTCATATGATATTCTCTTTCATACAATGTGTATATTAGCTTTGAAATCATTTGGAAATAACTTTTGGAGTAGGCCATTATAATATCCTGAGTTTGGTACATGTTTTTAATTTAACCGAATTTATCGCATAATTTGCTAGAGACTAGCAAATAACTAGTTGGGGGTGTGATTTCAGCATAATATTACATTATTCCCCCTCATTAGACCCCAATTTGTGCACACATAAGTGCTAAAATAGCTCTAGTTTAGTTATATTCAGAATATCATATAATAATAGAGCTTCATCTCATTGTTTGCAAAACTATTAATTTTTGTGAACTAATTTATGCTTCTTCATATTTTTCAGGAGTAGATCTCGAGCCCACGATCCTAACGGCTGTTCATTTAGATTTTCCGGAGCTCGGTGGAGTTTACCAAAAAATTTAAAGGAAAAAGAAAAAACATGCAAAAGACATTAAAAAAGAGCATACTGGGCCAGCCCGCTTGGCTGGATTGTTTCAAAAAGCAAGCGGGGGCTTTTCCCCACTGCAATTGTAAGTAAAAAGGAAGCATGCGCGTGCAAATGAGCGGGCCTCGCTCATTTTAAATGAGAGGGAGTTTCCCTTGTTCACAGTAGCCAGCAGGTCGGGCTGCTAAGCACTCGACCCAGCCCCTTGATTTTCCAAGATCGCGTGGCAGCAGAAAGCAGGCAGGCACAAATCTGACCAGCCAGAACACGATTTCCCATGTGGGCTTTTCCCCGCCCGCAATGGAGTTCAAAGGGAATTTTGACATTTTTTTGTACGATTTGAAGCAATTTCTGAACAGTTTTGAGCCCCCTGACCTTCTAATTCGTGGGCAAGCTGTTGGCAGCCATAAAGCCCTACTATCTACTGATTCATTGGAGTTGTCTATATATTGATGAGTGGGAATATGAAGAGCCAAGCACATTAAATCGATTAAGAATGTAAAGCCTATAAATATGAGCTTTTCTTAAGCTTTTTGTATCAGATTTGAGTGTAGTCTTCTCCTATAGATTTCTGATTTTAGAGACAGCATTGTGAGTGAGTTTATTAAAAAATTTAGAGGAAGAAGAAGGCGTTTCATGTGCAAAGATTGAAGGGTGTAATTGGTGATGTCTCCTTAAACTCTTTTATTTATCTTTCAAGTTTCTTTTCCTAAAAATAAAATTATGTTTTCTATGTTTATAATCTCTTTTATTTTCAACATGAGTAGTTAAATTTTGATTGTACATGATATGGCATAGTTAGGAGATATGATTTGCGCTAGTTTGGTTCAGTTTTTACGCTTTCAAAGTAAACATTGTTAACGCTTTTATCTTTTCTATTAAACTTCTCATTCATCTTCCAAAAGATTATGAATGAATGGTTGATTACCTCACAAGGGTAAATCTTGATCTTCCCAAAAGGAAGATTCATATTTTATAAAGATTATTGCGTTAACAACTAACTTTTTCCATTAACGTGCTTTAGCCCTACAAAGGCATCTTCCCATGACTTTCTCCCAAAAGGAAATGGAATTGAGTTAACTATATTCAACCAAACTAGTGCATATCACAGATTCTAATGAAACCATATCGTGTGCATATTTCTCATAAATATTTTCAAAACCCAAAACATTCATTACCCACTTTTCCATAAGCTTAAATCCAAAACCATTAAATCATCATTATTCAAAGTTTTTAGCTTCTCTACGATTATTCTCACTTGATTTGAACTTGTGAATGAAACAGGATTTCTCCTAAGGATACAGTATCTGGACTCCCAGATCTTTACTACTTGCATGAACTCTTATCCTTGAGAGTAGCACAATTTGGAGGCATGCATGGGCCTCTTCCAAAACTCACAGAATCCCAATCTGTTTTAATTTTTGTTTGGTTTTCAGGTTTGTTTGAGCTTATTTGACTTAAACCATTATCTAATGTGTTCTCTTGACTCGAACCTATTAGAAGGATCAAATCCTAGCCCTCAAATTCTTATCATATGGTTAAGATTGAGTTTCCAATAATAAAGCCCTAACATTCATTCATTTCTTTATCGTCCCACATCAAGAGCAACCTCTCCAAACCCTTGCTTCCCTCAACCTATTGCTTCAGACTTCCAGTTGATTCATGGAATTTTTAGGGCAAGATTCTTCATTTTGGGTATAATTCATAACCTCATCCCATTTAGTAATTATTTTATTTGCATTGCATCATATTAGCTTTCATTTAGTTGTTGTCTTAGTTTACACTTACACACTCTTTTTAAAATGTCTAAGAGAGCTAGGACCACCAAGAAGGAACCCACATCCTCATCCTCTCGACCCCCCTCAACCAAATTCATCTATTCTACAATATTTGAATAAACACAAACTTGAGGATGTTTATAAGAGAAATTCACATCTCAAAATACAGTATGAGATATTTATGAAGTTTGATGAACTAAGAAGTAATAAAATTAAACAAATTTTTAAGTATCAAGGACTTGAGAACTTGTTCTCAATAGATAACTCATGTTTATGTTATCCTAGATTGGTCTACCTGTTCTACACCAACATGACACTAGAATCTTCAAAATTTTCCACTATGGTAAAAAACACTTCATTCACCATAACACTTAGTGAGATAGGATACATTTTAGGCATTCCTTGCTTGGATATTACCTTTAGATAGATACACATGAAAAATGAAAACATTCGTATCAATATGTTCCCTAAAGAAAAACCATATGAACTGGCATGCTAACAAGTCAATTACCGCCAAAGGTTATGATTCTAGCTAGAATTCTATTCTACGGTATTGTTCAAAAAACCTGGAAGTTTTACCAACTTATTAGATAGCATGGAAAAATATGTCTACGTTATTATTGGCCAGATTAAAATTAATTGGGTAAGGATTATATATGATAATCTAGCACGGCCATTGGCACCATCTTTGCATCATGATGATTCTCTTACTCAAATGTTCATGCATCATGGCATCAACATAGGCATTGGAACCTTAGTGATCCCACCTCAAGTGCTTATTAATGAGTCTGCATTATGTTGGATGCACATTCCTTTTAATCCTATTGAACCTGAACCTGATGAGTCTGAAGATTTTGAGGAAGAGTCAGAAGATGAACTCACTCTACATCCACATCATGAGGGTTCATCTAGTGCACCATTGCATCCATTGCTTCGTCTGATTATTTTGCTATCCTTGAGACTTCTCTCATAAGAAGGCTATATCAGTTAGAACTTAATTTAAGACAGGAGTTCATGCAATATCAAGATATTAGTGAATTCAAAATTGATGAGATCCAGAAGGAGACAGAGATTAAAGCTAGAATCTTTGGACAATCCCCTCATTTGGATTGATATGTGCTTGGATGCTTGAGTGCCTGGATGTGATGATTTATGTAATATTTTGCATGTGTTGCTTGGAACAATATTTGAGCTTGAATTTGTTATAATGTTTATGTTTGTAATATTTTGGCATAATAATTAGAGATATTTGGTTGTATCAAAAATATTAAGTTGTTTGCAAAATTCTTGGATATGTAAGACTATGCATATCACTTCATCTTGGATAATATAAGCTCATAATGCTAGTTGTGATATTAAGCATTTTTCTTGAGTTGATTTATATTGTTGAAATTGAGCCATAGTGATAATATGTTTATATTTAGCTTAATCGTGGTGTATTGATTGAGATATTGTTGAGCTTATGATATAATTTGGATATCTTTCTTTAATTTATAATCTATTGCGATTGATAGTTTAGTTATCATCCTTTGGGCCTATGTCACATATGGATTATGACATAACACTTGGTATCACATTGATATTTTAAATTTATGAACTTCAGAAATCTATTTCATAATGAAACTATACATTCTTGACTCAAAGAAAAATATTGAGATATTGAGTCACCCTTGATGGAATAAATTTCATTTTTCCTGGACATCAATATATATTATGTGCTGACATTCACTTAGTAAGTTAAATTCTTTTCCACCCTTTTGCGAATGATAAGGGGGGAAGTTGGTATATAAAATATGTTGGCACATTATGATTTGAAATTGTCACATGTTATGCTTGACACATGGTAGCTTGAACTCACACATACACTCTATGGCACACCAATTAAGATATGTGATTTATGTATGAAATATGCTTTGAGTTTAATTATCCTAACATGCATAGATGCATGGAGAAGTTTAAAAATATTTTCTGACACCATGCATCAATGTAAGGGGAGTAAGTATGTTTATTTTTTGAACTTCATATTTTATATCATTTGTTTGTCATCATTAAAAAGGGAGATGTTGGATATTAAGACACCTTTAGTGTAATTATGATGATGAACAAACAGTTAAGTGTGCTAATCAAATTTGTGAGTGTGTAGATAATAAAGATTAATTGACAAAAGATATTAAGTTTAAGTTAGGATGATGATTCTCATCAAGACTCATGAAGCTCACCCAAAGATACATGAAGACATTCAAGTTGGGGAGCTTATAGTCAAGTTGATGATGAAGCTCAATCAAGGCACCCAAGGCTCAAGAAGCAAAGACATGGATTTGATCTTCAAAGACTACATAAAATTTCAAGAGAATAGTAGGTTTGATGTAATTTTATTGTGTCTTTAGATTCTATGTAAACGCCTATGATTGAAGCTTCACACACTTAGAAAAGCATTCCAATATTTTGAAAATGTTTTAAAATTATTTTAAAGAGCTTTTCCAAGTTTTTCTAGGATTCTTTTAGGCAAACTAGTCGACCAGTATGATACTCTAGTTGACTAGTTGATGTATCTGTCGTAGGCTAGGACAATGTCAGAAAAGTAATCGACTAGAGTTATGAGACTAATCAACTAGTGGTTATACTATGGTCGACTACTGTGGTTAACTAGTAAATACATACATCAACATCTTTTCTAGACAGTGCCAAACTAGTCCACCATAGTTCACCATGTAGTCGACTAGTGGCCTCCTAGTCAACTAGTGGCCTCCTAGTCAACTAGTGGATAAACTATAATTGACTATTAACTTGTCGTTGTTCTATAACAGTAACATTTGACTATCCATTTTGAAAGCACTTGGAGGGTATTTTTGTCAATCTGTTTTGTGTAGATTTGAGGCTTATAAATAAAGGGTTGTTGGGAGATTTTATTGTGCAATTATTGAGCAATCTTTTGTGAAAAATTAAGTGTTTTCTAAACCCCTCTTTAAACCCTCTAAAAAATTTTCTAAGGTCAAAAGTTTTTTAGTGTTTAATGGTTTGAAGCAAAGTATTCTTGGCCTTCTTATTGTGACTTCCTTAAGTTTTCATTTTGACATTCTTGAGATCACAACTCGAGCTTTCCTTAACCACTTATGCACTTCAAGAAAGTTATAACAACTCCACCAAGGCAAAGGTTTGTGATATCCTTAATTATGAGGTGGTAAGATTCATTGTGTATTTGCTTGGTGTATTTGGGAATTGGTGAGTGTACTTTGAAAATCCACACTTTTGGTAAGTTGGTGAAATCCTCTAGTTGAGAGAGGCATTTGGGAAGTCATCATTTGTGAGGCAAGTTGGGAATTTGGTTAGTAGAAAGCCAAGTGTAGTTTAGTACTGGACGTAGCCCACGGTTGGGTGAACTAGTATACTGCTATTTGTTTGCAATTGCTCTCATTGTCTCTACCTCTTTATCTCTTTATTTGCATTTGTTGCATATCTTTCTTGCAAATAAATGAGATCTGTTGATTAAGAATCAAGTTGGGTAACTCCTATCGATTTCTTAGGTAACATAGAGGTGAAATTTTATAATTAGCATGTTATTGGATAACACTATTCATCACCACTCTGGTGTTTACTTTCCATCTTAGGATCCCCAACAAATAATGTCGGAAGGTCAACAATAGAAGCTGAATGTGTTATAAGAAGAATCAGTTAATCATCGCAAGATTCATGATGCTAATGCAGAACTGTATCTATACCCTCAATGTTTTGTCCGTTGGTCCGCCTATTAATAAGATCTTTATATTTCTCTCTTCTATCTTTTCTTCTCTAGTAATGGATTAGATTTATTTTATTTTATTTAAACAGCTATCAACTAGAAGTTTTGAAATTGTGGTTGAAGAGGGTGTGTATGTCATAGTGTAGGAGGGTGTGAATATGGAGCGAATGGATTGTGGTTGAAGGAAGTGTGTATATGGTGGTGTAAGAGGTTGAGAAATTGGAGACTGTGGTTGAAGGAGGTTTGTATATGGTGGTGTAAGAGGTAGAGAAATTGGAGACTGGAAGATATGTATGAACTATTGGGTGATGGGTATGCCCTCGAGTCAATTTATCCATGTGTATGTGTACCAACATCTTGTTCGAAATAAAAGTAAGCTGTTTGGTAAGAATTTACCTAAGTTAATAATTATGTAGTCATCTTAGAACTTAGGTAAAGTTTTGAGACTTAATGCGATGTCAAACATGTATCAAGATGGAGAGCTTGATCATGGAGAAGTGTTTGATTGATAGTAGCAAGAGTCTAAACCTGTTTGTGGTCATAGATGTTTCGAGAATAGGATATTGATACATCAGATAGACCACTGTGTCTTTGTCTTCACCGTGTAGTGGTGACGATAATCTCATGGTCGTTTGACTTGGCGAAGTTGAAGACAAGACACATGTGCTCATTAGAGAATGAGTTCACCGAATGACCCAACGAGAGTTATCAAGAAGTTAATATTGACTAATCTATCAATGATAAATCTCGATGGTGATAGGAAAATTGGTTTTTAGACTTGAGGCCATTATATGAACCTGTACGTGAACGGTGTCACTTAGATCTCTGAAATATCCTCAGGGCAAGCCCCATTGAAAGTTCTTTGGTTGGGTGACACTTTAAGCGTGCGAGGAGATTAAAGACCAAAAGAGGATTTGTCTCTGTCGTTTATGGGGAGTTAGTGTCGCACTTGTTAGTTCGGTCTTTAGTAAAAAATCTGTCCAGAGTATGTTGGAAGAAGTCCTATATTGTTTGACTAAAGATATATGAGGACTAACTGGTTTCAAGCTATTGGGGTTGACAGTTGACCATACGCTAGGCTTGACTCAGCGACATAGTTTTAACAAAGGGACTAAAACTGCAGTATTCATCATGGACACAGTCAGGGTGGTCCCGACAATAATCATGTCAATGAGTTAACACATAATTATGATACCGAAACAGTGATGACACCTGTTACTCGTGGTCACTGCGTCTGGGGTTTCAAGCCCATCTGTAGTAGGATCAAGCTATATGGTCTCACACAGAGTAAGACCTTCTTCAAGTAATTGGTAGGATTAGTGAGACGATGCATAGGATGCAAGGAATTAATATGTCACAAAGTGTTTGTGACAAAAGCTTAATGAACTAATTTTATATGTGGGATGAACACATAAGATGTGTACCAAGATGACGGGATCGTCCCGGTTCAAGCACAGGTTCAAACGACGTCCAAAACGGACACCAAATGCGAAAGATGAGCCAAAACATCGAAAATAGCCCATTTTGGGCATTGCGAGTCAGCGCCCGCTCGGCGGGCACCCGACCCGCCTGGCTGGCAGGCACATGCCAAGTGGGCACCCAACCCACCTGGCAGGTAGGCGCACATGCCTACTGAGTAGGGCGAGCACCCGTGCCCATGCCCACAAAGGCTGGCGGCGCCCGCTCACTTCGTGCGGGAAGGGCCATCTGCCAACACGTACCGCAGGCGCGTGCTGATCGTGCGCTGCAAGGTGGGGCCTAACGTCCCCGTGTTGTGAGTGTCAGGTGTGTGCAATATATGATTAGGGGCGTGAGATTTAAATATTTACAACCGCAAGCGTACGGTGTTGTAGTGTGGCTTGGGGGGTCGAACTCAGGGAGGCGTGGTTGTGCTTGTGTCAAGAAAGACCAAAATCACCCCATGGGCGAGCTAGCCCTAATCGGTAAATGGGTTGTCACGGAAAATAGAATGCGAGGGATAAACGATGTAAAGGGAAACCCGGGACTTCGGTTTCCACCCTATCGTGTGATTCTTGCCAACACGGCCTACGGGTAGGAAAACGATTGGAATTAGGTTCTAATGGTGAGACGTTGCCTCTAAGAGTGATACCGGCATCCCATGGCCCCGATATTCCAGTCGGTGCCCAGGATGATACGTCGGACTACCCGGATTCGGTCAGTGGGCATTCCCATGTCCATTAACACTGACCGACTCCGGGAGCACTAAGCTCGCAACGATAACTCCCAACGTCTTATCATGCCGCTCCCGTGCGCTAGGATTCGACGTCTACGCTAAGGGCGTGAGCTATGGCTAGGGAGTCAACCGCCAAGTTTATTCCCCCTTGGCCCAACGGTCAAAGGCGGTCTTTTTCCCGCCGATGACAATAAAACACCCCGCGTAACCGATAGATTCCTAATACCTATCGATTTCCTAGTCCTATGGACGCATCGGGGAGAACCCACTAAGGGGTTTCCACCAAAATTCCAGATTTGGGAACTACTCACACATATTTACTAAAAAGCAATCTAAATCAAAATCGACCGTTAGAAACATGATCATGCGATTGAAAAGTAGTAAGAGCAATGCAAATAACACTATATTAAAGTTTGGTAAAGATCACACAACTTACAATTATCTGAAACATTACAGCCGTCAGGAGAGAGAAAAACAGCAAAAAAATAACTCTCTCCGTTTTTTGGAAACCTAGGGTCTCTATTTATAGAAAACGATATCACCCGATCGGGTGAAGAATCACCCGATCGGGTGACCTGCTACGAACTTCGACAGCTATCTTCAAGACTTCACCCGGTCAGACGACACGGTCGGGTGATGGAAGCTGCTCGTCGTTTGGATCTTGAGTTCATCAGGTGACCCGATCGGTTGATAAATCAACCGATCGGTTGGAATTGTTGTCCAAAAGACAGTAACTTCGGACGTTTTGGCACGGTATGCTGACGGTCGGGTGAGCTCTCCGGGTCATCTTCTTCGCGGAAACGGCTACAGGTGAACTGATCGGGTGAAGATCACCCGATCGGTTAAGTTTCAGCTCCAATTTCCAGAGAGAACGGTCGGTTGAACCGGTCGGTGACCCAGTCGGTTGAAACTTTCATTGCTTCAGCGGCTGACCAGGTCGTGTATGCGTGCATCACCCGATCGGTTGGCTGTGTCCAACCGATCGGGTGGGGGGCTGAAAGATGCGATCTTCGTCGTTTGACCCCCTGGATCACGTGTGACTCCTCCCATTGCTCCGGGGACTCATGATATCGTCGTTTTATATCCCCTACATCGGCAAACTCCTGCAAACATACAAAAACACGGAAAAGTGAAAGAAAACAAGAAAATACGAGAAAACGGGTACGAGACGGCGGAAAATAACGGAAAAACACAAAAGAAAACGTGCGTGAAGATATGGAATATAAACACATGTCAAAATCCCCCAAACTGAACCCTTCCTCGTCCTCAAGGAAGACGAGTGAGAGTAGGAGCTCGGAGGGAGAAAATAGAGAGAAAGAGAGAAAAGGAGAACTCTAAATCCTAAATCGCCCGTCAGGGCCAACAAAATCAAAAACGACACACCAAGCAAGCAAACGCCAAATCACATCACTAAACCAAGGAATACGGGTCCAGACAAGTGCCGTGGGCCCACGCCGTGAAACGCGAGTGAGCGTGGTCGTGTGCTAACAGACGGTGTCACTATCTACATCGTGCAATAAGCTCCATATACACAAATCCAAGAAATGACCCAAATATCGATTTGATTCGAAATGAGCGGTGAATATATAGCTCAAGCATGCATGAGAAGAGTAAGGGAATAGAAACGCATCATGTGTCAGGGACTCCACAGCTAGGGACTCGGGCATCACTACACTATCGCCTAGGTAATAGCCAGAAACTCCCTATTCCAAGTGTTTTCGAAAGCGATGGGGGTTGAGATGATGTGGAGTAGAACACTCGGTGCAAATTCTCGCCTTCCCTTTATTTTCGGTAGATAGGAAAAATATTCACACACAAGTTTTTTTGGGTTTCGGGTATTTGTATTTTTTTTTGGCTTTTTGGCTATGCATATTTTTTTCTTTTCTTTTCTTTTTTGGGTTTTTCTTTTCTCTCTCTTTTTTTTGATTTTGGATATTGGGATATATACATGTGTACTCTCCCAAGTGGGAGAACGGTACACGACGAGGAGATTTGCACCAAGTAAAATAAAAAGAAATCGGATTCTAAACACTTGGGCAAAGGAGATATTTCTCGCTAATCAGAGCATAGGCTAAAACGGGGTATCCTAGTCCTAACTGTGGAATCCCGACACATGCGAAATGAAGCATACGATATATGTATATTCACACATACAGAAGCAGGTAAGAGAGGCAAATAACGCATATTCAAATCGAAGCATGATAGTCTAGGGGTCATTCCTGGACAGGTATATAAAACATAACCACAAAGTAGAAGCACACCAAATAGCTAGGTACGACACACGACTCACAAAAAAGCAAGATGGGCCCACGATGCATGAAATGCAAGAGGACTCGACTTCCTAGTGTTAGTGAAAGTGATTATCGAAGCCATGCTAGGTGTGTGTGTGATTTTTGTGGCAATTCATCATAGGGTTCATCTCTAGGAGAAAGAGATAAAAAGAAGAAAAAGAAAAAAGAAAAACACGATAAAAACGAAGAAAAGGACGAAGAAAAAGACACAAATGACGCACGAAGTGCGACTCCCCCAAGCTGAAACTTGCATTGCCCTCAATGCAATAGAATTAAATACGGAAGGGCAATGAAAATGGGGGGAATACACACCGACATAAAAAGACACTAAAGACAAGAAAATCACACAAATGAAACTGAAAAGAAGAATAAAAAATAAAAATCACACCACACGACATATAAACAAAAAATAAAAAATAGAAAATAGAAAATCACATGACACAACATATAGAACAAACACACCAAGAAAAACATCACACAACAGCACACGTAAAAATTTGACATCCCCAAAGCTAGACATGACGATGCTAGTGAAATGATGTGATCGTGAAAATGCAGAGATAAGCAAGGGGGAGGTCAGAAAACAAAACGAAATCAAAAAGCAGGAGAGGAAACATCCTCGTCCTCCTCGGCGGAAGAAGCGGGGGATGCGGTGGGGGTGGGAGAGGTGACTGGAGTGCGGAGAAGTGGAGAAAGTGGTCGAGGTGATGGATCGGTGGGTGTGGAGGAAGTGTGGACAATGGGTGGAATGGAAGTGACGACGGTGAGTGGGAGTGAAATGGCGACCAGTGCGGTGGTAGATGGTGGAGGTGAGGATGGTGGGGGAAGTGATCGAGAACGCGCCTGCAATTTCTTGCGGCGCACGTATGGGGTGACGGAAGTGGAGGAAAGTGTAGCTGTGGGGGGCAGTGGAGGGAATGAAAACGGTGGGAGTAGATGAGGTGGTGGGTATGTAAGTAGTGATGGAAGTGGTGATAGGAGGGGATGGTCTCCTAGGGGGTGATGGTGGAGGTGATGAGTGTGATGGGGGAGGTGACGATCGTCGAGGTGGTGAAGGTGGTGGTGTGGGTGGTGGTGGTCCGTGGACGTGAGTGAGAAGATGGAGGATGGCGGCCACGTTCCTCTCAAGTGCGAGGAAATGTGGGTGAGAAAAAATAGAAGGGGGTGGGACCGAGGAGGTGGTGGAAGAAACGACGGCGCGAAGCGAAGCCAGCTCAGTCTCGAGAGCGAGACGAGCAGAAGTGGCTCGATGGAAGGTGGTGGTGGTGGTAGTACGGACCAGATGGGTGGGGACAGTGGTGGTGGAAAGTGAAGCCGGGGTGGCATGACTAGGGCCAGCCCCGGGGTCTCCCTGGGACGCAGGGATATCCTGCACGCCTAAGTGGCGACAGGGGAAGGTGGTCTCGGAGCGTCCTGGGGAATGAACGGAAGACGGAGCCCCTCCATAAACTCGGGATCGGGAGGAAATGTCCAATCTGCCGCCAAAGCAATATTCATGCGACCGGGGTTGGACAGAATGGTATAGGGAGATGGGGGGTGTCCGTAATGGAAGGTGAAGCGGCCATCAGGGCGGGGCTTAATCATGTGAATATGCCGCAGGACGTCGAGATCTAGACGTGAGGGTCCTGCGGCAACGGGAAGATCTCGTGGGATGACAATGTTAAATCGGGGAGCAGAAGCTATGATCGTGATAAGGCCCCCGCAACAAAGCTTGCCCTTGCCGACATGGCAAATCTCCATAAGCTTGGAAATAAGTGATTCGGGTTCAATATTACATATTTAACCCCTCATTTAGCCCTATTTTGTGCTCATGTGATGCTACATTGTTCTCTAATTCATACGTATATTCTACACATTTATTTATTAGAGAAAACACACTATTTGAGCACAAAACAGCATTTAACGACACATTTCTGCACTTTTTATATTTTTCCTAGCATCGTCTCGATCTCACGATTCCAACGACTATTTATTTGTATTTTTCTGAGATCTGTGCTAATTACTGTGAATTTTTGAATGCAGAATACAATTTAAATGGGGAAATACGCTCGAAAATACGGAAAATACGGTCAACATCCAATCGGCGGCTGCCACGTGGCGCGATCGTGTTGTCCCCCGCCCAATCGAATGGCGCGCGATTATCGTCGCACGGAAATTCCTCCGCCGTTGGATCTAAATCCAACTGTCTGCAGAGAACGAAGACTCAGCGAGCGGGCGGACACGTGGCCTTCTATTGGCCGTAGGATCGTGATCTGACGGTCCACGAGCGTAGGCAAAAAGCGGGCGACGCGGCTAAATATACACCGTTCGATCGCGATCGAACGGACATCGCCAACCTGATCCAGCGAAGCGGAGAGCGTATTAATGGGGCCACGTGGCTTCATCGGGCACGTTCATTCACGATCCAACGGTTCCAAAACACAGACGAGATCAAGCGGATGCGGGTCGATACGAACGGCGCGGATCCGCGATCGGACGGCTGATATTCACCCCGCTCGAATCAATCGAGATCCAACGGCAAAACAAATGCGGCGGCAGTGAAAAATCAGCGAAAAAAGGAAAATTGGTGTGGGTGACATGGCTCCGCAGCAGCCACACGATTGAGATCGAACGGCGGAAGACGATCTGGAGCTGAGCTCGTTAACGGATGCGCACGGAGCTCAAAGGACACGTGGCGGCCCTGGGTTTAATCCCGCTCGTGATCGAACGGTCTAGATGAATCACGATCAGAGCTCGGAGGTGATCAAGCGGATCGGGCTTCGCACTTATATCAAAGCACACGTGGCGCGCTGACGTTCGATCCCGCATGGATCGAACGGTCAGCATTTGCTCCGACTTCAGATGTGCGGCCACGATCTCCCAGCGACGTTGCGGGTGCGGATTTTGCGCAAATGGGCGCGGGTTTCAACCCGTTAAGCGTATATAAACCCGCAATGAGCCTATATAAGGTATTTTAGTGTTTTTTGGGCGTATTCAAGCAGATTGGGGCGTATTTTGAGCGTATTGGATGCTCTAGAAGCCGTATTTCCCCTCTGAAAAATTCTGTAAAATTCCAGAGGCTATTTTCTTATTTCCAGAGAGTTTTGATGTCTTTTGAAGGATACTTGGTGATGAATTCTTAACTTAAACTCCTTATTTAGTGCTTTTTCTACCGTATTTTGCTATATTCTTGATGTATTTTGCCATGAAACTTGTTTATTCTGATATTATGAGTAGCTAAAACTTAATTGTGCTTGGTATGGAGTAGTTTGGTGATATAATTTGTGTTAGTTTGGTTGAAATTCCATGTGCTTAATCATTTAACGTCGCTAAAATTGTAATCGTTGTTCGTAAATCGACTTTTTTAGATTCCAAAAGAATTAATTTAGTTGATGATCGCCCCAAAAGGGCGAGCTTTGATCTCCCCAAAAGGGAGTTTCATACCGTAGTTTTGATCTCTCCAAAAGAGAGTTTCATATCGTATTATAGCTTTAGCGACGATCTTTTTTGAATATTGTGTTTGAACCACCAAAAGGGCATCTTCCGATGAGTTGCTCCCAAAAGGAGAATTCATTGAGTTATATTGGGTATTTTCCGGTGAATTGCTCCCAAAAGGAGAATTCATTGCGTTATACCTATCAACCAAATTAATACGAATCGTTGATCCTAGCGAACCCATACCATGTGCATACTCTTTATAGATATTTTCTTACACGATTTTCTATGTTTATTTTGTTCACGTGTTCACATCACCATCACCGTCACCATTGTTGAAGTGTTTAGTCTCTTTCCGATAGATTTCTATTTGATTTGAATTGTTGTTGCAACAGATTTCTTCCCGTGGATTCGACACCTGGACTCCCAGGTTTTACTACTTGTACGGACTCTTGCACTTGAGAGAGAGCACCTTTTCGGTCCCACCAAGTTTTTGTCACCCCCCAACTAGCGATTTGCTAGTCTCTAGCAAAAATAGCGATAAATACGGATGAGTAATAAAACAATAAGCTCTTTCAAATTGCTCATGGCATGGCTCAATAATACGCATTCCAACATGATCTTGACCATCAATATACACATCCATGAACAAAATCAATCTCATGATATTTTCTCTAATTTAGTATGAATAAATAACATGCAGGCATCGTTTTGCGCAAGCGAAAGTATAACACGTCGTTATATCCTATTTTTCTTGTTTCCAATGAATTGGCCTATCAAAATAATCATTCAAGACATGGGTATTGAAGTTGCTTAGTATATTCACCATTCTTTTCTTTTATTCGTTCCGCGTAACGCGCATCAAGCAACATTCGCAGAATAAAGTATAACTTGGATCGCTCCATCAAATGAGTGAGTTTCCGGTCAATGGCTCCCAAATCAGACGATCATAGGGCATTAGGCCAAGAAGGACCCCTCGGACTGTACTACTCGAGCCAACCAAGTTATTTATTAGTGACATACATATTCATTCATTTTTCATCATTCATTTTTCTTTTCATTTTCTTTCTTTCTTTTCTTTCTTTGTAAGCAACTCAAAACCCATCAACATGAATATAAACATTAATAACAAAGGCCAAATTCCTCTTCAACTTGAAGACTATTCTTAAAAATCGTGTATACTTAAGCTTTTTCCATCACATTAGCATGCATGAAATGAATTCAAACTATTTCGAGATATTAATCATGGAAATTGAAAATTTTCTTGAATAGTATATTAAAAGTAATTCCATGAAGGAAAAATAATCAACTCAAGCCATAAAAATTTTTAGAACTCAATTAATGTATAATCATCCGCATTCGAGGCATATGAAGGAGTTTTTAAAAGATGAGATTTGGTGATTTATTCTTCTCAAAAAAAAAATCCTAAGGTCTCATACAAACCCCCCAACTAAAGATGGACATTGTCCTCAATGTCGGAAGAGGTACGAGTTTATTCAAGCAAGCAACCTAGAAAGCATATAAAAACTACACTACTGGAAAGAACACACCGTGATCAAATGGCGGATCCCGAATCTTTAATTGTGGAGGAAGTTGTTCAATTTGCTCCTTGCGCTCCTCGGCGAGTAATCTTCCTCCAACGACTAAACTGGATCCCAGCAACGTAACTCCCAGCATCTCTATAAGATGTCCACCTATATCCTGGAAGAGATGAGTCACGTCAATCCATTTTAGTTTAAAATTCTTCGAAATAAAATTATTCCAAATGTAGTCATCAAAATAAGTGAAAGAAATTAAAATAAGTTGACGACTACTCCCTGAAAGATATGCACTACTCTCTGTACGATGCTCGTTCATTGTGGAGAGGGATAAATGATTTTGGGACAAAACTGGAGGAGGGAATGGTTTTGGTTCCATGGCGATAATCTCAAAACCTTTGTCCCTAGCTGTCTCCTCCTCTCGTTCATCCAAAATTGCTAGCTCATCCTCTCTTTTGCACACACTTCCTGCCATGTGGATATTTATATTCGTGTCCTCGCTCGGTATTCCTGCAATAGAAGATGAACTCGTATTAGATTCTTGAAATCGAGTTTCAAAAGCATTACCTTCTTCTACGCAAGTGGCAATCAAATTAAGATGTTCAATGGATTTCTGAATTTGCCGACTCCGAGCAAGGAATTTTTCTTGGAATTGATGGGATGTGGCCTCCTGTGTCTGAATAGTCTGGTAAGCTTCCTCTTTCAAGGATTGCAAAGGTACGTCTACGCTTTGCTCTTCTTGATCGAGGCACGAAGGCTCCGTTGAATCGCTCTCTGAAGTCTCTTCCACGGTTTCTTCGTTTTCTTGCAGAGACTCCATGTATTCCCACGCCACGGTCAGCGTCATGCCTCCCAATAATTCCTGCAGCTGCGGTTGTAGTCCATCTAGGAAGAACGCCATAAGCTCTTCATTTGTGTACCCATGCTGCGGATAGCTCGATATTATGTCTGTGAACCTCCTCCAGGCCTGAAAGAAAGTTTCACAGTCAGTTTGATTAAAATTAACAATTTTGAGCTTCTCCATTCTATGTTTGTGTGCATTAGCATATCGTGCATCATAAAGATTGTTTGTGCAATAGAAGTTCATATATTCCATAGTGAAAAATAAAAATAAAATAAAAAAAAGTTTATGTACAGTAAAGTGGAAAGATCTCACCGAAGGTCCTCTAAATGAAATAAACCGTAGTCACAAACCATTCCTCCCCGGCAACGGCGCCAAAAACTTGGTGGGACCGAAAAGGTGCTCTCTCTCAAGTGCAAGAGTCCGTACAAGTAGTAAAACCTGGGAGTCCAGGTGTCGAATCCACAGGAAGAAATCTGTTGCAACAACAATTCAAATCAAATAGAAATCTATCGGAAAGAGACTAAACACTTCAACAATGGTGACGGTGATGGTGATGTGAACACGTGAACAAAATAAACATAGAAAATCGTGTAAGAAAATATCTATAAAGAGTATGCACATGGTATGGGTTCGCTAGGATCAACGATTCGTATTAATTTGGTTGATAGGTATAACGCAATGAATTCTCCTTTTGGGAGCAATTCACCGGAAAATACCCAATATAACTCAATGAATTCTCCTTTTGGGAGCAACTCATCGGAAGATGCCCTTTTGGGGGTTCAAACACAATATTCAAAAAAGATCGTCGCTAAAGCTATAATACGATATGAAACTCTCTTTTGGAGAGATCAAAACTACGGTATGAAACTCCCTTTTGGGGAGATCAAAGCTCGCCCTTTTGGGGCGATCATCAACTAAATTAATTCTTTTGGAATCTAAAAAAGTCGATTTACGAACAACGATTACAATTTTAGCGACGTTAAACGATTAAGCACATGGAATTTCAACCAAACTAACACAAATTATATCACCAAACTACTCCATACCAAGCACAATTAAGTTTTAGCTACTCATAATATCAGAATAAACAAGTTTCATGGCAAAATACATCAAGAATATAGCAAAATACGGTAGAAAAAGCACTAAATAAGGAGTTTAAGTTAAGAATTCATCACCAAATATCCTTCAAAAGACATCAAAACTCTCTGGAAATAAGAAAATAGCCTCTGGAATTTTACAGAATTTTTCAGAGGGGAAATACGGCTTCTAGAGCATCCAATACGCTCAAAATACGACCCAATCTGCTTGAATACGCCCAAAAACACTAAAATACCTTATATAGGCTCATTGCGGGTTTATATACGCTTAACGGGTTGAAACCCGCGCCCATTTGCGCAAAATCCGCACCCGCAACGTCGCTGGGAGATCGTGGCCGCACATCTGAAGTCGGAGCAAATGCTGATCGTTCGATCCATGCGGGATCGAACGTCAGCGCGCCACGTGTGCTTTGATATAAGTGCGAAGCCCGATCCGCTTGATCACCTCCGAGCTCTGATCGTGAGTCATCTAGACCGTTCGATCACGAGCGGGATTAAACCCAGGGCCGCCACGTGTCCTTTGAGCTCCGTGCGCATCCGTTAACGAGCTCAGCTCCAGATCGTCTTCCGCCGTTCGATCTCAATCGTGTGGCTGCTGCGGAGCCATGTCGCCCACACCAATTTTCCTTTTTTCGCTGATTTTTCACTGCCGCCGCATTTGTTTTGCCGTTGGATCTCGATTGATTCGAGCGGGGTGAATATCAGCCGTCCGATCGCGGATCCGCGCCGTTCGTATCGACCCGCATCCGCTTGATCTCGTCTGCATTTTGGAACCGTTAGATCGTGAATGAACGTGCCCGATGAAGCCACGTGGCCCCATTAATACGCTCTCCGCTTCGCTGGATCGGGTTGGCGATGTCCGTTCGATCGCGATCGAACGGTGTATATTTAGCCGCGTCGCCCGCTTTTTGCCTACGCTCGTGGACCGTCAGATCACGATCCTACGGCCAATAGAAGGCCACGTGTCCACCCGCTCGCTGAGTCTTCGTTCTCTGCAGACCGTTGGATTTAGATCCAACGGCGGAGGAATTTCCGTGCGACGATAATCGCGCGCCGTTCGATTGGGCGGGGGACGACACGATCGCGCCACGTGGCAGCCGCCGATTGGATGTTGACCGTATTTTCCGTATTTTCGAGCGTATTTCCCCATTTAAATTGTATTCTGCATTCAAAAATTCACAGTAATTAGCACAGATCTCAGAAAAATACAAATAAATAGTCGTTGGAATCGTGAGATCGAGACGATGATAGGAAAAATATAAAAAGTGCAGAAATGTGTCGTTAAATGCTGTTTTGTGCTTAAATAGTGTGTTTTCTCCAATAAATAAATGTGTAGAATATACGTATGAATTAGAGAACAATGTAGCATCACATGAGCACAAAATAGGGCTAAATGAGGGGTTAAATATGTAATATTGAACCCGAATCAATAAGCTAAGCACCGGCTTGGACGGGAATGGTGGGGGCCCTAAAAGAAATCCCGTCATCACCCCGAACGAAGGGAAAGGTCATGGCCCAGAGAATGAAGAGATCAGGGATGGTCACGGTACCCGACTCATCCCTGGGGGAAAACGTGGAAGAAATAATTCGGTGGACCAGACGGAAGATGGGGTGAATGATGGAGGAGGCCTTGGCCTTGCCTCGAGGATAGTCAGGGTGAAGGGTGAGGCGGAACCAAAACTGATGACGTAAAAACTCGGGGGATACCCAGAGGGACGGATGGCGCCGTCCCCAAGGATAGGGAAACCAAATATATCATTGATGATGTCCAGATGGGTGCGAATGGTTCTATTGCGGACCTGAAATATGACGACCGACCCCGACTCACAGACAAGTGTGGATAAAAATTCGAGTGTGAGTGCAGGGTAGGACACGGCGTTAGCGTTTAGGAAAGCCAACCAACCTAAGTTTGCGAAGAGGGTTTTGGCCTTGGTGAATATACCGAGATCGATAAGCGACTGGGTGTGGGCAAACTTGGTCGATAGATGCCCCGAGCATCAAGTCTATGGTAAAAGTCTTTGTGCTCTTGGTTCATAAAGCGGTAGTCATGCGGGCCCATCAGTGGGTCCTCGATTGGGACGATAGGTTGGGGTTGGTGTTGGGGTTGGGGTTGTGCAGGCTGTGCGGGAGGAGGGCGTGGGTGTGGTGGACATGTATTGTTGCGTCTCTTGCGAGACGACTCTCCCTCTCGCATGATGGCCTTACCCTTATCCTTATCTTTGGACATGCGTGTGTGTGTGCGCGAGTGAATGCAAAAGTATGATGAATGTACACACACAAGTGATCGAGCAAGTAAAAAAATTTCTAGGGCAAAATATGAAATTGAGCTGAGGAGCAAAGTTACCCAAGCGAGACGAAGATCCTTGCTCGTAGATGTCCCAATGCTATGCAACGGGGAGAAGTGTGAAGCCGCGGTAACTCCTTTCAGAAAATTTCAAAAATGGGGGGTTTTGGGCGGAAATTAGGGCTTTTGTTGGGGGTGGAATAGAAGAGAAAGGGGGAGAGATCGACTGAGAGATGGAAAAGGAGAGGGGAGAGATCGATTGGGGGGGTTTTGTGACCGGTTGAAGGAGAAACGGGGTCGGGCGAGGGAGGGGGAGTTGAAACGGCGAGAGAGAAATGAGATCGGGCGAGGGAGATGAATGGGTGGAGGGGGGTTTATTTATAGGATTTAAGTCGAACCGATCGGGTGAAATGTCACCCGATCGGTTGACTTTTAGGTTGAAGAATTTGCTGAAATAAGGCTACAGGCGACCCGATCGGTTGATAACCCAACCGATCGGTTCGCCGCTTCACACTTTTTTCCCGAGAGTTTGCACAGCTCACCCGGTCTGTCACCCGACCATGCTTTGTATCAACCGACCGGTTGACCAATTCCCCAAAATTCCCGAGACTTCTGCACAGATCACACGGTCTGCCACCCGGTATCAGCTTTGTTTCACCCGACCGGTTCGTTGGAGCTCATATACTGCCATTGTCTGATACGTCTCACCCGGTCGGTTGAGTAATCACCCGATCAGGTGAGGGCGTGTTTCCTGCAAAAATTCACAAATGGCCTAAGTCTCTCGACGGATGATCCCGCGGCTGAATTTAATTATTAAAATAGAAAAAATAAAGATAATAAAAATCCTAAAAACAAAGATAAAAAGTTTTAGAGCATGGGTTGCCTCCCATGAAGCGCTTTTGTTTAACGTCGTTTGCTCGACGCCCGTTGATGATATTCAAGGTGGACGGGGGTGATGCCCTAAAGTCGGCATCGCTTCGGCTTCAGAGTGGGCGGCCTTCGGCATCGTCGGCGGTGAGAATAAAACTTGCTCGATGACCCTCCCCTTGTTGACGGGATCCGGAGGCTTTTCCCTCATGTTGGCGTCCACCGCCACTCGTTTCAGGATTCGGATCTCGTCACCGGTGAGCCCCATGGGCTCTTTCCCTTTCCTCCTCGTCGGAGTAGCATTTTGAAATCCGGGAGGGACCGTGTGTGCCGCATCCGCTTTCCCAGCAACGTCATAATTTTTCAGGCCCACTGGTTCTTCTAAGTCCCCCAAGCTATCGGGGGGATTTCTTGAAAGAATTTCACAGGAGCTTGCCTCCGCAGCTCTCTCTTCTTCTAACTCTAGCACATTGCATCTTGGATCATCCGGGGGATCGGGGGTGCATCATTGACAACCCCAAGTCAAATTCGACTTTCTCGTTGCCGACGTTAAGGGAAAGCTTCCCATTTTTCACATCTATCAAAACGGCAGTGGCCATGAAAGGCCGTCCAAGAATGATGGGGGTGTGCGCATCTTCAGGCATGTCCATGACAACGAAGTCCACCGGCACATGCACCCCTCTTACGTTGACATGGAGGTCATCTACAACACCCATCGGATATTTGACCGAACGGTCGGCAAGCTGTAGGGTCATACCAGTAGGTTCCAAATCGCCCATCCATATCCTCTTATACAGCGACAAGGGCATTAAACTGACGCTCGCTCTGAGATCGACGAGCGCGCAATGGATCTTTACCTTCCCGATCGCACAAGGGATAGAGAAGCTCCCCTGGTCTTTAAGCTTATGCAGATTTGCTCTCTGAATAAGAGCGCTGCCTTCTGATGTCAATACGACCTTCTCCTTTCTGGATCCTCTCGTCACTAAATCCTTTAGAAATTTGGCGTATGAGGGAATCGTCTCGATAGCTTCAAGGAAGGGGATTTGCAAGCTCAGATCTTTGACCATGGCAAATAATTTGCCATACTTTTCGTCTATCTTGGCTTGGGCTAGCCGTTGTGGGAAAGGCACAACGGGCTTGAACACTTTGAGGCTCCCTTCCTCGTTTTTCTCCTTCTCCTCTTCAGGGACTCCCTCCGGAGTCATTTGCTTCGGCGACGAAGCACCGTCATCATTCAATTTTTCAATTGGTCATTCTACGACCAACTGTGCTTCCGGCTCCTTGGGGGGGCACTCTTGTGGGGATTTGTGTTCCGCTCCTCAAAATGATAGCGGACACATTCGCATTCTCATGCGTAAGTGCCAAAGTATGATTTGCTCCCCTCGGGTTCACCTCTGGTTGTGGCAACAATAAGTTTTGCAACCTTGAAAGGTTCGTCACTTGTAACCCCAGCTGGGTTACTTGGTCCGTGAGAGCCCGGTGTCCCATTTCCAGCTTCAAATTTATCTTCTCCTGGTTGGTGATATATTGAGTCAAAAGGGACTCAACCGGAGAGATGGCCCTCTATTGGCCGTATTGCTGCTGCTGCTAAACGGGTTGCTGATTCCTGGGAGCATATTGCTGATACTGTTGTGGAGGCTGCTGCTGCTGAAACTGCTGCTGCTGAGGCCTAGCCGGCTGATATATTAGCTGCTTTTGTTGCTGAGGAAGCGGCTGTTGATACGGCGCCCGGTAGCTAAGGTTGGGGTGGTTCCGGTTATTTGGAGAGTAGGCTGGATTGGAGCTAGTTCGTGGTGGATACGGCACATTTCCAGTAGGATTGTAGAATAGTGCGCTTGCTTGGTCCAACGGTGGTGAGATGTCGCCACCCTCGAAGTCTCCCACGACTTCGGCCTCCACCGCTGCAATATGTTGTGTACCGGCGCCACCGGCTCCTACCATCAATACAGAGATCTGGGTCGACAGCAAGTCAAACTTACTAGATAATTTGTCGACGTCTTCGACCCTGTGGATACCCCCAGATCTAGGTGTGGCTCTCTCGTCACACCACCGCTCATTGTTTGATGCCATATTTTCTAGAATGTTCCAGGCATCTTCCTCACTTCTGGACATGAAGGACCCTCCGGCCACGGCGTCCATGGAAGATTTCAAGTCATCCCTCAATCCGTTGTAGAACAGATTAATTATCTGCCATTTCAAAAGCTCATGATGAGGGAATCTTCGCTGCATTTCCTTGTATCTCGTCCAAGCTTCATGCAAGGACTCGTGGCTGGCCTGGGAGAAGGAGGAGATCTCACTCCTCAGCTTCATAGTCTTCCCGGAGGAAAGAACTTCGTCAGAAAAGCGTTTGAAAGCTTCTCCCAAGTATTGAACGTATTTGGGTCCTTCCCCCTAAGCCACAGCTTGGCCTTATCTCGCAGAGAGAAGGGGAATAATTTCAGACGGATCTCCTCAGTTGTGACACCATTTATCCGGAAGGTGTCACATTTCTCCAAGAAGGAGTCCAAATGTTCGATGGGGCTCTCCATGAGTGCACCCGAGAATTGATCCTGCTGGATCCACGTCACCAAAGACAGCTTAAGCTCGAAGCTTTGCACCGTAATAGCAGGAGGACAGATGGCGGAGGTGGACTCGATGGATGGCATCGAGTACTCCAGCAGAAACTTGTGAGGTGGGGTGTTCTCTCCTATGTCTTCGGGCTCTTCTCTTCTTCGCTTCTCGGCGGCCAGACGCCTTAGGGTGGTGTTTTGTTGAATATTGGACTCCCCGGATTTGGTTTTGGATGATGAGCAAACATAAATAATTCATGAACTAACAATTTGTGAGCGCAGTATTGGAGATCGTCGCCAAATTCACGAGAACAATCAAAGTGACATCTCAAGACTTCTCAAAGATCGTATTCATTGCCTAAAGCTTCGTTGAAGCTCTTGGACCGTTTTGGAAGTCATGAAGAATTGATCGAAGCTCTCGAAGACCGTTCATTAAGGTTTTATTTATAGTCTTTTAGCTTCGATCTATAGAATGTTAAGCCTTGAGTATATCTTACGATTCTATCTTCATAACGCTCATATCGTAGCTCTAGGATCTTAGTACAAGTCCACTCAAACTTCCTCGAAGCATCGCGCTTCGATTCGGACTTGTTTGTGCATGTTAGTTGGTACAAGAAGAAGTACTGACCGACTAGATGGTGATCTAGTCGGTCAGCAGAGCTTCTTGGACCGACTAGTTTGAGTTAATCTTTTCTTGTTCAGTACTGTTTACAGTTAGTCGGTCTACGTTGACTCACCGACCGACTAGTTTGTGAACTAGTCGGTCAGTGATGCTTCTTTGACCGACTAGTTGTGATTTACTGTACATGCCAAATTTCTCCTAAGCTACTGTTTATCGTTAGTCGGTCTAAGAACGTTTGGTGACCGACTAGTTGATAATCTAGTCGGTCAACATTTGTTCTTGGACCGACTAAGTCAATTTGTATTCAGACTATTTGTTTTTACCTCTTAGTCGGTCTACGTTCACTGACTGACCGACTAGTTGTGAAACTAGTCGGTCAGAAAGTCTTCTTGGACCGACTAGATTTCTAGGTCTGAATTTCTATCTCTTCTCAGTTCTTCACTTAGTCGGTCCATGTTGTTTGACTGACCGACTAGTTGATGAACTAGTCGGTCAGTGGTTGTTCTTTGACCGACTAGTTGCCTCAGATTTCTATCCGTTGGGACTTGACCTAACTTGTTTTTATGGGACCCTATAAATACGAACCTAGGTCATTTCTCTCTAGGTTAGAGCTGCCATTAAGAGATTCATTAAGATTGAAAGAGATAGCCATTCTCACTCATTTCTAAAGCTCTCTTCCTCACAAGAAATCCATTCTCTCACATTCTAGATCTAGAATCCATCTTGAGAGAAGTTTGTTCTTGGTGAGCCCTTCAAGCTCTAGCTTGATTCAAGTCTCCAAATCACTCCTAGGCACCCATTGCTGGTCATTTCTTTGGTGCTAGGTCTTGGTGACTTCATCTTCCTCAAATCCCTCCTTGCATCTATTTGGTAAGAAAACTCAAGGTATAGGATTTTGTGGTAAGATTGTTTATTTCATTATAAACTTGTTTATATTGCTTGTTGATTCTCTCGGTTGTGAGAGAAGGTTGTGATCCCGGGTTGTGGGATTCACTATTGCCATTGCATGTATGATTTGATCTTGTGAAGGTTTTTTTTTCACAAGATATCATAGTGGAAATCTTGGGTTAGGGTTTCTAACCTAAGTATCTGGAGGGGATCCGGGTGGTTGGGACGTAGGATCACCGGGAACAAGTCGGAGAGACTTGGGTGGATCCGAACCCAGTAACATCATTTGTTAGCATTGTTAATTTTGTTGTTGTCATTCAATTTAAGCTTCCGCAAATTGATTTGGTAGTTGTTTGCACTATAATTAGGAATTATACTCCTTGTTATTTTTAAAGTACTATTCACCCCCCCCCCCCTCTAGTACTTGTGCAGTAGCTTGTAGGGCATTACATTTGGTATCAGAGCCAGATACTTAGCTATGTCTACCAACGACAACAAGACTGTGCGTCCACCTTCCGACTATGGCACCTTCAAGAACCGTGAAGGAGCGTCTTCGGTGATGGAAGGACATTCCTCTATGAGGCCTCCATTCTTCAACGGTACCAACTACGGGTACTGGAAATGCCGGATGGAAACCTTCCTCCGGAGTGCATCTCTATGGAGGACCACAATGAAGGAATACATCGAGCCCGAAGAAGAAGACTTTGAGAAATGGACTACCGCGGAGGTCGCCGCGGAGGTAAGCAATGCCAAGGCAATGAATGCCTTGCAATGCGCATTGGAGCCCGAGGACTTCAATAAGATATGCACATGTAAGAGTGCATATCAAATTTGGAACTCCCTCCTCATTCTACATGAAGGGACGAGTAGGGTAAGAGACTCTAAACTCGTAGTTGTAAACAAAGATTACGAAATGTTTCATATGTAACAGGGTGAGAAGATGAAGGAATATTACGCTCGCTTCGTTGACATAATAAACGAGTTAGAGGCTCTCGGCAAATCCTACACCCAAAAGGAGAAGTGCTCGAAGCTTATCGAAGGACTTCCTTCTTCTTGGGAGAAACGTACCTTCGCCATCGAGGAAGGTAATGACATGAATAAGTATACCGTAGTTCAATTGATGGGTACTTTGATGTCATACGAGGTACGTAAAGATAGCAAGGTGAAGTTACAAGAAAAGATGAAGTCCTATTTGAACCAAGACGTGCCTAAGAAAAAGGCGATTGCATTCAAGGCGGCTTCATCCACCTCTACCGATGATGAGGACTCGGAAGAAGAAATGGACATGGAATCCATTGCACTCATGGCAAAGAAGTTCAATCGCTTCTTCCGAAAGGGTAACTTCAAACAAAAATCTAAATTTACTTCTACTAACGCCTCTCCACCTTTGTGCTTTAAATGCAATAAGCCAGGACACATCAAAGCGGATTGTCCTCAAAACAAGCAAAAGGAGAAGTGGAAGGCGCCGAAGTTTGACAAGTCCAAGAAGTACAAAAAGGGGTACAAAAAGGGACTTGTCGGAGCAACATTCACCGACTCCGAGGATTCCTCAAGCGGAGAGTCGGACGATGAGAAAGTGGAGCAAGCGCATATGTGCTTCATGGCAAGAGAGGAGCATGATCAAGGATCTTCCTCCTCCGATGATAGCGACGACGAAGGCGATGAGGTAACTATGGATGATCTTAGGGATGCTAACTCTCATTTATGGTCTAAATACACTAAATTAGTAAATAGATATACTAAAGTAAAAGATGACCTAGCTAGCATTCAAACCTCGCCTAAGACTATCATCACCAACAACGACACCGTTGTTGAAGAGTTAAGAAATGAGATTGTTAATCTCAAATCTAAACTTGAACATGTTAGCATTGATGATCCGGAAGAACATAGGATAGCTGATTTAACTTCTCAAAACTCGACTTTGAGTATTGAGAACGAGAATCTTAAATCTCGTGTTTATGTGCTCACATCGCAAGTATCTAACTTGGATACTTCTATGCGTTCTCTCAAAGAGAAATATGAGAACACATTAGGCCGAATTAATAAATTCAATAAGGGTAAGGACCATTTGGATAAAATCCTAAGTGACTTACTTCCAGCCAATCACCACATTGGTTTGGGGTATACGATGGGATGTCCATCCAAAGCGGCCACTACTTTTGTTAGGCCAACTTCCGGTGACTCTACGAGTGGTAGCAAACACTCTATTGGTAGTTCATCTACCAATGATGCTTCCACCTCGTCCACACCCTCTTTCGGAAAGAAACCCACTTTGGGTGGACCTCCAAAGAAGGGCATGCTTATATGTACACCAATACCATGCCACGTAGGAACACACGTCCTACTCCACCGTCTCACACATATGATGATTTTTATGCAACACATTCTCGGGCACGTGCACACCATGTGAGACACCCTCACTCACGTGTTCCCACACATACATATGTTCACCCATCTCATCATATGAATAATTCTCGTCGTGCACCATTCCATCATGTTCCTTATGCCTATCCACAACATGCATCACGTAGAAATCAACGTCGCATGCATGCACCCAATAGGATGAGGGCTCCCAAGATTTTCACTATTTGGAGCCCAAAGGACACAAGCATGGATGAAAAACAAGTATATATGAATGCTTATTTTTCGGATGTTGTGCATAGTAGAAATTATGTGGGGAAGTCTAAGTCCAATTAGACTTGGCTTCCAAAGGTCTAACCTTTGAGGACCCAATGACCTTGGGTACCATGATATGAAATTTTCTATCTTTAGGTACTCAAGGAAAAGAAAAAGAAAAGGAGCAACAAGTTCAAATTTAGCTCCAAAGGGAATTGGATACTCGATAGCAGGTGTTCAAAACATATGACAGGTGACGCTCAATTGCTCTCCGGAGTAGTTCCCATTGCAAATGGAAACCGCGTCGTGTTTGGAGGCAACGAGAGCGGAACCATCGTCGGTGTTGGTAAAGTGGGTAACCATTCTAAACCCTTAATTAGTGATGTTTATCTAGTTAATGGTTTAAATCATAATCTTATTTCAATAAGCCAACTTTGTGACAAAGGTTACAAAGTTAGCTTTACGAAAGGATTGTGTCATATTTCAAATGATAATAATAAGTTATTATTTTCCGGCACACGCCATAAAGATATTTATATTTTGGATCTTCCTAAGTCATATGAACAATGTCTCGTTGCCAACACAAGTGAACAACACTTATGGCATCGACGCTTTGGACATGTGAACTTTGGAACACTTTATAAGCTTTCAAAATTAAATTCCATTAAAGGTTTTCCAAAGCTCGTTTTTGAAAAGAAAAGTTTTTGTGATTCTTATCAACGTGGCAAGCTTCCTAAATCTTAATTTAAACCTAAGAAAAGCATTTCTACTAAACGGCCACTAGAGCTATTACATCTAGATTTATTTGGGCCAACTAGAGTTGCTTCCATAGGAAATGCAAGATATGGACTTGTCATCGTCGATGATTATTCTAGATTTACATGGGTATTTTTCTTATGTAATAAAAATGAAGCTTTTGAAAACTTCACAATATTTGTGAAGAAAGTACAAAATCTCATCGGAACCACCATTGTCACTATTCATAGTGATCATGGGGGTGAATTTGAGAATGAGTCTTTCTCAAATTTTTGTGATGATCTTGGAATTACTCACACGTTTTCTTTCCCTCGCGCACCTCCTTAAAATGGTGTTGTTGAGAGGAAGAATCGAACGCTTGTGGAGTGTGCTCGCACTATGCTCGAAGATAGTCAACTTGGTTATCAATTTTGGGCAGAAGCGGTACATGTCACGACCCGCTTCCCTAAAATGGAGGCGAGACGTGAAAAGGTCCGCACGAGAGTGGAGTTGTGAAGCCCCAAACCCGATAAGCGTAAATAAAACATAAGCAGGTCCCTGTAACCACAAACGGAGCAACAATAATAATAAAATGGGAGACAGAAATAAAATTCGCATATCTCATAAATTGTCCAACATGAAAATAAGTTCAACATCCAGAAAAGCCAACAGGCTAAAAGAAAGAGTCTAAAGGCCCAGAACAAGGCCAACAAAACAACACCGCAACAAGTATTAGGTGCTACGCACCGACGACAAAATAGCAGTCTAAACAAAGGAAAACACAACGAAGACACTAGGACTGGTCCCCAGTGTCCACGTACTCCCCGTCAAACACAAGCTCGGGCTCGGCGTCAGCAAACACCTCGTCCTCAACAAGGTACTCAGGCTCAGGATCTAACATGTGTCACCCAAAAGAGTAAAGGGGCACATGTCAGCAAGTCTAAAAGACTTGGGCAAGGAAACTGAAAGTAAGGCAACTAGCAACCTAGCAGTTTTAGTATGCATGACATGACAGTTATAACATGAGTGCACAAGCAAGACATGGTGAACAATAAGTACAAAAGAACAATTAACGGGACAAGACAAGAGTAGCCAAGCTACTAACAATCTCAATCAATTCACTATTCACGTTTCACTGTTGTTTGTAGATGTTTACGCCTTACATCTGAATGGTATAAAATTCACGCTGATTGGCCGCTTAACACTACCCCAAAACCCAGAGTTTACGCCTTACCACTGCAGTTGCTGATCGGGCAGATTCCCAGTTGAATGGCCGCTTAACTCTTACCCCCAATACCCACAAGTAATCGAGCCAGGGTCCCAGCACACGAGCTCAGTAAATGAGCCGGGGTTGCCCCGCACAGGAGCTCGCATTCTAGTTCACGATTCATAAACAATTGGCGTAGGGGTGCACCTAGCCGAAAACAAGCATTTCGGGCATTGGCTATCAACCAACACATGGCCCGCTTCTGGAACACGAGCCAGGAACACAAACATTGTAGCGAAGCTACGCATTCACGGAAACACTTTAAGAATGCAATGACATGACAATTAATTTGCGTACCGTTAATAGAAATTAAACATGACATGGTAATTGTGCAACATGATATATGTCGGAACTAGCTTCGTTGTCAAGCTAGTTCCCCAATTTGCGCCTAGGCGAGTATCATTTCGTCGCCTAGCCTCTTTTACGCCTACAACAAGCAAGATGGCCTAAAACATGGCCTAAACCCTAAGTGGCAAGTTTCACTTGCCTAGCACCGGGGATGACGATCACGAAGGTTCGTCTCGCGGATGCTAAACTACGGGGAAAATCGCTGTTAAGGGGAAACAATCATCAAAACAACATCCATTTCATTAGGGTTTCATAAAAATACAAATAGGTTATGAAAACATCAAGAGATCGATTTCTTACCGTGAGGAGGCGAAAGAAACACTCTGGGGAACCTAGGGACCAGATCTGGGAACGAATGGAGAAGTTTGGAGAACTAGGGTTTTTGGGGGATTTTGGGGATTTGATGAGATTTTGGGGAAGATGAGGGGTAGAATGTGTTGAGGGATGGTTTGGATGATGGATCTTGGGCTTGGAATGAAGGTTTGGGGAAGAAGGGGGCTCAATGGGGGAGAAACTAGGGTTTTGGGTCGAGTGGAGGAAGAAGAAAACGTTTGGGAGGGGTTTAAATAGGATGGGCTGGCGGCTGCCCAGAAATTAGGGTTTTAACACAGATTAGTCAGTCAAAGAGCAACCACTGACCGACTAGTTTAGCAACTAGTCGGTCGGTCGACCAACGCAGACCGACTAAGTGTAAACAGTAACTTCTGAACGAAAATAGAATTTAGATTTAGTCGGTCGATTTACAACTACTGACCGACTAGTTTGACATCTAGTCGGTCGGTGAACATTCTTAGACCGACTAAGAGTGAACAGTACTGATACTAAAATTTAGATGATGTGTTAGTCGGTTAAAGAAGCATTACCGACCGACTAGTTTACAACCTAGTCGGTCAACCAACGTTCTTAGACCGACTAACGATAAACAGTAACTCTTGAGAAATTTAGAAAGCTAACTAGTCGGTCCAAGAAGGATTGCCGACCGACTGGATCGTCATCTAGTCGGTCGGTGCCCCTTCTTACACCGGCTAATAAGCACCAAAAGATCCGATACGGAGCGCGGAGCTCCGGGATCGATTCCTAAGACTCCTAGGCTTGATCTAATAGTAAGATACGACCGTTATGAAGCCCGTCACGAATGACTTGCTCCGAAATCGACGATCCTAAAGAAGAAACGAGAAAACACGACGAAACGATCGAAAATGAAAGTTACGGAGACGAAAACCACATATGAGGAGAAAATCCACCAAGACATATATTATATTATAATAAATCCAGATACATGAAACTCAGTCGTTACATCCTCCCCAACTTAAGAAAAATTCCGTCCTCGGAATTTCCAAACACTCACGCGTCCGGAAACAAAAGTGGAAAGCGCTCTCGCATCTCATCCTCATTCTCCCAAGTAGACTCTCCAGGTGAGCCGTGTCGCCACATCACTCTCACAAGATTGACAATCTTGTTCCGAAGCGATTTCTGACGCCTGTCCAGAATCTGCACTGGATGCTGGTCATACGTCATATCGGGGCGAACGGTAATCTCCGAAAAATCCACGGCGTGAGATGGATCGCTAATGTATCGACGAAGCTGCGACACATGGAAAACATTGTGAACTCCTTCCAAAGATGGCGGCAAGGCTAAGCGATAAGCTACCTCGCCAACCCTCTCCAAAATGTCAAACGGTCCAATGTATCGCGGGCTCAACTTCCCTCGCTTCCCAAAACGAATCACACCACGATTCGGGGAAATCTTCAGAAACACATGGTCGCCCGGCTGAAACTCTAAAGGACGACGTTTAGCATCCGCCCAATGCTTAAAACGGTCCTGAGCAATCCTCAACCTCTCCCGAATGTTCCTGACGATATCCACGGCCTCCACGATCATCTCAGGTCCCAACAACTCCCGATCACCAATGTCATCCCAACTCAATGGCGATCGACATTTCCTCCCATAAAGAGCGGCGAAAGGCGCCATGCCAATACTCGCCTGGAAGCTGTTGTTGTAAGAAAACTCTACCAGATGTAGATGGTCTTCCCACGAACCCTTGAAATCCAACATGCACGCCCTCAGCATGTCTTCCAAAATCTGAATCGTCCTCTCGGACTGACCATCCTTCTGCGGATGGTACGCCGTGTTGAAGCTCAGACGCGTACCCAAACTCTTCTGCAAACTCTGCCAGAACTGAGATGTGAACCTCGGTCTCTGTCCGACACGATACTCACTGGGACTCCGTGAAGTCGCACAACCTCCTCCATATATCTCCTTGCTAGCGCCTCAGTGGACTGTCCCGCCCGGAACGGAAGAAAGTGCGCAGATTTGGTCAATCGATCTACGATCACCCAAATCGCGTCATTCTGCTTCGGACTCCGAGGTAGTCCAGTCACGAAATCCATAGTGATGTGTTGCCACTTCCACTCCGGAATCGGAAGCGGTTGTAGCAACCCGGCCGTACGCTGATGCTCCGCCTTCACTTGCTGGCAAACCAAGCACTTGGCTACACTCCGAGCCACACTCCTCTTCATGCCATGCCACCAAAAATTCAGACGAAGATCCTGGTACATCTTGGTGCCACCAGGATGCACAGAATACGGCGAACTGTGTGCCTCCACCATCAGCTCCTCTCTAATATCCCCAGCCGGCACACACAACCTGGCTCCAAACCTCAGCGAGCCATCCTCATGAATCAAAAAGTCAGTCCGCAGATCGGCTTCCACCTGCTCCCGAATCTTCACCAGCTTCGGATCCTCAGCCTGGCCAGCCTTAATCCGATCCACGATCGTCGACTGTACCTGCATGTACATCAACGAAGAAGCCTCCCCAGGAAGAACAATCTCAACACCAGACTCGCAGAAATCCTGCTGCAATCTCCACTGCGAGGTCAAAATCATCACCGCGGGAAGCCTACTCAAAGCATCCGGAACCACATTCACCTTGCCAGGGTGAAACTGCAAATCAATATCATAATCCGCCATAAGCTCCAACCATCGACGTTGTCGCATGTTGAGCTCCTTCTGAGTGAAAATATACTTCAAGCTTTTGTGATCGGTGAAAATCTTCACTTTCTCACTCAGCAGGAAGTGCCTCCAAATCTTAAGAGCAAACACAACGGCAACCAACTCCAAATCATGTGTCGGGTAATTCTTCTCATGAACCTTAAGCTGACGAGACGCATACGCCACAACATGCCCGTGCTGATGCAATACACAACCGAGACCCTTGCCAGAAGCATCGCAAAAGATCTCAAATCCACCGCTGCGATCAGGCACAACAAGAATAGGGGCCGTCGTCAACCTCTCCTTCAGAACGCCAAAAGCATTCTCACAATCACCCGACCAAACAAAAGCAACATCCTTCCGCGTCAACCTGGTCATCGGCTCAGCAATACGGGAAAAGTCCTTAATGAATCGCCGATAGTAACCAGCAAGTCCAAGGAAACTCCGAATCTCAAACGCAGACGACGGAACAGGCCACTCCCTGATGGCCCTAATCTTCTCGGGATCCACTGAAATACCATCTCCAGTCACCACATGCCCGAGAAAAGCAACTCTATCCAGCCAAAACTCGCACTTCGAAAACTTAGCATACAACCGATGCTTCCTCAAAATCTCCAATACCGTCCTCAAGTGCGAGGCATGCTCTTCCTCCGACTTCGAATAGATCAGAATGTCGTCAATAAAGATAACAACAAACTTATCCAAAAAGTCGTAGAAAATCAGGTTCATCAGATCCATGAAAACTGCGGGCGCGTTAGTTACGCCGAAAGGCATAACCATAAACTCATAGTGTCCATACTTCGTCCTGAACGCTGTCTTCAGAACATCTCCCTTCTTCACCTTCAACTGATGGTAACCACTCCTCAAATCCAATTTAGAAAACACCCTCGAACCTCCAAGCTGATCAAAAATATCATCGATGAGAGGCAACGGGTATTTATTCTTAATGGTCACCGCATTCAACTCCCGATAGTCCACGCACATGCGACGCGAACCATCCTTCTTCTTCACTAGCAGCACCGGTGCTCCCCACGGAGACTAACAAGGATTAATATAACCCTTCTGCAAAAGCTCATCCAACTGCTTCCGCAACTCTTCCAATTCTGCAGGTGCCATACGATACGGCGCCTTCGAAATCGGCTGCGCACCTGGAATAAGATCGATAGAAAATTCTAGAGCTCGATCAGGTGGCAAACCAGACATCTCCTCGGGGAAGACGTCACCAAAATCACGCACCACAGCTGGCCACTCTAACTCCATCCGCATAGCCACAACCTCCACCGGCCTGGCCCAAAATCTGACAGGACCAAGCGAGCTGCCACCACGACTGAACTCAAATACTGGATGTCCGGGAATCTCGAACACCACCTTCTTCCTTCGACAGTAGATCGTAGCATAGAAGCTCGCAAGCCAGTCCATCCCAAGAACTGCATCATAGTTGATGATGTCGTGGACAATGAAATCAGCGAAAAGCACATGTCCACAGACCACCAACGGGAAAGAATTACAACCACGATGCACCGAGACCACGCCATTCCCTGAAACGATATTCCAACTCTTGGGAAGAGGGGACGTCGACAAGGAATGCCTCTCCACGAAGCTCCGAGAAATAATGCACATCGATGCACCAGAGTCAAAGAGGACTCGTGCAGGAAATGTGTAAACCAAAACCACACCTAACAAGCAATTAACAATCAAACCCTAGTCTAGCAAACAACCATGTTCAAGCAAACAACACAATCTAATCAATCAAAACCAACTAGGGAAGTAACAGCCAGATTGAGGATTACCTGCGATAACCTCATCCACAGCCTCGCTCTCCACAGCGGTCATCAGAAAAGCCTGCCTCCTCAGCGGAACTGCCTGCTGAAAAGCCTGCCTCTGTGGAACAAGAGCTGCTCCACGTCCAGCAGGAACAGACGCTCGCTGCTACAACGGCTGTGCTGCAACAGGTGCCCTCCGCAGCTGGTCCGCATGCCAACAATCCTTCGCGGAATGGGAAGCATCACCACAAACCAGACACTGGCCCAAAAACTTCCGACACTGTTCCTTGATGTGGCCAGGCTTGCCGCAGAAATGGAAAATCTTCAGAATAGGCCCTCCTGGCCTCTTAAACTGAGCTGGCTGATTAGGCTTGAAACCAGGCCTAACCACCGCTCTGGCCTGCTCCATAGGCCTCTTCCCAGCACCAGAAACATGCCCTCTCCTCTGACTCAGGTTCAGCTCCTGCCTCCTGGTAGCGACCAAAACCTTCTGATAAGAGTCCAGATTGGAGGAAGACACAAAACTCTGGAGCTCCAAAGCAAGTCCCTGCAGGAACCTCTGAGCCCTCTCATCAGCATCCTGCACCATCTTCGGTGCGAACCGGCTCAGCCTAGTGAACTCTTGGTGGTACTGGTCCACCGTCAAGCTCCCTTGCTTCAGATCAATGAAGCGCTACAGCATCTCCTTCTTGGCAGCCTTCGGAAAGAATTCCTCATCAAACCTGGACTTAAAGGTAGCCCAAGCTATCGGCTCCACAAACATCTTCTCTTCCGCATCCCACAAGTTCCGAGCATTATCCTTGAGTTGCCTCCTCGCCAAATCAACCCATCCAGCCGGGGTGATCTTGGCCATCTTCATATTATCCTCGATGTTCCGAATCCACTCATTGGCAGCCAGAGGACTCTCAGACCCATCAAAATATGCGGGACCCAGCTCCCGAAATTGCTTCGCTCCCGGCTCAGAGCGAGGGGCATCCGGAAGAGCCCGGGCAGCTCGAGCAAGTGGAGCATTCTGGACTTGCAGGAGCACGCCCTGCTGCACTTGCATCATCTGGAGCATCATCCGCATCATCTCACCGTTGGTGGGTTCCCGCTCAGGCTCCTCATCATGAGGGAGCGCACCACTACCCCCACCACGGGTGAATCGTCTTCCTGCCATCTAATGACACAGAAAACGAAGCAGATTAGACTCATAGCTTATGATTCGGACGTCGAACTTAGTTTGTTGGACATTCTAATATTATTATCGCTATTCCGATAATCGCAGTTACAGAAGGACCTGTATGGGCCACCAACAAAACCTGTCACGACCCGCTTCCCTAAAATGGAGGCGAGACGTGAAAAGGTCCGCACGAGAGTGGAGCTGTGAAGCCCCAAACCCGATAAGCGTAAATAAAACATAAGCAGATCCATGTAACCACAAACGGAGTAACAATAATAATAAAAGGGGAGACAGAAATAAAATTCTCATATCTCATAAATTGTCCAACATGAAAATAAGTTCAACATCCAGAAAAGCCACCAGGCTAAAAGAAAGAGTCTAAAGGCCCAGAACAAGGCCAACAAAACAACACCGCAACAAGTATTAGGTGCTACGCACCGACGACAAAATAGCAGTCTAAACAAAGGAAAACACAACGAAGACACTAGGACTGGTCCCCAGTGTCCACGTACTCCCCGTCAAACACAAGCTCGGGCTCGGCGTCAGCAAACACCTCGTCCTCAACAAGGTACTCAGGCTCAGGATCTAACATGTGTCACCCAAAAGAGTAAAGGGGCACATGTCAGCAAGTCTAAAAGACTTGGGCAAGGAAACTGAAAGTAAGGCAACTAGCAACCTAGCAGTTTTAGTATGCATGACATGACAGTTATAACATGAGTGCACAAGCAAGACATGGTGAACAATAAGTACAAAAGAACAATTAACGGGACAAGACAAGAGTAGCCAAGCTACTAACAATCTCAATCAATTCACTATTCACGTTTCACTGTTGTTTGTAGATGTTTACGCCTTACAGCTGAATGGTATAAAATTCACGCTGATTGGCCGCTTAACACTACCCCAAAACCCAGAGTTTACGCCTTACCACTGCAGTTGCTGATCGGGCAGACTCCCAGTTGAATGGCCGCTTAACTCTTACCCCCAATACCCACAAGTAATCGAGCCAGGGTCCCCGCACACGAGCTCAGTAAATGAGCCGGGGTTGCCCCGCACAGGAGCTCGCATTCTAGTTCACGATTCATAAACAATTGGCGTAGGGGTGCACCTAGCCGAAAACAAGCATTTCGGGTATTGGCTATCAACCAACACATGGCCCGCTTCTGGAACACGAGCCAGGAACACAAACATTGTAGCGAAGCTACGCATTCACGGAAACACTTTAAGAATGCAATGACATGACAATTAATTTGCGTACCGTTAATAGAAATTAAACATGACATGGTAATTGTGCAACATGATATATGTCGGAACTAGCTTCGTTGTCAAGCTAGTTCCCCAATTTGCGCCTAGGCGAGTATCATTTCGTCGCCTAGCCTCTTTTACGCCTACAACAAGCAAGATGGCCTAAAACATGGCCTAAACCCTAAGTGGCAAGTTTCACTTGCCTAGCACCGGGGATGACGATCACGAAGGTTCGTCTCGCGGATGCTAAACTACGGGGAAAATCGCTGTTAAGGGGAAACAATCATCAAAACAACATCCATTTCATTAGGGTTTCATAAAAATACAAATAGGTTATGAAAACATCAAGAGATCGATTTCTTACCGTGAGGAGACGAAAGAAACACTCCGGGGAACCTAGGGACCAGATCTGGGAACGAATGGAGAAGTTTGGAGAACTAGGGTTTTTGGGGGATTTTGGGGATTTGATGAGATTTTGGGGAAGATGAGGGGTAGAATGTGTTGAGGGATGGTTTGGATGATGGATCTTGGGCTTGGAATGAAGGAATAAGGGTTTGGGGAAGAAGGGGGCTCAAGGGGGAGAAACTAGGGTTTTGGGTCGAGTAGAGGAAGAAGAAAATGTTTGGGAGGGGTTTAAATAGGATGGGCTGGCGGCTGCCCAGAAATTAGGGTTTTAACACAGATTAGTCAGTCAAAGAGCAACCACTGACCGACTAGTTTAGCAACTAGTCGGTCGGTCGACCAACACAGACCGACTAAGTGTAAACAGTAACTTCTAAACGAAAATAGAATTTAGATTTAGTCGGTCGATGAACAACGACTGACCGACTAGTTTGACATCTAGTCGGTCGGTGAATGTTCTTAGACCGACTAAGAGTGAACAGTACTGATACTAAAATTTAGATGATGTGTTAGTCGGTTAAAGAAGCATTGCCGACCGACTAGTTTGCAACCTAGTCGGTCAACCAACGTTCTTAGACCGACTAACGATAAACAGTAACTCTTGAGAAATTTAGAAAGCTAACTAGTCGGTCCAAGAAGGATTGCCGACCGACTGGATCGTCATCTAGTCGGTCGGTGCCCCTTCTTACACCGGCTAATAAGCACCAAAAGTTTCGATACGGAGCGCGGAGCTCCGAGATCGATTCCTAAGACTCCTAGGCTTGATCTAATAGTAAGATACGACCGTTATGAAGCCCGTCACGAATGACTTGCTCCGAAATCGACGATCCTAAAGAAGAAACGAGAAAACACGACGAAACGATCGAAAATGAAAGTTACGGAGACGAAAACCACATATGAGGAGAAAATCCACCAAGACATATATTATATTATAATAAATCCAGATACATTAAAACCAGTCGTTACAGTACACACCGCTTGTTATGTGTTTAATAGAATACTTTTGAGGCCCGGCACCAAACAAACTTGTTATGAATTGTTGTTTGGTAGATTGCCTCAAGTTAAACATTTTCGTGTTTTCGGCGCAAAATGTTTTATTAAAAACACATATGATAATTTGGACAAGTTTGATCCGAGATCGGATGAGGGGATATTTGTTGGGTATTCCTCACGTAGCAAAGCCTACCGAATATACAACAAAAGATCCTCTACGATCGAGGAATCACTTCATGTCTCTTTTAATGAGAATTTTACTACTCCTAGAATTTCAAATGATGATGACTCTATGGATGTTTTATGTGATTCGTTTGAAAATTCTAAGTCTATTGATTCAATTGATTCTATTGATACAAACCCGACTAATGAAGTTGTTGAGAATGTGCCTAGTGATCAAGATATTCCCAATTGGCTTCATACCGTTTGCGACCATTCCCATGAGCAAGTCATTGGCAATATTCATGATAGTGTCAAGACGAGATCGCAAGTCCACCACTTCGCCAATTGTGCCTTTGCCTCATCAATAGAGCCAAAGAATATAGTTGAAGCATGCGAAGATAGTGCTTGGATCCTTGCCATGTAGGAGGAACTCATTCAATTCGAGAGGAATGAGGTATGGGAGCTTGTTCCGTTGCCATCGAAGAACCACACCGTCATAGGGACAAAGTGGATCTTCAATAACAAAACCGACGAAAATCAAGTCGTCATCCGGAACAAAGCTCGGTTAGTAGCTCAAGGCTATCGCCAAGAGGAAGGTATCGATTTCGAAGAATCCTTCGCTCTGGTAGCTAGATTAGAATCAATTAGACTATTATTGTCTTTTGCATGCCATAAAAATTTTAAATTATTTCAAATGGATGTTAAAAGTGCATTTTTAAACGGAGATGTTGTTGAGGAAGTTTACGTTTCTCAACCTCCGGGCTTCATAAATGAAAAATTTCCAAATCATGTTTTTAAACTAAAGAAAGCTCTTTATGGTTTGAGACAAGCTCCTCGAGCTTGGTATGATCGCCTAAAGAATTTTCTTTTGGATTTGAATTTTAAAATGGGTGAAGCCGATTCTAAACTTTTTGTTAAGCATGCGAATAATGATATTTTATTAGTTCAAATTTATGTTGATGATATCATTTTCGGTGCTACTAACTTCACTCTTTGCGAAGAGTTTTCTAATGTTATGAAGGAACAATTTGAGATGAGCCACATGGGCGAACTCAAATATTTCTTAGGTCTCCAAATTCGCCAATTGAACGATGCAATCTTCATCCACCAAACGAAGTACACGGTGGAGTTGCTAAAGCGATTTGGAATGGAGAATGCCTCCGGGAAAAAGACTCCTATGAGCACTACAACGCATCTTGATAAAGATACGGGCGGAAAAGATGTAGACATTCGTCTATATCGAGGTATGATAGGTAGTTTACTTTATCTTACCGCAAGTAGGCCCGATATTATGTTTGCCGTTTGTATTTGTGCTCGTTATCAGTCTCAACCTAAGGATTCTCACTTAGTAGCGGTTAAACGTATTTTTCGCTATCTAAGTTACACTTTAGATTTTGGATTACTTTATCCGAAATCTAGCACATATGAGTTAGTCTCATATAGTGACGCTGATTATGCGGGATGCAAATCCGACAGGAAGAGTACTAGTGGCACTTGCCATTTTCTAGGAAATTCCCTTGTCTCTTGGTTTTCCAAGAAGCAAAATTCAGTATCACTTTCAACCACCGAGGCGGAATACATTGCCGCCGGTGCCGCTTGTGCCCAGGTTCTTTGGATGAGACACACACTGAAGGATTTTGGTATTCATTGTGATACTAGCCCTATCATGGTGGATAACCAAAGTGCTATTTGTCTTTCAAAGAATCCGGTGCACCATTCCCGATCTAAACACATAGATGTCCGACACCATTTTTTAGATGATCATGTTGCTAAAAAGGACATCATATTAGTGTACGTTGAAACCCAAAAGCAAATCGCCGATATTTTCACGAAACCCCTAAAGGAGGACTCCTTTGTGCGGTTGCGTCGAGAATTGGGGATTATGGGTGAATCCGAGATATAGGATTCATGTTTCATTCAATTATCTTGCATGCTATTATATTTCGCAATATTTCATTCATGCTAGATTTATTGAATTTTTGGGGATTTTATGTGATATGTTTGAATTTTTGCTCGAATTCTTATTTGAATGTCGTATTTAAGATTTCGATGTTTCATGGGGTAGTTTAGATGACTAATGAGAGGGTTAAGATGTTTCATCCAAGTGTTTTTATGAAGAGAACTCATTTATCAACTTTTGGACTCTTCTAGTCGGTTTCAGTTCATCAGCCAACCGACTAGATGCTCATCTAGTCGGTCAGCTAGTGAACTCAGACCGACTAGTTCAAGCTTTAACTTTCCCTTGTCATTGACTTCTTTTAGTCGGTCACAGTACTCTTACCGACCGACTAGATTGAAAACTAGTCGGTCAGTGATTATACTGTGCCCGACTAACTATAGCCCTAGAATTTTCGTTTTGCCTCTGTTTCGACTTAGTTGGTTTAAGCTCATCGACCGACCGACTAGATCGTAATCTAGTCGGTAAGTGCTTGAACTGTGACCGACTAAGTGCTTTAGGGCAATCGCGTCTTTTCGCATTCTCGGCCGACTAATACCCATTCTAACCGATTTTTTCTAAGTCTAGTCGGTTGTTTTCGTTCCCCAGCTCGAAAAACCCCCTAAACCCGATCGAGACCCTTCGTCTTCCCGTCGATCTCCGGCCATCTTTCCGGCCAACTCCACCGCCCGTCGCCGTCGACCACTCCCCTAGGTATCTCCCTCCTTCCTAGATCTCATTTTGCATCCCTAGGGTTTGTTCTAGACTTTGTTTTCTCCTCTAGGGTTCTAGGGTTTCGGATTCTCTCTTAGGGCTTGTGTGTTAGGTTCTAGGGTTTAAGCTTAGGAGTGTTTGATCTTCGTCGCTTGTTTGTACTCGTTGTGCCGTGATCATGGCAAGAACGAGACTCCCGATTACCTCTTCTGAGGCATCCCCCATGACCGTAGAGGCCGCGACCGCTTCGACCCCTCCTAAGCGTAGGGCCAAGACCACTCGACCCCCCTCTTCGTCTTCAACTCCGTTGAAGCGGAAGAGGACGTCCAAGCCTAAACCTACCGGCCAATCTTCCAAGCCTAAACCTAAACCTAAAAAGTTCCGTGCACCCACACCTCCCGGTGAGCGTTCAGCTAGTGATTCCGAGGATGATTCTGATGAAGAATACACTCCTGAACATCCCGAGAAGGCACCTACTCCACCCCCTCCTCCACCTCCTCCTAAGCCCCGTAAGGCTAAGGGTAAAGGTCCAATGCCAGTCGGCGGTGTAGATATATTGTTGTGCCGCGACGACCCTCAGTGTCTAGCAGCGTACAACCGTATAGAGCACTGCCCACTGCTGTTGGAGCATTACGTTCAGTTTTCTGATTTTCTTGGCCTTGCGGACCTGTTATCCTATAGTGGCCTATTGGACTACCTTCGATTTGACTCTAAGGCGAACCCTAGACCCTATTCTCGCCTAGTCAAATTATTCTATGCCAATCGTGTCCGGGGCCAGTACGGTGAGTCTCACTCCATCGAGACTTCTGTTTTGGGGACTCCTATAGTCCTCACGGCAGAAATCTTGGTGGAGTTGATAGGTTGCTCGTCGTGTGGCCTCCTCCCGTCTGACATCTCTGTCGACGATATCTCCTCCCTCGATCAGCGGACCCTAGGCAAAATCTTCCAGGTTATCCCCCCTGCCTTCATAGGAGTCACTTCGAAATCATTCAAGCCGAATGCTTGGGTGATTAACCTGATCTTGAAATCCTGCCTTCTTCCCAAGTATGGATCTTCTTCACTTCCATCTCAGCCGTTTCTGAAATTGATTTACGCTCTGTTTATGGGTAGCGAGATTAATTGGGCTCGCATTATACTCGATAAGATGGATTCTTTCGAGTGTATTCGCAAGACCACTAAATCTGCGCATATCCCATATCCTTGTCTCCTGACCTTGGTATTCCGTCTATTCGGTGTTCCCTTGCCTCCTGATGATGAGCGTCCCCTTGGTCCTCCTCTGAACGCGACGGCCGTCAAGAAATCTCTTGCGGCACTCCGTCACGTGCAGCGGTCGACACCTTCTGCATCTCAGGCCACCCCTTCAGCTGCTTCTGTCCCTTCTCCTACCACCACACTTGATGATGTCGTTCAGTTGCTTCGTCGACACGAGTCGCGTTTGGCTCGTACCGAGGAGGTCGTCTACCGTATGGCTAGTTTGATGGGCGTTCAGCTTCCTCCTCCTGTTTCTGAGGATGAGGAGATGGACGATGAGGATATTGATGAGCTGGTCACCTCCTTGGCTCGTGGCGATGAGGCCACTGTTGCTGCTGCTGCTACCACATCTGCTCCTGATGCTGGCACCTCTTCCGGTGCTCCTGAGACTTCTGCACCAGTGGATCAGACTTCTGATGTTGCTGCTGCTCCTGCTGACGACCCTTCTCCTGATTTGCCTGCTGATGTTCCTGTTGAGACCCCAGCCGTTGAGCCAGTCGTCGATGTCTCCACCCCTGCTCCGACGATCCCTTCTGTTCACACGCCTCTCCTCCCTGCAGAGCCTGAGTCCACACCCTCGACTGGACCCCCGGAGACTGCAGATCCTGCCACTTCCTCGTGATCGTGTGTTTCGAGGCCTCTCCTATGATCTTTGGATGATGCATCTTATTGAGAGTATTTTGGGTTAGGATGGAGTGTTGGGGTTGTTTTGATGTATTTTGGTTTTATGGATGTTGGTGTTGTATTTTGATGTACTTTGGATGTTGATGATGGTTCGATGATGTATGATGTATTTTTTTTTTATGTGTACGTTGCACTTCTTCTGATGTACTCGATGTCTTTTTGGATGTACTCATGGTATTCATATATGTCACGCCCCGCTTCCCAAAAACGTGGAGGCGAAGCGTGAGAAGGTCCGCTCAGACTTGAAGCTACAAAGCTGCAAGTCCGATAAGCGTCAATCAAATTTAAAACTGCAGGTCCTTGCAACGCGAACGAAACAAAGATAATAATAATGAAATGAGACAAAAGAGATATCTCAGAATATCCATAAAATAAGTTCCAACATCACAGAAAAATCCACCAGGCTGAAATAAAAGAGAGTCTAAAGGCCCAAACATGGCCAACAAAAGTACAACGTACAAAACAACGGTGCTACGCACCGACAACTAACAGAAAACCTAAAACAAAAGAAAGCTCAGCAAAGTCACCAAGAAAGATCACTGGCATCCACAAAACTCCTCCAAGGCAGACATGGACTCAGGCTCAGCGTCAGCAAACACCACGTACTCAGCAACGGTCTCTGGCTCAGGGTCTAACATGTGACACCCAAAAGAGCAAGGGGCACATGTCAGCAAGTCTTCAAGAGACTTGTGCAAGGAAACTGAAGGTAGGTAAAAGTAAAGCAACCTAGAAGTTCTAGCATGATGCAATGACATGGCAGTTAAAGTAATGAGTGCAACAGGTAAGGTAAAGTAAAGTAAAGTACGAGCATAGCATTTAAACATGGCGTGGATGACAAGTATTGCATGAATCATTCACAAGACAAGTACAAGACAAGAAAAGTAAGCACCTCGTGCACAGAGATTCCGTCTTTTGGCTAGAGGGCTGATCAGGCCACTCCTAAGCTCAAGTAACCGTTTATCCCTACCCCTCCACGTGTGTCGAGCCAGGGCCTTACCCCCGAACGGGAATGCTCGCTTCTGGATCACGAGCCAGGAAGTGTTTTTAACAAGTAGGGCATAGGGGTGCACCTAGCAGGTCCAGGAAACCGGGCATTGGCTTTTGACCAACACATGAGGCCCGTTTCCCTGGAAGTAGTATTCAAGGAGTACAAGTATTGTAGCGTGTGCTACGAATGCAACAATCAACTTGGATGACATGTAGAATGCAATGCATGGCAGTTAAAAGTGCGTACAGATAAGGAAAGTAAACGTGACAGTTTAGTATGCATGAACAACAAGTTTAAAGGGTTGGATCTAGCTTCGTTGTCAAGCTAGATCAATTAGGTGACGGATCTAGTTTCGTTGTCAAACTAGATCAAGTAGGCGTCTAGCCAGCTATCATTTCACTGACTAGTCTCTTTTACGCTAGGAACAAGGAAGTGGCCTAAAAACATGGCCCTACACAAGAGTTGGCAAGTTTCACTTGCCTGCAAGTACGACGTCTGAGCACACCGTCCAATGAGTCCAAAAATCACAATTATCCTACGTGCACAAGTCCACCGGCCTAAAGTCCATATTATTAATCTTTATTAGTGAATTTAAAACATTTAAAATACTTTAAAAATACTGATTTTAGTCTTGATTAGCAGGCAATGGGTTGGGGGTCCTAGGGGTGCAAAGCGTTACCTTAACACGACGTGAAAGCTACACCGGCGTCGGGTAGCGACGCCGGGGGTTGGAATAAGAGAACGCGCTCCAAGTCCTGATTCCAATATAGTTTCCTCGCTGGAAAGTTCAGAGCATCAACCGGAGCAACGGTTCCAGATTCCAAAGCTAGCACGTGCGACGACGGGCTACGACGTGTCACAACGTCGTGCACGGCGAATCGTCGGAGAGAAAGCACCTAGGTGGGGCCCACAGTAGTCCTAGGGACCTTTGGGGGACCCACAATACCTCTGGAGAACTTGGGGGCCCACGGTGGCAAGTGGTGCGACGGTTGCGGTGTTGCGACGTATGGCCATCGGTCGTACATGGTCAATGCGGGGAGCTCTCTCGGTCAGGCGCTAGGAACGGGCTGTGCAGCTGCGGGGGGTCGGTCGCGATGGCGGGTGCGGTGGGTTTTCTCGGTCGGTGCGGGCGAGAGCGTCGGTCGGGCGCCTTGGATGCGGGGCTTGGGGCGCTGCAACGTTGCAACATTGCATCGTGGGTCGGTGCGGAGATGCGGGCCGGTCGGGCACGGAGCGATGCGGGCGAACGGTGCGGGCGCTGAGCAGGGGCTTGGTGCGGAGCGGGGATGCGGCTGTGCGGAGCGGGTCTCTCGGTCTGACCGAGGGACCCTCTCGGTCGGTGCGGTCGAACGAAGTGGGCGGCAGCAGCGGGTGCGGAGCGATGTTGGTGCGGAGCGGGCGACCGGTCTGAGCGGGGGAACGGAGCTGATTCCGTCGGTCGTGCGGCAGCTGCTTCGTCGCAACGTTGCGACGAATCGTCGCAACGTCAATTTTGGGTTTTGGAAGAGGCTAGGGTTAATTTCTTGCGAAAATAGGTCTTCCTAGGGGTTGTTTATATAGTGTAGATGTGTTGACTTGGTCTAGGGCTAAATCTAATAGGATTAGAAGTTTAAAATAATTTAAAATTTGAAATTCAACTTCTCCAACTCACCCAAGGATTTGACCTGGTCCAAATGAGCTGGAAATTGGCTCAAAAATTCTTTAAAATGTTTAAAACTCAAATAAATTTTATTTGGCCGAAAATAATTTAAAAATTAATTATTAAAAATATTATAAAACTTGTTAAAAATATAAAAGTGGTCAAATAAACTCCAAAAATTATAAAATAAATATCGGGGTGATCATGTTGACGAAAGTGAGCTAACTAAGAAGACGGATCTCAATTTCGATGTCGGACGACGAAACTAAAAATAGAAACGTCTCCCGTCAAAAGTGAAAATCGTCACGTCTCATCGAGTAAGATTAAATTGTGGGAAAACGACTCGAGAAATGTCGTTCCAAGATAGTGCCACTATTTAATACTCTCAGAGACGTTCACAACGGCATATCACACGAAAGTGTTCACAAACAAATAAAGTCTAAAACAAACACGTGCACGGCCAAAAGCACGTGCACGAACAACGTACGACGAAAAGTGGTCGTTACATCCTCCCCACCTTAGAATAAAGTCCGTCCTCGGACTTTCTAATATATCTAGTCGCTCTAATAACTACCCCAATCAAGTCACATTATATTTCAAACCAGGTATAGTCATTCCAGGTGCTCATATACGCACTAGGTAGTCAAACATTAACACTACCAACACGTATATATATACATTCACATACGTATACACTTATACCTATTATAGTCAGTCAAATTTATACATGTATTTCAATCATATATATATAAACATACATCCCTTATATAACTACTACCTAGTATAAAACAATAGTTCAGATACTCACATAAGGATAGTCTCACACTTAGCCAATACAATCATTGCTCTACCTATATGTAGCTACCTATGCACAGACATCAAGGGTATACTACCCTCTGATATTTATCCAATACCAAACATCTCAACACATGTAGTCACACCATACCATTATTAAGTCAAATTTTACTATATTTAATATACATTCATTACCACTATCGTTTCACAATATATAGTCATTCAAATACATGCAAATAGTTCACCATATATTCACATCACTTACGGTCCTATAACTGTAGTTACGACACGCCACATATATCATAGTCACCAATAACTATAGCTAAGCACATACTTACCCGTGCATGGTGCACACCCATACACGCTAACATTTCATTTACATACACCAATCATACCATCATATATCCAGTACATCTACACACCTAGTTTAGCTAGTACACATACGTTCACACAACAAGTCCTTAGTAAATAACTATACCACAAGACCAGCACCTATAACTATATACTGGCGTAGCGACCCACAATCATGTGCGTAGCACAACCAGGCACAACCACTCCTATTACTATACATACATCAAACATTGCTATATTTAAACTTCAGACATACATTCAATATACTTAGAGTATACCCACTCAATCTTGAGTGAGACTCAATACACATATCAGAATATTCTATATATGTAACACGACATTTATACCTATACCGATACCACTCCATTATATATGTGTGTGTGTGTGTGTGTGTGTGTGTGTGTGTGTGTGTGTGTGTGTGTGTGTGTGTGTGTGTGTCTACCAATACAACCATATGCATACCATAAGTCAATCACACTCAATATTTAGTCAGGTAATACTTACATAGTCCAATCACTCTATATACCATAATAATAATAATACCGACATCAGCACACGTATAATTATAATACACTCCCTAATACATGCATACGTATTCATCGTATAGTCACACACATGTAACATATATATTCACACCATAGCCTACTACCTATAATTAGTATACCAACACCTATACATACATAGTTAAGATGTGCAATAGTCGTGTATACCTCACGGTATACACGCATACAACATCCCACAAAGCAAGCAATACCAATCAAAATTATAATTCTACTATCATATGCATATCACATATATATTCAGGCAACAAAACATAACTACTTACGTCTAAGCATAATACATACCTACATACGAGCACATACACATACGTACTAATATATAGGTCACTCAATAGGCCTACTTACTTATCTATATGTACACCTATTATCATCACACCTAGCATATACATAGCTTTACCAATCATTTTATTTCAACCATTATAAGTATCTCTTACTACATACACAACTTAGATATTTCAACGATAACTCTTATATACACAGGCATCCCTAGTATAGTATTGCTATCCACACCAAAATCTATAACTACTAACACACAACAACTTCATACTATCACGAATAACTCCGAGTATATATATATATACCACACAATAGGCAAGCATCAATATACTATGGGGGTACACTCATTCAAGCCCACGTACACAACTTAGGTACGTGCACTACGACTACCTCACAAGGTCCAAGGGCCTACTAACAATTTAGAGTTGACACAGACATTGACGAGCACTAAAGCCTAAACAATTTAGAGAGAGGTCGAGGTCAAAAGCGTGACGAGGGAAGGATCGATGAGCACGAGTTCAGATAGGACGAATACAAGGAGACGGCTTGGTTAGGGAAAACATTGGCTCAATGGTTATGTTTAGGTTGAGTGAAAAGGAGATGTGGAGATACTTAAATAGGATACAGAAGAGATAATAGGGTAAATAGCATAAGCTAAAATACGCGAAATCTGAAAACTGTTGTACTTCAAAAATTGAAGTCCTCGACTGAAAAGAAATATTTGGAGGTCGATAAAACGAGTTGTTCAAAATAAGTTTGAGTCGAAAATTCATAATAAGGGAAAATGTTTTTAATGGCTTATCGCAAATCATTAAGAAAGGAAAGTAAATCATTCGCACGGACATTAAAGACGTAATTTTTGAAAATATTATACGGCAGTAATTTAATATAATGTTGTCAAAAGTTTTTTTGAAAGTCAAAGAATGAAATCAAGTAACGGAAGAATGTAAACTCATGTTAAATGCTTTCAAAACTTTTAGGCTATGGAAGATTTAAAATAATCAATTTTGAAACTTCTTTTAGAAAACCATGGTTTGCCAAAAATGAGAAACTGATTTACAAAAGGTTCTTAATATACGAGCACAACAAGTCTGGTACGGATATAAAAATAATTGAAAGTATGTATGGTGCACGGAAAAATAATAATAATGACTTAGTATAAGAATTATCAAGATCGAATAGCAAATCCTTAAAATCAAATCAGGGAGGGTCTAAAGCAGGAAGTGGTTATGAAAATAGTAATTTTGCAAAAATCTGAAGTAGCGAAAACGACGAACAAAAACCAACTTGCTGAAAGCTGAACTCCATGTGTCTTGAAAGTATATTAAAGTAAACACGACATATCGTTCGTATAACACAAATAAGAAGGAGAATTATAAATCGAATTGGGCAAAGCAAAAGTACAGTTCAGAATAAAATTAATATATGAAAGGAAATATGTATTTTCATAGGTACAAAAGTGTAGGCTGAAAAAGTATTATAAGCTATTATTCAAAAATTTCGTCAAAAATTTAAAAAAAATTAAATCAACGAGGAGTACAAAGATAAGTATATTTATATAAAAATTTTGAACAAATTTAAACTTAGGGAAAGAGGAAATCGAAAAATACTTTCGGAAGATTCAGGTTTGTAATGGAGAGGGTCGAAAATTGACGACGATCGTCATAAGGCGATCGCGTGAATCGAGACAAGGAAATTGGTCGGATGATCAAAACGTACATACGCCTAGGATATGAATCTGAAGGATCTACGGGGAAACTCCTACGGTCGACCAACTAAAGATGAAGAACTAAGCGCTAAGACTTTCTAAGGAGCTAGACGGAAACGAAATGCGTCAGCTTGGTCCGAAATCGATGAGCCCAAGCGAACGACCAAAGGAAATTCTAGAAGTCTAACATGGTCAGGGGTAGACAAGGGCCACTAAGGTAACTCCTACGGCGATCAAGTCAATTGCTGGCAGGGAATCTAACTAACAATCAGGACCTCTATCTAGCGAACACAGACGTCTATCTAAGTCTCTTACCACCTAGTGACGTAGGAAAACGACTAGACTCAGGGCTTATGACTCGGATGTTGCAATTTATTTAATGGACATTCCGTTATTATCGTTGTTCTGTTAATTCGCAATTGCAAGACCGGACCTGCATGGGCCACCAACAAAACCTGTCACGCCCCGCTTCCCAAAAACGTGGAGGCGAAGCGTGAGAAGGTCCGCTCAGACTTGAAGCTACAAAGCTGCAAGTCCGATAAGCGTCAATCAACTTTAAAACTGCAGGTCCTTGCAACGCGAATGAAACAAAGATGATAATAATGAAATGAGACAAAAGAGATATCTCAGAATATCCATAAAATAAGTTCCAACATCACAGAAAAAGCCACCAGGCTGAAATAAAAGAGAGTCTAAAGGCCCAAACATGGCCAACAAAAGTACAACGTACAAAACAACGGTGCTACGCACCGACAACTAACAGAAAACCTAAAACAAAAGAAAGCTCAGCAAAGTCACCAAGAAAGATCACTGGCATCCACAAAACTTCTCCTAGGCAGACATGGACTCAGGCTCAGCATCAGCAAACACCACGTACTCAGCAACGGTCTCTGGCTCAGGGTCTAACATGTGACACCCAAAAGAGCAAGGGGCACATGTCAGCAAGTCTTCAAGAGACTTGTGCAAGGAAACTGAAGGTAGGTAAAAGTAAAGCAACCTAGCAGTTCTAGCATGATGCAATGACATGGCAGTTAAAGTAATGAGTGCAACAGGTAAGGTAAAGTAAAGTAAAGTACGAGCATAGCATTTAAACATGGCGTGGATGACAAGTATTGCATGAATCATTCACAAGACAAGTACAAGACAAGAAAAGTAAGCACCTCGTGCACAGAGATTCCGTCTTTTGGCTAGAGGGCTGATCAGGCCACTCCTAAGCTCAAGTAACCGTTTATCCCTACCCCTCCACGTGTGTCGAGCCAGGGCCTTACCCACGAACGGGAATGCTCGCTTCTGGATCACGAGCCAGGAAGTGTTTTTAACAAGTAGGGCATAGGGGTGCAACTAGCAGGTCCAGGAAACCGGGCATTGGCTTTTGACCAACACATGAGGCCCGTTTCCCTGGAAGTAGTATTCAAGGAGTACAAGTATTGTAGCGTGTGCTACGAATGCAACAATCAACTTGGATGACATGTAGAATGCAATGCATGGCAGTTAAAAGTACGTACAGATAAGAAAAGTAAACGTGACAGTTTAGTATGCATGAACAACAAGTTTAAAGGGTTGGATCTAGCTTCGTTGTCAAGCTAGATCAATTAGGTGACTGATCTAGTTTCGTTGTCAAACTAGATCAAGTAGGCGTCTAGCCAGCTATCATTTCACTGACTAGTCTCTTTTACGCTAGGAACAAAGAAGTGGCCTAAAAATATGGCCCTACACAAGAGTTGGCAAGTTTCACTTGCCTGCAAGTACGACGTCTGAGCACACCGTCCAATGAGTCCAAAAATCACAATTATCCTACGTGCACAAGTCCACCGGCCTAAAGTCCATATTATTAATCTTTATTAGTGAATTTAAAACATTTAAAATACTTTAAAAATACTGATTTTAGTCTTGATTAGCAGGCAATGGGTTGGGGGTCCTAGGGGTGCAAAGCGTTACCTTAACAGGACGCGAAAGCTACACCGGCGTCGGGTAGCGACGCAGGGGGTTGGAATAAGAGAACGCGCTCCAAGTCCTGATTCCAATATAGTTTCCTCGCTGGAAAGTTCAGAGCATCAACCGGAGCAACGGTTCCAGATTCCAAAGCTAACACGTGCGACGACGGGCTACGACGTGTCGCAACGTCGTGCACGGCGAATCGTCGGAGAGAAAGCACCTAGGTGGGGCCCACAGTAGTCCTAGGGACCTTTGGGGGACCCACAATACCTCTGGAGAACTTGGGGGGCCCACGGTGGCAAGTGGTGCGACGGTTGCGGTGTTGCGACGTATGGCCATCGGTCGTACACGGCCAATGCGGGGAGCTCTCTCGGTCAGGCTCTAGGAACGGGCTGTGCAACAGCGGGGGGTCGGTCGCGATGGTGGGTGCGGTGGGTTTTCTCGGTCGGTGCGGGCGAGAGCGTCGGTCGGGCGCCTTGGATGCAGGGCTTGGGGCGCTGCAACGTTACAACATTGCATCGTGGGTCGGTGCAGAGATTCGGGCCGGTCGGGCACGGAGCGATGCGGGTGAACGGTGCGGGCGCTGAGCGGGGGCTTGGTGCGGAGCAGGGATGCGGCTGTGCGGAGCGGGTCTCTCGGTCTGACCGAGGGACCCTCTCGGTCGGTGCGGTCGAACGAAGTGGGCGGCAGCAGCGGGTGCGGAGCGATGTTGGTGCGGAGCGGGCGACCGGTCTGAGCGGGGGAACGGAGCTGATTCCGTCGGTCGTGCGGCAGCTGCTTCGTCGCAACGTTGCGACGAATCGTCGCAACGTCAATTTTGGGTTTTGGAAGAGGCTAGGGTTAATTTCTTGCGAAAATAGGTCTTCCTAGGGGTTGTTTATATAGTGTAGATGTGTTGACTTGGTCTAGGGCTAAATCTAATAGGATTAGAAGTTTAAAATAATTTAAATTTTGAAATTCAACTTCTCCAACTCACCCAAGGATTTGACCTGGTCCAAATGAGCTGGAAATTGGCTCAAAAATTCTTTAAAATGTTTAAAACTCAAATAAATTTTATTTGGCCGAAAATAATTTAAAAATTAATTATTAAAAATATTATAAAACTTGTTAAAAATATAAAAGTGGTCAAATAAACTCCAAAAATTATAAAATAAATATCGGGCTGATCGTGTTGACGAAAGTGAGCTAACTAAGAAGACGGATCTCAATTTCGACGTCGGACGACGAAACTAAAAATAGAAACGTCTCCCGTCAAAAGTGAAAATCGTCACGTCTCATCGAGTAAGATTAAATTGTGGGAAAACGACTCGAGAAATGTCATTCCAAGATAGTGCCACTATTTAATACTCTCAGAGACGTTCACAACGGCATATCACACGAAAGTGTTCACAAACAAATACAGTCTAAAACAAACACGTGCACGGCCAAAAGCACGTGCACGAAAAACGTACGACGAAAAGTGGTCGTTACAATATATATATATACATCGATGTTCTCTTTGTTTTACTTCGTCGTGCACATTTAATTTTCATTCAATGCCTTTGTCATGTGAATTCGTCACTCATCGCTTAAAAAGTTGGTTAAATAGATTATATTTCTATAATTGTATAGAATTGTTTTCCATGCACAAATTTAACCAAGAATATTGAATATTGGAGAGTATGTTTCTTTATTCAATAAATGAATAAATATTTGGTATTTTTGATGATTTTAATTATCGCTTTTTGATAATGGATAATTTGGCACACCTTGATTTGATTTCATCTCTTTTCCCTTGGTGTCAATTAGGTCCATCGTCAATATCTAATACTCCCGATGTTGAATTTTCCATTTCCTAGTTGTTGTCGTTGTATGCCCCCCATTTTTGGGATAATGCCAAAGGGGGAGAGATAATGATAATAAATAGGTCAAATGAAAATTTAACTCAATTTCCAAGAATCTAATTTGATGTGTTAGATTCAGGGGGAGTTAAGATATATATAAGGATTTTCAAAATCCGATATTTCAAAAATCGATTCTCGTTATATATCTTACTCGTCTGATTGATGCAATTTATATATATTCATTTTGGAATTAACGTGTCATCAATGCAGGGGGAGTAAGTATTTTACATTTGAATCATTATTTTTTATTATTATTTATGTTGGTTTGTCATCACCAAAATGGGGGAGAATGTTGAATATTGGACTCCCCGGATTTGGTTTTGGATGATGAGCAAACATAAATAATTCATGAACTAACAATTTGTGAGCGCAGTATTGGAGATCGTCGCCAAATTCACGAGAACAATCAAAGCGACATCTCAAGACTTCTCAAAGATCGTATTCATTGCCTAAAGCTTCGTTGAAGCTCTTGGACCGTTTTGGAAGTCATGAAGAATTGATCGAAGCTCTCGAAGACCGTTCATTAAGGTTTTATTTATAGTCTTTTAGCTTCGATCTATAGAATGTTAAGCCTTGAGTATATCTTACGATTCTATCTTCATAACGCTCATATCGTAGCTCTAGGATCTTAGTACAAATCCACTCTAACTTCCTCGAAGCATCGCGCTTCGATTCGGACTTGTTTGTGCATGTTAGTTGGTACAAGAAGAAGTACTGGCCGACTAGATGGTGATCTAGTCGGTCAGCAGAGCTTCTTGGACCGACTAGTTTGAGTTAATCTTTTCTTGTTCAGTACTGTTTACAGTTAGTCGGTCTACGTTGACTCACCGACCGACTAGTTTGTGAACTAGTCGGTCAGTGATGCTTCTTTGACCGACTAGTTGTGATTTACTGTACATGCCAAATTTCTCCTAAGCTACTGTTTATCGTTAGTCGGTCTAAGAACGTTTGGTGACCGACTAGTTGATAATCTAGTTGGTCAACATTTGTTCTTGGACCGACTAAGTCAATTTGTATTCAGACTATTTGTTTTTGCCTCTTAGTCGGTCTACGTTCACTGACTGACCGACTAGTTGTGAAACTAGTCGGTCAGAAAGTCTTCTTGGACCGACTAGATTTCTAGGTCTGAATTTCTATCTCTTCTCAGTTCTTCACTTAGTCGGTCCATGTTGTTTGACTGACCGACTAGTTGATGAACTAGTCGGTCAGTGGTTGTTCTTTGACCGACTAGTTGCCTCAGATTTCTATCCGTTGGGACTTGACCTAACTTGTTTTTATGGGACCCTATAAATACGAACCTAGGTTATTTCTCTCTAGGTTAGAGATGCCATTAAGAGATTCATTGAGATTGAAAGAGATAGCCATTCTCACTCATTTCTAAAGCTCTCTTCCTCACAAGAAATCCATTCTCTCACATTCTAGATCTAGAATCCATCTTGAGAGAAGTTTGTTCTTGGTGAGCCCTTCAAGCTCTAGCTTGATTCAAGTCTCCAAATCACTCCTAGGCACCCATTGCTGGTCATTTCTTTGGTGCTAGGTCTTGGTGACTTCATCTTCCTCAAATCCCTCCTTGCATCTATTTGGTAAGAAAACTCAAGGTATAGGATTTTGTGGTAAGATTGTTTATTTCATTATAAACTTGTTTATATTGCTTGTTGATTCTCTCGGTTGTGAGAGAAGGTTGTGATCCCGGGTTGTGGGATTCACTATTGCCATTGCATGTATGATTTGATCTTGTGAAGGTTTTTTTTTCACAAGATATCATAGTGGAAATCTTGGGTTAGGGTTTCTAACCTAAGTATCCGGAGGGGATCCGGGTGGTTGGGACGTAGGATCACCGGGAACAAGTCGGAGAGACTTGGGTGGATCCGAACCCAGTAACATCATTTGTTAGCATTGTTAATTTTGTTGTTGTCATTCAATTTAAGCTTCCGCAAATTGATTTGGTAGTTGTTTGCACTATAATTAGGAATTATACTCCTTGTTATTTTTAAAGTACTATTCACCCCCCCCCCCCTCTAGTACTTGTGCAGTAGCTTGTAGGGCAGTAAACATTTATCTCGGGATCAACAGGAATCAAGTCGTCAAGACTCCTTGTGTTCCTACGCATTAAAAACAACAAACACCCGTGAAGCGAGAAGTGGGAAGGAAACAGATAAAATAGAAAATAAAAATAAGAAAATAAAAGTGAAAAAGAAGAATGCGAAAATTATCACGAGATAGGGATGTGAGCTATACTCAAGGGTTCATGAGATCCTAAAATAACAAGCACGTTGCCTCCCCGGCAATGGTGCCATAAAGCTTGACGTCCCCGCATTGTGCGTGTCAGGTGTGTGCAATATATGATTGGGGGCGTGATATTTAAATATTTATAACCGCAAACGCACGGTGTTGTAGTGTGGCTTGGGGGTCGAACTCAGGGAGGCGTGGTTGTGCTTGTGTCAAGAAAGACCAAAATCACCCCATGTGCGAGCTAGCCCGAATCGGTAAATGGGTTGTCACAGAAAATAGAATGCGAGGGATAAATGATGTAAAGGGAAACCCGGGACTTCGGTTTCCACCCTATCATGCGATTCTCGCCAACACGGCCTACGGGTAGGAAAACGATCGGAATTAGGGTCTAATGGTGAGACGTTGCCTCTAAGAGTGATAGCGGCGTCCCATGGCCTCGATATTCCGGTCAGTGCTCAGGATGATACGCCGGACTACCCGGGTTCTGTCAGTGGGCATTCCCATGTCCATTAACACTGACCGACTCCGGGAGCACTAAGCTCGCAACGATAACTCCCAACATCTCATCCTGCCGCTCCCGCGCGCTAGGATTCGACGTCTACGCTAATGGCGTGAGCTATGGCTAGGGAGTCAACCGCCAAGTTTATTCCCCCTTGGCCCAACGGTCAAAGGCGGTCTTTTTCCCACCGATGACAATAAAACACCCCGTGTAACCGATAGATTCCTAATACCTATCGATTTCCTAGTCCTATGGACGCATCGGGGAGAACCCACGAAGGGGTTTCCACAAAAATTCCAGATTTGGGAACTACTCACACATATTTACTAAAAATCAATCTAAATCAAAATCGACCGTTAGAAACATGATCAGGCGATTGAAAAGTAGTAAGAACAATGCAAATAACACTATATTAAAGTTTGGTAAAGATCACACAACTTACAAATATCTGAAAAATTACAGCCGTCAGGAGAGAGAAAAATAGCAAAAAAAAATAACTCTCTCCGTTTTCTGGAAACCTAGGGTCTCTATTTATAGAAAACGACATCACCCGATTGGGTGAAGAATCACCCGATCGGGTGACCTGCTGCGAACTTTGGCAGCTATCTTCAAGACTTCACCCGGTCAGACGACACGGTCGGTTGATGGAAGCTGCTCGTCATTTGGATCTTGAGTTCATCGGGTGACCCAATCGGTTGATAAATCAACCGATCGGTTGGAATTTTTGTCCAAAAGACAGTAACTTCGGACGTTTTGGCACGGTCTGCTGACGGTCGGGTGAGCTCTCCGGGTCATCTTCTTCGGGGAAACGGCTACAGGTGAACCAATCGGGTGAAGATCACCCGATCGGTTGAGTTTCAGCTCCAATTTCCAGAGAGAACAGTCGGTTGAACCGGTCGGTGACCCGGTCGGTTGACACTTTCGTTGCTTCAGTGGCTGACCGGGTCGTGCACGCGTGCATCACCCGATCGGTTGGCTGTGTCCAACCGATCGGGTGGGGGGCTGAAAGATGCGATCTTCGTCGTTTGACCCCCTGGATCATGCGTGACTCCTCCCGTTCCTCTGGGGACTCATGATATCGTCGTTTTATGTCCCCTACATCGACAAACTCCTGCAAACATACAAAAACACGAAAAAGTTAAAGAAAACAAGAAAATACGAGAAAACGGTATGAGACGGTGGAAAATAACGGAAAAACACAAAAGAAAACGTGCGTGAAGATATGGAATATAAACGCACGTCAGGGCCCATGCCGTGGGCCCCACTTTTGGGGTTTCCAACCTTAATTATTGGTGGCTTTTTTTCGAAAAACATGGTTTTGGGCTATCTGTGGATGATCGTTTGAGGGCTCAAACGAACTCGGAATGGAGCGATGTTTTTCCCTACGTGTTCACCATTCAACCCTCTTCGCAACGATGTATGACATTGTTCTTGGAGCTCAACAATGAGGGAGGGAAAATTCATTGAAGTTTGGCCTTCATGAAGGTTAAACTAAAAGATAGTTTTCTCCTCCAAACAGTTAGTCCCACATCGGAAATTGAGAAGAGAGGAGTGGTCAGACGCCTATAAAAATAGGGGCCAACCCCCCTGAAGCTCGCACCAAGCTCCAGATCTGAGAAGCTCTATTAAACGTGAGCAAGCTCGGATCTAAGCTTAAATTATTATTTCATCTTCTTCCTAATTCTTCCTTGCTACTGATCGAGCTCTAGCAAAGTTACGAAGGAGTTCGGATCAGATCCGAAGTCTTGACAGAGGATCCACTCAAGGTGAAACTTTCTGGAGCGTGTGGTTGGCTCGACGACAAGGGTGTTGCTCTCTATGGGACGCGGTTCGGCTTAGGATGAGGTTCAACTCGGAAGAAGCGGCACAGCCCCAACGTGCAGTATTGCTTCTGAGATAAAGAAATGTCGTTGAAAACAATGCTTCGTATTTGCAGAAACGAAGTGAAAGGTATGTAGTTTAATTTACATGCCTTTATAATAGCAATAGTTTAATATATCTATCCATAGGAGTTTTCCGGACCCATCCCCGTGATAGTAGAGATTCTGGCTTGGGTTTATTCTTTAGGGCTTCTCTTAAAACTATTTTAAGATATGTTTTCCGTTGCTTTTATCTTTCGTCATCCGTCTGACTTAGGACGTACGTCGATTTTATAGCCAAAAGGACCAAGAAAACCCTTTAGTGGTATCAGAGCCAGTCTACTTGATCTATGTTTTTTCAATTATAAAGTGTATATGATGCATCATGTTTGTCCATGAGATTGAGGTTTTTTTAATTAAGCTGTAGTCATTACATGTGATGTTTTTATTTTCGAATTTTTTAAAAAAAAATTAGATTTAATTTTAAAAATCATGTGATAATTTTAAAATTTTAGATCTTGATTATTATATGATAATTATTTATGCAACTTAAATTTATGAGATAAATCTTTTAAGTTGCATGCTAATTTTATGAGATAGTTTTAGTTGATCTATTAGCATGCTAAAATGTTTAGTTGATATTTTTTAATGGTTATATTATTTCTTGTTAATTATGTGATAATACAAAAAAAGTTTTAGGATAACCATTAAAAGCTTTCAGAAAATTATAAGATAATTTTGATGGACATGCTATGATTTAAAAATTGTTGCAACAAATTAAACTCCTAATACATCATTAGGGTAGCCCTCTCTTATAATTATTATTTTAATTGTTCGAATAATAATTTTGAAAAAATGATATGATTTAAATTGTTGCAACTTGAATTTTAAATCCATAATACATAATTAGGATAGCACCCTAAAAATCCTTATAGTTGATAAGGACATTAATAAACGTTATTAACCAATCCTAATAATTTCGAATTTTAGAATTCAACTAGTTGATAGGATTAACTAGTTGTAATGAAGCTATTCTATATCGAAATTACACATATAAATAATTCATACCTTAGAGGATCATGATCCGGTCTAGCGTTTTTTGACTAGTGTTGTGGATCACCCTAGCTCGACTGGTGATATTGATCCTAGCCTAGCCAAATCCCTGGCCGTGTTTCGCTGGACCATAAGGATGCGAATTATGATTATGTGAAACCATCGATTACATCTACTCAAATACGTTAAAATATTCTTCAAGATTAGTCGTAACCCTCCTTATTTTTGGATTAGGGGACTAAAAGACGCCTGTCATGATTTTTGAGTCTCCTCAAGCTATGACATGGTCTCTTTTAGAAACCGACTCCATCATACTGAGATGTAGTCTGGTATTAACCCAAACCGCTGTGTCGGGTCTCCTCGAGTATCGGTGTAAGTTAATATTAGACATGAAAATAAGGGTTCGACTAGACTAGTCATTATAGTTTGTTAAGTCTCCTCAAGATCATAAGTGACTAGGGGTAAAAACGAATAGGTAGTCACATGTGATGTGATTGATAAAGAGTTTATCTACCAACTGTAGAGTCGATCAGCTTGTTGAGTCTCATAAAGGTTGTGAAGCTTAGTGTGGTTGGGTCCCTCTCCCATTAAATGACTAAATTCGTTCATCTATATGGCTTAAGATGATCGCAAAAATAGGGGGAGGATATAGTTGAATAAAAACCATTTTAACTATATTTAAAAATCATGAACATATGCTAAACTAGGGTAGTTCTATGTTTTACCGAAGTGGAATCCAAATCATAATATCCTTAAAAGAAATAAGTTAACTGGACAAAATGATTGGTTAAGGAATATTTGATAAACCAAACTATGTTCTCACTGATATTAAAGCATCCTTCCTAGCACTGAGTTAAGGACAATGATTTCCTTAAGCTCTTAAGTCTAAAATAAAAAACGCACGCTACTTAATACTCCCTTCAATGAGCAGGAGCAGCTTGAACATACTGATGTTCAAAGCACGTTTCTCCATACAACTTGTTGAGTCTCCTCAAGGTTGTATGCAAAACAGTTTCAATCTACAAGGATCGAAATATTGATCAAACTGTTTGACTCGAAGAAGAGTTGCAGAGCGGTGCAAGACCATGTATCCAAATTAGATCTTGTGATGAACAACTTGTTGAGTCTCCTCAAGGTTGTAAAGCTAAAGTGTTTGGATGCATGTGATACTTGCACAGCTAATATTGTTAGGACATGAAATGTCTAAATGTGATTTAGAAAGGAGAAGGCACCAAGGAAAATTCATTGAGAAATAATGTTTGGTCTATCATAAGAAAAGGTGTAATAGGAGGAACTGAAAATGGGATATGTTTAATGTCTAAAATTTCAAAATATTATTATACAAAGAAAAAATATAGTCTCACATATTAGCGAATGTGCAAGAGTTGTCTTTGTGCAATATGGGATGTATTTCACACTTGGCGAATGTCGTCACTTCACTTCTAAAGAAATGTTTAAGTGTGAGTATTTTGTATAACAACATTGTATTAAGATTTAATACATGATTGTGCAAGTTAGTCGCAAAGTATATCCATGGCAAATATTGACTAGGGCATACCGAAGAAAACAGACTTAACAAGTTACATAAAGAGGGGTCTATTGACCTCTCGTATTATGAGTCGAAAGACACTTGTGAGTTTTGTCTTAAAAGTATGATGGTCAAAAACTCCTTCTATAAGAAAGTGGAAGAATGAGTTGGAGAACTCATGGTCTCGTACATATGGACGTATCCGGACCTAAGTCTAAATTAGCCAGAATATGGTATTCTTATTTTATTACGACACGTATTCTTGATGAAACTCAGGTCTGATAAAATAAGGAACACAATGGTAGAAGTATTTGAATCACTTCGATCGGATCGAAGAGGCGAATACTTTGATATGTAATTCTTGCGTAATTAAAAGAGAATGAGATTTTCTCTCAGGTCAAGTCTCACAACACATCGGTGCATTGGAGAGCATGAATCGCACTCTGTTAGACATTGTGGGATACATGGCAAATGACTCTGAATTGCAATCCTCCCTCTGGGTTAAGCCCCAGATTATGATTCCTAGGTTCTTGATAAGATTCTGTGAGGACATTATTAATATGATATTCCTAAAATCAATCGTGAGGAAGTTACATGATTACTTGAGCCTCGTGAGACGAAGAAGTCGAGTAAAACATCATAGTTGATGATGGCCTAGTCGACTTCCAGGATGCCATTCAGAGTAGGGACTCTGAAAAATAGTTTGATGCGATTCGAAAAAGGTCCTTGCACATAATTAAGGTATGGACCTTAGAAGACGTGCCCAAAGGAAGTTGTCATGCCCCGCTTCCCATTATATTTGGGAGCGAGAACGCGAGCGGGTCCGCATGTGCTTAAAGCAAAGAAGAAGTAGTTTTTTTCTTTCTTCTTTGACTTAAGCTCAATAAGCGTCTGTGTAATAAGCCTGTCAGATTCTTTCTTGTGAATATCAGAACAATACAAATATTATTATTACTGTTGGGGGATGTATGCCCTCAAATCATTTGTATCTGATGCAAATGATATTTTAAGCTGAGATAGTGGGACTATTCTGCATGGGATGCAAAAGGAGTTAAATGTGTCTTAAATTTTTTAAGACCATATTTAATATAATAAATGCATTGAAAAGGTTACCTTGATGACGGTATCATCCCGCTCTAAACGCAGGTTCAAACCGCGTCAAAAACGGAGTCCAAATGCACAAGTTAAAGCCAAAACAAGTAAGCCCAAACTGTTGGGCTGAACCAGCGAAAATGGAGGCCTACCAAGCCCGAATTTTCTGGTTAGGGTTTTGAAACACGAGATTTTTTTGACGGCTTGATTTTCCATCTTTGAATGGTTTTTTGGCTAGCTTTGAGACGACGTTTGAGGGGTCAAACGGCGTCGGTTTGACTCGTCATTTTTCCTACGCGTTCACCGTTCAACCCTCTTCGATTTGATAGGTTGTATCAAGATTAAAGCTCAACGGTGAGGGAGTTAAAATTCATGAAAGTTTGGCCTTTATGAAAGGCAAACTAACTTGAATTATTAAACTCTAAAAACATAGTCCCCACATCGGAACTGGAGTAAAGGGGAGGGGTCAGCCGCCTATATAAATAGGGGCCTACCCCCTCCTCTAAACTCGTCCCAAACTCTAAATCTGAGCAGCTTCCAAAAATGTTGGAGCACGCTCGGACCTAAGCTTAAAATTAATATTCTCTTCTCCCTAAATTTCTGCCATGCTACTGAAGGGCTCTAGCAAAGCCACAAAGGGGTTCGGATCCGATCCGGAGTCTTGGTGAAGGATCACACTCAGGTGAAACTTTCTTCGGCACATGGTTAGCTCAGCGACAAGGGGTTTCATCGCCTCGGGACGCGGTGCGGTTCGGGATGCGGTTCAGCTTGGGACGCGGTGCAGTCCGGGTAGCGGTTCGGCTTGGGACAGTGAGCGGCTCGAGACACGGCTCGGTACACCTTGCCGGTGCAAGCAAGGTTCCGGGTATGTAGTTTAAATTTCTTTCTTTTAATATATTGCGATAACTTAGATCCTTCTTGGGATGGTCAGATCCACCTCAAGTTGGCAGAGATCCTACTAGGGTCTTGAATCGTTAGGGTTGCATGTTAAATAGTTTAAATGTTTCCGCTGCATGATTTCATTTCGCCTATATTGTCCATCCGAAGTAGGACGGGCATAGAGATTTGTGCCCTAAGGGTCCTTAAAACCCCAACATTGGTATCAAAGCATTAGATTTGCATGATCATCTAAGGACTGCGATATGATTAATTGATGAATGCTTTTCTTACTCCATGCTAAATTTTTAACTTTATGCGATATTGTTAAAAATGAAACCGTTTTCATTTGAGATGTTTTTAAAAAAATTCTTTTATGCGATAAAATTGTTTTTAGAAACATGGAAAATTTTATGATGATTTTAAAATATAGTTTATGAAATAAAAATTATATGATAATTTTTATGAAACTGTTTTATGTTTTAAAATCATGGTTTTAATTTAAGTGTTAAATTTTAGTTGCACATTAATTATTTATAGGATAAATTTTTTAATGTGTTGATGCATGTTTAATAATTATGTGATAATTGTTAAATAGTTATAAACCTTTATTGCGATATTTAGGTTAATAATTGCATGCTAATTTTATAGTTAATAAAGTTAGATTATGTTTTACTGGTCATGCTTAATTATTTGATAATTCTTGAAACCTTTTAGGTTAGCCATTAAAAACCTATTTAAATTTTATAAGATAAATTTTAATAACATGCTATGTTTTAATAATCATTACAGCCTTTTAAAACCTAATTCCTGATTAGGGTAGTCCTTTAATGACGAGTATTATTTTAATCGTTTCAATCATAATTTTCATTAAATGATTACACTTTAAAAGTGTTGAAATTTATTTATTAAAATCCTAATGATGATTAGGGTAGCACGTTGAACAAATGAACATTATAGTTGATAATGACTTAATAAAAGTTATTAACGAAACCTAATGAATTTTGAATTTTAAGGATTCCACTAGTTGATAGGATTAATTAGTGTTAATAAAAGCCTTTTAGTTTACGGCACGCATATATAAATGATAAGTGTTATTCAATGGATCATGATACCGGTGAATGTGCTTGGCTAAGTTTGTCGGGTCACCCTCGCTAGACTCCCTAGTCGTGTCCGCTGGACCGCAATGACACAAATCATGATTATATGACACCCTGAACTATATCTAAGTCAAATGCGTTAATAATCTTCTTCAAGATTAGCCGTAGCCCTCTTTGTTTTAGAGGTTGGCAACTATAGGTTCTTTGATCTGGTTGTTGAGACACACTCAAGCTATGTCATAGACACTTTGTGGAAACCAACTTCTCAATATATGAGATGTAGTCTAGACTTAACCCAAACCGTCGTGTCGTGAATACACCGAGCGCCGGCGTAAGTTAGGTTAAACAAAAAAACAAGGGTCCGACTAGACTAGTCTTTATGATTTGTTGAGCCAACTCATGGTCATAAGTGACTAGGGGTAAAAACCGATAAGGGAATCACATTCGTTGTGATTGATGAAGAGTCGTCTACCGATCGCATATTTAAGCAACTTGTTGAGTCAACTCAAGGTTGTGAGACTCAGGGTGGTCGGGTCCTTTCCCATTATATTTAATTTGATTAAATCGTTCATTATTATGGCTTAAAATGATCGCTAAAATAGTGGGAGGATATAGTTAGATAAAAGCCATTCTATCTATATTTAAAAACTTGAACATATGTTAAACTAGGGTAAGTCTATGTTTACCGATGGAATCAAAAACATAATATTCTAAGAGAATAAGTTAACTGGTCAAAAAGGCCGTTTAATGGAATATCAAGTTAAATTCTAATTGATAGAATAAATTATATTCTCGTTGACATTAAAATGACCTTCTTAAGGACAGACTTAAGAAATATGATTTCATTAAGTTCTGAGTCCAACAAAATGCACGCTACATGTCACTCGCCTCTATATGGGGCAGCTGGAACATATTGATGTTCAAAAGCAAGTTTCTCTATACAATTTGTTGAGTCAACTTAAGGTTGTATGGAAAACGGTTTCGATCCATAAGGTTCGAAACTTCGATCAAACTGTTTGATTCGAAGATGAGTGCATGAGTGGTACAAGACCACGTATCCAAATTAGATCTTGAGTCAAGCAACTTGTTGTGTCAACTCAGGGTTGGGAAGCTCAAGTGTTTGGACACGTTAGGTGTTTGTACAGCTAATAATTTTGTTGTGACATTTAATATCTAAATGAGATTTAGAAAAGGAAGAAGACACTCAGAAAAGTCAATTGAAAAAGATAGTTTTATTTATCATTAGTAAATGTGTAAGTAGGAGAAACAGAAAATGTGACATATTTGATGTCACTATTTCAGAATAATTGTTATACAAAAGGAAAACACATTTTGGCGAATGTCGTCACGTTGCTTCTGAAGCAATGAGTAATATGTATAACATAATATATTAAATGTTAATATACGAATTCGCAAGATAGTAATAAACTTATATGAAAAAAAAGACTAGGCCGTATCAAAGAGACAAAGCTTCACTAGTCATATAAAGAGGGGTCTGACCTCTCGTATTATAAAGTCTACGGACACTTGTGAATCTTATTCTCAAAGGTATGATGGTCTAAACTCCTTCTGTAAGACGATGGGAGAGCGAGTTATTGAACTCGCAGTCTCGTACCTACTGATGTACCCGGACCCAAGTCTAAGCTAGCCAGAATAAGTTGTTCTTATTTTATTATGACACGTGTTCTTGATGAAACACAAGTCTGATAAAATAGAAAACAAAATGATAGAGGTATTTGAACTGATTCGATCGGATCGAAGAGGCGAAAACTTCGATGTATAGATCATGCATAATTAAAAGAAAATGTGATTTTCTCTCAGGTCAAGTCTCTTAACATATTGGATGCGTTGGAAAGCATAAATCGCACTTTGTTAGACATAGTGCGACTCATAGCAAAGTGACTGAGTTACAATCCTCCCTCTGGGTTAAGTCCTAGATAGAAATGCCTAGGTTTTGATAAGGTTCTATAAGGACCTTATCAGTAAGATATTCATTAAATCAATCATTAGGAAGTTAAAGGATTAATCGAGTCTCGTGAGACGAAGAGTCGAGTTAGACATCATAATCGATGATGGTCTAAGATAACTTCCAGGATAAAATTCAGAGTAGAAACTCTGATTAACAACTTGATGCAATAGGTCCGTGCACATGAATAAAGTATGGACTTTAGTTTACGTGCCCAAAGAAAGAGTTTCTTTGACTGCAGGTGAATCTTTGAGTCTAGAAGATTGGTGTAGAAAGAAAATAGTGAAGTATAATTATGTTGGTAGAGAACGGTTTTCATCCTAACTCCTATAAACTGATTATGATGAAACTGTCTCGCCAGTAGATGCATACAGATCTACTCGGACCGAACTCGATGTAAATGCTCATGATAACCATGAAAACTGGTGCATTCATTTAAAGTTCGTTTTCTAAATATGATTTAGAAGAACAAACTTTTATGAATTGACAAGAGAGTTTTCAATGTCAGTGGAGCGAATAAAACACATGTGAGGCATCAAGGGGATGGAACATATTTGATAATGTCACGGTCGCTTTTCGACCATGTGTTTTTCATGCGTGTACGTTCTTTTTCGTACGCGTATTTATTTTGACCTCCTCTTGTATCTGAAACGTGCAAAGTTATATGTCGTTGTAACCCTTAGAGAGAGTAGTTATTTGTGGGATTTTTAGTGAACGTCATTTCAAGGGTCGTTCTTCCATAAATCAGCTTTGATTGAAGGGGTGTCGTAACTTTAGACTTCGACGTTTGCCCTTTTTATTTTTAGCTTCATTTTCCGTGACCCTAGCTCATGACCGACCGACATACCCTCGAGCCTCTCGTCGTCACGGTCGTCCCGATATTTTTCTCGTAATTTTCAGACATTGTTAGCCCAACCTATTACCCTAATTACTTTTAAACCCAAATTAGCTCTAACCTAATTCAATTTCCTAACCCTAATCCAAATCCTAATCTAACCTCATTGGAATCCTATGTATCATGCCAACTTTATTCTTAGACTATTCACCACACTAATCCTATCCTCCCCCTTTCACACCCTCTCTCTCCAATCAACTTAAAACCAACTCACTTCCTCCCCTACATAGCAAAACCCCTCATTCTAAAACACAACCCACGCAATCACCTAGGTATTTTTGTTTCTCACAGCCGTGAGATGGCCGGATCTAGGTACTTCGGGTGGAGAGGATGAAAGGGAGGAGACTTGTGCGTGGTGTCGAGGATGAGAGGGCAGCCGTAGATATGATGGTGGGGTGGCCGAAGCAATGGAGCGCCGGTGGTTGCTGGTTAATGTGGTCGTGAGTTTTGTGGAGTAGGGGCCGAATCAATGGGGTTTGCCGGTGGCAGGGCTATGCCGGCCAGTGGCTGAGCACGCGCGGGGAGGCCGGAGATAGGAGGGTGGTCAGAGTAATAGGGGAAGCATGCGGCTGATTATGTGGGGAGGAAACCCTAGGGGAGGAAACCATATTATCAGCTCCACCCTTTCGATCGCCGGCCACCACGCGCAGAGCCACCGCCATAAACATCCAGCCATTCCACCTGAAAACTATCGGCCCTCCTCTGAAACTGCCATTCACCTTTACACAAATATTCGACAGCCCCTCTCCTTTAAGATCCCACTGCCGGCCACCCTCCATAGCCGACGACGGCCCCCTTTGCATCCCTAGGGGCCTATGCTCACCGCTGATCTCGCATCATCTCCCGACGTCGCTGCCGTTGCTGTGCCATCTCGTTGCACTACTCGCAACCGAGGCGATCCTGTCACCGTACCATTGCTGTGCCGTCTCGTTGCGCTACTCGCAACCGAGGCGACTACGATGCCGTTGTTGTTTTTGCTACGCTACCTGCAGCCAAGACGATCCCGAGACGATCCTTACTACGCTACCCACAGTCGAGGACACCAAGCACCGCCACCGTTCTAGATCCGATGCCGACACGTGCGTGTTCGTCGCACTAGGTTGGTCTTTTCACTCGTAGCAACTCAAACCGTATCACATTGAAACCATAATTTAAAACCGAGAACTAACTCACTAAATTTACTTTTTGCGCCATTAAACCGTTGTAACATCTAGAATCGACAATCGGACTATTTTGACTGTGCACATAGGATAGAATCGTCGGATAGGCTAAACATTCAAATTTGACTTGAAACTGATATGATAGCCCCGTTCAACTTAGAAACAACCTAATAGGATTGCTAAACCGGTCCTGACGCCCACCATTGACTTGTGACAGCGGACCCTGACCGACACACTACCAGAGACGAGACGCTTCCGACGGACGTCCTACTTGCCACCGCAGGCAAGTGCCCCCACTTGCATAGTTACGGCCATGTCTAGGCCACTTTCTTCTTTAAAATGTTGAACAAGAGAACCAGATGTGAAATGATAGCGTCCGGGACCCTCTCACGATAGCCTAGACTTGTCAACGAAGTCTAGGTATAAACTGTAAACATGTTAGGAACTATCTGTGTGTGTATGTGTGCGTGTGGACACCCTAGAACAACTATACCCATGTCATGTCATGTAACAGCATTCACGACTTGTCTTGCACAATCTGCAGGTAATAGGGCACTCTCCGAGACAGAGAGAGTGATCCCTTGTACAGATTCACCTACGGGAAGCTCGTCACTCACCAGGACAGAGTGAGTGGCCCTGCAGACTGTGGGGATAGAGGCACTCACCGAGCTAGAGTGAGTGATCATATACAGTGGTACAGATTCACCTACGGGAAGCTCGTCACTCACCAGGACAGAGTGAGTGGCCCTGTAGACCGTGGGGATAGAGGCACTTACCGAGCTAGAGTGAGTGGTCCTATACATTGGTACAGATTCACTTACGGGAAGCTCGTTACTCACCAGGACAGAGTGAGTGGCCCTGCCGACCGTGGGGATATAGGCACTCACCGAGGTAGAGTGAGTGGTCCTATACAGTGGTACAGATTCACCTACGGGAAACTCTTCATTCACCATGACAGAGTGAGTGACCATGCAGATCGTGGGGATAGAGGCACTCACCGAGCTAGAGTGAGTGGTCCTATACAGTCTTGTCCAGTCTTGTCTTGGGGTGGGGTAGGGTTGAGCGGTCACCAAGTTAGAGAGTTTGACCACTTTCTAAGCTGAAGGCGTGAACCCTCTTGGTGTCGAGTCGCTTGGTGTCGAGTCGCTTGGTGTCACACAGTCTTGTCCAGTCTTGTCTAGTCTTGTCTTGGTAGCTTACGCTACGAATTTGCCTGCCACGTTTACTTTCTGCACCGTCTTTACTTTTTTGTACTTGTACATGTCATGTTGTTGCATCATCTCATTTTAAATCAACTTTAAAATGTTGCTCTTAAATTCCTTTACACTTGCAGTAGAGTCTTCTAACCTTTCCTTGTAGACTTTAACTGATGTACAGCTCCTTTTCTCTTGGGTGTTGTATGTTGAGTATTGGTGTTTCATACCAATCATATTTTGATGATGATCACAACATTATGTTGTTGATAATGACTCTCATGTTTTTGTCTCTCAGTTTCATTCCTAGAATATCTTTCTTGGAGACTAATCACTTGGTGCAAGGATGGACATCAAGTGAAGAAGGGCCAAAGCTTGGACTCAAGGAGTGCCAAAGCTTGGAGATGATGGAGATCAATCAAGGCATCAAGATTGTAGACTTAGACTCTAAGGAAAGCAATGTAATCCATGTAATATTTACTTTATTGCTTTCTCTCTCTTTTGAGTCTAGGATTAATGTAATGCCTTGTTAGATGGTTTACTCATTCATGCATATGTATTTAGCCATCTTAGTGAGCCTTAGGATTATCATAGAATCCAACCCAATAGGTTCATCTTGTCCAAAGACTCATTTGGAGTCTCTGGCTTTCCATCAGTCGCCTGATGAAGGGTTTGCAGTCGACTGGGTGATTTCCAGTCGCCGGTCGATCCTTCTACAGTCGACTGATATGCACAGCTCAAGTCAACATTTCAATTGACTCAAACTTGAGCTTTACGCACAGTCGACTGCTGCTCAATTTACAGTCGCCTGTAGATTTACAGTCGCCTGGGAATTGGCCAACATTCGTCTGAGTAGCATAAGTGCAATCTCTGCATCTCTCTGTCTTTTCTCCTTCTTATACAGCAGACGACTGATGAAGGAATTACAGTCGCCTGACTATTTGACAGTCGACTGTATTATTGACATCAGTCGCCTATGTGCTTATCTGGAGAAAGAGTGCATCTCTCTGTTTTATTCCATCCCCTGCAGCAGTTGCCTGCTGAAGATTTTACCGGCGCCTGTCCTGTTTTCAGTCGACTGTATTGTCATCTTCAATCGACTGTCCTGGCTCAGATTATAGCCGTTGGATATTTTCTAGCCGTTGATCAGTCGACTGTCTTTTGACTATCAGTCGACTGTTGATGTCGTTTTCGCCCAGTTTCTAGCCGTAGCGGAATTGATCATTTGGCTGTTTCATTGGGTTTTGGGGTTTGATATAGGGTTCCTATATATATGGGTGTGCTGCCATCTCTAGAGCTTCTTGATGCTATTGAAAATCATTAGAGTTTAATTAAGCCACTCTCAAACTCTCTCATTTCCCTCTTAGAGCTCATTCTCCTCTTCATGCATTGAAGTCAAGCTCAAGGGAAATCATCCAAGTGCAATTCTAGCAAATCTCATCACTTGGAGATCATCTTCTATGCCTTACATTCATTTATGAGTAAGTTCATCTCAAGGCATAGGTAAGAGTATTTGTTTTACTTTGTAATTTCTTTGAAACCCTAGCTTTCTGTGTGAGAGCTAGTTACTCTCTGTGTGAGAGTATAACCTTCTATGTGAGGGTTGGTTGACATCTCTCTGTGTGAGAGTTTGAGTCTCTTTATGTGAGAGTATTAGTCTTTCTGTGTGAAAGCAAGGATATCTCTTTGTGGGAATCCTAAATCCTCTGTGTGAGGTATCTCTGTGTGTAGATTGTATTCACTTCTCTGTGTGAGAATTATAGTGGATATTGGTGTGGCTGGACGTACCCAAGTTTGGGGAACCAGGGTAATTCTTGTGTTTGTGTTTGGATTGATTGTGTTGATTAATTCCTCTTGCATTTATTATTCTGCATTTGCGAGTTTAATTTTAATTGTACAATTTATTGCCATTACTCTATTCACCCCCCTCTAGAGTGTTTGTTGTTAGTATTGCAAGGTAGACGGTCCTTACAATTGGTATCAGAGCAAGGTTGAAGCATACAACAACGATGGCATATAACGCTTCCTCCATGTCTTATGAAGAAGGTCTTTCAACTGTTCGACCCCCGCTCCTCAACGGAACCAACTACCCAAGTTGGAAGATCAAGATGATGATCTACTTGGAGGTTCAAGACCTTTGGGACATCACAGAGTCGCCATTTGAGAAGCCTACTACACCCGCGGCTTCGAGAACAAAAACGGAGAAGGACTCGATCAAATTTAATGCGAGGGCTATGAATGCATTCCATTGTGCCCTCACTTCAAATGAGTTCAACCGCATCTCCATGTGCAAAACAGCCAACGAAATTTGGCATACATTAGAGATTTCTCATGAAGTGACTTCAAAGGTAAAGAAATCTAAACAATGCGTATTTAGATCTAAATATGAGTTGTTTAAGATGCAGGAAGGTGAAAACATCTCGGAGATGTTCACAAGGTTCACAGAAATCGTGAACACTTTGGAAGGACTTAGGAAGGTGATTTCCCAAGAGGATCGAGTGGAGAAGATCCTTGACTCGCTCACATCTCAATGGGAGTCAAAGGCCAATGGTATTTTGGATTCTTACGACATGTCCAAATACACTGTTGAGGAGTGCATTGGGAATCTCATGGCGTATGAAGTAAAGCTTCAACACAAGAAGGAGATTCAACCAACCAAGCCCGAGAAGCTGGAGAAGCTAAAGGGGGTTTCATTCCATGCCAAGGAGGAGCCAATCAAATGGAGGAAGAAATTTGTAACGGTCTGTTTTCGTTGTACTTTGTTCGTGCACGTGCTTTTGACCGTGCACGTGTTTATTTTAGACTTTGTTTGTTTGTGAACACTTTGGTGTGATATGCCGTTGTGAACGTCTCTGAGAGTATTAAATTGTGGCACTGATTTGGAACAACATTTCTCGGGTCGTTTTCCCATGATTTGATCTTATTCGAAGAGACGTTGTGATTTTCACTTTTGACGTGAGATGTTTCTATTTTTAGTTTCGTCGTCCGACGACGAAATTGAGATCTGTCTCCTTAGTTACCTTTCTCTCGTCGTCCCGATCACTCCAATATTTATTTTATAATTTTTGGAGTTTATTTGACCACTTTTATATTTTTAACAAAGTTTTAAATATTTTTAAATACCAAGTTTTAAATTAACTTCGTCCAAATAAAATTTTATTAAGTTTATAATGTTTCAAACGAATTTTGAGCCAAATCTTAGCTCATCTTGGCCGCACCCTAGCCATGTATGGGTTTGAGAAGGAGAGATTTGAATTTTAAATTATTTTAAATTCCTAATCCTATTAGAATTAGCCCTAGACCAAGTCAACCCCTCAATACTATATAAACAACCCCTAGGAAGACTCATTTTCACAAGAAATCAACCCTAGCCACTCCCAAAACCCCCGTTCTCGCTTGCGATGTTTCGTCGCAACGTTGCAGCAGCAGCCGCCCGCTCCGACCGAGGAATTCGCCCCCGTTACCCCGCACCGACCGAGAGCCCGCCCCGCACCATCGCCCGCTCGCACCGCACCCCGTCTGACCGAGAGGATCTCTCGGTCTGGCTGAGAGCTTCGCCCGCTCCGCACGCCCCGCTCCGCACCACACAGCCCCCGCTTCGCAAGCCCGCACCGACCCCCGCTTCGCCCCATGTCCGACCGAAGCGCTCCCCCGCTCACGCCTGCATCGCCGCAACGTTGCAACGCTTGCAACATTACAACACCCGCCAAGCGCCCGACCGGCACTGTCGCCAGCACCGACCGAGGATTTTCTCCGCAGCGGCCGCTGTGACTGACCCAAGCGCTGCACAAGCCATTCCCCCGTGTCTGACCGAGCCAAATCCTCGCACCGGCTGTGTCTGACCGAGAGACAATCGTCGCAACCCCGCATCCGTCGCACCGCTTGCCACCGTGGGCCCCCCAAGTTCTCCAAAGGTATTGTGGGTCCTCCATTGGTCCTTAAAACTACTGTGGGCCCCACCTAGGTGCTTTCTCTTCGAGGATTTGCCGTGTACGATGTTGCGATACGTCCTAGCCCGTCGTCGCACGTGCAAGCTTTGTAATCTTGGTTCGTTGCTCTAGTTGCTAATCAGATTATTCGAGCGAGGAATCTATTCTGGAATCTGGACTTGGAGCGCGTTCTTTTATTCCAACCCCTGACATCCCTACCTGACGCCAGTGTAGCTTTCGCGTCGTATTGAGGTAACGCTTTGCACCCCTAGGACCCCCAACCCCAGCCTGATAATTAAGACTAAAAATTGATGTTTTTAAAGTGTTTTAAATGTTTTAGATTCACTAATCAAGATTAATAATATGGACTTTAGGCCGGTGGACTTGTGCACGTAGGTTACTTGTGACTTTGGACCCGTTGGACGGTGTTTTTCAGACGTTTGACTTGCAGGCAAGTGAAACTTGCCAACTTTTGCTTAGGGCCATGTTTTAGGCCACTTCCTTGTTTTTAGCGTAAAAGAGACTAGACAGTGAAATGATAGCTGTCTAGACGCAACCTTAAGATCTAGCTTGACAACGAAGCTAGATCTGTCACCCTGTCATGTCATTCATGCATTGATATCTGTCACGTTTAAATTCCTTATTTGTACGCACTTTTATCTGCCATGCATTGCATTTACATGTCATTCCAGTTGATTGTTGCATTCGTAGCACACACTACAAAATACTTGTACTCTCTTGTCCGGCTAGGTGCACCCCTATACCATCATGAAAAACACTTCCTGGCTCGTGATCCAGAAGAGGGCCTCATGTGTTGGTCAAAAGACAATGCCCGATACACGTGGAGGGGTGGGGATAAGCGATCACTTGAGCTTAGGAGTTGGCCCGCGCAGCCACTCTAGCCAAAAGGCGTAATCTCTGTGCACGACGTGCTTACTATACTTGTCCTTGTCCTTGTAATTTGTTCATGAAAAACTTGTCATCCATGCCATGATTTAAAATGACATGCTCGTACCTTACTTTACTTTACTTGTTGCACTCATGCTTTATCTGCCATGTCATTGCATCATGCTAGAACTGCTAGGTTGTTTACCTGCACTTTCAGTTTCCTTGAACAAGTCTCTTGTAGACTTGCTGACATGTGCCCCTTGCTCTTTTGGGTGTCACATGTTAGACCCTGAGACAGAGACCGTAGCTGAGGACGAGGTGTTTGCTGACGCTGAGCCAGAGCCTACTTTTGAAGAGGAGTTGGTGGACACCGGAGACCAGTCTTAGAGACTGATTTGAGTTGCTTTTGCTTTAGGTTGCTGTTTAGTTGTCAGTGTGTAGCACCATTACTTTGCTTTTGTACTTTGTGCTTTTGTTGGCCATGATGTGGCCTCTTTTAGACTCTTTTCTTTTAGCCTGGTGGCTTTTCTGCGATGTTGGAATTTATTATTATGGATATTCTGAGATATCTCATTTGTCTCATTTCCTTATTTATTATCTTTGTTTCGTTTCGCGTTGCAAGGACCTGCCATATAATGTTGTTTGACGCTTATCGGACTTGCAGCTTTGTAGCTTCAAGTCTGAGCGGACCTTCTCACGCTTCGCCTCCATATTTTTAGGAAGCGGGGCGTGACAGGTTTTGTTGGTGGCCCATGCAGGTCAAGTCTTGCAATTGTGAATTAACGGAACAACGATAATAACGAAATGTCCATTAAATAAATTACAACATTCAAGTCATTAAGCTATTGATCTAATTTTGTTCGTTTTCTATGTCATTAGATGGCTGGAAGGCGACAGACCCGGGCTAGTGGTGGGCCCAATCATGCTGAGGTACCGGATAGAGAGCCCACCAATGCTGAGATCATGAGGATGATGCATCAGATGATGCAGGTGCAGCAGGGTATGCTTCAGAATACCCAGAGTGCCCCTCGCTTTAAGCCAGGAGCGAAGCAGTTTCGGGAGCTGGGCCCGACTTAATTTGATGGATCTGAAGGACCGCTGGCTGCTAAGGAGTGGATCAGGAACACTGAGGATAATCTGAAGATGTCGAAGGTCAACCCGGCTGGATGGGTTGATTTGGTGAAGAAGCGGCTCAAGGATAATGCCCGCAACTGGTGGGATGTAGAGGAGGAATTGTTGGTGAGTCCTATACCTTGGGCTACTTTCAAGTCCAGGTTCGATGAGGAGTACTTTCCGAAGGCTGCCAGGAGGGAGATGTTGCAGCGCTTCATTGAGCTGAAGCAGGGAAATCTGACGGTGGACCAGTACGACCAGGAGTTCACCAGGCTGAGTCGCTTCGCACCGAAGATGGTGGAGGATGCTGAGGAGAAAGCTCAGAGGTTTCTGCAGGGCCTTTTCCTAGACTTGCAGAGCCTGATGTCTACGACGGATATGGAGTCATATCAGAAGTTGCTGGTAGCTGCTCGGAGACAGGAGATGATTGCGAGGCAGAAGAGAGGACAGATTTCTGGAGCTGGGAAGAGGCCTATGTGATGGAAATTGAATTCCACCCCAAGTAATTTTGATGATGAGCACACCAAATGAAAGCTTAAGTGTACTAACTACACTACACCTAAGTGTGCAGAATATGCGAAGCGTTACTCATACTCAAAGAAACACAAATCTACGCTCAAAGACAAGGACAAACGTGGCTAAGTCAAATGATGAAGTTCAAGCTCAAATAGAACAAAAAGCTCAAGTGAAGCTCGCATCCACTTCATCAAATTGATCAAGCTTGCGAAGACATGTCCTAAGTCTATAGTGAGTGTGTCGTGTCTCTTTAGGGTATTTGTCAAAGCCAAATCATATAGACAAAACACACGCACACAAACAATTTGAAAAGACTTTTTAAAATCTTTTTTTATATCTTCAAAAAAATGTTTTAAGATCTTTTTCTAGTCATCCTATAACTTCTGTAGTGAAACTCCACACACCCTGGAGTTAGCTACCTGTCTGACTAGAAGTGTTGCAGGAAAAACTCCTCTGGGAGTCGACTACCAACAGTAGGGAGTCGACTACCAGCTGAGATTCGAGATTCCCTGAAACACTCTGGGAGTCGACTACCTACATGAGGGAGTCGACTACCAGCTGTAAAATTCTGACGCTTTGATTTGAATTTTGAAAATTCGTTGAATGATTTTCTCCGAGATTTTTGGTACAAAAGTCAAAGAAAATTTGAATTTCAAATCTCAGAATTTTCTCTATAAATAAGAGCTAATTTTATTTGAGAAAAACACAACTCTATTGAAAATCAAATCTCTCGTGCAAACGCTCTTTAATTCAAAAGCTCTCATTCTCTCTAGCCAATTCTATTTTTATTGTGATCTTGCAAATTCTGTTATTACTTTTTAAAGATCTTTTATTGGCTAAACGTTTTTCAAAATCCTTATTGCTATTCTCTTTATTTTTGTTTAAAGGATTTTTGAAAAGCATTAGATCTAGGTCACAAAGAATTCTCTCGTATCTTTGTGTGATCTAGACTCTTATTCTATTAAGCCACTACACAATTTTTTCTATCATCGATTGGCTATAGAATCGGGTGTAAAAACCAATCTCCATCAATTTATTGTGGTGTATTGGATATAAGTTTCATTGTGTTGTTGTTGGAACACTAGACAAGTCTAGGTGTTGCCAGTCGGAAATCCTGGTTGAGACTAGGTCATTGGAAATCCTAACGAGTGAAGTTAGGTACTTGTATTTGCCAAGGCAGATAGTGGAAAATCTCGTACCGGATTGGTCGGTGACTGGACGTACCCGGATTGCGGGGAACCAGGATAAAATCGCTTGTCTCTGCGTTTGTTTTTCTGTGATTGTTTATATTTCTCGTACATGCATTTTTCATTTTCTAATCTTATATCTCTGTAATTCCTTGTTCATTTATTATTGCAAAGATTATTTATTTAATTCCGCTGTGTAAAGATCTCTTTGTAAAGATCTCTTATCTGATTGTAATCTTATCTCTTTCATATTATTTGTGAGATTATTTTGTTGATTAAGAACCAAGCGTAGATCACTCTACTTGGCTTCTTAGGCAACATTAGAAGGATTTTATTTGTGCTAATCTCAACAATCGAAAAAGTATACTATTTGCACAACACTATTCAACCCCCCCTTCTAGTGTTGTTTGCCATCCACAGGATCCAACACTATGGAGCAGGTCAGATGAGTGGTTAGGCCTGGGATCAAGCCTAATCAGCCAGTGCAGTTCAAGAGGCCAGGTGGGCCTCCTCAGAAGACTTGCTATTTCTGTGGCAAGGCCGGGCATGTCAAGGAGCAGTGTAGGAGGATGTTGGGACAGTGCCTGATTTGTGGAGATCCTATTCATGCTATGAAGGAGTGCCCGAAGTCGAAGCAGCCTTGGAAGGAACCAGTTGCAGCACAGCCATTGCAGCAGAGAGCACCTGTACCTGCAGGACGTGGAGCAGCCCTCGCTCCACAGAGGCAGGCTTTTCAGCAGGCTATGCAGCTGAGGAGGCAGGCTTATCTGATGACGGCAGTGGAGAGCGAGGCTGTGGATGAGGTTATCATAGGTAACTCTCAATCTAGTTGTTTCCTTGCTTAGATAGTTTTGATTGTTAGCTTATGTTTGGTTGTGTGCATATGATTGTTTGTTAGAATAGGGTTTGATTGTTAGATTGCTTGTTAGGTGTGATTTTGGTTTGCACATTTCCTGCACGAGTCCTCTTTGACTCTGGTGCATCGATGTACATTATTTCTCGGAGCTTCGTGGAGAAGCATTCCTTGACGACATCCCCTCTTTCCAAGAGTTGGAACATCGTTACAGGAAATGGCATGATCTGGGTGCATCGTGGGTGCAATTCTTGCCCTTTGGTGATCTGTGGACATGAGCTTTACGCTGATTTTATTATCCACGACATCATCAACTACGATGCAGTGCTTGGGATGGATTGGCTTGTGAGCTTCTATGCTACGATCGATTGTCGGAGGAAGAAGGTGGTGTTCGAGATCCCAGGACATCCAATGTTTGAGTTCAGTCGACGTAGCAGTTCGCTTAGCACTGTCAGGTTTCGGGCCAGACCGGTGGAGATTGTTGCTATGCAGATGGAGCAGAGTAGACCAGCCGTGGTACGTGAATTCGACGATGTCTTCCCTGTGGAGATGTCTGGACTGCCACCCGATCGAGCTCTCGAGTTTTCGATCGATCTTATTCTGGGAGCGCAGCCTATTTCGAAGCCACCGTATCGTATGGCTCCAGCAGAGTTGGAGGAGTTGCGTAGGCAGCTGGATGAGCTTTTGCTGAAGGGTTACATCAATCCTAGTGTGTCTCCGTGGGGAGCACCGGTGTTGCTGATGAAGAAGAAGGATGGTTCGCGTCGCATGTGCGTGGACTACAGGGAGCTGAATGCTGTGACCATCTAGAATAAGTACCCATTGCCTCGTATAGATGACATCTTTGATCAGCTTGGAGGTTCGAGGGTGTTCTCTAAGTTGGATCTGAGGAGTGGTTATCATCAGCTCAAGGTGAAGAAGGACGACATCCCGAAGACAGCGTTCAGGATGAAGTATGGTCACTACGAGTTCGTGGTTATGCCCTTCGGTGTAACCAATGCGCCCGCAGTTTTTATGAACCTGATGAATCTGATCTTCTACGACTTTCTAGACAAGTTTGTCATTATCTTCATTGACGACATGCTGATCTATTCAAAGTCGAAGGAAGAGCATGCCTCGCACTTGAGGACAGTGTTGGAGATTTTGAGGAAGCATCGTTTGTATGCTAAGTATTCCAAGTGCGAGTTTTGGCTGGATAGAGTGGCTTTTCTCGGGCATGTGGTGTCAGGCGATGAAATTTCGGTGGATCCCAAGAAGATTAAGGCTATCAGAGAGTGGCCTGTTCCGCAGTCAGCGTCTGAGATCCGGAGTTTCCTTGGGCTTGTAGGTTATTATCGGTGTTTCATTAAGGACTTTTCCCGGATTGTTGAGCCGATGACCAGACTGACGTGGAAGGATGTACCATTTGTTTTGTCTGATGATTGTGAGAGGGCTTTCGATGTTCTGAAGGAGAGATTGACGACTGCCCCTGTTCTTGCTGTGCCTGATCGGAGTGGAGGATTCGAGATCTTTTGCGATGCTTCTGGCAAAGGTCTTGGTTGTGTGTTGCACCAGCATGGGCACGTGGTTGCGTATGCTTCTCGTCAGCTTAGGGCTCATGAGAAGAATTACCCGACACACGATTTGGAGTTAGCTGCTGTCGTGTTTGCACTGAAGATTTGGAGGCACTTCCTGCTGAGTGAGAGGGTGAAGATCTTCACCGATCACAAAAGCTTGAAGTATATTTTTACTCAGAAGGAGCTCAACATGCGACAGCGTCGGTGGTTGGAGCTCATGGCGGATTATGAGATTGATTTGCATTATCACCCTGGCAAGATGAATGTGGTTCCGGATGCGCTGAGCAGGCTTCCAGCGGTGATGATGTTGACTTTCCAGTGGAGATTGCAGCAGGATTTTTGCGAGTCTGGCATGGAGATTATTCTTCCTGGAGAGACTTCTTCATTGATGAGTATGCAGATTCAGTCGACGATCGTGGATAGGATCAAGGCTGGACAGGCTGGAGATGCTAAGCTGGTGAATATTCGGGAGCAGGTGGAAGCCGGTCTGCGGACTGACTTCTTGATTCATGAGGATGGTTCGTTGAGATTTGGAGCCAGGTTGTGTGTGCCAGCTGGAGATATCAGAGAAGAATTATTGGTGGAGGCACACGGTTCGCCGTATTCTGTACATCTTGGTGGGACCAAGATGTACAAGGATCTTCGTCTGAACTATTGGTGGCATGGTATGAAGAGGAGTGTGGCTCGGAGTGTAGCCAAGTGTTTGGTTTGCCAGCAGGTAAAGGCGGAGCATCAGCGTACGACAGGGTTGCTACAATCGCTTCCGATTCCGGAGTGGAAGTGGCAGCACATCACTATGGATTTCATGACTGGACTACCTCGGAGTCCGAATCAGAATGACGCGATTTGGGTGATCGTAGACCGATTGACCAAATCCGCTCACTTTATTCCCTTCCGAGTAGGACAGTCTACTGAGACGCTAGCGAGGAGATATATGGAGGTAAATTCTTTTACTCTCCAATTTTATTTCCTTTTCCTAGTTTAGATAGTGATGTAACGTGAATCGTGCAGGAGATCGTACGACTTCACGGAGTCCCTGTGAGTATCATGTCAGACAGAGACACGAGATTCACATCTCAGTTTTGGCAGAGTCTGCAGAAGAGTCTGGGTACGAGTCTGAGTTTCAGCACGGCGTACCACCCGCAGACAGATGGCCAGTCCGAGAGGACGATTCAGATTTTGTAGGACATGCTGAGAGCGTGCATGTTGGACTTTAAGGGATCTTGGGAGGATCATCTCCATCATGTTGAGTTTGCCTACAATAACAGCTACCAGGCGAGTATTGGAATGGCGCCTTTCGCCGCGCTATATGGGAAGAAATGTCGATCGCCACTGAGCTGGGATGACATTGGAGATCGGGAGCTGTTAGGACCGGAGATGATTGTGGAGGCCATGGATGTTGTGAGGAACATTCGGGAGAAGCTGAGGATTGCCCAGGACCGTTTCAAGCATTGGGCAGATGCTAAACGGAGGCCTTTGGAGTTTCAGCCTGGAGATCTTGTCTTTCTGAAGATTTCTCCGAACCGTGGAGTTATTCGATTTGGGAAGAGAGGCAAGCTGAGTCCGAGGTTCATTGGACCATTTGACGTTCTGGGGAGAGTTGGAGTGGTGGCTTATCGCTTGGCGTTGCCACCGTCGCTGGAGGGAGTTCACGACGTATTTCACGTATCTCAGTTACGTCGATACGTTAGTGATCCGTCCCATGCTGTGGATTTCTCGGAGATCACGGTTTGTCCGGATCTGTCTTATGATCAGCAGCCAGTTGAGATTCTGGATCATCGACAGAAGCAGCTGAGGAATAAGCCCGTCGACTTGGTCCGAGTGCAGTGGCGTCACAGTTCCCCTGGTGAGTCCACCTGGGAACATGAGGATGACATGAGAGAGCGCTTCCCGCACCTCTTCCCGAGCAGTACTTGATGTTGATTCCGAGGACGGAATCATTTCTAAGGTGGGGAGGATGTAACGGTCTGTTTTCGTTGTACTTTGTTCGTGCACGTGCTTTTGACCGTGCACGTGTTTATTTTAGACTATGTTTGTTTGTGAACACTTTGGTGTGATATGCCGTTGTGAACGTCTCTGAGAGTATTAAATTGTGGCACTGATTTGGAACGACATTTCTCGGATCGTTTTCCCACGATTTGATCTTATTCGAAGAGACGTTGTGATTTTCACTTTTGACGTGAGACGTTTCTATTTTTAGTTTCGTCGTCCGACGTCGAAATTGAGATCCGTCTTCTTAGTTACCTTTCCCTCGTCGTCCCGATCACCCCAATATTTATTTTATAATTTTTGGAGTTTATTTGACCACTTTTATATTTTTAACAAAGTTTTAAATATTTTTAAATACCAAGTTTTAAATTAATTTCGGCCAAATAAAATTTTATTAAGTTTATAATGTTTCAAACGAATTTTGAGCCAAATCTTAGCTCATCTTGGACGCACCCTAGCCATGTATAGGTTTGAGAAAGAGAGATTTGAATTTTAAATTATTTTAAATTCCTAATCCTATTAGAATTAGCCCTAGACCAAGTCAACCCCTCAATACTATATAAACAACCCCTAGGAAGACTTATTTTCGCAAGAAATCAACCCTAGCCACTCCCAAAACCCCCGTTCTCGCTTGCAACATTTCGTCGCAACGTTGCAGCAGCAGCCGCTCGCTCCGACCGAGGAATTTGCCCCCGTTACCCCGCACCGACCGAGAGCCCGCCCCGCACCATCGCCCGCTCGCACCGCACCCCGTCCGATCGAGAGGATCTCTCGGTCTGACCGAGAGCTTCGCCCGCTCCGCACGCCCCGCTCCGCACCACACAGCCCCCGCTTCGCAAGCCCGCACTGACCCCCGCTTCGCCCCGTGTCCGACCAAAGAGCTCCCCCGCTCACGACCGCATCGCCGCAACGTTGCACGCTTGCAACGTTGCAACGCCCGCCAAGCGCCCGACCGGCACTATCGCCCGCACCGACCGAGGATTTTCTCCGCAGCGGCCACTATGACCAACCCAAGCGCTGCACAAGCCCCGTCCCCCGTGTCTGACCGAGCCAAATCCTCGAATCGGCTGTGTCTGACCGAGAGACAATCATCGCAACCCCGCATCCGTCGCACCTCTTGCCACCGTGGGCCCCCAAAGTTCTCCAGAGGTATTGTGGGTCCCCCATTGGTCCTTAGAACTACTGTGGGCCCCACCTAGGTGCTTTCTCTTCGAGGATTTGCCGTGTACGACGTTGCGATACGTCGTAGCCCGTCGTCGCACGTGCAAGCTTTGGAATCTTGGTTCGTTGCTCTAGTTGCTGATCAGATTATTCGAGCGAGGAATCTATTCTGGAATCTGGACTTGGAGCACGTTCTTTTATTCCAACACATGGCCGCTACCCGATGCCAGTGTAGCTTTCGCGTCGTGTTGAGGTAACGCTTCGCACCCCTAGGACCCCCAACCACAGCCTGATAATTAAGACTAAAAATTGATGTTTTTAAATTGTTTTAAATGTTTTAGATTCGCTAATCAAGATTAATAACATGGACTTTAGGCCGGTGGACTTGTGCACGTAGGTTACTTGTGACTTTGGACCCGTTGGACAGTGTTTTTCAGACGTTTGACTTGCAGGCAAGTGAAACTTGCCAACTTTTGCTTAGGGCCATGTTTTAGGCCACTTCCTTATTTTTAGCGTAAAAGAGACTAGACAGTGAAATGATAGCTGTCTAGACGCAACCTTAAGATCTAGCTTGACAACGAAGCTAGATCTGTCACCCTGTCATGTCATTCATGCATTGATATCTGTCACGTTTAAATTCCTTATCTGTACGCACTTTTATCTGCCATGCATTTCATTTACATGTCATTCCAGTTGATTGTTGCATTCGTAGCACACGCTACAAAATACTTGTACTCCCTTGTCCGGCTAGGTGCACCCATATGCCATCATGAAAAACACTTCCTGGCTCGTGATCCAGAAGCGGGCCTCATGTATTGGTCAAAAGCCAATGCCCGATACACATGGAGGGGTAGGGATAAGCAATCACTTGAGCTTAGGAGTTGGCCCGCGCAGCCACTCTAGCCAAAAGGCGTAATCTCTGTGCACGACATGCTTACTATACTTGTACTTGTCCTTGTAATTTGTTCATGAAAAACTTTTCATCCATGCCATGATTTAAAATGCCATGCTCGTACCTTACTTTACTTTACTCTGCACTTTCAGTTTCCTTGCACAAGTCTCTTGTAGACTTGCTGACATGTGCCCATTGCTCTTTTGGGTGTCACATGTTAGACCCTGAGCCAGAGACCATAGCTGAGGACGAGGTGTTTGCTGACGCTGAGCCAGAGCCTACGTTTGACGAGGAGTTGGTGGATACCGGAGACCAATCTTAGAGACTGATTTGAGTTGCTTTTGCTTTAGGTTGCTGTTTAGTTGTCGGTGTGTAGCACCATTACTTTGATTTTGTACTTTGTGCTTTTGTTGGCCATGCTGGGGCCTCTTTTAGACTCTTTTCTTTTAGTCTGGTGGCTTTTTTACGATGTTGGAATTTATTATTATGGATATTCTGAGATATCTCATTTGTCTCATTTTCTTATTTATTATCTTTGTTTCGTTTCGCGTTGCAAGGACCTGCCATATAATGTTGTTTGACGCTTATCGGACTTGCAGCTTTGTAGCTTCAAGTCTGAGCGGACTTTCTCACGCTTCGCCTCCATATTTTTGGGAAGCGGGGCGTGACAAAATTCCGTCAAGAAGCTCCTAGTGAAGAAGATGAAGAAGATGAGGCTAGTGGAGATGAAGTCATGGAGCTTGCCACACAACTGAGAGCGTTCCTCAAAAGCAAGCAATGTAAATCTTCTTCAAAGTTTGCCTCCAAGTCTAACAACTCTATTTGTTTCAATTGTAGAGGAAAAGGTCATCGTTCTACCAAATGCCCTTCCAAACCCACCAAAGATACATATAAGGGCAAAGGGAAGAAGTATTGGAAAGACAAGTCCAAGTTCAAGAATCAAAAGAAGGGACTTGTCGGCACTTTTGATGACTCCGATGAGGACACATCAAGTGATGAAGAAGAGGATGACAAGGAGCGAGCTCATATGTGCTTCGCGGCATTTGATGATTCTTCATCAATCTCCTCGAGTTCAAGCGATGAAGAGGTGGAGGCGCGGCTCAACCCTAACAAGGAAATGTGCGTCATGGCAAAGGGGGAAGAGTCTTCGTCAAGTTCTAGCGAGGAGGAAAGTGATGAGAAAGTTGAGGAGGAGAAGCTATCCTACGAGGAGCTCGAATACCGCTTCAATGTGGTCTCCAATGGGGCAAGAAAGTGCATCGACTCATATGCTAAATTGAAAGCTAAATTTAAAAATGCTATGAGTAGGTTGCATGCCTTAGAATCTACTAGTGCAAATGACAATGATGCTTTGCATGTTTGTGACACTAGTGAGAGAGAGACACACTTCTCTCTCAAGTTAAGGATTTGAGCATTTCTAATGAAAAGTTATTAGCTCAAAACCTTAGCTTAGAAATTCGCATTCAACAACTTACGTTGAAATGTGAAGAGGAATCCCGTAAGCTCAAAAGCTTTGTGTATTTTAGGGATTCACTCCACGATTTGTTGGAAAAACAACATCCACAAATCATAGAGGAGGTTTGGGTTATATTCAAAATGTGGTACCCAAACCCACCTCTAATTCCTCTTATGGTGCAAATACAAGAAATATTGCTAAAGCACCTAAGAAAAATCACCATGCTTTCTTGTATAACAATAACACCAACAAGATGCATGTAAATCACAAGGTGGTGAGGAAAAATGAAAATCCTTCATTTTTTGCTAAGAAGCAAAATCCTCACTTCATGCATGCTAAGAAAATATTTTCTACACCTACGCATGCCACATCCATCCATCTTGCAAAGGCAAAACCCTTGCCTAGGAAATCCTTGAGTTTATGGATTCCCACTAAGGTTAGTGTGCAAGAGAGGAATAGTTACATCAACTCTCTAGTTAGGGATGTGATCACCTCATGTGATTACATTAGGAAGTCAAACTCCTCTTGGGTTTGGTTCCCTAATGTTTAGGTTCCTCACACACATGCATATTGCATGGGTATTGTGCTTAAATGCCTATTTTTGCATGCCCATTGGTTGTGTGTGTTTCATGATTTTGAAAATATTTTCAAATTTATTTATTTTTCATGAAAATGGGATTCTTGGGGATAACATTGACATGCATGCATTTATTAATCTATATGTATGTCAATGGGGGAGTTAATCTGTGTATGTTTAAAATATTTTAAGACATATTTTAGCTCTCATTTCGGGGTGTGATTGAGATCATTTTTATAATTGGTTATTTGTGGTCTCAAACCAAACCCCTTAGATATTGCCATGTCGTTTCATGATATATTTCTTTTGGCAATATCATTGTGTATCTTTGAAGCTTGATTTTTCCATATCTATTGCTTTGATACACTTTAGGCCCATGGCTCCAATATTTCTATTAGATCCTAGAAGTCAAAACTTGACCATTTCTATGATCTAGGGGGAGCATGGGATAGTGATTGATATACACTAAATTTTTCAATTTGGTATCATACATCTCCTTATTTTCTTGAATATTGTCACATCTTTGATGAAGATGACAAAGGGGGATATATTTGATGTCCACCTTTTTTACGATGTCAAGGGGGAGAGATATATGCATTAAGTAAATATATAGGGGAAGATATATTCATATGCATATGTGGAGAGATATATCTATGGGGAGAGATATATTGGATTAGATAAACCATTCATGTTTGCATGATATTGTCTATTGCTATTGGTTTATGTAATCCATACCTATTATATGTCACCATGATCTTATTTGGTAGAATGAGTATTTATTATTGTGTAGCTCATTATATAATTGGTGCATATAAGTAGGGGGAGCTCATTAGCATTGTGCTTTAATTCTTTGTGTTTTACATAATGTGTGTCATCATCAAAAAGGGGGAGATTGTTGAGTATTGGTGTTTCATACCAATCGTATTTTGATGATGATCACAACATTATGTTGTTGCTAATGACTCTCATGTTTTAATCTCTCAGTTTCATTCCTAGAATATCTTTCTTGGAGACTAATCACTTGGTGCAAGGATGGACATCAAGTGAAGAAGGGCCAAAGCTTGGACTCAAGGAGTGTCAAAGCTTGGAGATGATGGAAAGCAATCAAGGCATCAAGATTGAAGACTTAGACTCTAAGGAAAGCAATGTAATCCATGTAATATTTACTTTATTGCTTTCTCTCTCTTTTGAGTCTAGGATTAATGTAATGCCTTGTTAGATGGTTTACTCATTCATGCATATGCATTTTCCATCTTAGTGAGTCTTAGGATTATCATAGAATCTAACCCAATAGGTTCATCTTGTCCAAAGACTCATTTGGAGTCTCTGGCTTTCCATCAGTCGCCTGATGAAGGGTTTGCAGTGAACTGGGTGATTTCCAGTCGCCTGTCGATCCTTCTACAGTCGACTGATATGCACCGCTCAAGTCAACATTTCAATTGACTCAAACTTGATCTTTACGCACAGTCGACTGCTGCTCAGTTCACAGTCGCCTGTAGATTTACAGTCGCCTGGGAATTGGCCAACAGTCGTCTGAGTAGTGTAAGTGCAATCTCTGCATCTCTCTGTCTTTTCTTCATCTTATATAGCAGACGAATGATGAAGGAATTACAGTCGCCTGACTATTTGACAGTCGACTGTATTATTGACATCAGTCGCCTGTGTGCTTATCTGGAGAAAGAGTGCAGCTCTCTGTTTTATTCCATCCCCTGCAACACTCGCCTGCTGAAGGTTTTACAGGCGCCTGTCCTGTTTTCAGTCGACAGTATTGTCTTCTTCAGTCGACTATCCTGGCTCAGATTATAGCCATTGGATATTTTCTAGTCATTGGTCAGTCGACTGTCTTTTGACAATCTGTCGACTGTTGATGTCGTTTTCGCCCAGTTTCTAGCCGTTGCGGAATTGATCCTTTGGCTGTTTCCTTGGGTTTTAGGGATTGATATATGGTTCCTATATATATGGGTGTGCTGCCATCTCTAGAACTTCTTGATGCTATTGAAAATCATTAGAGTTTAATTAAGCTGCTCTCAAACTCTCTCATTTCCCTCTTAGAGCTCATTCTCCTCTTCATGCATTGAAGTCAAGCTCAAGGAAAATCATCCAAGTGCAGTTCTAGCAAATCTCATCACTTGGAGATCCTCTTCCATGCCTTGCATTCATTTATAAGTAAGTTCATCTCAAGGCATAGGTAAGAGTATTTGTTTTACTTTGTTATTTCTTTGAAACTTTAGCTTTCTGTGTGAGAGATAGTTACTCTCTGTGTGAGAGTATAACCTTCTATGTGAGGGTTGGTTGAGATCTCTCTGTGTGTGAGTTTGAGCTCTCTGTGTGAGAGCATTAGTCTTTCTGTGTGAAAGCAAGGATATCTCTTTGTGGGAATCCTAAATACTCTGTGTGAGGTATCTCTGTGTGTAGATTGTATTCACTTCTCTGTGTGAGAATTATAGTGGATATTGGTGTGGCTGGACGTACCCAAGTTTGGGGAACCATGGTAATTCTTGTGTTTGCGTTTGGATTGATTATGTTGATTAATTCCTCTTGCACTTATTATTCCACATTTGCGAGTTTAATTTTAATTGCACAATTTATTGCCATTACTCTATTCACCCCCATCTAGAGTGTTTGTTGTTAGTATTGCAAGGTAGACGGTCCTTACATTGTATGCCAGGTACTGAGACAGAGTACACAGACGAGCCGGCCTTACTCGAGGACTTGGAGCCGGAGGACATTGATCTGGAGTACGTGCCAGACGAGGACCAGACCTAGAGGTTCCTCATCGTTGCTGACTTTTGGAGGATTACTACTTTTTAGTTTGCATGTGTAGCACCGGTTTACTTTTTGTCTTGATTGGGTGCTTCGCACCATTAGTTTTTCTTTTCTGCAGTTGTAGCCATGCTGGGCTTTTTTACTAGACTTGATATAAATGCTGGACATTATCTTTTTATAAATGAATGCAAATTTCCTTTCGAGTACTCTTATTATTATTGTTATGAACTTTTAAATGCAAGAACCTGTATTTTAAATGGTATCTTTACAAATGCTTATTGAGCCTGAGCCTCACAGCTCCGGCCTATGCGGACCTTTGTCTCGTCCTCGTATCCATTTTGGGAAGCGGGGCGTGACAGATAAAGTGGTCAAAAGAGTTTCACACTTTAAATATGAACCATCTAAAATGACCAGTACCTTATTAAAATTATTGTCGTAAGGTACGATGAGCTAGATGAGATCCAGGGAAATTAAATATTATGGATTCCAAAGGACCAAAGGAATTATTTGAATGAGATTCAAATGGTTGGTCTAATATGAATATAGAAACACCTTAAGTCTATATAGTAGATGGTTTAGCAGATCCACTCACAAAGGCTCTACCACATGAAGTCAGGAAAGACTTATGTGTAAAATACGGTATGAGATACCGGGATCAATGGGCCTAAGTGCAAGTGGGAGATGTAGCGAGATAGGTATGCCCTCGAGGCAATTATCTATGTGTAATTGTAGAAACATCTTGTTCGAAATAACAGTAAGTTGTTTGGTATAAATTTATCTAAGTTAATCATAATGTACTTATCATTAGATATTAACTTAGGTAAAGTCCTGAGACTTAATGCAAGATCAAACATGTATCGAGATAAGTATCTCGATCATAATAAAGTGCTTGACCGTTAGTAGCATAAGTCTAAAAGGGTTCTTGGTCGTAGATGTTTCGAGAGAAGGATATCGAAACATCGGATAGACCATTGTGTCTTAATATTCACCGTATAGCGATGACGATGATCTCATAATCGTTTGACTTGGCGAAGTCGAAGACGAGACACAGGTGCTCATTGGAGAATGAGTTCACTGAACAACCCATCAAGAGTTGTTATATGGTTATGATTGACCAATTTGTCAATGATAACTCTTAGTGATGATAGGCAAGTTGGTCTTTTAACTTGAGGTCATTGTACGAACCTGTGCGTGAACGGCATCACTTAGATCACTGACCTAGCTTCGAGGCAAGGCCTGTCGAAAGGACTTCGATTGGGTGACATTTGAAGCGTACGAGGAGAGTAATGACCAAGAGAGGATTCGTCTCTCCCAGTCAATGGGAGTTAGTGTCATAGAGTTAATTCGGTCTTTAGTAAAAACTCTGGCCAGAGTATGTTGGAAGAAGTCCAACATTATTTGACTAAAGATCGATGGAGACTAACTGGAGTCGAGCTATTGGGATTGACAGTTTGACCATACCCTAGGCTTGAACTAAATGACATTGTTTAGACGAAGAGACTATAACTGCGGAATTCATCATCGACACAGTCAGGGCGGTCCCGACAATACTCATGTCGATGAGTTAACCACATAAGTATGATACTGAAACAGGGACGACAACTGCTGCTCGTGCTCACTTCCGTCTGGGGCTTCGAGCCCCACTTGTAGTAGGGTCAGGCTGTAGGGTCTCACACAGAGTGCGACCTTCGTTTAGTAATAGGTAGAAACATTAGGGAGAATATGCATTTGATGCAATGGATAAAAAACTGCAAAGAGTTTGCAATTATCTTCTGCATTCGAGATAAATGATCCTGAGTGCAAGTGGGAGATGTTGGGGGATGTATGCCCTCAGATCATTTGTATCTGATGCAAATGATATTTTAAGCAGAGATAAGGGACTATTTTACATGTGATGCAAAAGGAGTTAAATGTGTCTTAAATTGTTTAAGACCATATTTAATATAATAAATGCATTGAAAAGGTTACCTGGATGATGGGATCGTCCCGCTCTAAATGCAGGTTCAAACCGCGTCAAAAACGGAGTCCAAATGCACAAGTTAAAGCCAAAACAAGTCAGCCCAAACTGTTGGGCTGAACCAAGCGAAAACAGAGGTCCACCAAGCCCGAATTTTCTGGTTAGGGTTTTTGAAACCAGGGATTTTTTTTGACGGCTGGATTTTCCATCTTTGAATGGTTTTTTGTTAACTTTGAGACGATGTTTGAGGGGTCAAACGACATCGGATTAACTCGTTGTTTTTTCCTACGCGTTCACCGTTCAACCCTCTTCGATTTGATATGTTGTATCAAGATTGAAGCTCAACGGTGAGAGAGTTAAAATTCATGTAAGTTTGGCCTTTATGAAAGGCGAACTAACTTGAATTATTAAACTCTAAAAATATAGTCCCACATCGGAAGTGGAGTAAAGGAGAGGGGTTAGCCGCCTATATAAATAGGGGCCTACTCCCTCCTCTAAACTCGTCCCAAGCTCTAGATCTGAGCAGCTCCATAAAATGTTCGAGCATGCTCGGATCTAAGCTTAAAATTAATATTCTCTTCTCCCTAAATTTCTGCCTTACTCCTGAAGGGCTCTAGCAAAGCCACGAAGGGGTTCGGATCTGATCCGTAGTCTTGCCGAAGGATCACACTCGGGTGAAACTTTCTTCGGTGCATGGTTGGCTCAGCGACAAGGGGGTTGCTTGCTTTGGGACGCGGTGCGGTTCGGGAAGCGGATCAGCTTGGGAAGCGGTGAGGTCCGGGTAGCGGTTCAGCTCGGGACAAGGAGCTGCTCGGGACGCGATTCGGTACACCTTGTCGGTGCAAGCAAGGTTACGGGTATGTAGTTTAAATTACTTTCTTTTAATATATTGCAGTAGCTTAGATCCTTCTTGGGGTGGTCAGATCCACCTCAAGTTGGCAGAGATCATGCTAGGGTCTTGAATCCTTAGGGTTGCATGTTAAATAGTTTAACATTTTTCCGTTGCATGATTTCATTTTGCCTCTATTGTCCGTCCGAAGTAGGACGTGCATAGATATTTGTGCCCTGAGGGTCCTTAAAACCCCAAAAATTACAACTTCAAGTCCAGATTACAAGTACACAAATAAGGCCCAACTTGGCCATTACAACCATTACACAAAAGGAAATACCCTGAATGAAATACAACACAGATACTAATTTATTACAACGCTGCGAAAGTACGTCGTTCTCAGCAGCATGAAGGCACTCCGGGTCAATCTGATCGGTCTCCAAGTAGGCTCCTCAGCGAACTCTGTCCCAGAACCTAACATATATTTCACAAGATAGACTAGACAATATACGTCAGCGAAGGTCGCTCGGCAAGATAACATGTTAGAAGAAGGACCCTCGACAAGATAGTAATATAGTTTGCAAAGCTTTTGAAGATAAGTAACACAATGTGATTTCAACAAAGTAAAGCATGGGCAGCATAAGAGTACATGTGAGCATAGCAACGTGCACTGTACAAAGTAGTGAGCATGGTAGGCGTAGTGTGCAAAGTGGTGAGCGGGCAAAGTGTAGTGTACAGAGTAGTAAGCATGGCAGTTGTATATGAGCATGGTAAAAGGATCTAGCAGATTACGCAACTTATAATGGTGGCAGCAAAAGTAAAATGGGTGCATCATTCAATCTTTTACTCTAGTGACAAGCCCATTGTCTGAAGGCGGAAGAAACTACAGTTACACCCAAACCAACGGGAGCTACCCGTGGCTCTATACTCACCGACCCCATCTGGGCGACGGTCGAATTTACCGGTGGGGTGAAATCTAGAATTCCGCACTCTACTACAATGGACTACCCCACCCAAAGTATCAATGTGTGTTCTGTATAGTTCAATGTATGCCTCAAGGACCCAATGATCCATAAATTGCCCCAAGGGCCCAATAGTTCGTATATGCCCCGAGGGCCCAGTATCACAATTCATTAGGGTGTACATTCCACAATTAATAGGATCATAAGCAATGATGGCATTTCATGTACATTATTAAAGTGACAACAACATATTAATAGTAAGAGCAAACCAACACATCACCAAGTTCATTATTTCACTACAAAAGTTGTCATTTTAACATTTCAACGATGTGCGTTGTATCTTAAAAAGGTTGTAAATGATAAAATACTTGCCTGAAGGGAATGTTTCTGTGTGTCAGGTGATAGTAGCGAGATGCAAGATCTATCTGCGACATCGGATTAACATTAAGCTACATTAATAAAATAATGCTAATATACCGCATATTATACTTACATGTATACAAATTACTGTTTTGTACTACCTATATACTAGCACATATTTATACACTAACTAATACATATATATATATATATATATATATATATATATATATATATATATGTAAGTATATAATGTAATACACCATTATAAGACAATCGTATTTATAATTAATACTGTAAAAGGCTTACATACTTATAATACTTACATAATTAATGCTGTAATATGGTATTCATAATGACGTTTCACGAACTCCTGGGTATTAACATTTCGCATGCAAAAACACTAACCATTTCACATCGCCTTTGCTGGCAGGGAAGGCGGTCATGGGGGCAACGACAGTAGCTCTGGACGGAGGCGGCAAGTGGTCATCGACAGGGCTCGGTGGCGGTGTTGGCGGCGTCCGACGGTGGTTCTATCGGGCCGTGAGGTGAGCGGCGAGGGTGATAAATGGGGTCACAGACTGGGGGAGGTCGGGACAAGAAGAGGACGACGACGGTGACGTCGAAGGGGTCACCGTCGAGGTGTCGAGGTGGTGCGATGATCGGAAAGCTTGGGTCGAGAAGGGTGGCACAGGAGACTGATTGAGTGGCAACTTAAGGCTTAAGCCATGTAGGCAGGGCTTGGGTCGATGGCGGGTTTCCTTGAGAAAAGGAAGTCGACGAGGTTTTAGGCTGAGGCGGAGGAGAGTCATGGGCGAGGTTGCTGGCGTAGTGAGCTGCAGGTGGGTGTTGCCATGGTGGCTTGACGGTGAAGGTGGTGATGGGTTGGAGCGATGGAGGAAAGAGAAGGTGATGATGGCGTGATGCTTGGGGGTGCCTGAGTTGTGGGAGTGAAGTTTGTGGTGGTCGAGGGCATTCCCCGTCGTCAGAGTGGAGCGAGTGACTCTTGGTGAATGAAGGGGAGCTGATGGTGGCAATGGAGATGGGGTTCAGTGGTGCTGGATGGTGAGGGAGGCTGTTGAGGTTGGTAGGGGCGTGGGTTGCCGGAGCTGTGTATATGAGGGAGGAGCGTGTGTGGGGTTCTTAGGGTTTAGTTAGAGGGAGAAGGCACTGGGAGTCGGGGTTCTATGAAGACAAAGGAGACAAAGGAGGAGAAGGCGAGCATCATTGTTTTAGAGAGGGAATGAGAGGGAGTTTGTGGGTTCTCTTCGTTCTGAAGGGGAAGGTGAAGTAGGGCTTGCTTTAGAAGGTAATGGACGTGGGTCCTCCGTGAGTTGGAGGTATGGAGAGGTGGGGGATGTTGAGATACATCTTATGGGACTCGTGAGAAGGTTGCGAGATGTTAGGGAAGAGAGAGGGGGAGGGAGAACTTGATTATGAAGGAGAGAGGAGAATAGAAACGTGCATGGGTTGTTGGGATTTCCATGCGTGCAAGATTTGGGTTACATTGAGATTTAGGATTTAATTATGACTCATTATAAATCTCTTAGTATGAGATTTGGTAGAATATAATTAGTTAGGATTTTCTTTTTTTGTTAAAGTTTCTTATTAGGATCTATTAATATATATAAGACATGATAGGAAGATTTGGTTTGTTTTAAAATTTTAGTGTAATTAAGATTTTTAGATGTATTGGTTTATAGTTGATTAGTGAGATCAATTCAGTTAAAATATTTGATTTAGAAAATCAATATTAAGATTAGTGGGTCGAGATTTGATTAGGAGGATCAAGCGGTTAAGATATCGAGAAGATTGGTTCGGTTACGATTTGATTTAAAAAATCAACATTAAGATCTTTTGATTATTGTCCTAGATTTGATCGAGATAGTAAACTTATTAGGATTTGGATTAGATTAGAAAAATCGATGTAGTTAAGATAATCAAATTATTACGATTTCACCCCTGCAATCAGCATTAACCACAAGTTAATAAGAAGACATCAATGCGATCGTGAAGTTGCGAGGACCGCGACCATGGAATCCGATCACGAGTTCAAGCTATGAGAAAATAATAATATCATGAGACAACTATTCAAATAAATCAACTAATGGTAATACATACGAAATACGTACGTACAGAAACAGACCGTTACAGAAGTGTAATTCCCTTTGGCTGCAAGGGAATTTTCAAGCGAGAAGATTGGTGCAGATGGAAAATAGTGAAGTACAAGTTAGGCTAGTTGAGAGCGGTTATCATCAAAACTCCTATAAACATATTGTGATGAAACTTTCTCACCAACAGCTGTGTAGAGATCTATTCGGATCAGACTCGATGTTAATGCTCATGATGACCATGAATACTAGAATATGTATGTTTTCTAAATGTGATTTAGAAGAACAAACTTATAGAGTTTTCAAGGTCAGTGGGAGCGAAAAAAGGCATGCGATGCATAAAGAAGCCGGAACATATGTTTTGACAAAGTGGTCAAAGAGTTTGACACTTTATCAGAAATGATTATGAACCGTGCATGTAACCAGTGAATATTTTGGATAATTCTCATAGAAGACGATACGCTGGGTGAGATCCAAGCAAGACAAATTTTATGGATTCCAAGAGACCAAGGAAACGATTTGGATGAGATTCAAACATGTGATCTAGTAGAAACATAGAACCCCTTAAGTCTATGCAGAAGACGGTTTAGCAGATCCACTCACGAAGGCTCTATCACATGAGGTCTAGAGAGACTTATGTGTAAATGCGGTATGAGATGCCGGGGGATAAATGGGCCTGAGTGCAAGTGGGAAATGTTGGGAGATGGGTATGCCCTCGTGGTAATTTATTCTTGTGTATGTGTACACACATCTTATTCGAAATAACAATAAGCTGTTGGTAAGCATTTACCTAAGTTAATAATTATGTAGTCTTCATTAGAACTTATGTAAAGTCCTGAGACTTAATGCGAGGTCAAATATGTATCAGGATGGAGATCTCGATCAGGAGAAGTGTTTGACCAATAGTAGCATGAGTCTAAAACTGTTCGTGGTCGTAGATGTTTCAAGAATAGGATATCGATACATCGGATAGACCATTGTGTCTTTGTCTTCACCATGTAATGGTGACGATGATCTCATGGTCGTTTGACTTGTCAAAGTCAAAGACGAGACACAGGTGCTCATTAGAGAATGAGTTCACCGAACGACCTAACGAGAGTTATCGAATGGTTAATATTGACTAATATGTTAATGATAAATCTCGGTGATGATAGGCATGTTGGTCCTTAGACTTGAGGCCATTGTATTAACCTGTACGTGAACGATGTCACTTAGATATCTAATCTAGCCTCGGGACAAGCCCCGTTGGAACGTCTTTGGTTGGGTGAGACTTGAAGCGTGTGAGGAGAGTAATGACCAAGAGAGGATTCATCTCTCCCATTTATGGGGAGTTAGTGTCGCATGTGTTAGTTCGGTCTTTAGTAAAAACTCTGGCCAGAGTATGTTGGAAGAAGTCCAACATTGTTTGATTAAAGATCTGTTAAAGCCAAAGATTGTGATAATGGTATTGAAGCTGACATGGACCCTTCTGTCGAGGTGGAGCCTCGTCAGCAAGTTGAATGGGGCCCTAGTTAGTAGAACCGGAGTCGTTGGTAGTGAAAGCGAGTATGCGATACTCGTTCGACCTTCCGAGCGGATCAAGACTCAAGCGGTCGTTGATGGAGATTCCAGTTGAAACACTCCACAAGCTTCATGTATCACAAAGGAACGTCGGGGGGGAGATCGAATCTGGCTTCTGATCCAAATTCCCTTTGATGCTTAAGTTAGAATGATAACTTAAGAGAGAGCTTGGAGCTGTCGAGATCGATCCACAGATGCTCGTCTCAATTCAGACATCACAAGCTATTTGGAGGAAGAAATATTAAGTTGAGTGTGGAATATTAGAGTGCTAACTTTCGCACCTCACTTGTTATGTTCATCTCCAATGTATTTATAGACCTCTGAGGTCTCTTCAGTGACATTGGAAAGATAACAGTCACCCATTATGGTGCCATAGTTCCCCCTTTAATAAGGGTAATCGTCGCCCACGTCCCCGCTATTTATGAGCTTCCTTCAATCCCACGTTCGATGGGTGGAAGTGCAACGGGTGAATGGCACGTGGGCTTTGACTGAGTCAGCTGCAGGCTTCTTTCATGGGCTTTGTGGGCTTTTATCGCCCATTGAACGAATCCCTCAAGAGCCAGCCCAAGGATGCAATAATGGCCCACATCACTCGAGCTCAGACAGTCCATCTATTGGGGTCAAGTGACGTTACATCTTATTAATGGGGCATGACAGTCTAGAAACGAGTACTCGAGTTTTAGGCGCCAAAATGCCTGCTTTTTATTTGGACGATGCGTCGGTTCGAAATTCGAGATACTAGGATGCCCGGATTACCGACACATGTCCCAACACGATGCGATCGTCTTGTCTAAATAAGACGGTTCTGGAGGGAAATCGAAATCATCGTCTTTGGCATCCTTGATCCAGATTTCCTTCTTTGGTGATGGCTTCTTCATCTGCTCATGCCTCTGGTTTGGTTTCAGCTTTCATTGCTCAGAAGGGAAAGGAGGAAGTTGACGTGCCCAGCCTGATCGCCAACCAAGTCTCTAAAGTGGGTGCGGATCAAATTCCCGAGTTTCGGGAGAAATATGACCGACTCGATTACCAGATCCGGTTGCCCGAGAGGGATGAAAGGGTGCATTGCCCTGGCGATCGAGAGGTTGGAGTTAATGTCAAGGACTTTCATCGGGGACTTCGATTTCCCATGCATCCTTTTATGTTCTATTTGCTGAGTACGTTGAACCTTTCCCTTTGCCAATTGATGCCGAATGCCATAAGGATTCTGGTCGGCTTCATCGCATTGTATGTGATGAACGGGGTTGAACCGACAATGGAGTTGTTCAATTACGTTTTCACGATTCATCCCCTCAAAACCCCGTGTTGGTATATGATAACTACTCGTTAAGGTAGGAAATTATTTGACGACCTCCCCAACTCGAATCCGAATTGGAAAGACCAATTCGTATTCGTGGTATTTCAAGGCGAAGCAAGTTTCTGCACTCGATGGGGTATGCCTGATTTGGGCACGACTGAAGACAAGCCTTTATTCGATGAGGGTAAGAAAATTGTCGATTCATTGTTGAAGCTGCCGGAGGAGACCAAGAAGATGAAATGGTTGTGGACTGACTCGGTGCTGCGCAGCACTGTATGGATGAAAGGTTGATCCAGCCCCGCCCATCACCTATTTGATCTTCGTTTTATTGAATTTTTCTTTTTCCTTGCAGGCATGTTTGGCCTAGAATACCAGGTGGACCCCAAGTTGAGGGAAGGGGTCAAGGCTTCCATCAGAGAAGCCAAGGAGAATGTGTCTTCTCCTCAAATGCCTCTTCTGGAGGAAGGGATGACAGGGACCTCTGAGGCTCTATCCATTGTCATTCATGGGGATTCTCAGCCGACTCGTCCTCAGCAGAGGAAAGAGAAGAAGCTTTCCACAAAAATTGAGGTGGTTGCAGTTGAGGGAATAAAGGACCAAGGCAACAGCTTTGCCTTAGTGACTCAAAGTTGTCTGGGTTAGATGATGTCGTTGGCCCGTCTGCTTCTTTAGACGAGAGTCAGTCGCGTGATGAGGTCCAACCCCATGAACAAGAATAGGGGCCTCCTTCAGAGAGAGATTTAGGAGAGACCCCTCCTTTTTCGGAGCCCATTTCGCATCAGGTTTCATGGCCTTGGGGGGTCCTATGTCTTTGACTGAGGACATTCCTGAAGAATTTAGATTGCTTTTGCTGGAAAGTCGATCACCTCAGGCCACGTTTGATTGTCCTGTGGAGGAGCTCCTTCAGCCGGAGTTCCCAATCAAGAAGGATGAATCGGCACTTTTGGATTGCTGGACCGCCTCACAGATTGCCGAGAATGCGACCCTACCCCGGGATAAGGCCGTTCTAGAGAGGGTCGATTACGAGAGCTGTCCTCAACTGTCGTTCATGCGAACTTTCAAGTAACTATTGCGTTATCTTCATTATGGATGAAGCAGGCATAGATACTGACAGCTTTTGCTTATCTGTAGGCTATTTTGGCTAGCACTGCGTTGCGTTGACATGCATCGGTGGTGGCTAATCATGAGGTTACAATGGTCAGAATGGCCGTTGAGAAGGTCCATGCGAAGCTGGATAGATTGGAGCTTCTTAGCAAATTGAGACAGTCAAGGGTGATCTAACTCGAACATGAGTTAGGTGAGTCTTGTAAGAGAGAGGCTGATCAAATTGCCTTGATGGAGCAAGCGGAGAAGACGATGCTAGAGGAAAGGGCCGAGTGGTAGGCCAAAGAGAATGATCTCCATGCCCGACTCCTTAATAGCTTTCGGGGAGTCGACACGAGGGAAATCACGGAGAAGGCGGTCCAAGAAAATATGGACACATTGCCCGACTTCGATGAACTGTATACACATGGGTATGAGCGATGTCGACTGGAGGTAAAAGATCGATTTCCCGATTTTGCTACTGAGATTGACAAAACCCCAAAGTTTTTTCCGATCGTTAATAGCGATGATCAGGGCCAAGCCATGGTGGGGGCTGTTCCCGTTGACGAAGCTGTTGCCGTGATGGGTGAGGTTGCAAATGTTGGTTCTCCAAGGGATCAAGAGCATGTTGCTTCGATCGAAGGAGATCAAGAGCATACTAATCCGGCTGATGGATTTTAAAGAGTTTCTTACCCCCACCAAATTTTGAATGTGTGGGGTTTTGAATGTATATGGGGCACATATTGTAGGAAAATGACAATGTTGTAATATAGGATATTGTCAAAAGTTGATATATACCTTTTTGTTTGTCATTATTCGTATGGGTGGTCGTATTTCTATTTGGCCCATTGCTCAAGTTGGTATGGGTTGAATAGTTGAATCATACCCTCATTAGCCCTCATAGTATTGTGCAATCCTTGAAGTTGTGTGGGGGTGACTTTTCAGCTTATGTCCGACTGCCAAGTCACCTCGTTAGATAACGAAGGGGTGACGCGGTAGGGTCGCTCGATTGTGAAAGGGTGGCCCGTTCGTCTTATGGCTGACGACACAGTATGGTTGTTCAGTTGCGAGGGGTGGCCTTTTCGTCTTATGGCTGACGACACGGTAGGGTCGTTCAGTAGCGAAGGGATGACCCCTTTGTCTTACGGCTGATGACATAATTGAGTAGTTCAGTTACGAGGGGGTGGCCCCTTCGTCTTACGGTTGACGATTGAGTTGGGTCATTCAGTTGCGAAGGGGCGGCCCATTTGTCGTACGGCTGATGACACGACAAGTTCGTTCAGTTGTGAAGGGGTGGCCCCTTCATCTTACAGCTGACGACTTAGTTGAGTAGTTCAGTTGCGAAAGTGGGGCCCCTTCGTTGTACGGCTGACAACACGGCAAGGTTGTTCAGTTGCGAAGGGGTGGCCCTTTCGTCCTACGGCTGACGACTCGGCAAGGTTGTTCGGTTGCAAAGGGGTGTCTCCTTCGTCTTAAGGCTAAAGACACAGTTGAGTCGTTCAGTTGCGACGGTCCACTCCCTTGTAACTAAACTACCATACTATGTCGTTAGCCGTAAGACAAAGGTGTAGCCTTATCAACAGGTTAAATGAGGCCCTAGTTAATAGAACCGGGGTCGTTGGTAGTGGAAGCGAGTATGCGATACTCATTCGACCTTTCGAGCAGATCAAGACTCAAGCAGTCGTTGATGGAAATACGATCCTCATGTTGAATCACTCCACGAGCTTCCTATATCACAAAGGAACGTCCGGGGGGTCGGATCTGGGTTCAGACCCAAATCCCCTCTGATGATTAAGTTAGAATGGAAACTTAAGAGAAAGCTTGGAGCTGTCGAGATCGACCCACAGTGGCTCATCTCGAGTAAGACGTCGCAAGCTATTTAGAGGAAGGCATATTAAATGGAGTGTAGAATGTCAGAGTGCTAAGTTTCATACCTCCCTTGTTCTGTTCATCTTCAGTGTATTTATAGATCTCTAAGGTCTCTTCAGTGACGTTGGGAGGATAATGGTCACCCATTATGGTGCCACGATCCCCCCTTAATAGGGGTAATCATTGCCCATGTCCCCGCTATTTATGAGCTTCCTTCAATCCCGTGTTCGATGGGTGGAAGTGCAATGGGCGAATGGCTTTGACTGAGTCAGGTGCGGGCTTCTTTCATGGGATTTGCGAGCTTTTATCACCCACCGAACAAATCCCTCGAGAGCCGGCCCAAGGATGCAACAAGATCGATGGAGACTAACCGGCTTCAAGCTATTGGGGTTAACAGGTGACCATACCCTAAGCTTGACTTAGCAGCATAGTTTTGACGAAGGGACTAAAACTGCGGTATTCATCACGGACACAGTCAGGGTGGTCCAGACAATACTCATGTCAATAAGTTAACCAACTAATTATAATACACAAACATAGACGTCACCTGCTGCTCGTGGTCACTGCCGTCTGGGGTTTCAAGCCCCACCTGTAGGGTCTCACACAGAGTGAGATTTTCATCAAGTAATAGGTAGGATTAGGGAGATGATGCATTGGATGCAAGGAAATTAATACGTTACAAAGTGTTTGTGACAAAAGCTTAATGATCTAATTTTATATGTGGTATGAACACATGCGATGTGTACCTGGATGACGGGATCATCCTGATTTAACAAAGGTTCAAACGGCGTCCAAAACGGACTCCAAACGCGAAAGATAGAGCCAAAACATCGAAAATAGCCCATTTTGGGCATTGTGGGCGCACGACCCGCCTGGTAGGTAGGCGCCGGCACCCGCTAAGGCGGCGGGGCCCGCCCAGTTTATGAGGGCAGGGCCGCCCGCCAGCACGCGCCCGCGGTGCGTGTGCTAAGCGCGTGCCTTGCTGGGCTGGAGCGCGCTGCAAGGTGGGGTCCACGCCGTGGGCCCCACTTTTAGGGGTTCGAACCTTAATTGTTGGCGGATCATTTTTTTTTGCGAAAAACATGGTTTTGTGCTATCTTTGGACAATCTTTTGAGAGGTCAAACGGACTCGGAATGGAGCGCCGTTTTTCCTACGCATTCAGGATTCAACTCTCTTCGCAACGATGTATGACATCGTTTTTGGAGCTCAACGTTGAGGGAGTAAAAATTCATTGAAGTTTGACCTTCGTGAAGTTTAAACTTAAAGTTAATTTTCTCTTCAAAATCTTTAGTCACGCATCGGATATTGAGAAGAGAGAAGAGGTTAGTCACCTATATAAATAGGGGCCAACCCCCCTCCTTGAAACTCGCACCAAGCTCCAGATCTGAGAAGCTCCATTAAACGTGAGCAAGCTCGGATCTAAGCTTAAATTAATATTCCATCTTCTCCCTAATTCTTCCTTGCTTCTAATCAGGCCCTAGCAAAGCTATGAAGGAGTTCGGATCGGATCCGAAGTCCTTACGGAGGATCCACTCAAGGTGAAACTTTCTTGGTTGGCTCTGCGACAAGGAGTTGCTCGGCTCGGGACGCGGTTCAGCTCGGGAGAAGCGGCTCAGCCCTAATGCGGAGCATTGCTTTGGAGATAAAGAAATGTTGTTGAAAACGACGCTGTGTATTCTGCGAAATCGAAGTGAAATGTATGCAGTTTTATTTACATGTGTTTATAATAGCAATAGTTTGATAGACCTATCCTTAGGGGTTTGCCGAACTCAACTGCGGCATAGTAGAGATTCTGGCTAGGGTTTATTCTTTAGGGCTTCTCTTAAAACTGTTTTAAATTATGTTTTTACGCTGCTTTTATGCTTTCGTCGTCGGCCAGATTTAGGCCAGACGTCGATTTTATAGCCCTAAGGACCCAGAAAACCCTTCATGAACTGGTTGGGGTTGATAATCCTGGTCATTTGTTCCACTGCTCACCAAAGAGTAGTTGGAGAGCAGCTTGCTCATTGCTCTCTGGTCTGCTCTCTAATGAGTAGTAAAGAAAATTGGTCGGGATTGTCAACCTGACCAATTCATAATGGCCGGGGTTGGCAACTCCGATCATTTTTCTGTCGGCTAGCTAAGCGTAAAATCATCTCTCGTGCGTTGACGTGTCAAAAGTTAGTCGATTTTGGTAAATATTTATAAACTTGGTTGTTTTTAATTTATTTTTTTGATTTCTGGTTTTTTTTCGAAAATTTGCCCATTTGCAAACAATTGAAGGGCATAATTTCATTAAACGCACAATCATCGAAGGTGATACATGCAATATCACATAACCACAAAATCTCTCCATCCTTAAAGAAACGCCCACTGCTCCCTCAAGAAGACAGAAAGGACCGAAAGCGAGGCGCGTTCTCTAGGAAAGGCGACTCTTTTTTTAATCAATCTCACGTCCCAAATCGAGTAATAAGAAGAAGAATCGAAATCGAACTTCAGCTCAAATTATTTTGTGAACGATTCCTCAAATCTGGTAACCACACCTTAACCGTCATCCTTCAAATCACAGAACGAGTTACATGTCCGATCCCTATACTGAGAAATCACAGAACGGGTACCCACAGTGGGATGTCCATCTACTGTAGATCTGCAAAGCAACTTATGAAGGCAACATCAACCTATCATTCCGAGATCCTCACCATTCCAGAATCACACCAATGGTGTATTTGAGGGCGCCTGGTGGTACATCACATCCCAGTGAAGACTGGGATAGAGGCTGGTATTGTGGAGATGACCACATAGACTGAAGACGACATCAGAGGCGACGTAACTTATCACACCTCTCCAGAGTTTCTGGATCCAGCAGCTGTTAAATTGTGATAACTTTGTAATCTATGTATATTTTCGGAATGTTGTAAATAGTAGTGATGAGATAAGCCTAAGAGATGTGAAAGCCTAAGAGCTTTTACGAATCGGGGGGAGTTGAGGGAATTTATACTCTTTTCCCTTAGCCATGGTTTTTCCCACTGTGTTTTCCATAGCCAAAGGTTTTAACGAGGCGAATCACATCAACTCTGGATTCTGAAGTATCCACCCCTCTGTAACGCTCAGAATCTAGAAGTATTCATGAGCAGAGTCACTTGTACAAATCAAGCGGAGTTAAAGAGCGTTTGAACTCTTTTTCCTTAACTATGGTTTCTCCCACAGGGTTTTTCATAGCTAAAGGTTTTAACGAGGCAAACCTCACCAACTCGGGATCCTGAAGTATCCAACCCATGTGAGACTCCTATTACGCTCAGAATCCCGAAGTATTCTTGAGCAGAGTCCACACCTATGGCTGGATAAGGGGGGAGTGTTGTGAATGGAAATACCAGAGTCGGTTAGGATTGCGGGTATCTTAGAGATACACTCATATCTTTGTATACTATCTTTCTACTCTCCTATACTGCCTATAAATAAAGGGCTGGGTTCCTTCCTCAGTAGTAGTTTCATAATAGCTTGTTTTTTAATTTATTTTTTTGATTTTTGGTTTTTTTTTCGAAAATTTGCCATTTTGCAAACAATTGAAGGGCATAATTTCATTACACGCACAATCTTCGAAGGTGATACATGCAATATCGCATAACCACAAAATCTCTCCATCCACAAAGAAACGACCCCTGCTCGCTCAAGAAGACGGAAAGGACCGAAAGCGAGGCGCGTTCTCTAGGAAAGGCGACTCTTTTTTAATCAATCTCACGTCCCAAATCGAGTAATAAGAAGAAGAATCGAAATCGAACTTCAGCTCGAATTATTTTGTCAACGATTCCTCAAATCTGGTAACCACACCTTAACCGTCATCCTTCAAATACCTCAGTCCTCCAGATTTCTGGGTCCATTTCCGTTAATTTCTTCCCAGCAACTCAGTTCTTGGGTTTTCATATCAATCGCTTTATATCTGAACATTCAGATGATTCATTAACAGAAATTTTTGTTCCGTCTCGATTTTTCTTCAAAATTGTGGATTTGATTGCTCAGAAAAATGGGGAAAGGAGGGCATGATCAAGGGAAAAGGGACGATCTTTCTACTCCTTACTCCACCAGTTTCCCTGCTTGGTGTAAAACGATCCCCGAATGCGAGTCGCACTTCGTTGTTTCGGCCGAGCGCGGCCTCACGTCGGAGGAAGCTGCGAGGCGGCTCAAGATCTACGGCCCCAATGAGCTCGAGAAGCACTCGGGTCCGTCGATCTTCCATCTGATCCTAGAGCAGTTCAACGACACCCTAGTCCGCATCCTTATCGTGGCCGCTGTAGTCTCCTTCGTGCTTGCTTGGTACGACGGCGATGAGGGCGGCGAGATGGGGATCACTGCATTTGTTGAGCCATTGGTTATCTTTTTGATTCTCATTGTGAATGCCATTGTTGGGGTTTGGCAAGAGAACAATGCAGAGAAAGCGTTGGAAGCTCTGAAAGAGATCCAATCGGAGCATGCCATGGTGAAAAGGGACGGAGTTTTTGTCCCGAATTTGCCCGCAAGAGAGCTCGTTCCAGGTGATATTGTGGAGTTGAGGGTTGGGGATAAAGTTCCAGCCGATATGAGGGTTCTTTATCTGATTAGCTCAACTTTGAGAGTGGAGCAAGGGTCTTTGACTGGAGAGAGCGAGGCCGTCAATAAAACTAATAAGAGGGTTGAGTTGGAGGATTCAGATATACAAGGGAAAGAGTGTATGGTGTTCGCAGGTACGACCGTTGTGAACGGGAACTGTGTTTGCATGGTGGTTCAAACTGGGATGAACACAGAGATTGGTAAAATTCATTCCCAAATCCACGAGGCTTCACAAGAGGATGATGATACACCATTGAAGAAGAAACTGAATGAATTTGGAGAGGCGTTGACTGCTATAATTGGTGTAATTTGCGTTATAGTTTGGCTTATAAATGTGAAGTACTTCTTGACTTGGGAGTATGTTGATGGGTGGCCAACCAATTTTAAGTTTTCATTTGAAAAGTGCACGTACTACTTCGAGATTGCAGTGGCTCTGGCTGTTGCTGCGATCCCTGAGGGGCTACCTGCTGTGATTACAACTTGCTTAGCATTAGGGACGAGAAAGATGGCCCAGAAGCATGCATTGGTTAGGAAGTTGCCTAGTGTTGAGACTTTGGGGTGCACAACGGTGATTTGTTCAGATAAGACAGGGACATTGACAACAAACCAGATGTCGGTAGTCAGGCTTTTGGCAATGGGGCGGTGGACAGACAGACTTCGGAGTTTTAAGGTGGATGGGACTACTTATGATCCTTGTGATGGGAAGATTAATGATTGGCCAAATAACATGGATGTTAACCTTCAAATGATTGCGAAAATTGCTACTTTTTGCAATGATGCAAGTATTTCTCACTCAGGACATCAGTATGTTGCTAATGGCATGCCAACAGAGGCAGCTTTGAAGGTTAGAGGAATTCACGAAAATCCATTACTAAACTACATTTATATTACACACACACATGTAAGAGAGAGTGACACACACATAAGAGGGAGGGAGGGAGGGAGGGACACACGTGCAAACACAGAGAGAAGTGTGAGTGAGTGAGTGTACATATGCATACATATACATATAAGAGAGTGAGTGACTGTGCACATGCACACATGTACAAACATAGATATGTGCGCGCGCGCATATGCATACATATACATATGTACACACACATATGCACACGTGCACATGAATATATACTCACACATATGTATACTTATGCATACATAGACATATGTGTGTGTAGAAGTTTTTGCATGATTAGTTTTGCTTATCATGAAATATATGAGCTCATATTGTATGATTTCACTGTTACTCAAGCTACATTGCTATCACCATTCTCCCATGTTTAAAATCGTTTCATAGTGTAGAAGTTAATCGATCTTTACATTCCATCTAATTCTATCATCAGTCATACAATGATGATTTAAGTCAACGGCACAATTTTCTCTTGTTTCATTATTTATATTTAGCTACTTAGTTGATTCTTTACGTTACCTGCATGTTATTATGTCAATTTGCCAACTTTTTTTGTGCAAGTAATTTCCTTCTGTGTGATTGTCATAAATTTTTGAAGCGAGTTCCAAGATCAGCCTCTAAGCCTTTTCTCCCAAGAAAAATGATAGGTTCATTAATTCAAGATTCTAATGGTGCGAGGTTTTGGTTGAAACCACGATGTTTCGGCAGTTTGTACCGGTTCTGGTGGTGCGAGGTTTTGGTTGAAACCAAGATGTTTCGGCAGTTTGTACCGGTTTTGACGGGGATGAGTACGGAACTAGTTGACATTCTATGTTTCAGTTAGTTTTGGCAAGAAAACCCATAAAATCTTAAAAAAAATGCAAAAGCCATAAGAAAATGAACTAGTAAAGCTTATTGAAGTGTAAACCCCGATAAATTTAAGGGGATCCAAGCAATTACAATGAAAAAACTTATCTAAATTGATAATGGAGAGAGAGAGAGAGAGTACTTGAATTGCCACCGAAGCTACATCGATCATGTCGCTCCGCCTCTACTTTGATTTGACTATCACATCTGTTGTGTCGAGAGATTGACATAAAGAGAGCAAACATGGCGCGAGAGAATTGGTGCGAGAGAGAGGAGAGAGATATCACGATAAGTTTTTGGGATGGGGAATATTTATTATTAATGGGTTACTGGTTGGGATTGGGCTATGATATTGGATTCGTAAAGAGTTTTAGGGGTAGGGATTGGGTTTGGGTTTGTATATAATTTGGGTTATGAGTTTGTAAAAAATCAATAGTGGGTTTGAGCTTAAAAAATTGCGGCATATATATATTCTTATACATATATACATAAAAATATAGATAAATTTGAAATCAAAACATAAAACAAAACCAACGAAACCAATGAAACTTATTGAAACTGAAACCAAGCTCTCTATTATTGATTCTAACATCACTAATTAGCGAGAAATTTATTATGCAGTAAATATTTTATTAAATCATTAATGTATGTTATAATTTAGACTTTTTAACGGCACAATTGCAAAGAAAATGATTATATTCATCATTTAATTGGGATAGAAATAACTTGTGCACACAGTGCACGGAGCAAAGAAAAATTCTGACGAACAGAATGCGGTGAACGTGCGCAACAAAAAAGGAGCGAGAAGTGTGGGTGTGCGTGTCGGTATCGTCGTGGTTAAATGGGTAAACCCAAAAACCTTCGGGGTTATAGGGAAAAAGTCCATTAGCCAAATATGCAATTATGTGAGTTTGTTAGCGTAAAAATATTTTGTGGCTAGCGTGCCTTCAGCACGGAACAACAAATTCAACGAAGGTGCCTTCGACTAGGAATAACAAATTCGGCACAAGTGCATTCGGCGTAGAACAAAAAATTCGGTGCGGACACCTTCGGCGCGGAACAACAATTTGGCGTAAGAAAATTTAGCAGGCGCTCTCGGCGCGGGCAGCGTGCCGAAAATTTCTCCCATTTTGTGGGCCCCTAGTCTAGAGAGCAGACGTGAGGGTGAGGCTTTTGTTTAATTAAATGAAGATTTAATTAATGAATGGATATTTGTTTTCTTCAAAAAGTTTCCCCCAAAATACAAAAGTTTTTCCTCCCAAAATTTTAACAAACGCTCATCTCAACCGTTGATTTTCCAAGATTAAATCCAAATTTCTATTAACTGTTTGTCCTAGTCAGCTTGTTATAGTCATCAAACCAATTCAAAAAAGTCCTCAAGTGTAATATAGACTAGTCATGACCCGTGCCCTCGGGCATGGTTCATTTAAAATCTTTGTTTCACCAAAAATTATTCCCCCTTCCAAAATTTTGGGACATATGATATTCCACGTCATAATTTAAAAGAACAAAAATTTAGCTGGTGCCTTCGACGCGGGCGGGTCCATAATTAATTAATTCCATGTAATTAACTCATTCCACATAATTAATTCTTTCTCTAAGTAATTCCACATTCCCAACACTCATCTCAACCCTTCTTTTACCAAGATTAAATCCTAGACATGCTTCTTCATTCCACATAATTAATTCTTTCACATCAGTAATTTCACATTCCCAAACACTCATCTCAACCTCTCTTTTACTAAGATTAAATCTTAGTCATTCTTTTATCAACCTCTTTATACATCAGCATGACATCAGCTTGTACTAGTCAGCAAGGCAATTCAAAAAAGTCCTCAAATGTAATATAGACGTCCTACATACAAACAGTTGTCTGAAGGTGAGGTGTGAACACGTGATTATTAATGTGCATCACATTGGTAAACGACGTCACAATTTGTTAACATATATATGTTTATAGACATATAGACCTGAAATGAGGGAGTAGATGAATGAATGAGTGTTTTAGCTTATGTGAACTTGCTCATTTTGGGTCAGTTCATGATTTTGGTTAATTTTGTTACATTGTAATTTGCATTTATTTTCTGTTTCTGTCAGGTTCTTGTTGAGAAAATGGGACTGCCAGCTGGGTGTAATCCTTCGCCATTGGACTCTGATGTATTGTTACGTATGTAAAATATCCTACTTTTGCCTTCAACTTTTCAAAATTTTGATAATCATGTTAGGATTATAGAATATACAGAGCATATAATCCTTCACTCGTTTTTATTGACCAAAGGATGCTCGCAATGGTGGAATGGGACTGCACAGAGGATTGCAACTCTCGAGTTTGATCGTACTCGAAAATCAATGTCGGTGATTGTCAAATCAAAGTCAGGAAGCAATTCCTTGCTCGTAAAGGTATTGTCATATTTCATTCTCCTCCTCTTATGTTAGAATCAAGAACATTTTCTGTTCTTCTTCTTCTTTCTTATTTTAATTTATTTTTAGTTTTGGATGATGTTCCTGTTGATACTTGCAGAACAGTATAAGGCATGATAAGGTTGATATGGCTCTTTTATCCATCATTACTCTGAATTAGTTCTGATAATGTTTATCTGGATAACTTTTTAACTGCTAATTTCATCCTATATTTGTAAAGAAGTTTAAATTGGATTGGGATAGGGGGTGGTTCTCTCGAGGGTGGTTAAATGGATAAATTGAGGTTTAGTGAATCTAGTATGAACTTTGTAATTCTGAAACTTGTGCTGGGATAGGCATCTGGGACCATGTAGTGGCAAGGGTAAAACCGACCTGTGTTTTTCTAATCTGTGATTAGGAGACACCGATATGTGTCACACACTGGCTCACACTGGGCATCAGGCACGGTAGTTATTCAAATTTTAGACACGAGGACACTCCTATATATATATATATATATATATATATATATATATATATATATATATATCCAACATATATGAATATTTGACTCATACAGGTATCTTTTTCTCTCTGTGTGTGGGTGTGTGTGGGGGGGGGGGGGGGGGGGGGGGGGGGGGGGGTTATATTCATATAAAAAAGAAGTTACTTTAAGTAGAATGGTCCATAAAATAATAGCTTTTGTCAAAAGAGTTATGGTGAGGTAGCACCATATTTCATGTGGCACATATTTTTAAGGGGAGTGATAAAATACATATTCATTAAGTGTCTAGTATGAATGTATATGTGTGTTGTGTCAATATCAAGGTTTGAGTTTTTGACCGAAACCTAACCATTTCGGATCGGTTTTGGAGGGCACCAATCCGAAACAATGCCGAAATCTCAATATCAACCAGATAACCCAATAAACAACAAAAAATAAGTGATAATTGTGAAATACATGTAGATGATGAAATCAATCACAAACACAAAAAATAGAAAGAGAAAACCGTCAGTCTATATTGGAAATCGAAGAAGAAAATAGGAAGAAAGCTTTAAAAAAGAGAAATAAAAGAAGAGAACACGCACTTAACTGTAATCATCTCCCATCTTTCATGATCATATTCAATCTTATTTGAGAGTCTCAACTTTTCATGGTGGTTGGCACTTGATGTGGACTGGTTGAGGCGGCTAGGGTTTAGTGGGAAAGCATCCAGAACTTCATACAAATTGGGTTGGATTTGGATTGAGTTACTTAAACCTGAACTGAATCTTAAACTGAATTGGTTTTTTTGATAAGATAGAAACTAAAACCTGAACTGGTATTCTGAATCACTTTAGTTAAATGGGCTTGAGTACTTAAACCTGAAACCTGTTTGACCCATTTTTTATTTAAATATTTCATTTAACGCCTTGACATTTTTAACAAATTTAAGACTTTTTGTTTTCAAAATAGCCCTTAAAATTATTAGAATTGTTTAGCTTAATGCAAAAATCTCATAATACACATTTTGCATCACTAATTAAGATTAATTAAACAAGAATAATCTATTGCATACATAAATATCCTAGTAAATTTGATTGTTACAAATATATATACATGCCATTATACATACCATTATGTACACAAAAATATAGATAAATCTGAAACCGAAACTTAAACAAAACTAACGAAACTTGTCGAAACCAAATTTTTTTTGAAACAACCAAAATTGAAACCAAGACCAAGTCTCGTCAAACCTTGGTAAATGTGTGTGGACAGAGTGTCCTACATATCATCATATGTTTTAATAAGCTATGTTCTACATGATTTGATGTAAGGTTGTGGGATATGGGTGGCCATTTTGTATAACACATATACTTATGTGCACCAACCACTCAAATTGACGGGTGCTTTTCAATGCTTATTGGTTGGTGCACAATAAGAGCATCTTGTCTTCTTTGTTCTCTTTCTACTAAGAAAGAAGAGAATGTGGTAATCATGCTTTCGATCTTTCAGTAGTAACATAGCGATTTATTGGGTCAACATTTATTTAGCCCTGATAATCGTTATTTATCACAACGAAAGATATAGGTTTCGACGGATACCATCAGGTATCGGTCGTATCGTTTCTGTCTTGATAGTTGACCGAAACGGCCATTAGATATCGGTATCGGCTGAAACTGTATGGTATGTGCCAAAACTGTATGGTTTTGGCATGAAAGACATGAAGAAGAAGAGGACATCAGGAAAAAAATAAAATTAAACATACTTTACATTTTACAGAATGCACAATGAAACCCTAGATTCATGATTAAATAGTGATAAACCCTCGTAATTAAACATAGAAAGTGATAACTTATGTGAACGAACAGAGAAAGTGATAAACATCGTGAATGAAACTCGTGAAGGCATAGTGACACCCTCATGAATGAAGAGTAAACAAATTATATTGTGTATAAAAGTCGAAGAGGAATCACCGGAGATCATCAATTGAATTTGAAGCAATAAAAAAACTTATCTGGAAGGGAAGCCGTTCATCCTTCGTCGATCTTGGACGTTGCCCTAGTCGCCAAGCAGCGCCGCCGATCTTAGACGTTGCCATAGCCGCCGAGCACCATCGTCGAACACACTTCGATCTTGGACACTACAAGGGGAGCCGATCACCGCCATTGATCTTGGATGCTGTCCTAGCCGTCATCGTCGAACAAGCTTCTAGGGTTTTCACAGAGAAAGGGGAATATTCGAAGAATCGAAGAGGTATTGGACTTCACTGTTAAAATTTTAATTAAATACACGTCTACTATTCGAACAATAATACAATGGCCCATCCATTTCCATGTATTTATGAGTTTAATATTACCTTTGTTAACACTAGAATAAATAAAATGGCAAACTTGTAAATAATTATAAACATGGCTAGCTTTGTAATTCTCCTATGATTGCATGTGTGGTCGCCACTCAGCATTGACAGCTGGCGGTCATAAAATGTCGAAAAGAGCGTGTTATTTACATGTTTGCCATTACCTTTATTAACGTTAGAACAAAGGGAATGGCAAAGCTATAAATATTATAATCTTTTTGACTAAATGCTAAAACAGTTGTACCGTCCGGCTATTCACATTATACATTTTGTTGAATTTTATTTACAAATTTGCCATCCGGTATGTATGAGTGTGTGTTTACGGAAAATGTGTACTGTGAGTATCAGATAAATTTCTAATTAAAGAAACACGAAAGAAATACTATAGAAATACTGAAAATAGAAAAAATAAAAAAATACTAAAGAAATTAATGTTAGAAATTATTAAAAATGGTAAAATATTAGTAAATGCTATGTACTTTCTACTAAAGAAATACTAAAAAATAGAAATACCAAAAATAGTAAAAATACTAAAAAATACTAAATAAATTATTGTTAGAAATTATAAAAAATAGGTTAGATAAATACTAAAATTTTTAGAAACTAATACATTTAACAAATTTTATATTAGTTTCTACTAAAAATACTAATAAATACTAAAAAATATTAAAATTTCTAGTAGAAAAGAGGTTAGAAATTATAAAAAAGATGTTAGAAAAATACTAAATAAATACTATAGAAATACTGAAAATAGTAAAAAATACAAAACAATACTATTAATGTTAGAAATTATAAAAATAGGTTAGACAAAAACTAAAAAATTAAAAAATTTAGAAACTTATATATTTATGATTTAACAAATTATATAAGTACTTTCTAGTTTCTACTAAAAATACTAGTAAATATTAAATACTAAAAATACTAAAATTTCAAGTAAAAAAAGGTTAGAAATTATACAAAAGGGGTTAAAAAATACTTTAGAATTACTAAAATTATACTAATGTGAATATCATGATTTATTTACAAATTTTAATTATTAGTTAATGTTAATGTTTAAATTCTAATGTTAGTGTTCAATGTTTGTTAGTTATTACAGAAATATTTAATGTTTAATGTGTAATATTACAGATTTAGAAAAATGTTAATGTTTAATGTTAATTATGTTAGTTTGCCATTATCTTATTTACAAGTTTGCCATACTATTTATAGTTTTGTACAAGTGTCATACTATTTGGACAAGTTGGCTAAACATATCATGTGTTACAAGTTTACACGTTTACAAGTTACATACATGTTAAATTAATATATGCTTACAAGTTTACATGTTACATACATGTTACATGCTTGCAAGTTTTGTACAACTTTACCTTACTATTTGGAGTATGGACAATAAATTTTTTCCTATAATTTTTAATAATTTGCACTATAATTATTTGTTTTTTCACTACAATTTTATCTCGTTATATGTTGCCTTCAGTTATAAAAAGTTCTTAAAATGTCTCTTAGAGCTCCAAAAGAGAAAGTGTTGGATATTGCGTGGGCTCATTGTAAAATGGTCGAAAATGACCATAGACATATAATGTGCAACTACTGCCTAAAAGAAATACATGAAGACATGACTCGTCTTAATGAAGACTTGGTGGCAATTTCCGAGAATGTGATGAAATGTTTCAAAGCATAGAAAGAAGTGCGTGCCAAGATTAAAGCACACATATTTTAGAAGAGGAAAGAAATTGTATATGCTAGATTTGAGAAGAGGATTTATGAGTTAAGGACAAGACATATAAAGGCAATCTCAGATGACTCAAATGAGGATGAGATCGAGGAGGCGAGAGACCTTAGAAGTGCTCTTAGAGCAAGTAGACAAGAACACGCTAAGAAGAAATTAGAAAGGCTAGCAGAAGGATGTGAGCAAGGTCGTCTGAGGCTTCTGGGCTAGCCAGATCGGGTAGTCGTGACAGCAGAATTGTCGGTATATGTTCATGTGTGGTTTTGCTCACGATGTTGAACCTGCCGGTAGACTGGCTGGTGTTCTTAAACTCGATGCCGACCTTTTTCTTTAACGAAGAAGGCTAAAACACAGTCAAATATAAAGAATGCATTTGTGGGTGGTATGAAAAATGCCAACTCTTTTGTCGGTAGAAGTGTTGCCAAATTTGTATAGTTCAGCCACATTCCATAGAATGTGGCCAATTGTCCACATTACAACCCATGGTATATGCTATTGCAGAAGCAGTCGTGGTGTTACTCCACCTATTACTTGGGAGCTTTTCTACATATATTTGGACCTGTAGCTTGAAGAGATCAAAAAATATATTGAAACTTTTCATAGTCATTGGGATACGTATGGTTGCATACTGATGTATGATGGTTGGACAATATAGAACAGAATGAAGATTATTAATTTCCTTGTGTATTCGACTAGATGGTGTTCCCGGACTTAGTGGATGCAATCGACCGCTTCCTCAATGGTCCGTACATATTTGAACTGATGTACAAATATGTAGAAATAGTTGGAGAGCATAACATAGTCCAAGTAGTTACGGACAACAGAGCAAACTACAAATCAGCTTGGCAGATGCTGATGCGAAAAAGACGACGTCTGTATTGGACTCTGTATGCGGCGCATTGTATTGACTTAATATTTTCTGATATGGTAAAAGAAGAGGAAGTCAAAAATATCATCGTATAAAGTCAGATGATAACGAAATTTATATACAACAAAGGATGTGTGCTCAGTTTGATGAGAAGAGAGATAAGTGGAGAAGAGCGACAAGTGGAGAAGAGTTAATCAGGCATGTAATCACAAGATTTGCAACCCATTTTATTGCGTTGGACTCATTACGTGCATTGAGATGATCTACGGAGGATGATGACATCAAGAAAATGGTCCGAGAACTTTCCTAAGCGCAAACCAAAAGATCGGACTGTTGAAAACAACGTATACAATCTTATTCACTGTGATGACTTCTGGCAAGGAATATTTAATGTTATCACCATATTTGAGTCGCAGGTGAAAGTTCTACAAATGGTTGACAACGATGATAATGCCAAGATGTGTTATCTGTACGAGGCCATGGACCAGGTGAAAGAAATTCGAAAGCATATTGTTAGAGGATACATAAAATAGTGGGACATGATCGATAAAAGATGGGATAAGTAGCTGCATCAAGATATTCATGTTGCAGGTTATTTTCTGAATCCTTGGTTCCAATACTCCTCTATTGCAATAAATGACAACGAGGTACTGGTTTGACTTAGACATGTGATAGAGAGGTTGGAACTAGACATCTCGAAACATTGATATAGAAAAAGAGGTAAATTTTTTTCATAAATTTTTATTTTGATATATGATTCGATGAAGTCGTTCCCATTTTGAAATTATGCATGATAATGTAGGGGGAGTTATATAGGATGATAGTTAGTCATTTCAACTCCAAAAAGGCAAATATGGCGATAAAATAAGTCACTCCATGTATCTATAAGAATCTTAGATCTATGTATGTTTCCCATAAACTGCATTATATGTACTGACCAAGAGAACTTTTGTAGCTCAATGGTGGTCAAGCATTGGGAGAGAGCACGCTCCAAGTCTTACATGCTTAGCTATATGTGTTTTAGCCAAACAGTCTTTTCTTTCAACTGTAAACGAAATTAGATCATATTCTCACTCATCCACACAAAGACCATGAACAAGCTAAAAATGGAACATTTTAAAAAGCTGGTCTATGTGCATTATAATATAAGGTTGAGTCAAAGACATGTGCAGATGAGCTAAAAGGATGACCACCAACTGATTTACTTGGATCATATTTTTCATGAGAATGATCCATTGCAGGAATGTACCAGGGAGACAGAAACCAGAGTGCTTGATGACAGAGAAAATCCTTGGTTGAACAAAGTGCTTGCAGAAACACAACGTACTAAAAGCAATCAGCCGCGACCAAGTCATAACCCAGTGAATCTCACGTATAAGCGAAAGAATGCAGTCACTTGGTAAGAAAATGATGATGATTTGTCTCTCGATGACCAAGGTCATACATATAGATGTTGTGGTGCTGCGGGATACAATCGTCCTATTGAGAGAAATGAAGACTATGCTTATGATACACCACATTCGCATGGGTATAAAGATCATTATATGCAATATTAAAGTGAAGAACGTGAGAATGATACCTACAGTGGACAGTCTGAATATCACGGTTATCAACATTCTTCTGATTATTATGGAGGTTATGATAATCTTGTCATTCATGAATTGTATTTCGGTGGATACTCAGGTAGTCATGACGATTATTTTGCACAGATAGACACTTTGATGTCTATGCAGATTATGATAGTCAATACATGTAGTTCAACTTTGACTGGGCAGTTCATGTTGTGCGCGAGCGCGGAAGATTAGGACCTTCGGACGATCGAGACAAGGATGAGCAACACATAATCAAATAGAGCACGATAAGATATCAACTTTAGGCCATTGACCGGCCAAGGGAACACCAATGAGCTTTATTACGAAAGGAAAGAATGAAATATAAATCTTTTATTTTCACAATGAAGAAGAAACACACAAATCTCTCTAAAAGCCCTCGACAATATCTTTCAAAGTTGGCTGTTACAAAAGCGGCTCAAAGTTCTCTCTCTGTGTTCCACACACAAAGCCCTCGTCTAAAACACCACATATATATAGCCCTAGGCTATAATAGCTGTCATCATTGAGGAGGGATCCCCAACAGATACGAATCCCGACTTTGACGGAATTCCTATCCAATCACAACTCTACTACGAATAGGACGACACGTCCTATGTGGGCCACCTTTGTGTTGCCGAGCTTCCCTCTGAAGTCCGAGCCATTGAAGTGCCTAGCTAAGCTATCCGACCTGTCCGAAGCTTGGACCGTAGAGTTGCTGATCCATGAGCTGCCGATCATCTGAACTGATAATCCAATGCACTATCGAAGTCCAATAGCTCGACAACCTCGTATCTGACTAGCAGAGTCAGATAGGTCGGATCCGAGTATAGCCGAGTACATCTGCACAAGATAGTTCGGTTATCGAGCAAATACTTCTTCAACGTCTCAATCGAGCCAACTTTCACAAATCTCCACCTTGGCAATATTCAGGCCTCTGTAACACATCTGACCTTCACTGCATCACCTTGGTAGAGTTACATCTGGCGTACTCTCAATTTTGCTCCAAAGAGTCCAATGCCCCCACCGGGGCTCAACTGGCTCCACCGAGCCTCAAATGCCCCCAACTGGGGATGCCTTGACATTATCTCAAAACAACATTGAGCAAGTCCAAGCAGTACTGAACTTGACTCCCGATACAACCTAGTCAACATGTCCATAGGATTGTCATCAGTTTCGATCTTCAACAAATTGATGTCATTGTCTTCATCTCACACGTAGTCTTAGACAAAATGGTAACTCACATCGATATGCTTAGTGCGAGCATATAAGACCTGATTCTTAGCCAAGTACACCACACTCTGGCTATCACAATGGAGGTCATAGTTCTTCTGGTAGACTCCCAGATCATCCATCAAGCCTATCAGCCATTTCATCTCTTTTACAGCCTCAGTTAATGCCATGTATTCTGCCTCAGTAGTAGACATGGCCACCATAGACTGAAGTATAAGATCGGAGCTCCTGACATGGTGAAGACGTAGCTTGTCATGGATCTCCTTCCATCCAAGTCGCCTGTAAAGTCGGAATCAACATAACCAATACCTTACAGACCTTCATCTCATCTGCTATAGGTCAATTCGACATCAATTGTGCCCTTGATGTATCTAAGTATCCATTGAGCAGTTCGCCAGTATACTTTCCATGGATTGTGCATGTATTGACAGCATGTGATAGATTGGGTAGGGTATATGCCATATCATACATTAAGGCTCTTACCACATTGGTATACTGTACGCTCTCCATGAGCTTCTTCTTTTCTCTCTTCTTTGGGCATTGCTCAACATAAAGTTTGAAGTGAGGTGCTAGTGGAGTAACTACGTGCTTCATACTTTCACATCCAAATTTCTGTATCACGGACGCCAAATAACGACTTTGTGAAAGATGAAGTTTACATCCACTTCGATCTCTTGTGATCTCCATCCCAAGAATCCTCCGTGCTTCATCTAGATTCATCATCTCAAATGCACAACTTAGTTCAGACGGCAGTCTCCGTATCTCCGCTTTATTTGATGAAGCGATGAGCATAAATTAAAAGATAAATGAATGATCCATTATCCAATCTTCGAAAGAACACACAATGATCATAGGGGCTGCGAGCATACCTTTGATCATTCGTCATGAAGCATTCGAAACGCTTGTACCATTGTCTAGGTGACTGATTCAGCACATAGAGCGACTTCTTCAGCTTACATGCAAGCCCGTTGCCGCTCTCAAAGTCATTGGGCTGAGCCATATAGATCTACTACTTGAGCTCTTCATGCAAAAACACCGTTTTGACATCTAGTTGCACCAGCTCAAGGTCGAGCTGTGTCACTAATGCCAATAGGATCCGAATCGAGCAATGCTTCACCACCAAAGCGAAGACTTCGTTATACTCGATGCCTTTCCTCTGTGCATAACCCTTCGCTACAAGGCGAGCTTTGTAGGGAACTTTTTCAGCTTCGGCTCCGTCTTTCTTGGTGTAGACCTACTTAACACCCTATCGTCTTCTTGCCTTCTGGAAGCTTCACCAGATCCCATATTTCATTTTTCATTAGTGATTCCATCTTGTTCATCACTTTCCATCAATTGTTTAGGTATTCAAAATGGTCCACCACACTTAAAGAAGTGGATATGTCAATATTTATTGCAGGGAAAGCGAACGTGACCATCTCTATGTACAGTGCATGTCTTCGTATCTCATGCCTCGGTCTCGAGGTAGCAATGGAATCATTCAGCTGCGCAGTTTGTGGAGCCGAGCTATCTCCACCATCTGAGCTTGAACCACCAACATCACCAACATCGTCTGGAGTACATCGTTTGCATCCTCTGGTGTAGGTCTACTTGAGTCAGTAATCGAGCTATCTGGAACCTTAAACATTTCCAAGTAGACCTGTTTTGTCTGTGTCTGTTCGGTCTCCAACACCGGTTCATGCTCATTCAATAATGCTGACTCCTCGAACGTTACGTTGCTGCTTATAATCACCTTCCTTTGTTCCGAACATCACATCCTGTATCCTTTGATACAATTGCTAAAGTCTAAGAAGATGGCTTTTTGGCTCTAGCGTCGAGCTTGTCCTCATTTCACAACATAGTAGCTCGGACAGCCTCAAATTCGCAGAGATCCATAGTCGGGAACTGGCTTCCTCGACCATACCTCCGAAGGAGGTCGTCTTCCCAATGCAGCAGACTGTAGCCGATTGGCCAAGTAGGTCGCGTACGCCAGTGCTTTCGCCCAGAACTCCTTTAGTAGGTCAGCAATAGACAACATGCATTAGACTTTCTCCAGTAAAGTCCGATTCATCTTCACAGATACCCTGTTCTGCTGCGGCGTACCACTAACGACGAAGTGCCTCTGAATCCCCTTCGATCTGCAAAACTTCTGGAAGAGGTCAGACCTATACTCTCCACCGTTGTCACTTCGAAGTCGCTTGACTTTGTGACCTGTTTGAGTCTTAACCAGCTTCATCCATTCAATAAAAGTGTTTAAAACTTGGTCTTTTGATTTCAGAGGAAACACCCAAACCATGTGTAAGAAATCATCAATGAATGATACGAAGTAGTATTTACCTTTCAATGAGGCTGCCCTACTCGGCTCCCATACGTCGATATGAACATAATCAAGTGCTCCCTTCGTATTATTGATGGCTCTCCCAAACGACGCATGTGTCTGTTTGCCGAAGACACAATGCTAGCAGAACTCGATATTTCCGGTTTTGGCTCCTGTCAGACGATCTCATTCAACAAGCTTCTGCAAAACTTTTTAACCAACATGCCCTAGACACGTGCTAAAGAAGCAAGTTGTCTTGTTCGGCCTCACGGGTCAGAGCTGCTGTGCCAGTCACGACCGAACCATCCAAGTAGTAGAGGTTGCCTTTCCACTTTCCATTAGTCACGATCATAGCTTCTCGGATAACCCTCAGAGCTCCATTCTCCATCATCACTTGGTAGCACTGGCTTCGAGTGAGTCGAGCGATATGAGGTTACGCTTTAGGTCAGGAACACAACAAACCTCATTGATGTCTCGTGTAACACCGTCGCTCGTCTTCCTCCGAACTGTTTCGATGCCTGCAGTGCTACAAGCTCGGCCATTGCCTAATAGGACCATATTCTTACCCCCTTCTCGAAACGTTGTAAAGTACTCTCTATGTGACGTCATATGGAAAGAGCACATATAGTCGAGAACCCAACCATCTGACATCACGCCCTCCGTAGCACCGACCAATACCCATTCATCAATCTCAATGCCCTTCACGACGTTGGCTGTTGCATCGTGCTTCTTCGCCCTTGGACAATCTCTGACAAAATGCCCTCTTTCTCTGCAGAAAGCACATTGGTCCTTTGCCAATTCCTTACGAAGAGGGCCTCTACTCTTGTCCATGGGCTTGGATCGGAAATACCCCTTCCGAATTCCACCCTTCTCACTACTCCGACATCTTACCACTGTAAGGGCATCGTTAGCTCGGCTTCTCGTGTCTTCATCGTTCTTTCTGAACTCGTTGCTCGTTAAAGCATTGGACACTTCCTCAAACGTGATCGAGTCCTTACCGTAAGTAATAACCGACACCAAGTACTTATAATCAATGGGTAGAGAGTTAATGCGAATCATAACTTTGTGTTCATCGTCGACTTTAACATCGACGTTCCTCAGATCGGTCAGAAGCTTGTTGTAGTAGTCGAGATGTTTCTCGATAGAAACATCCTTCTCAAGCTTTAGATCGAAAAGCTTCTTCTTCAAATGCAGTTGGTTTTGGATGTTCTTCATGCACTTTTCGCCGAGCTCCTTCTAAAATTTCTTCGCATTTGTCTCCTCCATGAACGAGTATTTCTTCTCCTTCGTCAGATACAGTTAGATCGTTCAACATACTTTCCGATTTAGAGTTCTTCACTTCAAATCAGACATGCTCGTCAGCTTCTCGTCCAGTGCGATGTTGTGACAAAGTTGGTTCAAGACATCCAAGACTTCGCATTTCCACATACCGAACTTGATTTTCCCACAAACTTCTCAATTTCGAACTTCGTGTTGGACATGATAGTCCGAGCTGCTGGAGCATTTCCACCGGAAGTTGACGCCTTTGAAGAACTGTCATCGCCACCGTTACTCATCTTCGCCTTCTACGTAGATATCTGAAAACGTCTGAGCTCTGATACCAGTTTGTTGTGCGCGAGTGTGGAAGACTATGACCGTCGCACGATCGAGACGAGGACGAGCAATACACAATCAAATAGAGCAATTTGAAAGATATCAATTTTAGGCCATCGACCGATCAAGAGAGCACATTGAGCTTTATTACGAAAGGAAAGAATGAATCCAAATCTTCTATCTTTCACAACGAAGAAGAAGCACACAAATTCTATTCAAAAGCTCTGGACAAAATATCTCAAAGTTGGCTCTTACAAAGGCGGCTCAAATTCTCTCTGTGTTCTACTCACAGAATCCTCGCCTAAAACACCATATATATAGCCATAGGGTATAATAGGGGTCGTCTTCGAGAATGGATTCCCAACAGATACGAATCCTGACTTCAACGGAATTCATATCCAATCGCAACTCCACTATGAATAGGATTACACGTCCTATATGGGCCCCCTCTGTGTTGCCGAGCTTCCATATGAAGTCCGAGCCATTGAAGTGTCGAGCCAAGCTATCCGAGTTGTCCGAAGCTTGGACTGTAGAGCTAATGATCCATGAGCCGACGATCCTCTGAACCGAGAATCCAATGCACTGTCAAAGTCCAATAGATTGACATCTTTGTTTCTGACTTGTGCAGAGTTAGATAAGTCGGATCCGAGCACAACCGAGCCACCTCTGCACAAGATAGTTCAGCTGCCGAGCAAATACTTCTTCAGCGCCTCAATCGAGCCAACTTTCACATTTCAGTTGTCAAGACAGACATAACACGTCTTTTATCTAGCCGAGCCGGTCCTTTGCATGTGATAACGTGATGATATCATTTTTAGGGTCAGAACAGCTGCAATATTTCTATCCACCATACTGCTCTGGACCACACCCGGATGATACTAACTTAAAATGAGATTTTTGTCGCTTTTGAATTATTTTATTCATCTTTATATCTTTGATTTATTTTATTCATTTTTTGTTGAGGTCAGATTTATGCGTCATCATTTTTATGTTTTTATTTTATATAAATTACTTAGTTAATTTTTGTTACAAATATGTAATGTGAACAGAAAAATACAAAAATACAGACAAATACTGACAAATGTGTAATGTTAATAGAAAATGTTAGGAAAATTTATGTAAAATATTTTATTTATAAAAATGTTAGAAAAATATAGAAAAATGTGTAATGTGAATAGAAAATATAGAAAAATACACAAAATACAGACATATATTTAGAGGTATGTCATAAATGTCAGATGTATTTCATAAATGTTTACAAGTTTTATTACATGTTAAACACATGTTTACTCGTTACAGGCTTATACATTTACAAGTTAACCGGAGATGTGATGACATGTTCCAAAGTACTGGAAGAAATACTACGTGCAAAGATTTTTCATGGTGAAACAGTCTCTTTCAGCAGTTAAGGGTTCCTGTTTGCTTTTCAAGTCGAGGCCATACCTGATGGAAAACATATAATTGTAAAGAAACTCAAATGTACAAAAAAGATCAAGATGCATAAAATTATGCTAAGTCAAAGAATGCCCGAATTTAATAAAAAGATGGCACATTTAAATACTGAGTTTAAAAATATTTCTTATATGTGATAATCTCACATACCTTCAATTCAAAAGAAGAATTTCCATTGCAAGCATCCAGAATACCAGTAATACTGTAAAAATAGCCATTATGAGGCGTATAGACAATATAATTCTGAAGCATGTAACGTCAAATTAGGGGTGGCAAACGGGTCGGGTCGGGAACGGGTCAGGTCGGGTTCGACCCGACCCGTTTAGGGGTGAACCCGAACCCGAACCGGATTAAATCCGGGTCGGGAACTTAAGACCCGTACCCGACCCGTCGGGTTGGCGGGTCACCCGAACCCGACCCGCAGTCTATTCCCTCTAATTTTTTTGAAATTAATTGCTGATGACAAGATTCGAACTGCAGACCACTTGAAAATGAGTACGCAAGGCTACCAACTGAGCTAACAATTTCTTGTGAGGGTTGCACACTACAATTTTATTTATCTAAATTCCAAACTCATGTTAAACAATGAAATAAATTAAACGCCAAGGGTGGGATTGAAAGCTGAAACCTATGGGATAGCAGCGCGCCAATCACAAACAGCCAACCAAATGACCAAACCGCGACTATTGTAAGCATTTGACATAAAGTATATATAAACATATATACTAAACCGGGTCGAAAATGGGTTGTCGGGTCAAACCCGGACCCGACCCGGATTTTATCCGGGTCGGCCGGGTCGACCCGAATTCCACCCGACCTGGATAGAGCTATACCCATACCCGGTTAAAGAGGCGGGTTCGGGTCGGGTTCATTTTGCCACCCCTACGTCTAATTACACCATCTGTAGTTTGAATCAAGCGTGCACGTGGACAACTGCAATGCTTATGATACCAGTCTTTAACCTGATTAATGGAGAAAACAACTCAGTTGACGTTGCATCTGTCCACGTGCACGCTTGATTCAAACTACAGATGATGCAATTTGACGTTGCATGCTTCAGAATTATGTTGTCTATACGCTTCATAATGGCCATTTTTACTATATTACAAGTATTCTGGATGCCTGCAATGGAAATTCTTCTTTTAAATTAAAGGGATGAGAGATTATCACAAATAAAAAATATTTTAAGACCGTGTATTTAAATGTGCCATCTTTTTATTAGATTCAGACATGCTTTTGACTTAGATAGGTTCATTTGTCTTGATCTTTATTTTATTCATTTTTTGTATTATGATGTCATATTCATGCTTCATCATTTTTATTGTTTTTCTTTTATATTAATAAAATAATGAAAGGCTGGCTAGGGTTCTAGATGGGTTCCAGCTAAAAATTTTGTACACATATACCTAGTATAAATTATCGGTGCATTTATATGTATAAAATATCGTATAATTGTATATATAATATATCACTATGTATATATATACTAGAAATTGTCTGTTCACTTGGTGCATGGAGAAAAAATAACCCCCCACAAACACGGCACGGTGCACGCTAGCAACCGAGAAGGAGCTATAACTGTGGATGTGTGTGTCGGCATTGTCGGGCGTAAAAGGGGAGCAAGCACGCAAAAACGGATGCGAAAAGGACCATAATGCAAAATGGGAAGGATGTGGCTTTTTTGCACAATTAAATGTAAAGTTGGGGGGTGTTTATTAGTGGGGATCCCCCACGGCCGAGTGGACATTGCCACATAGGACATGGCTGTGTGGGAACCCCCTCTTATATAAGATAGATATTTAAAGTATCTTTGAAACCGAAACCAATACCTGAAATGAAACTACCGAAACTACTGATAAAACTAACTTTCGAAACTACCGAAACGGGTGAAATCGAAACCTAAATTTTGGGAAGGACGAAACCAAGAACGAAACCGAGACCTCAAACCTTGATCACACCAAATATGATTCGCTTATGTGCTTCATATCATCGACTAGGTGAAGTAATCGTTTATTCTCCACTTGTTTTCCCCTGTAAATCTGGCATGTGGATTTGGTAAAATATGAGTTTACTCAAGATTGACTCATGAATTCATCTAATTACCTTCTGTAAGATCCCTTAATTTATAAAGAGGGTCCAGAATAGAAGCTATGTTGCATGGACACAAATACGATGCACGCCACACTGACACCACTTTAATAAAAACGCTAATAAAAGAAGCATTCTGTCCCCATGTGCACCTGCCACGATAAAGTGCCACGATAAAATTCTCCTTGCTACATATGGTAGAAAGTTTGAGAAATGCTTTTTTACCTTGGAGGCCAAAAGGCGTTTATTTAACGCATCAAATTCCCAGAATGTATATACTAAGTATCATTTTATAATGTTAGGCAAAGCGAACGACTTTGAATATCACTCATACGACTGTCAAGTAGAATTGTCAAGATATATATTTTAGGAATAACTTTTACGTGATAATGAAGGTTAGTTCATTTCTTCATTTCATTTTTTCTTTTTTCGGGTACATGGCTTAATTTCTGCTTAGTCATAAATGATAAGTTTTATATTTTAGTCTATTATTACTTCATATGATAATTACCATCCTGTCTATAAGCTTTGCTTGGATGATTGATACTTAATTCTCTTATTCACAGGGTGCTGTGGAAAATTTGTTAGAGAGAAGTGCTTATATTCAGTTACTTGATGGTTCTGTTGTGCTTCTGGATGCCACTTCAAAATCTCTTATTTTAGAATCTCTTCGTGAGATGTCTACAAATGCTTTGCGCTGTTTGGGTTTTGCATACAAGGATGATCTTTCAGAATTATCAACTTATGATGGTGAAGATCATCCCGCTCACAAACTTTTACTTGATCCTTCCAATTATTCATCAATTGAAAGTGACCTCATCTTTGTTGGTATGGTTGGTCTTCGGGTGAGTCAATGTGAACTATATTTATGTAGTATCCGTACATGACATGCCTTGATATGTATAATATGTTGTTTTCTGAAAATAATGACTGGTATTTGTCTTTTGTCATCATTGTTGTCATTATAGGATCCTCCAAGAGAAGAGGTTCACAAGGCGATCGAAGATTGTAGAGCAGCTGGAATTCGAGTGATGGTAATAACAGGAGATAACAAAGAAACAGCAGAAGCTATTTGTCGTGAAATAGGTGTATTTACACCTGAAGAAGATATTAGTAGGAATAGTCTCACTGGGAAAGAATTCATGTCTCTCCCGGATAAAAAGAGCCTCTTGAGGCAGAAGGGTGGGCTTCTTTTTTCTAGGGCCGAGCCTAAGCACAAACAAGAGATAGTGAGATTGCTAAAAGAAGATGGTGAAGTGGTGGCAATGACAGGGGATGGGGTGAATGATGCCCCTGCATTGAAATTGGCTGATATTGGTATTGCAATGGGCATTGCAGGGACTGAGGTAATATTCTAATTGCTGCTTTGTAAAATTTTGATATCCTTTTATGCAGTTTGACTTGTAAATACCCCTTTAATAAAGTAAGCCTTTTAACATCTTCATAGGACTTCCCATGGAGTGACCCACCATACACAACAGGAATTGGAACAGTGTACAAACATGTTGCTATATATTTGTGTGTAGTAAATAGTTTTTTTTAATCATGTAACTTGTATCAACTTTTCTGATTTCTTTTCAAGGTACAAAGTTAGCACGTTAACTATGTAGTTACCATATTATCATTGACTTGATGGGATTTTTATTGAATTTATGTAGACTAATGGTTGGCATAGGCTCAAGTCAGCAAGGAATAGATATACCTCGGAGGAACATGGAGTTCAAGTTGCATGGTGGGAAATGCTAGGTTTAGCTTATTTGATTTTTGTGGGCATTGGGTCACTTGGAATGAAAATGATAAGATTTTATTTGAGGAGATATTCTCTCTGGTTGTTAGGACTGTGGACAAGTCATTGTGCAGCTTCTTAGATATCTTATCAAAGCCTTTTTTTATAAATTGGGTTTATTAGTTATGTACCATTTTTATCATTTGACACAACATCCATACTCCAGGTGATATTTTAGCCCTGCAATTTGATTGGTACAATTGGAAGAAAATGGACTTGGAGGATAGGATTCCATGTTTGTTTAAACAGGCTAATGATGTATGGTGTAAACACTGTTACAAACAGGGATGCGACTGAACCAGGATCAGCACGCCGGGTGGACACCGTGTACACTATATTCTTGGCACATGTGGAAATTTATGATATTATGCGTTATATACAGTACATAGATTCGACCTTTTATTGAAATGAATTACTTTAATTATAAGAAGTTTCGTATATTAATATATAATATATAACAAATTTTAGGGTAAATTAGTTCAATACAAGCTCAAGTTTCAATCTAAAAAAGACCGCTTAACCTATGACGTCGTGTTAGAATATAAGAATATTATTCTCAAAAGGGTCTTTTTCTAACATAGCATCAGACGCATTGACGAAACCAGACCTTAGGTTTGGTGGGGTCTTCATACATATAAATTTTTGGTGGGGCCCATCACACATATGCATAAGTGTATACGTATATACATATATAAACACAATATTTTCAAATTATGGTGGGAATACATGCCCACACATTCACTTCGTTTTGCCGCTGATCAGTCTCATTGGTCTAAAATCTTTTCGATTTGTGTAAATTGTTCAATTTTTTCTCTAGTGGATTAGTTTCTTCTCTAAGTACACTTGGATCAATCTCTGGGTTCTTTACAATTTGAGGTTAATTCACATTGACTTTGGGAGATAGTTAGAAAAGTAATCAGTTAGAAATTAAAAAAAAGCGAAGAAAATAAATTGACTTGGACCTTTACTGATGGGGACATCGACATGTACACATGAAGATGAAGACGTGATATTCAACCAAGTTCTCTGTGGTTGGGTTCGAGCCCAAGTGAAGCTGTTTAATTTGGACCTTTTTTGTAGTTTTTTCTTTTTATGGAGTAAGTTTAGTACCACATCGGTTGGAATGAGAGGAGGATATCAGTTGTAAGCATATAAATAGGCCCACTAAACTGGGCCCACTAAACTGGTTTATAATACAATGCAAAGTTTAAGAGATTAAAATATAAAATCTAAGAAGAGTCTATGTTAGTGAGAAGTCAATTTCTTGGGGAGAAGTCTCGGATCCCTAAATTCCTCCGTTCTTTCCCAATTTGTTTTCCAAATTTCCACAAAGCATTTTTGTTTTACGTCAAATTTGGTAGTAGAGCCGAAAGATCCCATATCTCTTCTTAATTTCAAATAAAAAATCAATCAAAATAAAAAAATCTCGAAACCCTAACCCCAAGTAACTGTTGCCCTAATATCTCCATCGACGACCCCTAACACAGTGCAATACATTTAGGGTTAGTTATATTGCATGACCACATGTAGTGATGGAGCATACCAGACATCAGATACCTTGATTCCTATGGATTCTGACACCCAACAACTGATGAGAAAGATCTTTAACTGGTTAACTACTTCAGGAATTGTTGTCCATAAGGGTAGGTCTGAGTCTCGGGAGCTTATTGACCGTGTCGTACACATAGAGAACACCCTTTAGAAAGAATCAGGCGAGGGTTCACACACGAATTTGGCTTCTAGTCCTCCTAGATAGCCTAGATAGAAATTCCTTCCTAAGAGACAAGACCCAGCTGAGAGTGTAGTCAGGGAGTATCAAGGTAGAGGCCCCACTTTTGATGGTCGTCCAGACCTTAAGGTTTTTATTGATTGCATGGCTGACATGGACCACTACTTTGATTGGGTACCACATGGCAGAGGTGTGAGATTTGCAATAATGAAATTAATTGGCATAACTGAATTATTTTGGTAAAATTTCGAGCGTCTGTTGGCAAGTGGAAGACAACCGCTTATAGTTATGTAGGATGTGATGAATGCGAAGCTAAAAGAGAAATACTTGCACATATCTTATTATCAGCGACTTCTTGACCAATGGCAGAGTTTGACTTAAGATAATAGATCTGTCCGTGAATACATCGTCAAATCTGATGAATATTTGATGTGAAGTGGTGTATCAGAATATGTGAGGGTGACCCTATCTAGGTTTAGTGGCATTAGACCCGAACTTCAACAAAAGCTTATCATTTGTAAGGTGCACATGTTAGAGCATGCTTATCAGCTTATGTAGGAGCTTGATAGTTTCTATAGACCACTTGTGACCAAACATTTTGATGCATGAGAACTATTTAGTTGCCCAATACAAACTGGTAGCAAATCTTCATATGGTCAGTTTCAACTTAAGTCGGCTCCAAAGCCCTTACCAATATGAATGATAAAGACAAATGAGTTATTGGTTAGTCTTTCAGGGTTGGGTCATGCATATAGTATATTAGTGTTACAAGTATGTAGGTTGGGTCACTTTGCAGGTCAATGCCCATCTAGAAATTTACTTGTAAACGATCTTGAGTGAGATGACTTATGAGAGTATGAGGAGGAAGTTTATGAGCCAAGAGAAGATTGTTATGAGACCGATGAGGAATCAACAATGTTAGGATGTATTCAAAGCATTACCCATTTGAGTAGAGCTTTCAGATACTTGCTTCGAGAACCCTAGTCTTGGAATTGTATGTTTTGTCCTGGCTTAATCCAAAGAGAGCGATGACTGGTGTAGTACTGTAATCTTTTCCACCTTTGTGAATGTTATTTTATCCAATCTCATCTTCCGTATAGGATTGCAGCCAGTTCCCCACCCTAGTTCTTATGAGGTGTCGTGTGTGTTTGCCTCATCCATTAGTATTACAAAGAGATGTCTTGTCCCTTATTCAGTTCGGTTTATATAAGGACAAGATTTGGTGTGATATGTTACCAATGGATGGAAGCCATATCATTATGGGGAGACCTTAGCTTTTTGATATGGATGTCACGATTTTCGATCGCTAGAATTCGTGTTCGTTTATTCATGATGGCAAGAGAATCAAATTAGATCACATACAACACAGGATGGTTACTCTCGAGGAGGAGACAACGAAATGCAAAAGCTTGCCTATCATAAGTCCTAAGGAGCTCAAAAGAGAAGTGATTGAGGACTCAACTGTGTTTGCCGTAGTTGCGAGAGAAGTGAGTCTAGTCAAGAGGAAGTACATGAAGAAATAACACCGATCTCGAAGGAATTTAGTGAAGTCTTTCATGAGAACCTCCCAGATTGTCTTCCTCTTATGCGTGACATACATCACACTATAAACTTGGTCTCAAGAGCCATCCTTTCCAATTTGTCTCATTACCGTATGAATCCCACTGAGCATATCAAGTTAAAGAGGCAATTGATGAGATGTTAGTTAAGTTTTTTATCAGGGAGAGTTTGAGTCCATGGCTATGTCAGCTCTCCTCACACCAAAGAAGGATGTATTATAGATGATGTGTGTGGATAGCCATGCAATTAATAAAATCACGGTTAGATACCTTTTTCCTATTTCTAAACCGGATGATATGCTTAATATGATGATAGGTGCTAATATATTTCCAAAAATCGATCTTAAGGCCTTGATTGAGCTTCACAAATCTATGATCACTTTTATATTTATACATGCACTTATAATTTATTAACACAAAATGTTTGTTCATTATCAAAACTTACATAGTGGTGACTCAATACTCAATAGTAGAGAGTCAGTTTTATTGGTCAAGCTTTAAAGGAGATGTTGCTAGACTTGGCATGCCATGTCATGTTTGTCAATTGGCCAAGCATTGAAAACAAAATACTAGATTTTATACACTGTTACATGTGCTAGATTGTCCACGGCAGGATGTCAGTATGGATTTCGTGTTAGGACTCCCACACACACTCAAGAAACATGATTCCATCTTTGTCGTAGTGGACCAATTTTCAAAAATGGCACATTTTGTTGGGATTCTGATATGGCAATGCGATACACTAGAGGGGGGTAAATAGTATATATGACAATAAAATATTTGTCTAGAATTTTCTCCCTAAGATTGCAATTAGAGTTATTTAAAAAAATCTTAATCAATAAACTCACTTGCAATAATAAAGATAAGTACAACGGAAGATAAAGCTTGCAAGTAAGAAACAAGTCAAACGCAAACAAAACAAGTTTATCCTGGTTCACCCCTCCAGAGCTAATCTAGTCCCAAAACTCTGTTGAGACTAAATCCACTATTTCAACAAATAGTTACAACCACCTCACTTCCAATGAAGAATTTTACGTGCCTCTTTACAAGAGGACTTTTACAAACACATTGCCTCTAATAATGATTTTTTCCTCACAACTCCAAGTAAGAATACTTACAATGCTTTTGTAGATACAAATACATATATCATTTGCTTGAACTCTTGTGTAGAAGTGTAGCTATAAGAAGAGTCTTGATCTCCAAGAGATATAATTGGAGCTCTAAAAAGATCAAGCTGTATGGCCAAGGAAAGATTGAAACTATTAAAAGCTTGGCCAAAGAGGGGTTTCTTTAATACTTTTGAGCTTGGATTTCTTTTTTGAATTGATCTTAAAAAATTTACTATAAAATCTGAAAAATCCTCAATATATAGAGGAACATTAGGATCCAAATTATTGACCAAAATGCTCCTCCAACGGTCAGTAAACACTAGCTAGAAATATGACCGTTGTAGGCTGCCAGCAAGGCGGGAGTCAACTCTTGTATATCACGGAGTTGACTTCCTACATATCAGGAGTCGACTTCCTGTAGTTTTCAAAAAGTCTTTAGAGCATTTGTTTGCTCACTAGTCGACTCTTATACAACTGGGAGTCGACCACTTTTCTGATACGCAGATTTGTATCAGAAAAGAGTGTGATACTCTATCTAAATCATAATAAAACGTTTTCAAAATATTTTTTAAACATTGAAAATATTTTCCTAAGTCTGAGAGAGCATCAAACAAGGTTTTAACATGATAAGACAGAGAAGAATATACATCAAAAAATAAACTATTATATTGAAGTTGATGTATTTTTAGACTCTCCAAGCTCCTTATCTTGCTTCTATAGCTTCTTGGCCTTGTTGAGCTCGTCAATCCTTTGAGTGCTTCTTTGAATTGCTTTATATTTCATGTTAGAGGACATGTTTGCTCATCATGAGCAACTATAAGTGGTGACTTAATATCTTAACATTTTCTTTCTTTTTGATGATGACAAATATGAATGCAAAATAATATGAATATATGATAAATACTTACACTTCCTGAAACATTACTTGTTAGTACTAAATAGATGCTCTAAATACCAAGTGTGAGTGTTGCAAGTCATATTATTTATGCATGTTCATCTACTATTTTCACCCCTTGTTATCATTAAAAAAGATCTGAAATAAAAGCTCTATAAATTATCTTTCCCCCATATACAAATCTCTTCCCCCTAAATAATAGCATAAGTGAGTCTAAAGTATTTGTGACTCCAAATAAAGTGTTCTAATAATGGAGAGTGCATGATACTAAAATATGAGGAGATACCACATATTAAGATAAACCATGTGTTGGAAAAAAATAAAAACATGCTTTACACATATAAAATCAAAACCCTACGACATTTGATGGGCATTAAGCGAAAAATTTCACTGCACATAACCCTCAAATTGATGGCCAAACTAAGGTAGTGAACCAAAGTTTAGGAAATATTCTTAGATGTTTAGTGCGTGCGAATCCTAAAAATTAAGATATGATGTTACCAACTTTTGAGTTTGCATATAATGATCCAGCGAATATGTTCATTGGCATGAGTCCATTTGAAGTAGTTTATAGGTATACATCTAGAAAATATATAGACCACATTCCCATGTCGTATCAACATAGAATATAAGAGTCAGCTGCATCATTTGCACAACATATTTATGACTTGTATAAAGAAATTATCAGAAGAATTTACTTTAGCAATGAACGATATAAAGATATTGCAGATACACACAAACGTTTCAAAGAGTTTAATATATGTGAATATGCAATGGTGTGAATTAGTTTTGAAAGGTTTCATCCTAAAACCTCAATGAAACTACAAGCTCGTAATGCTGGCCCATTCAAAATCTTGGTTCTAGTGCATATATTGTAGACCTCCCTGCAGATAATGGGATAAGTTCAATATTAACATTGACGTTTAAGGGTTCAACATCAATACCCATATCAACACCCACAGATCCTTTCTTTGAGCCTTCCCAGGATGAGAGGAGCGCCATTGTTATTCCACCTCCAGTTGCTTTATCACATCTATCCATAAACAAAGACCAGATTGACCGTATCCTAGATGAATTTGTAATATCAACCAGACAGTGTAGCTATCAGCGTTACTTAGTGAGTTGGGAGGTTCAGATTCGACAATACTTAGATTTTCAGAACAAAGCTTCAAAAGATAGATCCACTTGCTCGAGTATTATGATAACTATCAGGCGTTACACTCGTCGAGGCCGAGTTCTTTTTACACGGAGAGAGTTAATGGGGACATCACGGTATACATACGAAGACGGAGACATGAGACTCAACCAAGTTCTCCGTGCATGGGTTCGAGCCCAAGTGAAGCTGTTTGATTCGACCTTGTTTTGTAGTTGTTTTTTTTCTTTTTATGTAATACGTTTAGTACCATATCGGTTGGGAGGAGAGGAGATGAGGATAGTAGTTGTAAGCTTATAAATAGGCCCCTTCAATTGGATTTATAATTTAATGAAAAGTTTGAGAGATTAAAACCCTAAAACTTGCGAAAATTCTATGTTGACGAGAAGTCAACTCCTTGATAAGAAGTCTCGGAACCCTAAATTCCTCTGTTCTTTGCTAAATTTCTACAAATTTCCACAACTTTTTGGTTCTACATCATCTACCTAATAGCTTAACTTTTTAAGTTACTATCTTAGCCTAGATTATACCTTCATGGTTAGACTCAACTTGGGAATTCCGTTTCCGCTTATTGCCATTTATAACCGTTACATGACATTTAATTGATAATGCATATATGCAAATCTTTCATCAGTTCAAATAACAAAGTTGGATAAAGTTTAACCTCACCCATCGATAATTCGACATATCTGCCTACTTGCATGATACTGCTTGATCCGACCGGCCCAATAGGGGGGCTCATTTTGAGTGTTTTATGTTATTAGGGGTATCTGGGTAATTGGCTAGTTTCTGAAATTGTATTAGGAGGGGTGCTAGCCGGCCCTAATTACGCTTGATTATTGATTATTGTGTGAGAGATTCCTAGGGAGAGTGAAGACGTCCTCTATACTGGCATTTTGGGAGGGTGGTTGCCCCTTATAATTGTAGCCAAAGTTATCTTTTATTCCTATTTTTATCAATAAAGTTCAGATTTGCTTCTGGTTCTATTAATTTGGTATCAAAGCATAGAAACATGGCGGCATTGATGAGGGCAAAAGATCGAATTAATGTGGTGGAAGAGAAACTCAACGCGGAGATTGATGGGGCGAAGAAAACCCTAACGGAGAACAGACAAGCAATTACGAAATTGACAGCTTCCGTTGATCGGATTGAGGCTTCCAACGAGAGGTTGAACGCAAGGCAAGACAAATAAGACGATGCCTTCGCGTAAATCATCTTCCAACTCTCGATTCTCACCGAAAAGGGGGAAGACGGCACGAACCCTAGTTCTTCGATAAAGGTGACACATTTGAATAAGGGAAATGAAAAGATGGAGAATTTTGATGAAGGCTTGCTTTCCGACGTCGACGATTGCTTCAAAGACGAAGATGATGAGACATGGAAGAACGTGGAGTTCGTCGGAGATCAACGGAGGGGCGAATGAAGCCGACCGAACCCCCAAGGCCAACCTTGGGGGCGGTTGGCCCCAGATCTGGGCGGGGCAGCCGCCGAGGGGCATCGGCAGGGGCGGCCGAGACCCGTAGGGTTGGTCGACCCTGCCGGACACATCGGAGAGGCCGCTGGCCCTCCGGTAGCCCCGGCTGCCAGGGGGTATTCCGACTACGGCGAGCCCCGTTCTGCTGTTTTTTGGCCTCCTGTGACGTGTTCCAGTTATGAGGAGCACTATCAGCCGCTTAACGGCTATCAGGGATAGGTACAAGGAGATGTGTTTTATCATAGTAATGAAGGAGGGTGCGACTACTATGAAGATAGAGGGGGAGGTGCTTATGGTGGTGGTGGGGACTGGGGAGGCTATGAAGGACGAGGATGTGGCCACGAGGGGGACATGGAGACCGTGGAGGGGGCCACGGGGAGGACCTGAGACATATCAGGAGAGGTGGCAACACTATCATCAGCATATACACGCAGACGGTAGGACAGACCAGGGGCATTTTGTGGTTGATGGCAGAGTACAGAAGTTGAAGATGTTTGTGTTCGAGGAAGAGTATCTGCATGCGTGGATATATAGGACAGAGAGGTTGTTTACTGTGTCTCGCATGACGGAGGCACAGAAGTTAGAGGCATAAGCTGTATGTATGGAGGGGAGATCCTTAGGATGGTATCAGTGGAGGAAGCAGTGACACCCATTTCGTAGTTAGGAGGAGATTAATGACCGCATCTTGGATAGGTTTCAGGATCCTCACACAGGGAACCTCCATGAGCAGTTGTTTGCACTCCGACAAGGACCCATGAGGGAGTACATAAAGAAGTTTGAGACACTGGCAGGGCGAGTGCACGGGGTCACTGACGAGTCACTTGAGAGCACATTCATGAAGGGCCTAAAGCACATTATTCGCTCCGGGATTCAACCATACAAGCCCCAAGGGCTGGTGGAGTTCATGAATATGGCACAGATGGTAGAGGACCGCCAGACGGAGGAGAGGAGAGCCAGGAGCAGTTACGGGGGCATGTTCAGCGTGGAGCTCCAGCAGCGACAGTGGGCTGAAGGCGGCCACGGGGACAGGTCATGCGAGTGAGGAGAAGATTGCAGAGAAGAGCAGCGCACTGCCAGCAGTGTGTTAGTTCAGGAGGATGACTGACTCTATGATGAGGGAGAAGAGATAGAAATGGCTGTGTTTCAGATGCGATGAGAGGTTCACCCTAGGGCACCATTGTGGGATGCGTAAATTGCAATTGCTGATAGCCGGGGATGACGAGGAGGATGTCGTGGAGGATGAAGAGCCCGGAGTAGATGATGACCACCACTTGGGGTAGGACTGCCTTGTGCTTTTTGCATCACCTTGAGGACAAGATAGATTTTCGGGCGCGGAGTAATGTTAGATCTAGCTGGCCTAATAGGCGGGGTCATTTTGAGTGTTTTATGTTATTAGGGGCATTTGGCTAATTGGTTAATTTCTGAAATTGTATTAGAGGGAGGGGCGCTAGCCGGCCCTAATCACGCTTGATTATTGATTATTGTGTGAGAGATTCATAGGGAGAGTGCGGACGTTCTCTATACCGGCGTCTTGGGAGGGTGGTTGCCCTTATAATTGTAGCCAAAGTTATCTTTTTATTCATATTTTTATCAATAAAGTTCAGATTTGCTTCCGGTTTTATTAGATACTTACATATTTGCATATAGCAGCATACGTATACATGAACAGGAACAAGTGTGCTTATCCGTATGTGTTTATCCATTAAAGGTTCTCAAAAAGGTTGCCTATGATCAATATGCTGCCTAATGTGTGCTATGCTAGTGGGCTATAGGCCAGCCTAGCCCAACAAGAGAGCATGTCTGCGTGCATTCGAAACCCGACCCCTCTGAAAGGAACATGAACCTCATACAAGGGGAACAAGTACTTATGGTTGAAGTGGACAAAAAGTAGTACCTAAACATTCAAAAGTTGTATGTAAATATATCAAAATTCTAAACCTAAAAGTGTGTGCAGATCATGTTAGGTTGTATACTCTGCCTCAGCTATGAGCTGGGATGAAACTGAGCCTTGTACAACGTGAACAAATATTTTAGGTTGAAGTTTAATATCCATGTAATTTTTGCACTTAAAAATGTGATGTTTCCACCTATTATGTGATGTATCATATGGATAGTAAACTCCGAGATTTTCAAATAATTATTGGAGTTATTGGGACACATGCATCATTTGTAAATTGTAGAGATAGCGTATGTCATTATTAAGTATGATGGACGTAGACATCATATAATAAATACTGTATTTTACCTTTATTAAATAAATAACATCTACATCCCTCATTATTAATAAATGACATGCTTTTTTTAAAATATAAAGGATGCATACGTCCTGATGGTAAAAATACCACCTTTGAAAATATATGCTAGTCTTTGATTCATATACACATTAGGTGGAAACAATTTTAGGTGTAAATATTACACCAGCAATACATCACATCATGGTTAGACTGTAATGGAGTATGATAGAGTTTGCTATGTTGTCCCGATGCGTTCCATATTTTTCGGCTGATGGAGATGAAAATGCAAGAAATTTCTGCAAGCATTGAGACAAGGGTTTACAGCAAGAATTGTGCCGTTGAGATCGAGAAATTGCTTTGAAATGGTGGAGACAGATGCTGACATTGAGTGGGATATGCAAGAATTTTCTAGAAGCTGAAAGGAACAATCGAAGAAGACAATAGATGTGACATTACATAGGTCATACACTCAGATTTTTGAAGACGTTATTGAAATTGTCGGGATATGCTCGTCATTTAATAAATTACTGTGAGTGTGCATTTATTAATTATGAGGGATGTAGATATCATTTATCAAATTACTGAGGATAGATACGATATTTATTAAATTATTAGAATCACTTATGCTATTTATTAAATTGTTGAGAACGTATGCTGAATTTAATTAACAGTTAAAGAGTACTTGTCATAAAATTATTTTTATAATATTAAATATATTATCCATTATTAATTAGGTCATATGATGAGAAGCAATTTAATTATCCAAAATGATCTTAATCTTATAAGAAGTATTTAATGGTAACTCATTTATAATGATTCATCAAAGTTTGATTAGATTCCAAGGATGTTTCTTAGAGATAAAGATAATCTTACTAGATATTATGATCATGAAAATAAGAGTTAGGATTGACGATTATATATAGGTTTCAGTTTCACTAGGAAAGAGGGAAGTGTTTTGTGGTTCAGATCCCTTCAAAAACCAACACACAGAGAAATGAAAAAAAAAAAGGATAAGAGAAGTGAATTTTAATGATTTTCCAGAATTTTTTGAGGGTGAAGAGATGACGAAGAGGGTTAGATAATATGGCTTTGCTATTTTGAGAAAATGATGACAAGAGAAGTGGAAGAGAGTTAAGAAGATTCTAGATAGCATGGTTTGAGGTATCGGCCGATACCAACCGGTATCGGCCATATCGGATCGGTTTCGGCCCTAAGTGAGACGAAACCGGCATCCATGTTTCGGTTTAACCGGCCAAAACCGGCCGGAACGGCAACGTTTCGGCCGAAACCCAAGAATAAAAAAAGAACCGGCCGGAACGGCAACGTTCGGCCGAAACCCAAGAAGAAAAAAAGAATGAAAGAGACAGAGAAGAGGAGGAAGAAGAAGAAGAAGAAGAAGCAGCTGAAAATTCCAAAAAAAAATCTGAAAAACCAAAGAAGAAGAGGAAGGGAAGAGGAAGATGAAAACTTACCTCGCCTGGGCACCTCTTCCCGGCGCCTCACGCCGTCGTCTCCCCCGTTGTCCTCCTTCCGCCGCCTACGTTTGTGTTCTTTTTTCCCAGTCGAGGGGGCATGATGAATGGAGCAAGAGAAAGCCCTAAATGTTTATTTAAAGCTGTAGGCAAACTTGTAAATAAAGCAATATGCTTAGCAGAGTGTGGCAAACTTGTAAATAGAGGCAAAAGGCAATATGTTTAGCAAAATGTGTATGTGACTAGCAAAGCTAACTGTAATATGTTTAGCAAAATGTGTATGTGGCTAGCAGCTTGGCAAATTTGCAAATTAAGGCAATATGTTTAGCAAAATGTGTATGTGGCTAGCAGCACTATGCTACTAATTGGCAAACTAGTTTATAAATGCAATACTTTGAAGTATCTCCGAAACCTAAACCGATACCCGAAGCGAAACTACCGAAACTAGCGATACAGACGAACCGAAACTTGCTTCCGATACCGCCGAAACGGACGATACCGAAACCTAAATTTTGAGAAGAGCGATACCGAGACCGAAATCGAGACCTAAAACCTTGCTAGATAGTATTCAATTTTATCTCTTGTTCTTTTGGTCAAAAATCTAATAAGATCTTATTTTCTCTAAGCTATATGTTGGAATCTAGTCAAACTTTGATGAGTTATAATGAGTTATCGTTATATCTATATTACAAATGAGGGTGGTTGATGTGCTATTTGTTCAACATGGCACCTTTGTCCCATGTGGCAATGTGGAGTGGTGCCACATGGGCATGGTGGTGCCCACTTGGGGGAGGTAGCGGGGCTGTGTATATTGTTGAGTGATGTTGTGTAAATCACAAAGAAAAGCCTCCCAATTCCCTTTATTCCCATGATTGCCATTGCTTTTTCATGTAACCCAAATGCTCCTCCATCTTTTCCCTATATACAGATTTGCCATCGGTCTTTTTCAACTTTGCAACATGCGTTTTTTTGCACTTAGGCACCTTCTTTTCCCTACGCTTTTTGCGCTTTTTTCGCCTTTTACCCCATGACGCTGCCCACACACACACACACACACACACACACACCTATTCTTCTCACGCGTTCGTTGGTTGCGCGTGTGCACCACATCCTTTGTGTGGGTTCTCTCCTTTGGCCCATGCCTTTTCCCCCTTTTACCCCTCGATGCTGCCCACACACACCCACTCTTCTCACTCTTTTGTCGGTTGCCGCATGCACAACATCATTTGTGTGGTTTTTTTTTTGCTCCGTGCACTTTGTGCACGGTTATTTCTAGTATTTCTTATAAGATGAGATCTTTTTAGATAACCAAATTGCACCCCATCATACTACATAATTAATAATAACTAATTTAATTATCATCATATGCTTTATTTAATGACATGTATCTCCCAACAGTTGATTAAATTTTGCATGTGTCCTCAGCAATTTAATCAATACCACATGAGTCCTCAATAGCTTAATAAATACAGTATATGACTTCAATAATTTAATAAATGATCTTTGCATTGCTCATAAATAATATGCATACTTCCTGACAATTCCAATACCATTTTTAAAAATCTCTACAAGCCTACGATCCATATAATATGTCACATATAGGTGGAAGCATCAAATTTTAAGTGCAAAAATTACATGGATATTACAGAAGCGGATGAAGTGTAATACCAACACAAAATATATCAGAATATTAAACCTTAAAGCATTTGCTGTTTACTTTAGCATGTATAATCTGTCTCAGCTAAGATTTGCATGCTATTTGGGTTCGGGAGGAACAGTGAGAAGAGATTCCAGTGCCATTTTAGGCCTTTTAGTTAAGTGGTCAAGTAAGATATCGCGTAATAAAGATTATGGCTTGTAAGCTAATTGTATAAGATTTCAATTTGACGTTACGAACAAGAATATTTCTGCATTGTGATGATTCTTGGTATATGTAGAAGGATTTCTCATTATCACTAGCTATAGTCTTATCAAAGGCAGAATAATAGATAAGATTTTATCATCCCTTCATGATGTGAGACGGTGGTCAATTTACTGGAAGCAAAACACAAGTGTTTTCAAAACATGTGGACAAAAAACATTATGTAAGAACCTTTCATTGTGAATTACCCATTACAAGTCTGGCATATTGTGGTGCAGTAAGTGTATTGACATATACGGAATTGGGTCAATGCTTATGATGCCATATCAGTTACTTCAGAACAATCACCCTCACAATTTTATTACTGGCTTCATTGTTTTGGAAGTTATTTATTTTATCAGTTTTCAACAATGCTGCTAAGGAGTGCATTGTTAATTGAAAAAAGGTTTTCTGATCATTCCGTCTGAAATTTCTTCTGCTTTTTAATTACCATATCTAACTTTTATCTGTTATCTTTTGTGCACGCACATGCACAGGTTGCTAAGGAAGCTGCCGATATGGTGTTAGCAGATGACAATTTCAGTACTATAGTTGCAGCTGTTGGTGAAGGAAGATCAATCTATAACAACATGAAGGCTTTCATAAGGTTTTACCTTTCATAGTTCTTTCTGGTCCTTTTCTCATGACTTGCTAGATATTGAATTAAATTCCATTGATTTCATCATAGTAAATGGTTAATGTTTGTGTGGGATGATTTTGCATAAAATGAATCGTTGGGGGATTGAGACCTTCATCTCTCTGGGGAATCACCTAGTTTCTATTCCTTTTAGCAAAGTTGTTTCTTTGATTGAACTTTTCATGGAATGGGCCTCTACCAGCCTTATTCTTTATTTAACCTGTTGAAAAGACTAGCGCACAACTGTTTTCAGCGTCATTGTCTATTATGTCCCTTACGATATGCATTAAGTTCTTTCAAAAGTCACTCAAATTGCAGTTTAATTGCATATATGCACTTTTATTGAGAAGCCACGTAGTTATCAACTCTCGTATCTATTATACAAATCAGGGATGTGGGTCCTATGTTTGTCCTATTAGGACAAACCCAATAAGACAAACAATTGGTGTAGGTTATGCCACCTCATCGTAGTGGGGACCATTTGGGGATGTGTTGGGTTTTGGGTTTGTAGTTGGGTGATGTCGTTGGAATCCCAAATAAAGCCCCCCCCCCCCCACTTACCCTTATTTGCAAGTTTGCCATAGCTTTTTACTAAAACCAAAATGCCGTTCCATCTTCCCCATATTTACGTGTTTGCCATCGGTCTTTTTTCACTTAGACCCCCCACGTTTTTTGCACTTTAGCCATAGCTTTTTTTCCATTTTACTCCCAGACAATACCCACACACCCACCCACACTTCTCTTTCTTCCATCAGTTGCGCGCGTGCACCGCATCCTTTGTATGGGGTTTTTTTTGCACAGTGCACTCTGTGCACTGGTTATTTCTAGTTTATTTCTATATTATACTGGATTTTCTTTTAAAAATATTTTTCCTCGCAATAACAATACTTCTTGTTTTGGATATGTATCTTATACATATGTCAAATTACATTATAAGATGAAAGTATTTCATAGTCTGTTAATTCATCAGCATGCTGTTTCTTGCTAAGGCTAATTTATGCTGATAAATGGCATACATTGTGTCTGAGTCTTGGGTTTTCTTTTGGAATTTGTTTGAGTAAAACTAATTATGGGCATTCTGAATTTGGTTGTCACTTGTCACACGTACTCTTAAGGGTAAATTGCAAAAATTACCATTGTTCTATTGGTATAGTAGTACTAATACCCAATTATCTAAGAAATTAACTGATACTACTCATGTTTTATTGGCATAAGGGTACTGATACACCCTTTTCAGGGTAGTTTCTAGTAGTCCCTTATATTATGGAGTATTAATATGCCTATGCCAATGGAAAAATGGTATTTTTGCAATTTATCATACTTTTAAATGCTGAGTTTACCTGTTTCTGTGTTATATTTGGAATAACAAGGCTGTAGCTGGATAACTATGAGTTTGGTTGCCATACATCTGCAGATATTCTTCTGTGGTATTTAGTATGAACGAAAGAGATTATTTTAATTATGTTTAGATGTAGGGTTGCATCACTATAGTCCCTCATGTTGATAAAAGTAATTTATTAGCTTCTCAAGTATTTTCAGAATTACTGAGGGCATCAACCTGTAACATGCACCGCAAACCCATCCTGGAAGCTGTTTGGCTGCCTCACACACCTTAATAAAGTTTTGAGTGATGGTTTTGGTGGGCAAATGGAAAATGCCAAGTTTTGTTCTGTCGTTGGGAAAATCTGGTCTTCCCAATGGTCTCATATTTTCAACATACAATATAAAAGATCTAATTTCTCAGGGGAGCAATTTAGTTTCTTGTGATAGAGAAGGTCCCTGGACACAATGCGGTTTTCATGTATACATCGGTCTGCATAAAACTGTATGGTTTTCTCAACTCTATATTTTTGTGTGTGAAAAGTTGGCGTATATCTAGAGGCATGCAGGTTTTCAAAGGGAAAAAGAGAAGGAAAAAAAGGAAGGAACCAAAGAAATAAAAAGAAAACCACATCTAGCGAAATGCTGTCAAGAACCTCAGGGTTGTCTGGAATATACTCGTTTCAGTTTTATGTGTTGTTTTTGGTGTAACTTCTGTTTCTATGAATGCTAATGTATTGGTTGGCTTTTGTTTTTTTGTTTTTTTTTGTTTTGTTTTTTTGGTTTTGGAAGAGGGGGTTTGTTTGTTGTGTGGGTGTGGGTGTGGGTGTGTGTGGGTGGGTGTGTGTGGGTGTGTGGGGGGGGGGTGGGCAATATCAAATTACTTATGTAGTTGCCACTTATGGTTGTATGAGCTCCATTTCAAGGTACCTACTTGGAATAGTTGATTTAATATCCTGATTTTGGGTATTCTCGTTAATAACGTAGGTACATGATCTCCTCAAATATTGGCGAAGTTGCCTCCATATTTTTAACTGCGGCACTAGGTATTCCTGAAGGGTTGATACCAGTTCAACTTTTGTGGGTCAATCTTGTCACGGATGGGCCTCCTGCTACTGCTCTCGGATTCAATCCACCAGAAAGAGACGTTATGAAGAAGCCCCCACGAAGAAGCGATGACTCATTGATTAATGCATGGATTTTATTTCGCTATCTGGTAAGATATGTTTTTCCTTTTTCCTTCAATTTGAGCACTTAATATATATTTTAGAATCTTTTCTCAATGGATATAGAGTTGGACTATAAAATTTCTGTAACAAAAAATTAACACATCAAATAAAAAAACATGAACCCAAATCAAAAGTTCGTTCTATTGGATATGATTTAACCAACCAAAATTATATACAAACAAAATTTCAAGTGATTTATGTATGAATTACTTATATGCATCAAGAAGGTAACAAATTAGTCACTTTAGCACAATTTTGAACATTGATTTTGTCGCAACTAGATACTTTTGTAAAACATATCCAAATTTTTTAGAATTTTGTTTGTAAATAGTTTAGATGAGTTTCATTGCATCGAATGGAATAGATTTGTTATTTGGATTTTTCAATATTTTTATTTGGGTTAAGTTTTTTTTCAAAAAATAAATAGAAATCGCGTAGTCCAACTCGCATACATATATATCTTTAATACAAATGGGAGATGTTTACAAACCTTTGTCCAAATAGGACAATGGTTTGTCCTATGTGGCAGGTGGTGGAGTGTGCCACCTCATCCACACACGGGGGGGGGGGGGGGGGGGGGGGGGTGAGGGGGTGGGTGCAGTTTGGGGTGTAGGTGTGGAGACCCAAAACAAAAGCACCCATTTTTCCTTAATTTCATTCTTGACATCCCTTTTTCATGGAACCAAAGAAGCACCACCCTTTTTACACTATTTACAACTCTGCCATTGTCCTTTGCACTTTGCCCCACGTGTTTTTTTGCTCTTAGGCCACTGCTTTTTGCATTTTCTCATTTTCACACCCCTTCTTTTCACATTTTACCTCCTTTTTGCACTTTGCGCATGGGAGACGGTCTCTGTATCCTCGGGGCACGGGCATGTACTAGTGTATCTATGTTAGTTGGACTACAAATTTTTTGTTTATTTTTAACATTATAGAACGTTCCATTTAAAAAATTGTGAACCAAAATCACAAACATCTTTCGTTAAATGTGATCAAACATATATAAAGTTTCTAAACTAGTTTAAAATGATGTTTGAGATGATTTGAATATGCTTTACTAATGCATCAAGTGTCAATAAAATTGATATTTTAAAATTTTATTAAAAGAGACTAGTTTGCCGCCTTCTTGATGCATGGATAAAACATACCGAAATCATTTGAAATTTTGTTTATAAATAGTTTATATGGATTAGATCACATCCAACGAGACAACTTTACTTTATGATTTGTGTTCACAATTTTTTTATTTAGAGCTTCTCGTTCAAAAAATAAACAAAATTTTTAACTTTATATGTGTGTATCAGCCTCAATATCAAGTTGATCAAGTTGATCAGGATCATTTGAGTGCAATAACCATGTGGATCTAACACATTCAAATTTCAAATTAGGCAACTCATTTTTTGGATGTAATATAATTTTTCTGAAATATCTATAAATAAAATCAAATAATTTAGACATGATTTATCTATGCATCAAGTGTTGATAAATAAGTCAATTTTACAACTATTTTGGAATGTTGATTTTGCGATAACATTTTTCATATGCAAACAAATTCAAATAATTTGAAATTTTGTTTCTGGTTAGTTTTAGACATGTTGGATATCATCCAATTAAATGACGTTTCTATTTAGGTTGCACAATCTTAAATTTTTGGGTTGGATTTGCATATTTGATCCACTAAATGGATCCTAATCAGCATATATATATATATATATATATATATATCTATATTATAAAAGATGGATGTTATCAAGAGAAATTGGATAAGAGATATTGGACAAGAGAAATTGGAGAAGAGATATCTATATTATAAAAGAGGGATGTTATCAAGAGAAATTGGAGAAGAGATATTGGACAAGAGAAATTGGAGAAGAGATATCTATATTATAAAAGAGGGATGTTATCAAGAGAAATTGGACAAGAGATATTGGACAAGAGATATTGGACAAGAGATATCTATATTATAAAAGACATGCGAAATTGGATAAGAGAATTTGGATATCTATTATATAAAAGAGTGATGTTATCAAGAGAAATTGGATAAGAGAATTTGGACATGAGAAATTGGATAAGATAATTTGGATATCTATTATATAAAACAGGGAAATTGGATAAGAGAAAATATAGGAGATGAGATTTTGAGGGATAAGAGAGGTGTGAAATTTTGCATATACCACCCCGGTTGTTGCATTTTTGCCCCTGGACCCTCCCCACACACCCACCCACACTTTTTATTCTCCCCCTTTCGACCATTGTTTCCCAGTCATTTGAAGATGTTGAATCTTATCCTACTAAGACAAAGCTTTGTCCTACGTGGCAAGTTTGTCCCAGGTGGCAATGACAATTTCTGGGGGGCTTAAATTTTGGGAAAAAACTTAAATTTGGAGGGAAACTTGAAATTTTGTGGGAAAACTTGAAATTTGGGGGAACTTGAAATTTGTGGGGGGAAAACTTAGCCATTAACGGGTAATGACTAGTATATATATATATATATATATAGGGCAATCTTCGGGTGCGAAAAATCCCGTGCGAAAGCCGTGCGAAAACTTTTTTTTTATTTTTTGAAATTTTTTTTTCAAAAATTCTTTTTTTGATGTTTAATCCATACAATTATATACCCCAGGGAAAATAATGGGTGAACCCGTTGGGCATTAGAGCATCCATCCACCCGTTACAAATTTAACGGTCTCAAAACGTGCGAATTTGATGAAATGGCTTGATCGAAGGCCAAATGACATTATTTCTCAACCATTATTTTTTGAGGGGGGTATAACAACATATAATAAGGGTGGAAAAAAGAATTTTTGAAAAAAAAAAATTTCAAAAAAAAGATAAAAACATTTTCGCACGGTGCGAAATGTTCTCATTTGAAAATTTTCCTATATATATATATATATATATATATATATATATATATATATGAGGAGGGATCAAATGACCCCCAAAAATGACCCCCCAAAATAACCCCCTATCAAAAATCCTATGCCCCCCATTTTTCATAAGATCCGAACCGTTCATCTTGATCTCCACCCTCTAAATACCTGACCCACCAATTTTCAACCCGATCCCATGTGTTTTGCCCGTTCATCCATCCGACCCAAATTTAACGGTTTCGCATGAACAGAACTTTTGCGAATGGTTGATGAACGGGCAAAACACATGGGATCGGGTTGAAAATTGGTGGGTCAGGTATTTAGAGGGTGGAGATCAAGATGAACGGTTCGGATCTTCCGAAAAATGGGGGGCATAGGATTTTTGATAGGGGGTTATTTTAGGGGGTTATTTTTGGGGGTCATTTGATCCCTCATATATATATATATATATAATACAAATGAGGGATGTTATTAAGGGAATTTGAACAAGAGAAATTGGACAAAAGAAATTGGATAAGAGATGAGCACATACAGTCCTAGTTTTTGCATTTTTGTTACTAGATCCTCTCTACACATGCCCACACCTTTTCTTCTTCCACCCCTTTTCCGACCTTTTTCCAGTCCATGTGCACGTGTGCACGGGTTATTTGCTTGTGTGTGTATATATATATGCTCACATGAGATCTTCATCGTGGGACGTAGAATATCTTGTTTGCTCATGGATCAAGTGCTTTCACGGAATGTATTATTTTTGGCCGTCAAAAAATGATTTTGTTTGAAACATAAGCAAACAAGCTTGGAATTTCTTCATTTTTCATGGTTAAGCTAATTTAAATGCATATGTCAAGATGAAAGGTTTATAATTAGGCTAATTTAAGTAATTTCACCCCAATTTTAAATTAGAGTGAGTTAGATATGCATGTCTGGTCCACTCAAATGGATCGTAGTCAACCTACACACACGTATGCATGTGTGTGATCTTCGCAGTGGGACATCCTATAAATGATCTTGTTTAACCATGCATCAAGGGATTTCATTAAATGTTACTTTCAACCGTCAAAAGAAAATTTTATTTGAAATATTGGCAAACTAGTTTGGACTCGCATCATTTTTTCACGATTAGGCTAATTTAAGTACACATATCAAGATAAATGATTCTTATTATCAGGATCACTTTATTTTTCGCGATTAGGATAATTTTAGTACACATATCAAGGTCAAAGGTTTGGATTATTTATGGGATGTCCAACCGTGAAGTTTTCACGATGCTTAGTTTAAAAACTATACTATTTATGTGTGTTTGAGTTGAACCATTAAATTTTCATTTACTTTTTGAATGAAAACTTAAAGCACTAAATAATAAAAATTGGGAATCCAAATCACAAAGCTATATTGTTGAATGAGATCTACCTTCTTAGCTATCTATAAACCAAAATTCATATAATTTCGATATGTTTCACACATGCAATAAGTGATCAATATAGGTGTTTTAGAATTTTATGATAAGTGACTAAGCTGTCATTCTCTTGATGCGTAAAATAAAATGAAATCATTTGAATTGTTGTTTATAAATAATTTTGATGGATTAGATCATAACAGAACAGATTTGTAATTTAGGTTCATAATTTTTAGAATGAAGCATTAAGTTTTCACTCAAAAAATATAGGGAAATTTTGTAGTCCAACTACATGTATAGGAACATGTGATGTGCTGATAGTATGGTAAAATTCGTGCGTTTGCAGTATAAAAATCCCATGTATTTTTTGAAATTTTTTCTAGGTTATTGGACATTCTAAAACCCTAAATATAGGTGAACCTTAGGAGGATTTGATCCTCAATCAGGTCATTAAAAAGGTTATATTGTCCAAAATTGGTGAATTTGTAGCAACCAGATGGTCAAATAACATTGGACTCACTTGATTTTTAGTATGTTTATCATCTATAATGTGTAAAACCCATCTGGAAAAAAATTTTAAAAATTAAAATGATGAATATGTGCATCAGTGCAGAAAATTCACACTGACAACACATACATTATTCTGATATATATATACACATATATCAGAGTAATGTATGTGTTGTCGGGGTTCTACATCATAGATGATCAACATACCAAAAATCAAATGAATCCAACGTTATTTGACCCTCGATTCAACTGCTAGAAATTTAACAATTTTGGATAAACTATATTTGAGATTTTGGGGTTTTAGAATGTGTATAATAACCTTAAATCATTTCAAAAAAATCACGGGAAGATATGTTTTTTTGCTATAAATGTATAAATTTCTTGTATTAACAGCTCATATACTACATAGATACTACATACATACATATATATCTATTATACATTTGACAATTATTTTTTGAATTCTAGGGCTGACTAGGACAAGATAAAGAGTGACTGAGATTTGATCTTGGTAAATCAATGGTTGAGATTGGATTTTGTGAAGATTTTAGTGGAAAAACTTAAATTTTGGGGGGAAAAGTGTCTTGGGAACCAAAACTTTGAAATTAAAAGTGTATTGGGAAAGACTGTGGAGATTAAATTTTGGGGAGAAAGTATCTTGGGAACCAAAATTTTGAAATTAAAAGTGTATTGAGAAATATTGACTAGTATGTATATATATATATATATATATATATATATATATATATGGGTAAAAGGGATTTAGGGTGCTTCCTTCGATTGAATCTAAAGAGGCACCCCCATTTTCCCCCATCTTGCACACTCTTTTTTTTGAATATGTTTCATGGGTTTGTTCACCTCATGGATGATCAACATACTAAATTTCAAGGGATTCCAATACTTTTGAGCCCTCATCTACCCCTTGCAACTACATGAGGTTTTCAGCACGTTTTCATACCGTTGAAGTTGCAAGGGATAGCTGAGGGCTCAAAAAGTAGTGGAATTCCTTAAAATTTGGTATGTTGATCATCCATGAGGTGAACACACCCATGAAAAAATTCTTAAAAATTGTGGGAGATGTGGGGAAATGAGGACGCCTCCTTAGATTTCATCTAAGGAGGCACCCGAGATCCCTTTTACCCTGTATATATATATATATATATATATATATATATATATATATATATATATATATATGCAAAAAATGTACCTAAGAACGTGCGCAGGTAGAATTACCTGCGCACCGCCCCCTCTGTTCGGGGTTTCTAAATATTTTTTTTTGAAATTGTTTTTTGCAGTAGCTAGATATACTTGTTATGAAGCTCCCCACAAAATTTCAGGTCAATCCGACACCGTTTGAGCCTCCGTTCATCGATTTCAAAAACGTTGCGCAAAACTGTCCAGATTCTGGACAGTTTTGCGCAACGTTTTTGAAATCGATGAACGGAGGCTCAAACGGTGTCGGATTGACCTGAAATTTTGTGGGGAGCTTCATAACAAGTATATCTAGCTACTGCAAAAAAAATTTCAAAAAAAAAATACTTACAAACCCCGAACAGAGGGGGCGTGCGCAGGTAATTCTACCTGCGCACGTTCTCAGGCACATTTGCCCCTATATATATATATATATATATATATATATATATATATATATATATATATATATATATATATATATATAAAAAGGAATATGGGCCTGAGCTGTCAGCGTAGGAAATTTTTCTTGTGCTGACAGCAATTTGGGGGTCAAAAAATATTTTTTTTTCAAAATTTTTTTTACTGTGTTCTCCAACTTGTTAATTAGCTCCCCACCAATTTTCAAGCCGATCCAACACCGTTTGACCCTCCGTTCATCGATTTCAAAATTACCGCTCTAGAATTTCAAACTGTCAGCGCAACAATTTTGAAATCGATGAACGGAGGCTCAAACGGTGTTGGATCGGCTTGAAAATTGGTGGGGAGCTAGTTAACAAGTTGGAGAACACAATGCAACAAAACTTTTTGAAAAAATATTTTTTGACTCCCCAAATTGCTGTCAGAGCATGAAAAATTTCATGTGCTGACAGCTCAGGCCCATATTCCTATATATATTATACATTTGAGGATGTTGTCTTAGGTGGAGGGGTTTGTCACATATGACATCCTTTGTCCCATGTGGAAACAAGAGGGGTGCCACATCATCCGTCCCACATGGATTCCACATGGGATGCCCTATAAAACCCAAAAGACACCCAAAGAAGCGAAAACACCCCCACTCAAACAGCACCAAAAAAACAAAAACTCAAAAAAAAAAACAACCTCCACTCAAACAACACACAAAAATAAACCCATCTTCACACGCATCTGATCAAGAAACCCAAAATCCCAAGACTGTACCCTCTCAATCACCCACTATTCCCATTTGATCCGGTTTGGGTCCCGCATCCTGATTTTGTGGGGGGTTTTTGGGTCCATGTGCACTTTGTGCATGCGTAATTTCTAGTATATATATGGAAAAAGTGTTCCTGAGGTGACTCCTTAAGAAATTATCTAAGGATTGTGCCTAAAATTATGAGCTATTTTGTTGATGATCCGATCTGTTCATCATGATCTATAAGTCAACATATATGTATTTACAAAAAATCATAAACTTTAATTGTGTTTTAACTATGATTATATGGTTACAAAAATGAACGGCTTCTTAGCAATAGACTAGATAATGTCAATTGATCAATGGTTAAAAAGTATCTAAATCACATGACTTTTCATAAAAAATCATTTTAAAATATGAATATCAGATGGACGAGTCAGACCATCCACAAAGTTTCTCAACTATATGATTTTAGGCTGACTTCTTAGGTAATTTCCTAAGTAGTCACCTTAGGAACACTTTTTAATATATATTTATATATATGACAATATGTAGTTGTGCACGCTCACAAAAAACCCATGTTTCCTTGTTTATAAATTTTTAAGGATTGTTGTACGCATTCTAAAACCTCAAATATGAGTGAACACTATGGGTATTTGACCCTCAATACACTCGTTGCAAAAAGTTCTATTGTATTGAAATTGTTGAGTTTGCAACGGATAGATTGAGTGCCAAATAGCATTGCATTCATTTGATTTTTAGTGTAGTGATCATCCATGAGGTGTACAACAATCCTACAAAAATTTTCAAAAACATAAGCTATGCACGTCAACACTGTCATTTCCCTATATATAGACATACACATATAGATACACACAAGTTTTCTTGTGCAAATATTTCTCACTGAATTTTCAATGCAAAATAATATTTTTTGAATTTTTTTCAAATTTTTTTCCGCCTTCACTTTATGTATTTATATACCCCTTAAAAATAATGGGCAAAACATAAAGGGATTTGACACTCGATTAAGGCATTACAAAATGTTCTGTTGTTCTGAAACCATTCCGTTTTGTAGTGGGTGGATCCATGCTCAAATCCCTTTAGAGTTCTCGCCCATTATTTTCCTTAAGGTAAATAATTGTATGGATTAAACATCAAACAAATTTGCAAAACAATTTTAAAAAATAAAAAGTTTTTGCACCAGATTAGGGCCACACACACATATAGGAAAAATGGCCGTGTGGACGTACCTGTGCACGCCACAAAAAAGAGGGGTTTTCTTTTTTTGAAATTTTTAGGATTGTTGTACACTTCATGGATAATCAACACACCAAAAATCAAGTGAATCCAATGCCATTTGACCCTTTATCTAACCGTTGCAACTTCAACGGTATCAGAACAGAACGTTTTGCAACGGATGGGTGAAGGGACAAATACCCATAGTGGGTTTTATAATGTGTATACCATTCCTACAAAAAAAATATTAAAAAATACGGGAACACCCATTTTTGTGGGTGTACACATGTAACTTAACCGTCCATGTACACGTGTATATATTGCCGTGTGTGTACATATAATATAAATATAATGTATCATTAGCGTGTGAAAATAATGTGCTGTCATCGCGGGAAATTTTCCCTCGTTGATCTACATACACTATTTCTTTTATATTTTCCAATTTTTAAAGATATGATCTATACATCATCATACTAATAATCAAATAAATCTATACATCATCTACATACACTATTTCCATGATCAACATACCAATAATCAAATACCAATAATCAAATGCTATTTAACACTCAACCCAATCTGTACAAAATCAATAGTTTTAGAATAATAGAACTTTCTCTAACGAGTGGATCGAGCATCAAATACCCTTAGAGTTCACCTATTTTTTGGGTTTTGAGGTTCTATAATATGTATAACAACCTAGAAAAAAATAGGGTAAATTGATTTCTTTAGCGATAAGCGCAAGAAATTTCATGCGCTAATAGCGCGTGCACGCACACAGTTTAGTAACACATTTGACTTTATCTGCCACAAAATAAAATGAAATACATGATTCTGCTGCAAAATCATGTTTGACAGCATGTATAGGTACTTTTCCCGATGTTTATTTCTAAGATATCCCACTTACAATGCGTATGGATAGGGAGCTAGAAAGTAGGGGCATCATGCAGGTTTTTGTCTTTCTATTTCAGTTGTCAACATAAAACAAGCTTGAACGCCATCCTTTGCATATATGCGGATTCCTTAAAAAATTCTGTTTGGTTGGCTGCATATATTTTCTTCTTTTGGTTTTGTTTTGTGGGATTTTTAAACGAATTGACTGGAACACAATCATGTATTTGGACAGAATCATTTACCTAGACCAAGACTTTGATATTAATTTTTGCACAACTGTCTACCTTCTGCATATACCTATGTACTTCGTTACCTTACCCGAGTTTGTCTCATTTATGGTACACACAGGTCATTGGGCTCTATGTGGGTGTTGCCACTGTGGGTGTTTTTATTATATGGTACACCCATGGCTCTTTCTTGGGAATAGACTTGAGTAGTGATGGCCACACCCTTGTCAGCTATTCTCAGCTTTCCAACTGGGGCCAGTGCTCGACATGGGAAGGCTTCAAGGCCTCACCATTCACTGCCGGAGCACGCACGTTTTCATTTGATGAGAACCCTTGCGAATATTTCCAGACTGGTAAAGTGAAGGCAATGACACTCTCTCTTTCCGTCTTGGTGGCCATCGAGATGTTCAATTCTCTTAATGCTCTATCGGAAGATGGGAGCCTCTTGAGCATGCCTCCTTGGGTCAACCCCTGGCTTCTGCTGGCCATGTCAATCTCATTTGCCTTGCACTTTGTCATCTTGTATGTGCCATTCCTTGCTCAAGTGTTTGGGATTGTACCCCTCAGCCTCAACGAATGGCTCCTGGTGTTAGCAGTTGCTTTCCCGGTGATCCTCATTGATGAGGTTCTCAAGTTCATCGGAAGGTGCACAAGCTCTTCAATAGTCGACAAACAGTCTTCAAAGAGAAAAGATGATTGATGGATTTGGTCATGCTCCTGTGATATTCTGCTGCAGTCGGACATTTTAACATCAAATGCCTGTTTCTGTTCCTATGTTCTCATCTGGTTTCTAAATTGAACCCTTTAAGATACGCGCACATGATCAAGAGTGAAGCATTCTAAAGGTCCCTGGACAAAGATATTACTTTTTGGGAGACTGGATATATTTAGACTTTAACAAGCATTTCTTATTTCCAGAAAGTGCTGGAACGCCATTAATTTTATGTTCAGCTGATTATATTAGTGCAGTGCAGTGTAACTTAATTGTGAGGTTGTTCTCCGAACATTTGTACTTATACTGTGCAAAATGAGATCAACTTTGTCACATTGATGCATTATAAATAGAAGACAGTTTAATGGGATGCAAACAAATTATTTTGTAGCCTAGAGGGATTGCAATTTGTTATCTGATGTTTATGTATCCACGAAGGATTTGCATGGTTAGATGTTTCCTTCTGGTTTATATTTTTTGGTGAGCAATTCGGCTGTCAGTCGGAAGAGAAAATTTGTTAGTTCCATGAAGGGAACTGGAATTTCCTGCTGGTTGTAGGCCAAGATTTCTAGTTGTTCATGCCGAAAAACTAAGCATGGAATTATATGATTTTTGTTTCTCAAATATGTGAACTTGAAGTAGTTTTGCTTTGAACTTGCATAAATATGTTTCACCTATGTTTTTTTTCAACTTATGAATTGTTGGTTTTATTGATCTCTCCTATCTTTTATAAGCATCTTCGAAAAGATTTTGGTAGTCGTGATCTTCCTGCATTTTTGCAAAGATGTGTAGCTTTTGTATTTTTGCAAAGATGTGTAGCTTTTGTATTTCGCAATCTATATGCATAGACTCAGTTGTTTCCAGCTAAAAACAGAATCATTGTCTTAATAATAAAAATGAAGCTATTGTGAATGTATTTCCTGTGAGAGACATCATGCCTTTATTTATAGGGGACGGGGATAGTTCATACATACAATCTTTTGAATAGATTACAATCTTATAAGATAATATATTTATAACACTCCCCTTATCCTGCCATAAGTGTGAACGTGTTCATGATTACTTCAAGATTTTGAGCATCATAGGAGTATCACAATGGGTGGTTACTTCAGGACCCCGAGTTAATGTGATTTGCCTTGTTAAAACATTTGGCTATGGAAAACAATGTGGGAAAACCCACAGTAAAGAAAAAAGAGTACAAATTCCCTCTAACTCCCCCTGATCTGTACAAGCCCTTAGGCTTTCAGATCTTTTAGGCGTTTTACATCATTCATATTTACAACATTCCGACACAGTTGGTACAAATGACATATATCACCATTATTAGGCAGTTGCTGCATCCTAAGAGTTCTGGAAAGTTGTGCTGTGTCTTGTTGCCGCTGATGTGGTCTCCTCAAAGTTGGGTTAACCATGTGGCATGGTCTTCAGACTATGTGGTCAGCTCCAAATCACCAGCCTTTGACCTAGTCGTCACTGGGATGTGAGGTACCACTAGGCACACCCAAACGCACATTTGGTTTGTTTCTGGAATGGTGAAAATTTCGGAATGATAGGATGATGTTGCCTTCATAATTTGCATCACAGATCTGCAGTAGATGGTCGTCCCATCATAGGTACCCAGTTTGCGACTTCTCATTATAGAGATCGGACCTGCAACCTGTATCTGCATAAGCATTGAGGATAATTTTTATAATGTAAGTCCAAATCCATCGACCCTTGGAGGTAGCGCAGAAGATACTTAACTCCGGTCCAATGGCGCCTTTTAGGCGCCTCAATATATCTGAATTGTGAATTTACTGCAATTGCTATATCGGGAGGCGTGCAGTTAGCCAAAAGTGCTTTAATTGCACTCAGATAAGAGACTTCAAGACCTAGAATATCCTCCACCTCTTTCAGCTAACGAAAGCGGTCCTTTTATACATCATGTGAACGTACCACCATATGTGTACTTATTAGATGACAATGGTCTTTGTTGTAATTTTTTCCGACGCACTCTGGGTGTATGAATTTTGATGTAACATGATTTTATTTTTTAGATAATAAATCTGTTAGCCATGACTTATCTTTATTTTGCCTAGTTCTTTCATATAATACTTGATAGTCACGTTTGAACAGATAATTTGTTTTTTCTCTTCAGGAGATTCGATGAGATTTAAGTTGTTTACAACTGTGATATCAAATCATGTTCTTTGCTCTTTATAAAGATGCAAAGACAACCCTTAGTAGGAATCCTTGCTTTGTCAAGGGATTAACTTGGTTGTACAATATTGTATTATTTCTTCAACAAAATAAACGTCCCGAAATCTATTTAGGCATTTAAGGAAAATTGGAATTTATATTTATTAAGATATCCATAGGGGTATACTGTCACAACATCCAATAGCAGCATATTCAAAATTTCATTTGTCAAATCGTAAGGTATTAACAGTTTATAACTAGGGAATCTGATACATCATATAAGTGAGTCATCCTCATCTTAATTTGTTTATTCCCCAATTTCAGCGAAAAAAATCTCTGGGCTATAGGATGTACCTTATAGCATACGGTTTTGTGCTTATATTTTTATTTATGAAATATTTATTATGACAATAGGTTTGACACTGTTGAGTATTGACTTCTCTTTACTTGGTTTTGATGATGAGCAAACATAAATAATTGTGACTAATCCCTCCATGCAGTTAATTCATTGCCTAATCAAATCATAAAGATCAAATGCAATGAATGATAATCAAGATCAATCAAAGACTCAAAGAGATAATTGGGTGATCAAGATATAGAAAAGAAGACTCAAAGACTTCAAGTTCAATCAAGAGAAAGACAAGAATCTACAACTCATTGTAAATCTTTTTATTCTTGTATTTTCTTTCTCTTAGAATGTAGCCTTGAAGTAGAGTTATCTTGGAGCACTCACACCACTCAATCTATCCTAGGAATATATTAGAATTCATTTCATAGGAATCTTATTTATAAAACCCTTAGTTGTGCATTTTGTATTTCTGAGAGGCGACTGCTGGACATTTGTCAGGCGGCTGTCTCCATACAGCCGCCTGTGATTTGTTCATCAGTCGTCTGTAATGCACCCACTCAAGCTAGGTTTTTGGGTTTTTACTCTTAATTTCTAAGCAGGTGACTGTTGTACAAAGTACATGTGCCTGTCTATAGATCAAGCGCATGTGACTTGTGAGTCAGTCGCATGTATCATCTTGCCCAAAGATCCCTACTTTGTCAACTTACGCACTGTGCTTTCAGGCACTGTACGTTGGATTTACAGGTGACTGCCCATGGCACGGGCGCCTGTCCATCCCTTGTCCAACTTCTTCATTTTGGCAAATTACTCCCTTATGCACGCATGCCTGAACGTTGGTTTCCCAGTCGCCTACCTTGGCACATGCACTTATGGATACCACATCAGTCACATATCCATTGATTATCCAGATTATTGAATTTCTCAACTTACGCACATCTGCCACTCAGATGCTTGCAGTGGGTTTCACAGGCGCCTGCCTGTTTTCAGCAGTCGACTGTCCTACATGGTAAGTTACCATTTTAATTCTCACCTATCCTCTGACACAGTGCAGCAGGCGCCTATTGATCCTTCATCAGTCGCATATCTAGGCTGTTAAATTAATTTGTTGGCTGTTGTTAGACGGATTCTGAAAGGGGGTTTGGGTAAAACGTTTGGGGCTTTGATAGAGCTTATAAATCGACCTTTTACTATTCCATTGGAGAACTCTTGAAACCCTTAGAACTCTATTGCTTCATCTCTCAAGCTCAAGCTTTCAATCTTTCAAAGCCCTCATTCTCTCTTGCTCTCCACCCTAGAATCCAAGTTCAAATCTTCTAGGCATTTGGTAGTGACAAGTGCAATGGAAATTCTCTCTTCTAAGAAGAGATCAACACACTCCACACTCTTGCCCCTTCTATTTCTACTTCAAGGCATATGTATTTGTAAGTGTGTATTTCAATTTCATAACCCTTTCGTTAAATTGGTTTTTGCTCTCGGTTTGTAAGAGTGTTTGTTATGGCATCCAACAACAACAATGTTCCTCCACCACATTCCAACAACAATCATGATTGAGATGGTGCTTCATCGGTCTTTGAAAGCCAATCTACGGTTCGTCCTCCGCACTTCAATAGCACAATTTTTGGCTATTAGAAGTGCCAAATGGAGACACTCCTTAGGAGTGCTTCTCCATAGAGAATCCTCCACAAGAAATACGTAAAGCCTATGGAAGATGAATATGATAAATGAACACCTGCCTAGAAGTCTGCAGAGGTGGACCACGCCAAACCAATGAATGCTCTTCATTGTGCTTTGGAGCCCGATGAGTTCAATAAGATATGCACATGTAAGACTGGATATCAAATTTGAAATCATCGCATCGTCACCCACGAAGGGACCAACAAGGTAAAATTGTCGAAGTTATATATTGCCGTGTAAAACTACGATATGTTTCAAATGCATGAAGATGAGAAGATTGCTTCGATGTTTGCTCGCTTCACCGATATCACCAATGAGCTTGAAGCTCTTGGAAAGACGTACACTCAACAAGAAAAGGTAAAGAAGATCATCATGTCAATGACCTCGAAATGGGAAAGAAGAACTATAGCGATTGAAGAGGTCAATGACATGCAAAGCTACAACGTGGTGAACCTCATCGGTACACTCATGTCATATAAAGTGAGAAGGGAACATCTCTTGAAGATAAGGGGAATGATGAAACCAATGGAGGAAAAGAAGAAAGCAATAACATTCAAAGCTACTTCTTCATCCTCCGAAAGTGATGAGTCCGTGACGAAATGGATTTGGAATCCATGGCGCTCATGGCAAAGAAGTTCCAACGCTTCTTCTGCAAAGGTAAATTTCCCTCTAAATCTAAATTTGATTCCACTAAATCTTCTATTCTTTGTTACAAGTGCAACAAACCGGGGCACATCAAGAAGGTTTGCCCAATGCTAAAGAATAAGGAGGCGTGGAAAGCTCCAAAATACAACAAGTCCGACAAGTACAAGAAGAACAAGAAGAAATGACTTGTAGGCACTTTTGATGACTCGAGCAAAGATTTATCAAGTGAATCCGAGGATAAGAAGGGTGAGAGTGCATACATGTGTTTCATGGCACGTGAGGATACACCCTCCGATGGGAGCTCTAGTGAGAGTGACGAACCCGAGGTAATAATGGATGAACTTAGAATGGCTAATGAAGAATTATTTTCTAAATATCAAAATCTTATGCTTAAATATATTAAGTCTAAGGAGATAAATGCTAGTAAGTCATCATGTCTCCCATCACCAACAATGACACCATTGTTGAATCACTCCCCCTTGAGAAAGCTACTTTGCTTACTCAAAATGGGTCTTTGAGAAATGAGTTTGAATCCCTCAAATCTCAATTGGATTATGTATCCATCGTGTATTGCAATGATCGTGAGATTGAAATTCTTCGATCTCAAAACACAAGTTTGGGTATTGAGAATGAATCTCTCAAAACCCAAGTGTACGAGCTCACCACACTTGTGTCCACCTTGGACATGACCATTTCTTCTCTTGAGATGAAATATGAGCTCATTTCCTCTAATGTTGAAAAATTGGATGATTTGCTTTTAAATCAACTACCGGCCAACCATCGTATTGGACTTGGTTATTCGAAGGCAAATGCATCCAATGCACACACCACCTATAGTGATATCACTATAGATTTTGTTAGGCCAACCTTCGGTGCATGCACAAGTGGTGATCATAACACATTGGGTATCAAAACTACCAAGAATGTCACCACTTCTTACACACCCTCTTTTGCAAAGAAACCCACCAAAGGTGGAAATCAAAATAAGGGACATGCTTTCATGTACACCAACACACACCCACGTAGGAACACTCCTACTTCACATGTGAACATGTATGATGATTTTTATGCACCACACCCACGGACACGTGCAAACCAACACTTGAAATATGCTCATGCACGTGCTCCTACACACTCCTACACATACATATGCTCATACACCTCATCCACATATGTATGCTCATATATATGCACCATATCACATGCATGCTCCTTATGTTTTACATGACCATAATATGTCTCATGCATATCCTCCACCATTCTCGTATGCTAGATCACATGTTAATAAGTTTCATGCACCACGTAGAAACCAACCACATGTGCATACAACTATGAAAAGGATTCCCAAAACATACACTATTTGGGGTCCTAAGTACACTAGCATATATGATAGGAATTCTTATATGAAATCCTATTTTACGAATGTAATTAATTGTGATGATTATGTTGGGAAGCCAAAGTCCACTTGGACTTGGTTTCTAAAGGGCTAATACCCTTGGACCCAATAAGCTTGGGTACCATAAGCTTATGATAAATTATGCAGATACCCAAGAAAAAGAAAAAGAGCAACAAAAGAAAAATTTGCTCTAAGAAGAAAGGATGGATACTCGATAGTGGTTGCTTCAAGCATATGACGAGAGATCCCTCCTTGCTTTTCGAAGTGATCTGCATCAAGAACGGTTAACGGTGACCTTTGGAGGTGATGAAAAGGAAACCATCATTGGAGTTGGTAAAGTCGGTAATCTATCTAAACTTTGAATTGAAAATGTCTATCTTGTAGATGGCTTAAATCATAACCTCATTTCCATAAGTCAACTTTGTGACAAAGGTTACACGGTTAACTTTGGAGAGGGTATGTATAGTATTATTGATGATAAATCTAGTGTGTTATTTTTCGGCACACGCCATAAAGATATTTATATTTTAAGCATGCCACAATATATAGATTATTGCTTATTAGCACACACGAATGAACAAATTTTATGGCATCGTCGTTTTGGACATGTTCATTTTAAATATCTTTATAAATTGTCTAAGCATACTTTAGTTAAAGGATTTCCAAAAATCTCTTTTAATAAGAAATGTTTTTGTGATTTTTGTCAACGTGGCAAACTCCGTAAATCGGCATTTAAACTTAAAGATGCCATTACTTCTAAGAGGCCCCTAAAACTTCTTCATTTAGAGTTATTTGGGCCTACTAGAGTTGCATCCTTAGGAAATGTACATTATGGATTAGTCATTGTTGATGCCTTTTCTAAATTTACATGTGTATATTTCTTATCTTCTAAAATGAAGCTTTTGAAGAATTTACCAAGTTTGTGAAGAAAACTCAAAATCTCTTAGGAACCACCATTATCACTATTCGTAGTGATCATGGAGGAGAATTTGAGAATGAGCTTTTCTCTAAGTTTTGTGATGAACACAGAATAACTCACAACTTTTCATTTCCTCGCGCACCACCACAAAATGGTGTTGTTGAGAGAAAGAATATGACTCTTATTGAGTGTGCATGCACAATGCTCCATGTTAGTCATCTTGAACTTCAATTTTGGGCGGAGGTGGTGAACACGTCATGTTATATACTCAATAGGATCCTAGTGAGACCCCGTATGAACAAAACTTGTTTTGAACTATTTTATAATAAAAAGCCTCAAGTAAAATATTTTTGAGTTTTTGGTTCAAAATGTTTTATTAAGAACACATTTGGTAATCTTGATAAATTTGAGCCAAGATCCGATGAAGGGATCTTTGTTGGATATTCCATACTTAGCAAAACCCTAGATATACAACAAAAACACTTCAACGGTTGAGGAATCACTTCACGTTTCTTTTAATGAAGATTTTGATTTGCCTCATGTTGATGGTGATAGTTTAGATGTATTGTGTAATTCTATCAATAATGTTAAACTTGATGATGTTATTGAGACTAACCCTACTAATGAAAATGCTGAGATTGTTTCTAGGGATTTAGATGTTTCCAAAGCTTATCCAATCGTTCGTGACCACCCACATGACCAAATTATTGGAGATACCGGAGTGGGTGTTCGGACAAGATCAAGGTTTGATGAATTCTCTCATTGCACCATAGTCTACACAATTGAGCCAAAGAACATTCAAGAAGCATGTGAAGATAGCTCTTGAATCATGGCAATGGAAGAGGAACTCATCTAATTCGAAAGGAATGAAGTTTGGGAGCTAGTCCCTCTACCAAGTGGACATCAAGTCATTGGGACTAAGTGGATCTTCAAGAACAAGACGGACGAGAACAAAGTCGTCACAAGGAACAAAACAAGGTTAGTAGCTCAAGGCTACCGGCAAGAAGAAGGCATTGATTTCAAAGAATCATTTGCTCTGGTAGATAGATTAGAAGCTATTAGATTGTTATTATCTTTTGCATCTTATAAAAATTTTAAATTATTTCAAATAGATGTTAAAAGTGCTTTTTAAATGGCATTGTTAATGAAGAAGTTTATGTTTCTCAACCTCCTGGATTTATACATGAAAAATTTCCAAACCATATTTTCAAACTTAAGAAAGATTTATATGGGTTGAGACAAGCCCCTAGATCTTGGTATGATCGCCTTAAAAACTTTATTTTGGATTATTGATTCAAAATGGGAGAAGTTTATACAACACTTTTTACTACATATTATGAAAATGACATTCTTCTCATTCAAGTGTATGTAGATGATATTATTTTTGGATCTACTAACTATGATATTTGCCAAGAATTTTCTAAGTCCATGAAGGATGAATTTGAGATGAGCCACATGGGTGAGCTCAACTATTTTTTAGGACTTCAAATTCGGTAATTGAAGGATGTCATCTTCATACATCAAACCAACTACACCGGGGAGCTAATCAAGCGATTTGTGATGGAATCATCGTCAAGCAAAAGAACTCCCATGAGTACAACTACGCATCTTCACAAGGCTGAAAATGGAAAAGACGTAGACATTCGTCTATATCGAGGTATGATTGGTAGCTTACTTTATTTAATCGCAAGTAGTCCCGATATCATGTTTTTCGTTTGTCTTTGTGCTAGATATCAATCACAACCTAAGGAATCACATTTGATTGCAGTTAAATGAATATTTTGTTACTTAAATCAAACTCTAGATTATGGATTACTTTATCCTAAATCTAGCACATATGAGTTAATCTCATATAATGATGCCGATTTTACTGGATGCAAATCCGATAGGAAGAGTACTAGTGGCACTTGCCATTTTCTAGGAAATTCTCTTGTCTCTTGGTTTTTCGAGAAGCAAAATTCTGTATCATGGTACACGACCGAAGCCGAATATATTGCCACGGGTCTTTCATGTGCACAAGTTCTTTGGATGAGACACACTCTTAAAGACTTTGGTATTAATTGTGATATTTGACCTATCATGGTTGATAACCAAAGTGCAATTTGTCTATCCAAAATTCCGGTACATCACTCCCGTACCAAACACATAGATGTGAGACACCATTTTATAAATGATCATGTAGCTAAGAAGGACATCATTCTAGAGTACATTGAAACCCAAAAATAAATTACCGATATCTTCACAAAACCTCTTTAAGAATATTCATTTGTGAGGTTGCGTGGAGAATTAAGAATTATGTGTGAATCTGAAATCTAGGACTTCATTTTCATATGTTATACCATGTTTTGAGTTCATATTATCAATTTCATCTCTTATATCCAATGTATCTATTTTTCACATTATGTTTTCTATGAGATTTCTAGGAGAATTTGATGAATTTATGATTATGGCGATATCCTTGATATGTGTATTAGTTTATGTGATTATGAATGTATTTTGATGTGTTTAAAGTTTATAGTGTATAGGTTTAAGGGTGAGAAAACTCATTTTCTCATTTTTGGCTTATACCTGGATTTGAAAACCAGGACATGAGCCTGTGAAACCTTCACCAGGCGCCTGGCAGATACCCTAGATTATTTCTCTATTTTTTTGCATCTCTCAGATAGGTGACTGATGTACATTTGTCAGGCACCTGGTTGTCATCTAGGCGACTGAAATTTTGTCATCAGGCACATGCTGTATCCTTTGATCATGATCTGTCAAATCATCACTCTGTTTAATTTCTCACAGGCCCTTATAGGTCATTTGACAGGCGCCTGTCCATCGACAGGTGGCTGTGTTTTCTTCTACAGACGTATGTGCTTCTGCAAAGCCATTTTTAATTCAAGGTTTGACAGGCGCCTGAGATTCTCCTATAACCATCGACTCACTCGTTTTTCTCTCTCATTCGATTCAAATCCCCACTCCTCTCATGCGGTTAGAAATCTCCCCTCCTTCCAACTCCGTCTTCGATCAATCCCTCCGACCATCGTCTTCCTCCTCATCAGCCTCCTCGAGCATTGGGTCCAACTCCTCCTCCATCTAGGTATATGATTTCTCTTATTCATTTCGATTTCGTGCCCAAGGTTTCAATTTATTGTCAATCTCATCTCCATGGGTCCCAAGCCCGGTTCTTCCTCCAAGGCCAATCCCTTATCCCCAAGGAAGCCTAGGGAGCCTAGGGTTAGGGTTCCCAAAGCTGCTCCTACCAAAGCCTGTACTAAGAAAGCTAGGCCTCCCTCTCCTTCATTAACTATGTCTGATTCTTGGGCTAGTGAACCTAAGCCTCTTCTTCGTAAATGCAAGCAACCTAAAGGTGAAACCCCTCATTCCAAGAAAGCTCATGTTTCAACTTCTCAGCCCCTAGCTTTGGCCGAAATTCCACATGACCAATCTGAACCCTGGGTTGAAGCCCAAGGCGAATCCTCTAATCCTAAAACTCAAGCCCAAGATAAGCCTGAAACCATTCCTTCTACAGTTTCTGCATCTATACATACTTGTCGTGATGACAAGTGTTTATGGAAATACAATGCTCTTATTAATGTCAAATTGTTGAATGAACGTTTTATTGTCTACTTAGCATTTCAGGCTGAAAATCTATCCCAACTCCTGACCACAACCAAATTGATTGATCTCTATCGATACGCTTCGCCGAGTCTTCCAAATCTTACCCCATGCTTGTTAAACTCTTTTATGCTAACTGCATTCGCGGTAAGTATAATGATTCTGGAGTTCTTGACACTTTAGTTTAGGGGACGTTCATCAAGCTTGACTCCAAGCTTTTAGGATCTATTCTTGGCATTCCATCTACAGGATCCCTTCCAGATGACATTAGCATCTCAAAAGTTTTCGATCTTGATCAGACTATTCTACTGGACATGTTTAAAGTCATCCCTCCTATTCTCACCTCCAGGATGAAGACTTTCATGTTCTCCAAACGTGGGTGGGTAGTCCATCACGTTGTCAAATCCAATATCCTCCCCAAATCAGGATTTCAGATCAGCCTTCCCATGACATCCTAAAGTGCATGTATGCCATCTTTTCTTGCATGGATGTAAACTGGGCCGGTGTTATCCTTGATAGGATGGACCATGCTGAGATCACTCTTACCATATCTCACCTTCCATACAGCTGCATTCTGACCCATGTCTTTAGGTATTTCAAGATTGATCTCGCCTCATATGAGTCTGTTCCTTTGGATCTCCTCTTGGATGAGTCTGCGAAGCTGAAGTCTTCTTCAGCTCTGCAGATTGTAGCCAAGAAGAGGCAAGATGCTTCTGAGCCCTCCTCGTCTGCATCTCCTGCTAATACCACCATTCCTCCTGTTGATCATACCATTTCTTTCGCTTCTTCAGCTCCATCACCTATTGATCCCTTCTTTATCCAGTTGTATAAGAAGATGACTATGTTACTAGAGATGCTCAATACTTCCTTTGAGCATCAGGGATTACCTTTGCCTGCTTCCCTTTAGTCCTTCCTGCATCCATTTGAGCCTATCCCAGCTGCTGCTGCTCCTCCAGTTGATGTCACTCAGGCTCCTCTAGCTGATGTCACCCAGGCTCCTCCTCCTGATGATATATCCTCTGCTTCTGCTAAGCTTGCTAAGACTCAGGTCATCACTCCATCATTAAGACTCTTGCTGATGCTGTTGCCTTTACTTTAGTGACGGAGACTCAGGGCTTCGATATTGATATAAGAGTTACCAAGGCTTCTCCCACCATTGTCCAGCTTGATCCATGATGCATATCAAAGATATCTCACCCTCGGACTTATTTTTTCGTTAGGGTTTGAGAGTATAAGAATTGTTTTTTGTGTGATGATGTAGGTTGTTTTTATATATGGATGATGTTACTTCATGCTGATGGTACTTGTAGTTATATTATTTTTTGGGTATATGATGTATATGGAGTTGATATATTTTTGTACTACCTCTGTGCACATTATATATATGATGATCATCTTTTGGCTCTATTATACTCTTGTGTGAATGTTTTCTATCCTTTTTTCTCTTGAGTATATGTATTAAATGTTGAGATGTATGCCATTACAATTTCTTTATTTCATGGCATGGATGTTGCTATTGGACTTCTCTTCCTCTATTCAACTAGGGTTTTGATTGTTTTGATAATTATTTTTGTGATACACCTTCATATTTACTAGTTTTTCATTTGGTATCACATTAAATACATATCCTATTCTTTATACTCCCACTTTTTGGATAATGTCATACGGGGAGAGAAATAAACACACTTATAATTTTGTGCTAATTAGAAGCTAAACATGAATCTAATATTGATAAAGCCTTAGATTCAGGGGGAGTAAGATAAAATGAATTTGGATTCAAAAATCCTAAATTCAAAAACTTTGAATTCATTCCATGTCACTCATATCATACTCTTTGGTTAATTAATTATTTGATGCCCATATCTAAATTGGCTAAGTTATTGTCAACTATGTAGGGGGAATAAGTATTCTGTGAGCACAATTATTTATTTTTGTTTATGTTTGTTTGTCATCATCAAAAGTGGAAAAACGTTGAGTATTAACTTCTCCCTACTTGGTTTTGATAATGAGCAAACATAAATACTTGTGACTAATCCCATTCATGCAGTTAATTCATTGTCGAATCAAATCATGAAGATCAATAGTAATGAATGACAATCGAGATCAATCAAAGACCCAAAGAGATGATTGTGTGATCAAGATATAGAAAAGAAGACTCAAAGACTTCAAGTTCAATCTAGAGAAAGACAAGAAGCTACAACTCATTGTAAATCTTTTTATTCTTGTATTTTCTTTCTCTTAGAATGTAACCTTGAAGTAGAGTTATATTGGAGCACTCACACCACTAAATCTATCCTAGGAATATATTAGAATTCATTTCCTAGGAATCTTATTTATAAACCCTTAGTTATGCATTTTGCATTTCTGACAGGCGACTGCTTAACATTTGTTAGGCGGCTATCTCCATACAGTCACATGTGATTTGTTCATCAGTCATCTATAATGCACACACTCAAGCTAGGTTTTTGGGCTTTTACTCTTAACTTCTAAGCAGGTGGCTGATGTACAAAGTACATGTGCCTGTCTATTAGACCAGGTGCCTGTGACTTGTGAGTCAGTCGCCTGTATCATCTTGCCCAAAGATCCCTAATTTGTCAACTTATGCACTTATGCTTTCAGGCGCTGTACATTGGATTTACTTGCGCCTACCCATGGCACATGCACCTGTCAGTTTCACTGCAGTCGCCTGTCCATCCCTTGCCAACTTCTTGATTTTGGAAAGTTATGCATTTGTGCACGCCGGTGTTGAATGTTAGTTTCCCAGTCGCATGTCCTAGGCACATGTGCCTGTGGATACCACATCAGTCGCCTGTCCATTGATTACCCATATTCTTGAATTTTTCAACTTACGCACTTTGCCACTCAGACGCCTGCAATGGGTTTCTCAGGAGCCTGCATGGTTTTAGGCGCCGGTCTATCCTTTAGCAGTCGACTATCCTACATGGTAAGTTACCATTTGAATTCTCACTTACCCTCTAACACAGTGCTGTAGGCACCTGCTGATCCTTCATCAGTCGCATGTCCTGGCTGTTAAATTAATCTGTTGGTTATTGTGAGACTGATTTTGAAAGGGGTTTTAGGTAAAACGTTTGGGGGCTTTGAGAGAGCTTATAAATAGGCCTTTTACTGTTCCATTGGAGAACTCTTGGAACCCTTAGAACTCTATTGCTTCATCTCTCAAGCTCAAGCTTTCAAGCTTTCAAAGCCCTCATTCTCTCTTGCTCTCCAACCTAGAATCCAAGTTCAAATCTTCTAGGCATTTGGTAGTGACAAGTGCAATGGATATTCTCTCTTCTAAAAAGAGATCAACGCACTCCATACTCTTGCTCAAGTTCTACTTCAAGGCATATGTGTTTGTAAGTGTGTATTTCAATTTCATAACTCTTTCATTAAATTGGTTTTTGCTCTCGGTTTGTGAGAGTGTTTACTTGATCCCAAGATGTGGAAATCAAGGTCATCAATCTTTTGTATTGATTACATTTGTAGGGTTACTACAAGTGGGTTGAAAGGAAAACTCAAGCTACGGTTTTGTCTTGAGTATCTGGGTCGTATCCCAGGTGGCAGGGACATAGGATTACCGAAAACTAGTCGGGTTTGACTTGGATAATCCAAACCCTTGAACATATTGTGTTTGCGTGTTCAAATTGTTGTTTCATATTATTTCCAAATTATTGTTGGTTAGGATTTTAATTCGGCGTAATTATCTTGTTAATTTTATAAAAACTATTCAACCCCCTTCTAGTGTAATCCTCAGAGCATAGGGTCCCTACAGACACCTTTTGGTGTCTGGACTTCAAGTCCGAACACTTCACGTTTCATATGCAAGTCCAGCTCAGCTTTTATTGCTTCATTCCACATTTGGCCAATCTCTATGTTTGCATTTTTGCAACAATGTATAGAACGATATTATATGATTATCATCGCTTTTACGATGTAAGTGGCAATATGATATGTGAATACATTGTCAACAATTTCTGTTCTTTCTGTCCAACACATCTCCACTACGTACAACATTTAATTACATTTCAGTTTCTCCCAGATTTTCCTCTTCAGGAGATTCTGAGAGGGGTGAGGGTATTGCCATGAGCTCATTGTCCTGTGGTAGTATTGTCTTAAAGCCTCTAGGTGGTCTTCTCTTTTGGAAATTTTATCATTAGAGCTTGGTGGTCTGCCTCTATGAGGAACATCCACTTCCGCTGTTGATGGATTGCATCCATTCTTATGGATGTCAATCCTAGCTGAATGATTAGCAGCAGGGATGTTTGATCTGACAAATTTTCTTATTGTTAGAAACTATGTCAGATAACTGTTTGAACAATTTTCTTAAATGTGAAGGATCTTCGGGATCTCTTTATCACATTATATATTTTTTCAGATCGTAGATTTTTGTTTATTTGTTTTGAATGGTCGGTAGTGCTTCATGCATCAAACGGGTTGAGCCTAGCACATGGAATGTGGACACATCTATGCACAGTCTTCGAGACGTGCTTTTAACGCCTCCCCCATTTGGAGTGCAAGGTATCTAGGGTGTTTCAAACCCTATATGGATTCCAAGACAACATTTGAGTCCCTCATTTCATTCTATGTGGTGCTGTTGGGATGTAAACTGCACACCCAAAAATCCTCAAATGAGAGATTTTGGTGGTGATCCGTATGCTAGTTGCATCGGAGAGTAACTCTGATTTCCAGAGGGTCTAAGAATTATTTATGAAGCAGCATGCACGATTGCATGTTTCCATGCAGTCACCGACAATTGGAATTAATGGTTGTGTAATCCAGTGGAGTCGTTCTAATAATCGACTTTTTGACCCTTTTTGTGTGTGAACACATACTTCAGGGTGTTTAACTTTTATTCCAGTTGCAAATTATTTTTATATCACAGTTTTATCCATTGAGCCCGCAATTACTATAATTTGTCCTAGTAGCTTTAGAAAAGCTGTACTGTGGTTGGATAATCGGCATATTTATGACCATTTGGAGGATGATAAGTATCGTAAATGTAATGCTCCTAGGCATGAAGCACTATTGTTGTGAATACTTCCATATTAGTAGGTGTATTATGTGTGCCTATGTGTGTATTTAGTATGTGTATCCTAATATGGTAGTATGTGGATATGTGTGTATGGTAATGTATACCTCGATGTACATGTATATATGTTGCATGGATTGGGATAGTTGTAAAGTGGCCTACATGGGATTGTATATGTGTATGTATGTGTGGGGGTACACCCATGCGTGTTGTGTGTGCATGATTGGCTATGGGTGTATGTGTGCCCTTGTGTTTGAGTGTGTGTATAGAAATGGTGGGTGTGTATAGTAATGGCATAGTTGTAATTAAATGTCTAAGTTGGAGGGCATTTTGTAGGAGGGGTAGTTGAGTCTTTTCACTAGTGGAGGGGTAGTTGGGTCTTTTCACTAGTCATGGCATCTTAGTTGACCTTTAACCCAAGAGGAACCTAGAAATGAGAAGAAGAGAAAAGAAAAGAAAAGAAAAAAAAAACGGAAGGGGAAAACTTAGAATTCTCTAGAGCATTTTGAGCTTTTCCTCTCACTTCATTTTCATTTCTTTTCTCTTTCTCTTCTTTTCTTTCATTTGCTCTCCATTTTCTCCATGTGGGCCGAATGCTCTCCTTTGGCATTTCATTCTTGGCCAAACCCCCATTTAGCCTCTTCCCTTCACACTAAGACTCTAGGAGCCTTATTCCCCTTCATGTTGGTACCATGGTGATGCTTGGAGAGTGAGGGGTGTGTTGGAGCCTTTACAAGGGAGATTTTAGTGCAAGTTGGTGCCTTTGTGGAAGAGGAAGCTAGAAGAGGGGATTTCTTGGAGGAATATGGAATCGTGGATGGAATTATGGAGAAAATCTTCTAGCTTTGAGGTTGGGAAACTCAACTTTATGGCATCTTATTCAAAATTGTATTTTTCATATGAATCTCTTGTGATTATGTTAAATTAAGAGTCTTAAGTTATTGATATTTATTCGGAACCCTGGGTAAACATAGGACATATGGACATGGACCTCACCCCAATGTGGGGGCAGAAACAGACTACCCCTCCAGTTGTACACGAGCACTGTTTCCTTAACGGGGCCTCTCGAACTCCCCCTTCCCTTGTAGGAGTGAGAATATCCTCCACATCACCACAAGTACCACATAATAGATCACTTCCTGTAAGCAAGTGAGAATAATCACCACAAATACCACAGGTCACTCCACTCCATGCAGGTGAGTGGGTGCCACGAATCTCCATCGTCTAGTCCAATCCTTATGGCTGTCCTTACTCAGGTATTCCCCCAAACCCCATCTTGGAAGCTCACCCTCTTTTAAGAGGATTGATACATTCCAAGTATATAATTATTCAACATTATTTATTGTTTATACAATGTACAAAATGTGACATGAAAGTAATTATGCATAAAGACAATTGCATGTAAAGAGCAAGGGTGCATGAAGACAATAAGGAAAATGGCATGGAGGAAATGAAAAAAATAAACACATGCAGTTCTCATTATGGAGTCATATTGGACATTGTCACTAAGTTTCATATTCTTTACTTCACAATTTTTTCCCTTCTTCCATAAATGAGCCATGCACATCTGTGCCATACCCATTACAATTTCCACAACAAAACACCTCACTTGTGTCACACCAAATATGCACAACACATTCAACATATCCTTGATAAGGTTACTCCATAACATGGTACCATATTTCATTAACAAGTCTCCATATATACATTGTATGAAACATTTCCATTTCACAAGTGTTATACATGTCAAAGAAGGTTTGGTATCATTGATTTACATTTAGAATTTGACATTGGTTTATAAATGAAATCTGTGGATAATTTATCTATGTTTCCATAGCAACAAAAATCATAATTTTTGGATGTCTATTCCGCCCCACCTTGGAGTGAGGTCCATGTCCTTATGTCCTACGTTAACCCAGGGTTCCGAATAAATATCAATAACTTAAGACTCTTAATTTAACACAACACACTTGCAGTTCTTCCTCTTACTTGGTATAGTTGTAAGCACCATTTAAGTTCTCCCCTTTTATGTTTACTTCCATGTTTACTTCCATTATGTCACAAATGTCATATATTGTCATGTGCGTTCATTGTGGAATAATATGACATATGAGTTAGGCATCCCTACTGGCCACGCTTGATGTGCCCTCACATCTGTCCCTCAGGTTTACACCAGGTAGCAGATAGTTGAAGGTTCTTGGTGAACTTGGAGCTGTAGCCGGCGACCCAGTCTAGATGTAGCTTGTGAGAGTAGTACTTTATGGGAGAGTTGGATTCATATGATGTGCTTTTGTACTGGGCATTGTATATAATATGCACTTGTTATGTTTAATATATAGATGTTATACTTTATAGATTATTAGATTGTGTACAATTTTGTCCCTTCTATATTGGTCTTGCAGAGCATTACGTGTACTATCTCAGCACGTGCGCAGCGACCTATCTCTCTCTCTCTCTCTCTCTCTCTCTCTCTCTCTCTCTCTCTCCCCCCCCCTCCCCCTCTCCCTCCCCAGTTTCTTTCACTTCACCCTCGTCCCTTTGGGAATACCTAGGACGGATTCGTACTTCCTGGGTATCGTGGGGAGCGTGGCTTTACAGTAAGGTTCTTTATCAACCGTCACAGGGAGTGGATAAATATCACTCAAGTACTTCCAAGGAAAAAGTCTTATTATTTTATTTTTACTGGAGATTGGTTTTCACTCCATAAAATGGAGATTCACCCTTCAAAGGATCTTCATGTTCTGCATATTGTTTTATGTGATTGGAATATGATGGAATGCATCATCACCAATCCATGGTGTCTAAACCACTTGTATCAAAGTATAAACTTTTACGCGATCGGGTAAATGTGTGTGCTCCATTAATTTTTCTCCATTCTTTGAATTTTGTATGGTATCGATCTTTTGAAGTTACATTCAAACGCTCGAATACGGTCTTCATGCCATTAATTATCTTGAGTCGTTATATACGAATATTCAGTATTTATTTATTTAATTAGTTCCAATATGGATTCCGTATCGATGAATATCCTTAAAACTTTTCTTTTTCCATATTTATTAAGAGTACTGGACATCCTAATATTTTGTTTAGAAGCTTTCATGCTTGCAATGTTTAATCCTCAATTCAGGTGTCCCAAGATAGTACTTCAGGACTATCATTAAAGTGTGATGCTTATGTTAGCGTGCGTAAGAGTGACATGTGGATGGGAAAAAAATTTCCACAATTTGTTTGATAAGTTCCGTCAAACTTATAGCAAGCATAATTATTGCAATATATACTTCAATGTAAAACTTAACCATTTGATTATAAGCTATGACACGTAAGAAAAATATTTCATATAATTCAGTGCATAAGTATAACTATTTTATTGCAATGTATAGCATGTAATGATTAATACTCCTGACAATTATATTTTGGTAACTAATCAATCAAATTATTGTTTTCAAAATGTTTACGTGCTCGAAGAATAGCTAATTATACAATAGCTAGATTAGATTTTGTCTTTAGAATGGCTTTATATAAGTATTGCAATTGTTTTGGCATTAAAGACCAATATAGGTCTTGCCAGTCCTTATTGGACTTGGTTAGACATTGATATTTCTTATCGAGCTATACTTTGTTTTCCTTCTCCTTTTTGTTGTTCCTTGTAATTTCTATGCTCCATATGTTTATTTCCTTCTTTTTTCATTTTTATAAATTTTTCAAAAAGGAAAAACATTGGTCTTATTTAGGAGACAAATACAAAAGTGTGAGCTCTCCCTGTTTCTATCTTAAAATTTTTCTGGAAGAAGAAACATTAGCCTCAGTAAGGAGACTGATGATGGGTGTGAGCTCCCCTTGTTTCTATTCTTCCAATTATTATTTTTTCAGCTGTGGTAGAAACATGGCTCATGGGCCAAATGCAAGGGTGCGATTGTTATTCTTTATTATATGTTTCTCCCTTATTCAGTCAAGTCACGACTTTATGCGTGATCTTATTATTTATTATTTTTCATGACAAAATTATTGCTTAGTGCAAAATTTAAAAATCATGCACTGTGAGTTGAGATCACACAGGTGATATGGCGTCCTTTTGGTGTCTATATTGGTCTGTAATTAGACAATAGATCTTGTAGGATCTATTCACTGCGGGGGTGCTCATATTTTAAGACTTGTGTCTAAGAGATGGCAATAATGACTTTTGCATTTATCCCTTTGCAATCATTTATTTGTTTATAAGGGAAGAAGGGTGTTGGCATTTTAGTTGAACTTTAGGTCCAATTTCCAATAATAATTATTCAAAAAATTTGAAAATAATAATTACGACATGTGCCATTATACATAATTATTTATAAGCACAATTGCATGAATTGATATAAATATGTAAATTATATCATGCAGAGGCTATTATAAAATGAATAAGCTAATTGTGTGGATCGGCCAGTCACCACAAAAAAATAATGTCCGAAGTCCAAATTATACAATCCCTTTTACATAAATGGAAAAGAAAGAATACAACTCTGGAAACCTCGTGGGTCCCTTAAGAATTCTTCTTCGTCAAGGGTGGTCTCTGCCTCAATGGAAATAGCCATCGGTCTTAGGCATTACATAATGTTCCTCACTATAATTTCTCTCAAAAAGAAAAGAAAAGTGCAGGAAAAATAAATGTGGAACTTAAAAGGCCGATCCAAAACCAGAATTAGTCATTCAAGCAAAATTTGTACTCAGAAAAACATGTTTATAACACATCACAAGCATCACAGATTCACAGGATAAATACAATCATCATATTTTGTGTTTAATATTTAACTGGACCACGTGTCATTGTTATACACCGTGAGGTTAGGTAACTAATGGCAGAGTGCTCGCAAGATCTTCATAATTACTAAGCTAATGCTTGTGCAAATAAGCATAAAATTTATCCTAAAATTTGTGATAGATATTTTTGATATAAGGCATATTAATATGATCCTAAACATATGCATCACTGATGAATAATATGCTATTAATAAATAGTGCACATCGTGTCAAATAAAACTGAATTGTTGCCCTAATGTAATTTATTAATAAGGAAAAATATTTTTTCTAGTTTGTCCCCATTTATTCACCCATTGGTTTGTCCCCTTTTTATTTACCCATTGGTTTGTCCCCTTTTATTCACCAATTTTCCTCATTTCCCCCTCTGTTTTCCCCTAATTTCCCGTTTTTAATCGGGCCAAAACCCCTCTTCTTTCTTTCTCTTCTTTTTTCGTCTTTGAGGCTGAGCTACGGGCTTCAGCCCGTTACTGTCGCCCCCTCTTTTTTGTTTGTTTTGGCCTGTGGGCCGAAGCCATAATCTTCGATTTTTTTGAATTAATGGGCTGAGGCCCATAGCAAAGCTGCAGGCTTTGGCCCATTGGAGATTTTTTGAATTCAGATGGGTCGAGGCCCATCATGGCTTGGGGTGGGGGAGCAGTGGACATCGTCCATCGCTCCCTTAGAGCCGGTCTGCACAAAATTGTTGGGGAGGCGGTAGCATCGACACCGTTTCCTCTAGGGAAGCTGTGGTGCACCGACTTCGAGTGCCGGTTAGTTCGTCGACAGATGAGGGGGTTGTCGGCGGTAGAAGAGAATTTTTTTGTCATGGCCACTACCGTTGGTAGTGGCGAACTGTCACTATATAGAGGCAGTCGTAGAGGGTGGAGGGGGTTGTTGGCGTCAGAGGTGATGACACAGCGCCGAGGAGAAGGCGGTGGTTTACCGACGGTAAAGGGGTCGACTGTAGAGTGGGGCCTAACATATGTACATAATATAATTTTTTGAGAAAACCTTAGTTTTAGGGTTTTCCACCGCTAGGGTAGCGACGGGGCATCATATGGGGGTTAGGGTTGGGGGAAGGTGAGGGTTGTTGGCGGGGGTGGGGCCGCCGGACGACTGAGTTGTAGGTTTTTAGGGCCATGGGGGTGGCGACTGGTTGGCCGCTGCCCAAGGATGGTCATGCTAGAAAAAAATTTCGACGTTTTAGATATAACTCAAAGATCGAAGAAGAAGACGAACATGTAGGGGTGGTCGACGTCTGCACGCAAGATCTACCATCTCATTCCTTAGCTTTTGCGGCCTCCAATTCAATAAGAATGTGCTGATAACGTGTTGTGAATGTATTTCGTAGAGGAGACCCCTGACCTTTATTTATAGGGGATATGTAGAGTTTAAACTGTAATGCCCTGGTAGCTACTGCACAAGTACTAGGGGGGATGAAAAGTACTTTAAAATAATTAAGAGTCTAATTCCTAATTATTGTGCAAACACAAACAACTATGCGGAATAAGAATAACAACAAGAACAAAATCAACGCAAACAAGCGATGTAATGGGTTCGGATCCACCCAAGTCTCCCCGACTTGTTCCCGATGATCCTACGTCCCAGACACCCAGATCCCCTCCGGCTACTTGAGTTAGAATCCATTAACTCAAGGTTCCACTAAATGACTTCTTGTAGAAACTACTACAAGATCAAACACTACAATAATTTGAATCGTGACTCCCACAAACCGGGATCACGAATATCTCTCACAAATTGAAAGAAAATCACCAACAATAGATTTAATGAAATAGAAATTGCTTACCATAAAATCCTATGCCTTGAGATACTTACAAATTAGGGCAAGGTAGGAAGATGAGTAAGAGTGAGCACGAAACCCTAGCACCACCAAGATGAACAACGTGAGATGTCTAGGACGAAGATGACAATCGTGATTCAATTTCTCAGAGGAATGATCTCACACGATCTGAAAATCTCTTGAAGGGATTTAGGTCAAGAACGTGAGAGAGAGATTTTTCGAGATAGAGAGCTCTTAACTATTGATAATCGAATCATCGAAAATTAGATCTGAAATCTCACAGATAATAGACAAATTCCCTTGTTTGAAACGAATCAAACACATATGGAAAGAATCAAAACAGATCAAGAAAAGTCGTGAAAATAAATTCTCCAACGGCTGGAAAATTAATGCTGCTTAGTCGGTCTAAGAAGGATCACTGACCGATTAGTTTGTGAACTAGTCGGTTGGTGAACCTTCTTGGACCGACTAGAAGGTTGACAGAGAATTCAGTGAAGTAAGGAGGATAAACTAGTCGGTCTAAGAAGAAACATCAACCGACTAGTTTGACAACTAGTCGGTCGGGGAACCTTCTTGGACTGACTAATTGGTCAACAGTAACTCAGCTGAAAAACACAAGTAAGACTAGTCGGTTCAAGAAGGATTTCCAACCGATTAGATTGACATCTAGTCAGTTGGTCCTTCTACTTGAACTAACTAAGATGCACGGAAAGTCAAACTAAGAAGCGATAAGCTATGGAAAACTTCCTAATGGCTTCTAAGACAATCCTAGAGATAAGATACGATATATAAGAGGATATTGAAGGCAAGTAATACTCAAGGCTTAACATTCTAGAAGACAATGAAAATAAACAATGCACACCGTCTTCAAAAACTTCAATATGATGATTCTGAATCCCTCGACTTCAATAATACTCCTTGAGCTTCAATGAAGCTTCAGGCACATCGTTCACGCACTCTATAGAAGTCTTGAAACATCACTTGAGATCTACACAGTAGTTTGGCGACGATCTTCATAACTGTGCTCAAAGATAATTAGTACCCAATATTTATGTTTGTTCATCATCAAAACCAAATCAGGGGAATCAATACTCAACATTCTTCCCCTTTTGGTGATGACAAACCAACATAAATATAAATCAATAATAATGATATAAATGAAATTTACTTACTCCCCCTGCATTGATGACTCGTTATTTCCATATTAAACAATACATCTGCATTAAGCAAAAGCGAAAAGTATAAAACACATGATCCATTTATTGAAATATAGGATCGGAATCCATTTTTATATCTTCACTCCCCCTAAATCTAACATATGAAATTAGATTCACGGTAATTATTTAAATTATCATTTAGCACATAGTCATTATTAATTCTCTCCCCCTTTGGCATTATCCAAAAAGAGCAGGAGGAAGCCAACGACAACAACCATGGCCAACAAAAATAAACAAGAGAGTTGAGAAAATGACGACGGCCCAAATGGCACCAAGGAAAACATCAAAAATAAAATCAAAGTGTGCCATCGAGACTATAGTCCAAAAGAAGAATCATCAAAGCCAAAATCAAATCCAAGTATTGATGAAAGGAACATACTCTCCAATATCAACATTTTTAGTCAATTGAGTGCATGGAAAACAATTCATGTTTCAATTCAAATAAAGCTATAAAGTCAAGAGAATCAACGAGCGAAGAAGTATATATAACAACAATATTGCCAGCCAACACAAAGCTATCCAATTAATTTTCATTACCAACCAAGTGCGCAGAGATATGATTTTGCAGCAAGAGGTATATATATATATATATATATATATATATATCCAGCAAAAAGAGATACAACCAACCAACACAAATAATCTAACAACAACCGGGAGTATCATAAGTGCATGATCATACAACAAAGTATCACAAAACACACAAAAAACACCCACCCATCTATCCTAACCCCACTCTCTCACAACTAGATATAACATCCAAATACTCATTAGAGAGTCCTCCAACGAAGGCTCAGGAGTCGGAGGCAGGATCGGCACCAGCAACAGGCTGTGCAGACGGAGTGGTGGCCTCAGGAGTGAAGAAGTATCCACTGAAGGAATGGTGGCAGCAGGAGTGCTTTCAGGAGCACGAGCAGAAGAAGCACCAACAGAAGTACCCTCAGGGGCACGAACAGGAGAAACAGCAGCACGCTCCTCATCCTCAGCAGCATCCATAGCCTCCTCATCAGAGACTGACGGAGGGATCTCAACGCCCAAATGCTCATAGATACTCACGAGCATCGCCTCACAACGCAAAAGACGAGCCTCCTGACGGCTCGTGGACAAAGAAGAGGAAGAGCGAGACGACAAAGGAGGAACTGAAGGGGTGGTCCGTTGAACATGACGCAAGGCAGCAATAGACTTCTTGATCGCGGTCGCGTTTAAGGGAGGCCCCAAGGGACGCTGATCATCAGGAGGGAGAGGAACTCCGAAGTGACGAAAGACCAAAGTCAGGAGACACGGATAAGGAATATGAGTGGCCTTGGTCGAATTCCTGATGCACTCAAATGAGTCCATCTTGTCCAAGATGATGCGAGCCCAATTGATCTCGCTCCCATCAAAAAGGGCATAGATGAGCTTCAAGAAAGGCTGGGATGGCAAGCTGGAGGAGCCATACTTCGGGAGAAGACACAACTTCAGAATCAAATTCAGGACCCACGCATTCGGTTTGAAAGATTTAGATGGATCACCAATCATGGCAGGAGGAATAACGTGGAACATGTCAGCCAGGAGGGACTGATCGAGATCGTGGATATTATCCACAGAGATATCTGAAGGTAGCAGGCTAGAGGAGGAGACCCCAAGTATCTGTCCTAAGATCTCTGCCGTGAGGACAATGGGTGTCCCCAAAACAGTGGTCTCGATACAGTGCTTGTCATCATACTGACCTCGAACTCGATTTGCATAAAAGAGTTTAACGAGCCGAGGGTAAGGATGAGGATTCACCTTGGGGTTGTGGCGAAGATATTCAAGGAGACCGCTATAGGATAGGAGATCAGCCAGCTTAGGAAAATCTGCAAATTGGACATAGTGCTCCAGAATCAAAGGGTAATGCTCGATACGGTTGTAGGTGGCTAGACACAACGAGTCATTGCGACATAGATAGATGTCCACCCCACCAGAAGGCATGGGATCCTTCCCCTTTGACAGACGTGAGGTAGTGCGAGGAGGAGGGGTTGGTTCCTTCTCGGCAGCCTCAGTCTCCGGGATATAGTCATCGTCGGAGTCAGAGGGTGGTGTGGGAGCACAGAAGGGTCCAGGAGTCAAAATCTTCTTGAACTTAGGCTGGGGCTTGGGTTTAGATGAGGGTTTGGGCTTGGAAGCGGCAGCCCTCTTCTTTTTGAGTGGAGGCGAAGAAGATGAAGGAGAGGTAGGCGATGAGGGGGTCGGACGGGAAGTTTTGGTGCGACGTTTGGGTGGATTAGGGTTGGTGGGAGGGTCGATGGTCATGAGAGAGGGAGCGGTAGGACGGATTAGGATATGAGTTCTCGCCATGAGCTTGAATCGAGACAGCACAAAATCGCACAAAATCGAAGGAAATCAGGCGAAATCGAACCCTAAATACAGAGAGAAAGTAAGAGGAGATACCCTAGGAAGGAGGAGATCGACCTTGGAGGAAGAGAGGAGACCGTCGGCGACTGGTGGCGACCGGAGAAGGCGATGGATGGCGGAGGAGGTAGAACGGCTCGACGGATTAGGGTTTTATTAAAGAGGGCACACCGATTAGAATGATTTCTAATCGGTGCGGAGGGGGGCTAATCGATTTAAGTTGGGCCAAAGACCAAAATACCCTTGCCCAGTTAGTCGGTCTGAGTTCAAGAGCTGACCGATTAAAACTAGTGCTAGTCAGTCGGTAAGTGAACTTGGACCGACTAAATGGTAAACAACAAGTGGGTCAAGAAAGAGGGCACGAACTAGTCGGTCTGAGTTCAATGTCTAACCGACTAGAAGTGAAACTAGTCGGTCAGGAGATGAACTGGGACCGACTAATAGAGTCCAAAAAATTGAGAATTAGAAATTTTGAGTTCTCTCCAAAGACCACTTGGACAAACCAACAAAACACTCTCATATGTACTTATCCTACCCATAAAGCCAGAAAATCATAAATCCGTCGCGCAAATCTTAAAAACCAAGCATAACTCCAGCATTAAAATGAGAAAATAACAGCAAATATAACAGGAGTAATGAATAAAATTATGAAGAAAAATCACATATAAAGGGTGAGTCCTAAATCTCGGATTCACCCATAATCCCCAATTCTCGACGTAACATCACAAAGGTATCCACCTTGAGTGGTTTCGTGAAAATATCGGTGATTTGCTTCTGGGTTTCAACGTACACTAAAATGATGTCCTTTTTAGCTACATGATCATCTGGGAAATGGTGACAGACATCCATGTGTTTGGTACGGGAGTGGTGTACCGGATTCTTAGAGAGACATATTGCACTTAGGTTGTCCACCATGATAGGGCAAGTATCACAGTATATACCGAAGTCTTTAAGTGTGTGTCTCATCCAAAGAACCTGTGCACATGCAGCACCGGCGGCAATATATTCCGCCTCTGTGGTTGAAAGTGATACGGAATTCTGCTTCTTGGAAAACCAAGAGACGAGAATTTCCTATAAAATGGCAAGTGCCACTAGTACTTTTCCTGTCGGATTTGCATCCAGCATAATCTGCATCACTATACGAGATTTACTCATATGTGCTAGACTTTGGATAGAATAATCTGTAGTCGAGTGTGTGACTTAAATAACGGAAAATACGTTTAACCGCTATTAAGTGTGATTCCTTAGGTTGTGATTGATACCTAGCACAGACACATACCGCAAACATTATATTCGGCCTACTAGCAGTAAGATAGAATAAACTACCTATCATACATCGATATAGACGAATGTCTACATCTTTGCCGCACGTATCTTTATCGAGATGTGTAGTAGTGCTCATTGGTGTCTTCTTGCTAGAAGCATTCTCCATTCCAAATTGCTTTAGCAGCTCCACCGTGTACTTGGTTTGGTGGATGAAGATTCCATCGTTCATTTGGCGGATTTGGAGTCCTAAGAAATATTTGAGCTCACCCATGTGGCTCATCTTAAATTAGTCCTTCATAACATTAGAAAACTCTTTGCAAAGAGTGAAGTTAGTAGCATCGAAAATGATATCATCTACGTAAATTTGAACTAAAATAATGTCATGGTACTTAACAAAAAGTGTTGAATCAACCTCACCCATTTTGAAACCCAAATCCAAAAGAAAGTTCTTTAGGCGGTCATACCAAGCTCTAGGAACTTGTCTCAAACCATAAAGTGCTTTCTTAAGTTTGAAAACGCGATTTGAAAATTTTTCATTTATAAAACCCGGAGGTTGAGAAACATAAACTTCCTCAACGACATCTCCGTTTAAAAACGCACTTTTTACGTCCATTTGAAAAAGTTTGAAATGTTTATGGCATGCAAATGACAATAACAACCTAATAGATTCTAATCTAGCTACAGGTGCAAAGGATTCCTCGAAATCTATACCTTCCTCTTGCCTATAGCCTTGAGCAACTAACCAGGCTTTGTTCCGGATGACGTTTTGGTTCTCGTCTGTCTTGTTCTTGAAAATCCACTTCGTTCCTATAACGTTGTGGTTCTTTGAAGGCAACAAAACTAGCTCCCAGACCTCATTCCTCTCAAACTGAATGAGTTCCTCTTCCATAGCTAGGATCCAAGAACTATCTTCGCATGCCTCGTTGATATTCTTTGGCTCCACTGAAGAGACAAAGACACAGTGAACGAAGAAGTTGACTTGAGATCTAGTTTTGACACCATCTTTTATGTTGCCAATGACTTGCTCATGGGGATGGTCACGAACTGTTTGAAGCCGTCTGGGAACACCTTGGTCACTAGGAACATTCTCAAAAGAATCATTAGTGTGGTTAGTATCAACAGAATCAATAGGATCAGATTTACCAATAGAGTCACTAACAACTTCCATAGAATCATCGTCATCGATAATTCTAGGAGGGACAAAATTTTCATTAAATGAAACATGAAGAGATTCCTCGATCGTTGAGGTTCTTTTGTTGTATATTCGGTAGGTTTTGCTACGGGAGGAATATCCAACAAATATCCCCTCATCGGATCTTGGATCAAATTTGTCTAAACTACCATTCGTGTTCTTGATAAAACATTTTACACCAAAAACTCTAAAATGTTTAACTTGAGGCAACCTACCAAACAGCAATTCATAACAAGTTTGTTTGGTGCCGGACCTCAAGAGTTTCCTATTAAACACATAGCAAGCGGTATGTACAGCTTCTGCCCAAAATTGATGGCCAAGTTGGCTATCATCAAGCATAGTGCGAGCACATTCCATAGCGTCATATTCTTTCTCTCAATAACACCATTTTGAGGGGGTGCACGAGGGAAAGAAAAGGTGTGAGTAATACCAACTTCATCATAAAAATTTGAGAAAGACTCGTTCTCAAATTCCCCTCCATGATCACTACGAATAGTGACAATGGCGGTTCCAATGAGATTTTGTATTTTCTTAACAAATACTGTGAAGTTTTCAAAAGCATCATTTTTATTAATTAAAGTAAATACCCAAGTAAATCTAGAAAAGTCATCAAAGATGACAAGTCCATATCGGGCATTCCCTAATGAAGCGACTCTAGTTGGCCCAAAAAGATCTAGATGTAAAAGCTCTAGAGGCCGTTTAGAGGATATGCTTTTCTTAGGTTTGAATGATGATTTTGGAAGTTTGCCTCGTTGACACGAGTCACAAAAGCTGTTCTTTTGAAAGACAAGCTTAGGGAATCCTTTTATAGAATTTAGCTTGGATAGTTTGAAAAGTGTTCCAAAGTTCGCATGACCAAAATGTCGATGCCATAAGTGTTGGTCACTTGTGTTGGCAATGAGACATTGTTCATATGAATTTGGAATATCTAGGATATATATGTCCTTATGGCGTGTGCTAGAGAATAACACATTATTATTATCATTTCTTAAAATATGGCACATTCATTTCTCAAAGCTAACTTTGTAACCCTTGTCACAAAGTTGGCTTATTGAGATTAGATTGTGATTTAAGCCTTTAACAAGGTAAACATCACTTATAAGGGGTTTAGAGGGGTGACCAAGTTTTCCAACACCGATGATGGTTCCTCTCTCGTTGCCTCCAAAGACCACTCGGTTTCCATTTTCAATGGACACCACTTCGGATAACAACTGAGCTTTACCAGTCATGTGTTTTGAGCACCCGCTATCAAGTATCCACCCATCCTTGGAGCCAAAGTTTGATTTGTTGCTCCTTTTCTTTTTCTTGAGTACCTGAAGATAGAAATAGCGTATCATGGTATCCAAGGTCATTGGGTCCTAAGAGATTAGACCTTTGGAAGCCAAGTCCAATTGGACTTAGACTTCCCAACATAGTCATCATTGTGCAAAACATTCATGAAATAAGAATTAATATATGCTTGTTTCTCATGCATGCTTGTGTCCTTTGGGCCCCAAATAGAGAATTTCTTGGGAGCCCTTTTCCTATTGGGAACATGCATATTTTGTTGATTTCTACGTGGTGCATGTGTTCTACGAGGAAGTGGCCTAGTGTATGCATGAGGTGGATAAGCATAGGGCACATGATGAAGTGGTGGTGGTAACATATGATACGGTGCATGATGGTAATTATTCATATAGTAGTGATGTGGTTGAACATAAGCATGTGGGGGAACACGTGTGTAAGTGTGTCTCACTTGGTGTGCATGTGCTCGTGGACGTGGAGCATAAAAATCATCATATGTGTGAACAGGTGGAGTAGGAGGTGTGTTCCTACGTGGCATAGTATTGGTGTACATAAATGCATGACCCTTCTTTGGAGGTCCACCCAAAGTGGGTTTCTTTCCAAGAGGGGATGTGTACTTAGTGGAAGTACCATTGTTAGATGAACTACCCATGGGGTGTTTACTCCCACTAGTTGAGGCATCGGAGGATGGCCTTATAAAGGTGGTGGAGGATTTGGATGAATTTTCCTTCTTATACCCCAAACCAATACGATGATTGGCCGAAAGTAAGTCATTCAGAATATTATCCAAATGATCCTTGCCTTTGTTGAATTTCTCAATTCGGCCTATTGTGGACTCATATATCTCAGTGAGAGAAAGTATAGTATCATCCAAAGTGGACACTTGTGTAGTGAGTTCACAAACACGGGACTTGAGATTCTCATTCTTAATACTTAAAGTTGAGTTTCGAGAAATCAAATCCGCTATCTCGTGTTCCTCTGAATCCTCAAAGTTAACATATTCAAGTTGAGATTTGAGATTTACAATCTCAATTCTCAAGGCTTCAACAACGGTGTCGTTGTTGGTGATGATAGGCTTAGGTGTGGTCTGCAGACTAGTTAACTCATCTTTGATCTTAGTATATCTATTTACCAACTTAGAGTACTTAGACCAAATTTTTTCATTAGCTAGTCTTAGATCATCCATAGTTACCTCTTCACCTGCGTCCTCGCTTTCATCTAAAGCGGTCTCTTGATCATGTTGCTCTCTTGCCATGAAGCACATGTGTGCTTGCTCCACTTGTTCATCATCTGACTCTCCACTTGAGGAGTCCTCTTCTGAATCGGTGAATGTGCCGACAAGCCCTTTCTTGTACTCCTTCTTGTACTTTCGTGTCTTTTCGAACTTGGGTGCCTTTCACTTCTCCTTTTGTTTGTTGAGAGGACAATCTACCTTGATGTGTCCTGGCTTATTGCATTTGAAACACAAAGGAGCAGAGACATTAGTAGAACTAACTTTAGATTTATTCTTAAAGTTACCTTTTTGGAAGAACCGGTTAAACTTCTTTGCCATGAGGGCCAAAGATTTCAAGTCCAACTCGTCTTCCGATTCTTCACTATCAGTAGGTGTAGTAGGAGCGGCCTTGAAAGCAACTGCCTTTTTCTTTGGCTCTTCTTGCTTCAAGAACGCCTTCATCTTGATCTTACTGTCCTTCCGTACCTCATAAGACATTAAAGTACCCATTAGTTGAACAACAGTATATTTGGACATATCGTTACCTTCCTCGATAGTGTAGGTTCGCTTTTCCCAACTCGAAGGAAGTCCGTCAATGATCTTCGCGACTTTCTCTTCTTGGGTATAGGTCTTCCCAAGGGCTTCTAACTCGTTGGTTATGTCCACGAAGAGAGCATAGTACTCCTTGATCCTTTCACCCTGTTCCATGTGAAACAACTCGAATTCTTTGTTAGCAACAGTGAGTTTGGAGTGTTTTACCCTGCTCGTTCCGTTGTGCAAGATTAGGAGTTGGTTCCAAATCTGATATGCACTCTTACAGGTGCATATCTTGTTGAAGTCTTCAGGCTTCAGTGCACATTGTAAGGCATTCATTGCCGTGGCATTGTTCACCTCCACGGCGACCTCCGCGGCAGTCCACTTTGTGAAGTCTTCTTCAGTGGGCTCAACATTATCCGTTAATGTGGCTCTCCAGAGTGATGTGCTCCGAAGGAAAGTTTTCATCCGGCATTTCCAGTACCCATAGTTGGTACCGTTGAAGTGAGGAGGCCTAGTTGAGGAGTGCCCTTCCATCCTTGAAGATGCTCCTTCACGATTCTTGATGGTGTTGTAGTCGGAAGGTGGTCGAACGGCCTTGTTGTAGTTGTTTGTCATAGCTATGAACTTGGCTCTGATACCAAATGTAATGCCCTGGTAGCTACTGCACAAGTACTAGAGGGGGGGTGAATAGTACTTTAAAATAATTAAGAGTCTAATTACTAATTATTATGCAAACACAAACAACTATGCGGAATAAGAATAACAACAAGGACAAAAGCATAGCAAACAAGCGATGTAATGGGTTCGGATCCACCCAAGTCTCCCCGACTTGTTCCCGGTGATCCTACATCCCAGACACCCGAATCCCCTTCCGCTACTTGAGTTAGAATCCACTAACTCAAGGTTACACTAAATGACTTCTTATAGAAACTACTACAAGATCAAACACTAGAACAATTTGAATCGTGACTCCCACAAACCAGAATCACGAATATCTCTCACAAAACGAGAGAAAATCACCAACAATAGATTTAATGAAATAGAAATTGCTTACCACAAAATCCTATGCCTTGAGATACTTACGGATTAGGGCAAGGTAGGAAGATGAGTAAGAGTGAGCACGAAACCCTAGCACCACCAAAATGAACAGCGTGAGATGGCTAGGGCGAAGATGACGATCGTGATTCAATTTCTCAGAGGAATGATCTCACACGATCTGAAAATCTCTTGAAGGGATTTAGGTCAAGAATGTGAGAGAGAGATTTTTCGAGATAGAGAGCTCTTAACTATTGATAATCGAATCATCAAAAATTAGATCTGAAATCCCACAGATAATAGACAAATTTTCTTGTTTGAAACGAATCAAACACATGTGGAAAGAATCAAAACAGATCAAGAAAAGTCGTGGAAATAAATTCTCCAACGGCTGGAAAATTAAGGCTGCTTAATCAGTCTAAGAAGGATCACTGACCGATTAGTTTATGAACTAGTCGGTCGGTGAACCTTCTTGGACCGACTAGAAGGTTGACAGAGAATTCAGTGAAGTAAGGAGGATAAACTAGTCGGTCTAAGAAGAAACATCAACCGACTAGTTTGACAACTAGTCGGTCGGGGAACCTTCTTGGACCGACTAATTGGTCAATAGTAACTCAGCTGAAAAACACAAGTAAGACTAGTCGGTTCAAGAAGGATTTCCAACCGATTAGATTGACATCTAGTTGGTTGCTCCTTCTACTTGAACCAACTAAGATGCACAGAAAGTCAAACTAAGAAGCGATAAGCTATGGAAAACTTCCTAATGGCTTCTAAGACAATCCTAGAGATAAGATACGATATATAAGAGGATATTGACGACAAGTAATACTCAAGGCTTAACATTCTAGAAGACAATGAAAATAAACAATACACACCGTCTTCAAAAGCTTCAATATGATGATTCTGAATCACTCGACTTCAATAATACTCCTTGAGCTTCAATGAAGCTTCAGGCACATCGTTCACGCACTCTATAGAAGTCTTGGAACGTCGCTTGAGATCTACACAGTAGTTTGGCGATGATCTTCATAACTGTGCTCAAAGATAATTAGTATACAATATTTATGTTTGTTCATCATCAAAACCAAATCAGGAGAATCAATACTCAACATAAACATGGATATGATATAATATTTTGATTAGATTACAATCTTATCATCTCTCAAGCTAATATATTCTTAATAGAAGTTGCCTTTTTTGTTTTAATAATAATAATAATAATAATAATAATAATAATAATAATAATAATAATAATAATAATAATAATAATAATAATAATAATAATAATAAACCTGTTATGAATGTGCTTCCTAGGGGGAGACCCGGGCCTTTATTTATAGTGGATGGGAGAGCCATACATGGTTGAGATTCAATAGATACGGTCTTTTCTCTTTACAACCAATATTATCTATTTACAACACTCCCTCTTATCCAGCCATAACTGTGGACTCTGTCCATGAATACTTCAGGATTCTGAGCATCGTATGAGTGACACAAAGAGCTTGATACTTCAAGATCCTAATTTAATGAGATTTGCCTCGTTAAAACCTTTTGCACTGGAAAACCCTGCGGAAAAAAACCATAGCAAGGAAAAAGAGTACAAATTTCCTGTAACTCCTCCTGAGCTGTACAAGCCCTTAGGCTTTCAGATCTCTTAGGTATTTTTCATCACTCCTATTTACAACATTATGAAAATATACAAAAATTACAAATATCACCATTATTAAGCAATTGCTGAAACCAAAAACTCTGGAGAGGTGTATTTTGTTTCGTCGCCTCTGATGTGATCTCCTTAAAAGTGGGGTAAGTAAGTGATATGGTCTTCAGATTATATGGTCAGCTCTAATAGACCCGCCTCTGCCCTAGTCGTCACTGGGATGTGATGTACCACCAGGCGCACTCAAATACACTATTAGTTTGTTCCTGGAATGGTGAGGATCTCGTAATGATAGGATGATGTGATGGCTCGTATCCATCAGTACACTTATTTTCATATTTTATGGATTTTTATATTTTAAAGATTTTTATAATGGTTTGTCTGAAGTATAATATCAAAAATAGTTTCAAATTAAATAGTTATAGCATATTTTAGTAATTACGAGTATCATCAAAAAATTTTAAATAGTTTATATGATATTTTCTATTTAAATATCACTGAAACATCCTTATTAATTATTTTTCTATGTAAATTTTATTAAAATGATTACAAACTTTTACAATGTGACTCTATGGTCATTTAGTACTCCTATTATTTTTACGTATTTTTCTGGAGTCATATCGACCGAGAACCTGCAAACCCACACCCCAAAGGTTTTGGACCAAAACTCATATTTTCGTAGATCAAACTCTAAAATAGACTTTATTTTCATGATCCTTGCGTCAATACGAACGCGTGACATTTTTTCTGGAATTTTTCGGAGTCATATTTGAAAAACAGTATTTTAATATTAAAATAGTAATATTTTATCTATTTTTAATTAATCTACTAATTACTTTTATCTTAATTATTTAACTTAATTACCTCTCTAATTCACTCATACCCATCAGCAGCCTCCCTATTTCTTAAACATGGTTACCTGTTTTAATTCCCCCCAATCGGATTCGCCCCCTTAAAACTACATCAAGTAGCTATTAATACTACTTAATATTATAATATTAATTGATTTATATTTAAACATCCAATGTATCTCTCTTCCCTCCTCACAACATGCAACACCTCGCAACCCCCGCTCCTCTTCGCCATCGCCGCGACCTTCTTGCCTCAGGTGGCCACCGCCCCAAGCTCCACCGGAGCACCCTCCGAGTTCGACAACCGCCGCCCCGCTGTACATCGTCGAAGCTCGACGAAACCTCGCCGAGACCCATCGACAGCCCGCACTCCCCTCTCGTTGTTTTCGCCGCCGCGGCCACCGCATCGCCATCATCGCCTGACCCCGACCGCAGCACTGCCCGTCGCAGTGCCTGTGAAACCCCGCTGATGCTTCAATGAACATTAATCCCAGAAATGCGGTGGGAATGCACAATAACTTCCATATTTTATACATATATACGTGTATAATTTATTAGGAGAAATTTTATTAAATTCATAACAAATTGTGTATATATCAGAAAAATACACGGAAAGCGTCAGAAAATCCAGCTCGACGCAATGGACGCATTGACGCTAATTTAAGTGTAAAAAGGCAAGTACATATTTTGCAGTAAATTTTCGAAGATAAAACCTATTTATGTTATTTTCTATTAAAAATTTATATCGTAAAATTTTCACGTACACTGACGTACGAAAAATATATATGTTTTAGTACTAGATAAGACATTCAATTTGACACTATGATGGAAGAATTCCGACGTACAGTTTTCTCTAAATAAATCTTTGAATATTTTGAGAAATCATTTTCTAATTATAAAATTAGTTTTTTGGCCATTTAAATTAAGAAAAATGCCCAATAATTATTTTAAAATTCTAAAATATATCGTTAGCCTTAGAGAAATATTTTCTGCTTAATTAAACCCATACGATTAGTTTTAGTTATTTCTGTGTGCATTTCTTAGAATAACTGCTTGTTTTAACATATTGTAAATGTAACGACCACTTTTCGTTGTACGTTGTTCGTGCACGTGCTTTTGGCCGTGCACGTGTTTATTTTAGACTTTGCATGTTTGTGAACACTTTCGTGTGATATGCCGTTGTGAACGTCTCTGAGAGTATTAAATAGTGGCACTAATTTGGAACGACGTTTCTCGAGTCGTTTTCCCACAATTTAATCTTATTCGATGAGACGTGGCGATTTTCACTTTTGACGGGAGACGTTTCTATTTTTAGTTTCGTCGTCCGACGTCAAAATTGAGATCCGTCATCTTAGTTAGCTCACTTTCATCGACACGAACACCCCGATATTTATTTTATAATTTTTGGAGTTCATTTGACCACTTTTATATTTTTAACAAGGTTTATAATATTTTTAATAATTACGTTTTAAATTAATTTCGGCCAAATAAAATTTATTTGAGTTTAAAACGTTTTAAAGAATTTTTGAGCCAATTTCCAGCTCATTTGGGCCCCACCTAAGCCATGGGTGAGTTGGAGTTGGTTAGATTTGAATTTTAAATTATTTTTAAACTCCTAATCTCATTAGGATTAGCCCTAGACCTAGTCAACCCATCTACACTATATAAACAACCTCTAGGAAGACCTATTTTCGCAAGAAAATAACCCTAGCCGCTTCCAAAATCAGAAAACCCCCTTGCGACGATTCGTCGCAACTCCGTTCAGCCGTCGCATGCGCACGACCGATGAATTTCGCCCCGTTCCCTCGGTCTGACCGAGGCCCCGCCCGCACCAAACTCCGCTCCGCACCCGCTGCAGCCACCGCTCGCATCTCCGTGTCCGACCGAGAGAATCTCTCGGTCTGACCGAGATATTTCGCCCCGCTCCGCACCGCACAGCCCCGCTTCGCAGCATCCGCACCGACCCGCTTCTGTCGCCCGCCTCCGCTCGTGTCTGACCGAGCGGGTCGCCCGCACCGACCAACGTTGCAACATTGCAACGTTGCAACGTTGCAACCCCCGCATCCAAGGCGCCCAACCGACCGCTCCCTCCGCACCGACCGAGAGCCCGACCACCGCACCGACCCCAAGCGCTGCACAGCCCCGTCCCTAGTGCCCGACCGATGGAATCCCCCGCACCGAGGCTGTACGACCGAGAGCCATTCGTCGCAACCCCGCACCCGTTGCACCACTTGCCACCGTGGGCCCCCCAAGTTCTCCAGAGGTATTGTGGTTCCCCCAAAGGTCCCTAGGACTACTGTGGGCCCCACCTAGGAGCTTTCTCTCCGACGATTTGCCGCGTACGACGTTGCGACATGTCGTAGCCCGTCGTCGCACGTGCTAGCTTTGGAATCTGGAACCGTTGCTCCGGTTGATGCTCTGAACTTTCCAGCGAGGAAACTAATTTGGAATCTGGACTTGGAGCGCGTTCTTGTTGGATATGGAAGACGTTAGTACACCCTTGTAGGGGATGTACGAGGGAATACGGACCTCGAATGTCGCGTACACGAAGTCGTGTGTAAAGGGAATATGTTCCCTTGCGGAGAGGATCTCTAGATTGATGGGAAAGTCGCATTATATATGCATAAGTGCATGCGACATATGGCTAATAGAGGGGTAATATCTTAAGCTTATGTTGTACCATGCATATGGTACAACTTAAGCTTATAATGTGCCATGTATCATGGTACACCTTAGTTAAATTGTTCCTAAGGAACAATTACTCCTAAAATAACTACCTTGGGGGCTATAAATAAGACCCAAGGGTAAGCCATTTCCTTACACTTTTGCATGGCATTCTTGCATGCATTTCATTCTAGCGAAGCTCTGCCGAAATCCTTCCTCTCTCTTTATCCAAGTTCTTAAATCTAAAAGTAGAGATTTAGATTGTGGATTTAGTAGCCTTACTCCGTTCGTGAGAAGACTCGATCCGTCGTGGCGAATCCGAAGGCAAAGTTCCGAGACTACCGTGCCGCATACGCAAGCGTAAGTCTCAACTTTATTTATCGATCCTAACTCTGTTTTGACAGGATCCCACATTGGTATCAGAGCCATACGGGTTCGCCCCGGTCAAACCGCCGCCCCGTCGAAACTATGAACGAGTCGTTGTCTTTTTCACGAATGGGTATCCTACCATTACGGATATGGTAGGAACGCTTCGTGACGGAGAGAACGCAGCGGTTGTTCTTTTCACGTTAGGGTCTTCTGTCATTACGGATATGGCAGGAACTCTCCGTGACGGGAAGAACCGACCGTTCATGTAGTATGTTATTTTTCATTTTTGGCACACGGCCATTAGAAAATAACTACTTTCTCGACGAACGGGTGCTTCATCGACGAACGGGTGCTTCACCGGAGAAGAAGGTGGTAGTTATTTCCATCGGGGAAGATGAATTTTGGTGCATGTGTACCATGGCCAAATGGGCCATGAAGGCCATGCACCCCCCTCCCCATGAGGAAGGGGTTGGCTACGGCCAATAACCACCACGGCCACCCCTCCGGCGGGGTGTGCGACAACCCCATTCAAAGGGGGTGGCCGGCCATGGCCAAAGGGGCCATGGCCGGCCAATGCCAAGCCATGGCCGGCCATGGCCAGGCCGGCAGTGGCCGGCCAAGGCCAGGCCGGCAATGGCCGGCCTGCCCGGCCCTGGCAGAGGCCAGGGCCGGCGCCCTGGCCACTGCCAGGGCCTGGCCGGCCCTGGCAGTGGCCAGGGCCTGCCTGCCGGCGCCCTGGCCACTGCCAGGGCCTGGCCGGCCCTGGCAGTGGCCAGGGCCTGCCTGCCGGCCTGCCGGCCCTAGCAGAGGCCAGGGCCGGCGCCCTGGCCTCGGCCAGGGCCTGGCCGGCCCTGGCAGAGGCCAGGGCCAATGCCCTGACCTCGGCCAGGGCCTGGTCGGCCCTGGCTGGCCTCAGCCAGGGCAGAGGCCCTGGCCGAGGGGCCAGGGCCCCTGGCCGGCCCTTGGCCAAGCCTCGGCCAGGGCAGAGGCCCTGGCCGGGAGAAGTTGCAGACCAAATAATTGGTCGACCAATTTGGTTGTTTTGGTCGACCAATCCGGCAGAAGGTCTTGGTCGATCGCGAACTTGCCGACTGACCCATACGGGGTGACAAAAGGCCTTGGTCAAACTCGAACGTGCCGACTAGCCCATACGGGGTGTATAAAGGCTCTACTCCTTGAAGATTAGCCGTAGTGCTCTACTTCATGCGAGATTAGCCGTAGTGCTCTACTCCTTGAAGATTAGCCGTAATGCTCTACTTCATGCGAGATTAGCCATGTCATTGTGCTCTACTCTACGGAGATTAGCCAATGTACTTATGACGTTGTGCTCTACTCTACGGAGATTAGCCAATGTATTTCAAATTTTTTGAAAAAGGTGTTTTCAAATAGGTTATGTCCCGTCCTTAATCGGGATAGCGCAATTTAGAATTCCAAGTCCTACCACGATCCGGCCATGGTTATCTAACCCATGGGTGTGTAGAACAGGTCTCGTGGCTTGGCAATTATTGCGCTAAAATTCTTTACGCAAACTCTCACCTATTCCATTTTGTAAGATATGTTTTTCAAAAATATTTTTCCGCTGCTGGTACCATACGTGTATCATTTCTGATTTCTTTTTACTTGAGATAAGTAAGAGGGATACTTTGAAAGTTACTTCTAGATGGTAGTTGGGAACGTAGTGAACTTCTCGATTCTAGAGTAACATTTCAACGCATCCAAGGAACTTATCAAGTGTTTAAAGAATCGAAACTTTATGCATAGAATTTTGATCGTGTTTTTCATTCTCTTTGCAGTTTTTTGATTCGAATATGTCTATCGCTTCTAAGAACATTGTCGCAGAGCTTAACAAAGGTGAAAAGCTCAACGACGACAATTATAAACTTTGGTCAATAAAAATCCAATATGTTTTGGAGGAGCAAGATGTGCTTGAAACACTCCAAAACATAATGGAAGAACTGAGTTAGGCAATACGACCCAACACAAGAGGGACCGGGAAGCTTATGAGACTTGGACTCGAAAGAACAAAATAGCACGTATTACGTTACTGTCTGCAATGGACAATGACATAATGCGTCTATTTCGGGAATTCGACCTAGCCAAAGACATATGGTCTGAGCTAGAAATAAAGTTTGGTGGAACTTCGGTTACCAAACTCCGCTCCTTAAATATTCAATTTGATTCGTACAAAATGCGGCGAGATCACTCTATGAAAAAGCATCTCCGCCACATGGCGAATCTCATATCTGAATTAAAGGATGCGGGTGTTACGCTGTCTGACGAACAGCAGATCCAAGCAGTCATTCGTTCACTCCCAGATAGCTGGGATAACATGAAAATGCACCTCACTCATAATGAGTGCATTAAAACTTTAAGCGATGTATCGAAACACCTCGAACTCGAGGAAGAGCGGATTCAAGCCGCAAAACCAAGTGCAGAAGTGCACATGGCCGCTAGTTCCTCACATGGAGGAAATAAGCGGAAGAATAAACGCTTAAGGTTTATGAACGAACGAAAGCAAGAACCGGAAACCTCAAAGAAGACTAAGAACAAAAAGTGGCAAAAGAATGTGCACTCAAAGAAGAAAAACTTGAAGAAGATCAAGTGCTTTAAGTGCAACAAGTACGGTCACTTCGCCCGTACGTGTACTGATGGAAGTGATAAGGTAACTTGTAGGGCTAGTTACATATGTGTTTCTAGTTCCGTGTTTCTTGCTGAATCTAACTATTTTTGGTTGATTGATTCAGGGGCCACAGACCACGTAGTGAAGGACAGAAGGTTCTTCGTAGAGTATCGAAAGATAACTCAAGGAACAAAGTGGATATACGTCGGCAACAACACTCGTGTTGAAGTCAAAGGCGTCGGAACATGCAAGCTAGTTCTCGACAACGGCCGGACTTTAATATTGCACGACGTCCTCTTTGCTCCAGATATTAGAAGGAATATCGTATCCGTGGTCATGTTAATGTCTTTAGATTATGAATGGAGGTTCTATAAACAAAAGGTTGACCTTGTTTGTAATAGTTCTTTAATTGGGTCGGGTAATGTTTGTAATGGATTAATTGTTTTAAACTCAATGTATGATGATTCTTCTTCTATAAATGAAAGTTTCCATTTGACAAATGCTTCTAACTCTGAATCTGAGATCATTTGTTGGCATGCAAGACTTGGTCATATTGGACCAACTAGAATGGATAGACTTGCCAAAAGTGGCTTGCTATCTAATGTTTCAAAAGTTGAAATGTCAACTTGCGAACATTGTCTTGTAGGGAAAACTTGTCGCAAGCCGTTTGGAACTGGCACAAGGGCCGAAGTTCCATTACAGCTTATCCATTCGGACATTTGCGGTCCAATGAATGTTAAGACAAGACGCGGGAAGTCCTATTTCATCACATTCATTGATGACTTCACCCGTTTCGGTCATATTTATTTGATTTCCCACAAATATGAAGCTTTATCTTGCTTCAAAAACTATATGAGTTTAGTGGAAAATCAACTAGATCGCAAGATAAAGGTCTTGCGAACCGATCGGGGTGGAGAATATCAATCAACGAGTTTTAAGGAACTCTGTGATGAAAAAGGCATAGTTCATCAAATAACTATGCCTTATACTCCGCAACAAAACAGTGTTGCGGAAAGAAGAAATAGGACATTGATGGAAATGGTCCGATCAATGATGTCTCAGGCAAATTTGCCCATCACCTTTTGGGGTGATGCATTATTGATGGCAGCATTCATCTTAAACCGTGTACCCTCGAAGTCGGTAAGTTCTACTCCTTATGAGTTGTGGAACAATAGAACTCCAGACTTAAGCATTCTAAAACCTTGGGGTTGTGCATCTTACGCACATTTATCCTCTCACAAATATGGCAAACTTGGGCCACGTGGGAGGAAGTGTATCTTCATCCGATACGCTGAAAACTCCAAAGGATATGTTTTCGTCAGTCAAGAGGACAATGGGGGTCTAATAGAATTCGAATCGAGGGATGTTGTCTTCTTGGAAAACGAGTTTCCAAGACAGGGTGAGATAAGTCAAGACTTATCCTTGTTTGAGACTTGGGATCAAGAAGGATCGGAACGTTCGAGTGGGAGAATTCTTGGTGAAGAAGAAAATACGTTTCAAACTTCACCAACGGATGATATGAACGATACCAATCCTATTCCGAGTGGGAGTGATATTATTCCAAGTGGGAGTGATGTCATTCCAAGTGGGAGTGATCAAACTCAAGCAAGACGTAGTAATCGAACGAGGCTAACACCTCTGAGATTTGAGGATGAATTTCCTCAAACATTCATGACATTACTACAAGATGATGACGAACCTGCAAATTTCAAACAGGCCGTCACATGCCCTGCTAAAGATAAATGGATAGCGGCAATTGAAGAAGAACTTCAATCCATGAAAACAAACCAAGTCTGGGACTTGGTTGATTTACCTAAGGGACGTAGAGCCATTGGGAACAAGTGGGTTCTCAAAATCAAGCATAAGGCTGATGGCTCTATCGAGAAATATAAAGCTCGCCTTGTTGCGAAAGGTTTCACGCAATAGGAAGGAATAGACTACGAAGAGACTTTCTCTCCTGTCGTGCGTTTTACCTCCATTCGCTTAATTCTGGCAATGGTGGCTTGTTTGGACCTCGAGTTACATCAGATGGATGTAAAGACTGCTTTTCTTAACGGAGAACTAGATTGGTCACGTGGCGATCTCGTGAATCGAGGCAAGGAAATTGGTCAGGTGATCAAAGCATACATACGACTAGGATATGAATCAGGAGAATCTACTGGGAACTCCTACGGTCGACCAACTAAAGATTAAGAACTAAGCGCTAAGACTTTCTAAGGAGCTAGACGGAAACGAAATGCGTTCAGCTTGGTCCGAAATCGATGAACCCAAGCGAACGACCAAAGGGAAATTCTAGAAGTCTAATATGGTCAGGGGTAGACATGAACCACTAAGGTAACTCCTATGGCGATCAAATCAATTGCTAAAAGGGAGTCTAACTACAATCAGGGGCCTCTAAATAGCAAGCACAGACGTCTAACTGAGTCTTCTTATCACCTAGTGTCCTAAGAAAACGACTAGACTCGGGCTTATGACTCGGATGTTGCAATTTATTTAATGGACATTCCGTTATTATCGTTGTTTCGTTGATTCGCAATTGCAAGACTGGACCTGCATGGGCCACCAACAAAACCTGTCACGCCCCGCTTCCCAAAAACGTGGAGGCGAAGCGTGAGAAGGTCCGCTCAGACTTGAAGCTACAAAGCTGCAAGTCCGATAAGCGTCAATCAAATTTAAAACTGCAGGTCCTTGCAACGTGAGCGAAACAAGATAATAATAATGAAATGAGACAAAAGAATAATCTCAGAATATCCATAAATATAAATTCCAACATCGCAGAAAAGCCACCAGGCTAAAAGAAAAAGAGACTAAAGGCCCAAACATGGCCAACAAAAGTACAAAGTACAAACGACGGTGCTACGCACCAATAACTAACAAAAGGCCTAAAACAAAATAAAGCTCAACAAAGACTCAAAGAATGGTCACCGGTGTCCACCAAAATCCTCCTCGGCAGTCATGGACTCAGACTCAGCGTCAGCAACACAACACGTACTCAGCAACGGTCTTTGGCTCAGGGTCTAACATGTGACACCCAAAAGAGCAAGGGGCACATGTCAGCAAGTCTACAAGAGACTTGTGCAAGGAAACTGAAGGTAGGTAAAAGTAAAGCAACCTAGCAGTTCTAGCATGATGCAATGCCATGGCAGTTAAAGTATGAGTGCAGCAGGTAAAGTAAAGTAAAGTAAAGTACGAGCATGGCATGGCATGGATGACAAGTATTACATGAATCATTCACAAGACAAGTACAAGACAAGGAAAGTAAGCACCTCGTGCACAGAGATTCCGTCTTCTGGCTAGAGGGTGGATCAGACCTCTCCTAAGCTCAGTTGACCGTTTATCCCTACCCCTCCACGTGTGTCGAGCCAGGGCCTTACCCCCGAACGGGAATGCTCGCTTCTGGAACACGAGCCAGGAAGTGTTTTACCTTGCTGGTCTAGGGGTGCACCTAGCCAGTCAAGGGAGTACAAGTACAAGTATTTGGTAGCGTGTGCTACGTTGCAACAATCAATTTGGATGACATGTATGATGCAATGCATGGCAGTTAAAAGTGCGTACGGATAAGGAAAGTAAACGTGACAGTTTAGTATGCATGAACAACAAGTTTAAAGGGTTGGATCTAGCTTCGTTGTCAAGCTAGATCAATTAGGTGACGGATCTAGTTTCGTTGTCAAACTAGATCAAGTAGGCGTCTAGCCAGCTATCATTTCACTGACTAGTCTCTTTTACGCTAGGAACAAGGAAGTGGCCTAAAAACATGGCCCTACACAAGAGTTGGCAAGTTTCACTTGCCTGCAAGCACGACGTCTGAGCACACCGTCCAATGAGTCCAAAAATCACAATTACTACGTGCACAAGTCCACCGGCCTACATCCGTTTTATTAATCTTGATTAGTGATTGATAAAAAATTTAAAATACTTTAAAATACTGATTTTTAGTCTTGATTAGCATGCAATTGGGTTGGGGGTCCTAGGGGTGCAAAACGTTACCTCAACACGACGCGAAAGCTACACCGGCGTCGGGTAGCGACGCCGGGGGTTGGAATAAGAGAACGCGCTCCAAGTCCTGATTCCAATATATATTCCTCGCTGGAAAATTCAGAGCTTCAACCGGGGCGACGGTTCCAGATTCCAAAGCTAGCACGTGCGACGACGGGCTACGACGTGCGACGACGTCGTACGTGGCAAGTCGCCAAAGAGAACGCACCTAGGTGGGGCCCACAATAGTCCTAGGGGCCTTTGGGGGACCCACAATACCTCTGGAGAACTTGGGGGGCCCACGGTGGCAAGCGGTGCGACGGATGCGGGGTTGCGACAAGTGGCTCTCGGTCGTACTCAGCCAATGCGGGGGATTCTATCGGTCGCTGCGAGAGAACGGGGCTATGCAGCGTTTTGGGTTGGTCGCAGCAGCGGGGGCGGGGATATCTCTCGGTCAGACCGGTCGGGAGCGTCGGTCGTGCGCTTGGATGCGGGGCGGGCGATGTTGCAACGTTGCAACGTCGCGATCGTCGGTCGCTGCGGGCGTGGCCTTCGGTCGGGCACGGAGCGGAGCGGGGCGACGAGGCGGGTCGATGCGGAGCGCTTGGATGCGAGGCGGATGCGGGCCAATCCCTCGGTCATACCGAGGGAACGGAGCGGTGGTCGCTACAGCGGTGCGGAGCGGCTAGGATGCGGGCGGGGGGCTTCGGTCAGAGCGGGGGAACGGGGCCGTTCCTTCGGTCGTGCGGTTGCTGAACGTCGCAACGTTGCGACGAATCGTCGCAACGTCCAATTTCAAGTTTGGAAGAGGCTAGGGCTAATTTCTTGCGAAAATAGGTCTTTCTAGGGGTTGCTTATATAGTGTAGATGGGTTGACTTGGTCTAGGGCTAAATCTAATAGGATTAGAAGTTTAAAATAATTTAAAATTTGAAATTCAACTTCTCCAACTCACCCTAGGATTTGACTTGGTCCAAATGAGCTGGAAATTGGCTCAAAAATTCTTTAAAACGTTTTAAACTCAAATAAATTTTATTTGGCCGAAAATAATTTAAAAATTAATTATTAAAAATAATATAAAACTTGTTAAAAATATTAAAGTGGTCAAATGAACTCCAAAAATTATAAAATAAATATCGGGGTGATCGTGATGACGAATGTGAGCTAACTAAGAAGACGGATCTCAAATTCGACGTCGGACGACGAAACTAAAAATAGAAACGTCTCCCGTCAAAAGTGAAAATCGTCACGTCTCATCGAGTAAGTTTAAATTGTGGAAAAACGACTCGAGAAGTGTCGTTCCAAGATAGTGCCACTATTTAATACTCTCAGAGACGTTCACAACGGCATATCACACAAAAGTGTTCACCAACAAACAAAGTCTAAAACAAACACGTGCACGGACAACGTGCAACGAAAAGTGGTCGTTACATCCTCCCCACCTTAGAATAAAGTCCGTCCTCGGACTTTCTAATATAGCTAGTCACTCTAGTAACTACCCCAATCAAGTCATATAATAATTCAACCAGGTATAGTCATTACAAGTGCTTATATATGCACTAAGTAGTCAAACATTAATACTACCAACACGTATATATATATATATCCACGTACGTATACACTTATACCTATTATAGCCAGTCAAATTCATACATGTATTTCAATCATATATAAACATACATCCCTTATATAACTACTACTCGCAAAACAACAGTTCAGATACTTATATAAGGATAGTCTCACACTTAGCCAATACAATCATTGCTCTACGTATAGATAGCTACCTATGCACAAACATCAAGTGTATACTACCCTCTAATATTTATCCAATACCAAACATCTCAAACATGTAGTCACTCCATACCATTTTAAATCAAGTTCCACTATATTTAATATATATATATATATTCATCACCACTGTAGTTTCACAATATATAGTCATGCAAATGCATGCAGATAGTTCACCATATATTCTCATCACATACGGTCCTATAACTGTATTTACGACACGCCACATATATCATGGTCATCAATTCTTATAACTAAGCACATACTTACCCGTGCATGGTGCACACCCATACACGCTAACTGTTCATTCACGTATACCAATCATATCATTATATAACTACCACACCTACACACCTAGTTTTAGCTAGTACACATACGTTCCCACAGGCAAGTCCTTAGTAAATAACTATACCACAAGACCAACACCTATAACTATATACTGGCGTAGCGACCCACAATCATGTGCGTAGCACAACCAGGCACAACCACTCCTATCACTATACATACATCAAACATTGCTATATTCAAACTTCAGACATACATTCAATATACTTAGAGTATACCCACTCAAGCTTGAGTGAGACTCAATACACATATCAGAATATTATATATACGTAACACGACATTTATACCCATACCGATACCACTCCATTATATATATACGTCTACCAATACAACCATATACATTCCATAAATCAATCACACTTAATATTTAGTCAGATAACACCCACATAGTTCAATCTAATTATATACCATAATAATAACATTACAGACATCAGCACCCACATATTTATAATACCCTCCCTAGTACAAACATTCACCGTATAGTCACACATAAATAATGTATATATTCACACCATAGCCTACTACCTATAATTAGTATACTAACACATTCACACATACATAATTAAGATGTGCAATAGTCGTGTATACCTCACGGTATGCACGCATGCAACATCCCGCAAGAGCAAGCAATTTCAATCAAATTTATACTCCTACTACCATATGTATATCACCCATATACTCAGGCAACAAAACATAACTACTTACGTCTAAACACAATACATACCCACATACGAGCACACACTCATACGTGCTAACATATAGATCACATAATAGGCCTACCCTCTTAACCATACGTACTCTTATTATTATCACTACTAACATACCCATAGCTTTACCAATCATTTTATTTCAACCATTATAAGTATCTCTTACTACATACACAACTTAGATATTTCAACGCTGACTCTTATATACACAATCATCCCTAGTATAGTATAGCTATCCACACAAAAATCTATAACTAATAACACACAACAACTTCATACTATCACGAATAACTCCGAGTATATATATATATATATATATCACTCAATAGGCAAACATCAATATACTATGGGGATTCTCAGTCAAGCCTACGTACACAACTTAGGTACGTGCACCACGACAACATCACAAGGGTCCAAGGGCCTACTAACAACTAAGAGTTGACACAGACATCGACGAGCACTAAAGTCTAAGCAACAAAGGGAGGTCGAGAGCGTGACGAGGGAATGGTCGATAAGCACGAGTTCAGATAGGACGAATACAAGGAGACAGCTTGGTTAGACGAAACATTGACTCGATGGTGGTGCTTAGGTTGGGGGAAAAAGGGGGTGTAGTGATGCTTACAAAGGATGGAGAAAAGAAAATAGGGTAAAAGGCACAAGCTAAAACACGCGAAATCTGAAAACTATTGTATCTCAAAAGTTGGAATCCTCATCTGTATAAAATATTTGAAGATCGATAAAGCGGGTTGTTCAAAATAAGTTTGAGTCAAATATTCATAGGAAGAGAAAATGTTTTATTGGTTTATATAAACTCATTGTAAAAGGGAAGTAAAATCATTTACGCGAATATCAAGGGCGAGATTTTAGAAAATTTATACGTCAGTAATGTAATATAATTTTGTCAAAAAGTTTTTGAAAGTCAAAGAATGAAATCAAGTAACGGAAGAATTTAAACTCATGTTAAATGCTTTCAAAACTTTTAGGCTATGGAAAATTTAAAATAACTAACATTGAAACTACTTTTTAGAGAACCAGGGTTTGCCTGAAATGAGAAACTGATTTACATAAGGTTCTCGATATACGAGCACAACAAGTCTGGCACAGATATAAAAGTAGTTGAAAGTATATATGGTGCATGGAAAAATAATATCGCTTAGTAGTAGAATTATCGAAATCGGATAGCAAGTCTTTAAAATCAAATCATGGAGGGTCTAAATCAGGAAGAGGCTATGAAAATAGTACTTTGCAAAAATCTGAAGTAGCGAAAACGACGAGCAAAGTCCAACTTGCTAAAAGCTGAAATTCCATGTGTCTTGAAAGTATATTAAAGTAAACACGACGCATCATTCGAATAACACAAATAAGAAAGGAAAATTATAAATCGATTTGGGCAAGGCTAAAGTATAGTTCAAAAAGAAATTAATATATGAAAGGAAATATGTATTTTCATAAGTACAAAAGTGTAGGCTGAAGAAGTATTATAAACTATTATTCAAAAATTTCGACAAAAGTTTTTTTTTTAAAATTTAAATCAACGAGGAGCATGAAGTATAAGTATGTATACATATTAAAATTTGAACACATTTAAAACTTAGGGGAAAAGGAAATCAAAAAGAAAATGCTTTCAGAAGGTTCAAGATTTGCAATGGCGATGTTTGAAAATTGACGATGATCGTCACGTGGCGATCTCGTGAATCGAGGCAAGGAAATTGGTCAGGTGATCAAAGCATACATACGACTAGGATATGAATCAGGAGAATCTCTGGGAACTCCTACGGTCGACCAACTAAAGATTAAGAACTAAGCGCTAAGACTTTCTAAGGAGCTAGACGGAAACGAAATGCGTTCAGCTTGGTCCGAAATCGATGAACCCAAGCGAAAGACCAAAGGGAAATTCTAGAAGTCTAATATGGTCAGGGGTAGACATGAACCACTAAGGTAACTCCTATGGCGATCAAATCAATTGCTAAAAGGGAGTCTAACTACAATCAGGGGCCTCTAAATAGCAAGCACAGACGTCTAACTGAGTCTTCTTATCACCTAGTGTCCTAAGAAAACGACTAGACTCGGGCTTATGACTCGGATGTTGCAATTTATTTAATGGACATTCCGTTATTATCGTTGTTTCGTTGATTCGCAATTGCAAGACTGGACCTGCATGGGCCACCAACAAAACCTGTCACGCCCCGCTTCCCAAAAACGTGGAGGCGAAGCGTGAGAAGGTCCGCTCAGACTTGAAGCTACAAAGCTGCAAGTCCGATAAGAGTCAATCAAATTTAAAACTGCAGGTCCTTGCAACGCGAGCGAAACAAGATAATAATAATGAAATGAGACAAAAGAATAATCTCAGAATATCCATAAATATAAATTCCAACATCGCAGAAAAGCCACCAGGCTAAAAGAAAAAGAGACTAAAGGCCCAAACATGGCCAACAAAAGTACAAAGTACAAACGACGGTGCTACGCACCAATAACTAACAAAAGGCCTAAAACAAAATAAAGCTCAACAAAGACTCAAAGAATGGTCACCGGTGTCCACCAAAATCCTCCTCGGCAGTCATGGACTCAGACTCAGCGTCAGCAACACAACACGTACTCAGCAACGGTCTTTGGCTCAGGGTCTAACATGTGACACCCAAAAGAGCAAGGGGCACATGTCAGCAAGTCTACAAGAGACTTGTGCAAGGAAACTGAAGGTAGGTAAAAGTAAAGCAACCTAGCAGTTCTAGCATGATGCAATGCCATGGCAGTTAAAGTATGAGTGCAGCAGGTAAAGTAAAGTAAAGTAAAGTACGAGCATGGCATGGCATGGATGACAAGTATTACATGAATCATTCACAAGACAAGTACAAGACAAGGAAAGTAAGCACCTCGTGCACAGAGATTCCGTCTTCTGGCTAGAGGGTGGATCAGACCTCTCCTAAGCTCAGTTGACCGTTTATCCCTACCCCTCCACGTGTGTCGAGCCAGGGCCTTACCCCCGAACGGGAATGCTCGCTTCTGGAACACGAGCCAGGAAGTTTTTTACCTTGCTGGTCTAGGGGTGCACCTAGCCAGTCAAGGGAGTACAAGTACAAGTATTTGGTAGCGTGTGCTACGTTGCAACAATCAATTTGGATGACATGTATGATGCAATGCATGGCAGTTAAAAGTGCGTACGGATAAGGAAAGTAAACGTGACAGTTTAGTATGCATGAACAACAAGTTTAAAGGGTTGGATCTAGCTTCGTTGTCAAGCTAGATCAATTAGGTGACGGATCTAGTTTCGTTGTCAAACTAGATCAAGTAGGCGTCTAGCCAGCTATCATTTCACTGACTAGTCTCTTTTACGCTAGGAACAAGGAAGTGGCCTAAAAACATGGCCCTACACAAGAGTTGGCAAGTTTCACTTGCCTGCAAGCACGACGTCTGAGCACACCGTCCAATGAGTCCAAAAATCACAATTACTACGTGCACAAGTCCACCGGCCTACATCCGTTTTATTAATCTTGATTAGTGATTGATAAAACATTTAAAATACTTTAAAATACTGATTTTTAGTCTTGATTAGCATGCAATTGGGTTGGGGGTCCTAGGGGTGCAAAACGTTACCTCAACACGACGCGAAAGCTACACCGGCGTCGGGTAGCGACGCCGGGGGTTGGAATAAGAGAACGCGCTCCAAGTCCTGATTCCAATATATATTCCTCGCTGGAAAATTCAGAGCTTCAACCGGGGCGACGGTTCCAGATTCCAAAGCTAGCACGTGCGACGACGGGCTACGACGTGCGACGACGTCGTACACGGCAAGTCGCCAAAGAGAACGCACCTAGGTGGGGCCCACAGTAGTCCTAGGGGCCTTTGGGGGACCCACAATACCTCTGGAGAACTTGGGGGGCCCACGGTGGCAAGCGGTGCGACGGATGCGGGGTTGCGACAAGTGGCTCTCGGTCGTACTCAGCCAATGCGGGGGATTCTATCGGTCGCTGCGAGAGAACGGGGCTGTGCAGCGTTTTGGGTCGGTCGCAGCAGCGGGGGCGGGGAGATCTCTCGGTCAGACCGGTCGGGAGCGTCGGTCGTGCGCTTGGATGCGGGGCGGGCGATGTTGCAACGTTGCAACGTCGCGATCGTCGGTCGCTGCGGGCGTGGCCTTCGGTCGGGCACGGAGCGGAGCGGGGCGACGAGGCGGGTCGATGCGGAGCGCTTGGATGCGAGGCGGATGCGGGCCAATCCCTCGGTCAGACCGAGGGAACGGAGCGGCGGTCGCTGCAGCGGTGCGGAGCGGCTAGGATGCGGGCGGGGGGCTTCGGTCAGAGCGGGGGAACGGGGCCGTTTCCTTCGGTCGTGCGGTTGCTGAACGTCGCAACGTTGCGACGAATCGTCGCAACGTCCAATTTCAAGTTTGGAAGAGGCTAGGGCTAATTTCTTGCGAAAATAGGTCTTTCTAGGGGTTGCTTATATAGTGTAGATGGGTTGACTTGGTCTAGGGCTAAATCTAATAGGATTAGAAGTTTAAAATAATTTAAAATTTGAAATTCAACTTCTCCAACTCACCCTAGGATTTGACTTGGTCCAAATGAGCTGGAAATTGGCTAAAAAATTCTTTAAAACGTTTTAAACTCAAATAAATTTTATTTGGCCGAAAATAATTTAAAAATTAATTATTAAAAATAATATAAAACTTGTTAAAAATATTAAAGTGGTCAAATGAACTCCAAAAATTATAAAATAAATATCGGGGTGATCGTGATGACGAATGTGAGCTAACTAAGAAGACGGATCTCAAATTTGACGTCGGACGACGAAACTAAAAATAGAAACGTCTCCCGTCAAAAGTGAAAATCGTCACGTCTCATCGAGTAAGTTTAAATTGTGGAAAAACGACTCGAGAAGTGTCGTTCCAAGATAGTGCCACTATTTAATACTCTCAGAGACGTTCACAACGGCATATCACACAAAAGTGTTCACCAACAAACAAAGTCTAAAACAAACACGTGCACGGACAACGTACAACGAAAAGTGGTCGTTACAGACAAGTCCCTTTTTGTACCCCTTTTTGTACTTCTTGGACTTATCGAATTTTGGCGCCTTCCACTTCTCCTTTTGCTTGTTGAGAGGACACTCCGCTTTCATGTGTCCTGGCTTATTGCACTTGAAACACAAAGGAGAGGAAGAGGCGTTAGAAGAACCAAATTTAGCTTTGTTCTTATAGTTACCTTTTCGGAAGAAACGGTTGAACTTCTTGGCCATGAGAGCCATGGACTCCAAGTCTAACTCGTTTTCCGAGTCTTCATCATCGGTTGATGTGGATGTGGATGGAGCGGCCTTGAAAGCAATAGCCTTCTTCTTTGGCTCGTCTTGTTTTAGATATGACTTCATCTTTTCCTGCAATTTGAGTTTGCTATCCTTGCGTACCTCGTATGACATTAAAGTACCCATTAGTTGAACTACGGTGTACTTATTCATGTCATTACCTTCCTCGATGGCGAAGGTACGCTTTTCCCAAGAAGAAGGAAGTCCTTCGATAAGCTTCGAACACTTCTCCTTTTGGGTGTAGGATTTGCCGAGAGCCTCTAACTAGTTTATGATGTCGACGAAGCGAGCGTAATACTCCTTCATCTTCTCGCCCTGTTGCATATGAAACATTTCGTAATCTTTGTTTACAACTACGAGTTTAGAGTCTCTTACCCTACTCGTCCCTTCATGTAGAATGAGGAGGGAGTTCCAAATTTGATATGCACTCTTACATGTGCATATCTTATTGAAGTCCTCTGGCTCCAACGCGCATTGCAAGGCGTTCATTGCCTTGGCATTGCTTACCTCCGCGGCGACCTCCGCGGTTGTCCATTTCTCGAAGTCTTCTTCTTCGGGCTCGATGTATTCCTTCATTGTGGTCCTCCATAGAGATGCACTCCGGAGGAAAGTTTCCATCCGGCATTTCCAGTACCCGTAGTTGGTACCGTTGAAGAATGGAGGCCTCGTAGAGGAATGTCCTTCCATCACCGAAGACGCTCCTTCACGGTTCCTGAAGGTGCCATAGTCGGAAGGTGGACGCACGGTCTTGTTGTCGTTGGCAGACATAGCTAAGTATCTGGCTCTGATACCAAATGTAATGCCCTACAAGCTACTGCACAAGTACTAGAGGGGGGGGGGGGGGGGTGAATAGTACTTTAAAAATAACAAGGAGTATAATTCCTAATTATAATGCAAAAAACTACCAAATCAATTTGCGGAAGCTTAAATTGAATGACAACACAAAATTAACAATGCTAACAAGAGATGTTACTGGGTTCGGATCCACCCAAGTCTCTCCGACTTGTTCCCGGTGATCCTACGTCCCAACCACCCGGATCCCCTCCGGATACTTGAGTTAGAAACCATAACTCAAGATTTCCACTATGAAATACTTGTGAAAATCCTCCACAAGTCAAATCATACAAAATGTAATATGTGACTCCCACAACCCGGGATCACAACCACACTCTCACAACCGAGAGTGAAACTTACAAATCAAATATGAAATGAAATAAGAAAACTTCTTACCGAACAAAATACATATGCCTTGAGTATTGCTTACGAATTAGGGCAAGGATGATTTTGTGGAAGAAGTGGCACCAAACCCTAGCTCCAAGATGTAGATCAGCGATGGAGAGCTTTGGGGATGTTGGTGACCTAGAATCAAGCACTTGGCTTGGAAGGCTTCACACTCAATGAATCTCTCTTTGGAAGTAAGAGTGAGGAGAGATTATTGAATGGAATGAATGAGCTTTGAATGAGCTTGGAATGAATTCTCTTGATCTCTAAACTTGCAATAATATCAGCCTTGGCAGCAATGAATGCAGCCCATCAAGTATATATAGGATAGAGGAGAGAGAGAAAGAAATTCGAGTCATTAAATGCTCCAACGGCTCTTTTCTGAACCCAACTAGTCGGTCAAGAAACAACCACCGACCGACTAGTTCATCAACTAGTCGGTCGGTCAATTAACGTAAACCGACTAATGAGTAAACTGAGAAAAGATCAAAGTACAGACTAAGGAACTAGTCGGTCTAAGAAGAGTAGCTGACCGACTAGTTTCATAACTAGTCGGTCGGTTACTCAACGTGGACCGACTAACAGATAAAACTGAAGTCTGAGAAGAATTAGACTTATTCGGTCCAAGAACAAATGTTGACCGACTAATTCACCAACTAGTCGGTCACCAAATGAACATAGACCGACTAACAATAAACAGTAAGTATGGTGAAAAATTTGGCATGTACAGTAAACTAAACTAGTCGGTCTAAGAAGGAAAGTTGACCGACTAGTTCATCAACTAGTCGGTCGATCAATGAACACAGACCGACTAATGATAAACAGTAGCTTAGGTTCAAATGTGCATGTTCAGGGAAAGCTCAACTAGTCGGTCACAGAAGCATCACTGACCGACTAGTTCACAAACTAGTCGGTCGGGGAGTCAACTTAGACCGACTAACTGTAAACAGTAAAGAGCTAAGAATTAACTGACTGAAACTAGTCGGTCCAAGAAGCTTGGCTGACCGACTAGATCACCATCTAGTCGGTCAGTTCTTCTTCTTGAACCAACTAACATGCACAAGAAGTCGTGAAACGAAGCGCGATGCTTCGGGAAGGATTGTATGGACTTCTACTAAGATCCTAGAGCTAAGATATGAGCGTTATGAAGAATTAAAACGTAAGACCTACTCAAGGCTTAACATTCTACGAAAGAAGCTTAAAGACTATAAATTAAACTTGACGATACCGTCTTCAATAGCTTCAATCGAATCTTCATGACTTCTAAATAGGTCCATAAGCTTCAACGAAGCTTTAGGCATATGATCACGTGCTTTGAGAAGTCTTGAGACGTCGTAATAGATATTCATGTGAATTTGGCGACGATCTCCATAACTGCGCTCACAAAGTGTTAGTTCATATTATATTTATGTTTGTTCATCATCCAAAACCAAATCCGGGGAGTCCAATATCCAACACTTCTTTCTCTCTCTCAAGAGACATATATAAAGAAAGTTTTAGAACGGTTTAATATGCAGGACTGCAAGCCAATTGATACTCCAATAAGCAAAGGCGAGGGTCTATGTTTGGAAATGTGTCCCAAAGATCCAAAAGAAAAGAAAGCTATGGAAAAGGTTCCATACTCCAGTGCTGTCGGGAGTCTGATGTACGCCATGATGTGTACCAGACCGGACATTTGCTATGCTGTTGGTATGGTAAGCCGTTACCAATCCAACCCAGGACAGGCACACTGGAAAGCGGTGAAGAGGATATTAAGATACCTCAAAGGGACTGCGGACTATGCGTTATGCTATCAAGGCAATACCTTGAGACTCGAAGGCTATACCGATGCTGATTGGGCGGGTGATCTCGACGAGCGAAGATCTACCTCAGGCTTTGTTTACTTGCTCGGGAATGGTGCAATATCCTGGAGCAGCAAGAAGCAAACCTGCATCGCCCTATCAACCATGGAAGCCGAATTTGTAGTATTCAGCATGGCGGTCCAAGAAGCTGTTTGGCTTAGGAAATTCTTAGACAGGCTAATGGATGCCACTGACTCGAGCACTGTTCCTATATACAGTGATAGTCAAGCCTCGATTGCCTATGTCAAAGATCCTAAATTTCATTGTAAGACCAAACACATTGATATTCGATTCAAGTTTGCGAAGGACTATGACAAACGGAAGGAAGTAGACATAGGATACATATCCACGCATGAGATGATAGCGGATCCCCTTACTAAGGCGATCCCCAAAGATGTGTTTTTCAAACACTTATCATCTATGGGAATGCGTAGGTGCTGAGCTGTATCATGTAATATTTCCCATGTCTATAGAAGATCAAAGTTTAATTTGCATACAAGTTTCTTACAAATGATTTTATATACATTTGTGTTTAAGTCTCAGCTATTTTATTGTGTGTATGTCGGACAGATTAAGGTTGGCTCTCTCACATGAGCAACCGTCTTATCTTATCAGATGGATAAGATAGAGATGAGACTAGTTTAAAGTCAAAATCAGACAAATGATTTAGAGTCGTGACTTAAACAAGATATTCGAATGAAAGATCTGCATCATATGGATGCTTACAAAAGATCTGAGATCTGTATCACAAGGATATTTGAAAGAGATCTCATAGGATTTTTTAAATCCTATCTGTCTTATGCAGGATGAGAGTCCGGGAATATTTCATGAGTAGTAAGGGGACTCAAAAGATAGGCACTGTGGTGTCTGATCTTTCATCCGTACAACATCATTAAGACATACTCTCCCTGGGAAAGGAGTGATGTTGTAATACTTGTTCATACCACGTATGCATTTCGACCACTGAGTTAGTAGCAATAGTGTTTGCTATTATGTGAGACTCAAAGGCCATATGGGTCTTAACTCTTACCCTCAAGGACTCCAATTGGTTCCTTTAGATTTGACGAAATGATCGCTATCTTAGCGTGTTACTTATGGGCTATGATAATTCGGCTCGGCGGGGCACGTTAGAAAAGCGAGTCTAGTCAAGATCAGAAGGTTCGCAAGAAGAGGAAGATTGATTTCATATTCGCATTTGGACTTTAATGATTCAAAGCTGGCCAGCCAATTGTAATCCAGATGGGATTCAATTGTTGAATATATAGTATAAGAAATGTGAAGAAATAATCTAGGGTAAAGCATGCGTTGAACTACTCAACTTTGCACCTTCGAGGTCGTTGTGTATCTCTAACAAGTGCACAACAACAGACTCTACGCGCATGACGGTCGCACGGTCTATTTCTCGGTATGATAGATGAAAGAACTAAGAGAAAGATGTTCTCTTACAATCCCCTCAAGTGTGAGTGGGAGATGTTGGATATGGAAGACGTTTGTACACCCTTGTAGGGGATGTACGAGGGAATACGGACCTCGAATGTCACGCCCCGCTTCCCATTATACTTGGGGCGAGGACGTGAACGGGCCCGCTTGGGCTGGAGCGGCGAAACTCCAACCCAATAAGCGTCTGTGGGAAACCGTAAACAGGTTCTTGCTTGCGAATATTCGGAACAACAAAATAATGTCATCATTATACTTTCACTTTTCCAGATTACAAGTACACAAAAATTAGAAGGCCTAGCATGGCCATTACAACAGTTACAAGGAAATTAAAATACACCTGAAAATAAATACAACAATTATTAAAATTTAGCAAGCTGCGCAGTGTCCGTCGTCTTCAGTAGTGGATCTCGTGCTCTTGGTTCTCTTGGTCACCTTCTTCAATCTCCAAGTGAACTTCACTGTGAACTCTGCTCAAAACCTAACGTATATTTCACAAACAAGGAAATATACGTCAGCGAGGGTCGCTCGGCAAGATTTAAAAACGTTAGTAATAAATGACCCTCGGCAAGGTGATAATATAGTTTTCAAAACTTAAGGAGATGAGAAGCACAATATCATTTCAACAAGTTGAAACATAGAATCGGAAGGGCACATGTGAGTGTAAGCAATGGGTAATGTGCAAAGTAGTGAGCAGGCGAAGTGTAGTGTGCGAGTAGCAAACACAGCAAGGTGTAGTGTGTAAGGTAACTAGCATGGCAAGTGTAGTGTGCACAGCAAAAGTAGTGACAAGTGTAGTATGTACAGCAAAAGTGGTGACAAGTGTAGTGTGTACAGCAATAGTCAATCGTGACAATAATTTTAGCAGTTTACAATGTAGCATCAGCCGAGGTAAAGAGAAGGGTGCATCAATCAATCAATCAATCTCCTATCTAGTGACAAAGCCCAGTGTCCGAGGGGGAGGTGACCAACATCACACCCAAGCCAACGGGAGCTACCCGTGACTCTCTACTCACCGACCCGGCCAGGTGTCGGTCAAGTTCACCAATCGGGTGCAATCCAGCTTTCCAGCCTCTACTACACTAGACTACCCCACCCAAGTGTCCATAAGTCAACCTGTAGTTTAATGTTTGCCGAGTGGCAAAACATTCCGTAAATGCCCCGCGGGCCCAATATCCATATTGCCTGACGGCCCATTAGTCCGTAATTGCCCAAAGGCACAATAGTCCGTAAATGCCCGAAGGCCCAATACCACATTCCAATAGAGGTGGACAATTCAAAATATATCTGGCGACACAAATAGTAGTACTACAAGCAATAAGAGCAATGTGCGTTTTAAAGATGACAGCGCATTCTTATACTTTAAAATTAGTAGGGGATCAATACTTTAACCTTCGAAACTTTGTAGAAAATAATATACCTTCAAGGGGTAAATACCTGCGCCTTTGAAAAGTATGAAGAAAGTAAAATACTTGCAAGAGGTAAGTACTTGCCGGTGATAAAACTTGTGCCTTTGAAAACAGTCGTAGGAAACGGTAAACTTGTAAAGGACAAATACTTGCGCCTTTGAAAGATTAGCAGAAGATAATATATTGGTAAGGGGTGTATACTTGCACCCTGAAAATCTGTAGAAAATAGTATACTTGCAAAGGGTAAATACTTGCCTGAAGCGACGCGAGTTTTGGGTGTCCCAGGTGCCGGTGGTCTCGATGGTGAGCGTGGAGGTCGGAGGTGTGCTTCGACAGTGGGGGCGTCACCACGGCTGAGGGAGCGGTGGATGGCGGATTCGCCATGAAGAAGACTGGGCGGCGTGAAGGGGAGGCTTGGGCTTCTGAGATAGCTGTCGGAGGGCGGCGTGGGCCTCGAACGGAGACGGACGGCGCTGCGGCTTCGGTGATGGTCAGAAGAGCACGGGGTCGAACGTCGTCGTGGCTGAGGCGGTGCGTCGCCGGGCTTCCGACGAAGGGGAGGGAGCTCTGCTTCGAACAGGGGAAGAGGAGGAGGTAGCGGCCGGTGATGGACTGGTCGGGGGCTGAGGGACGCACGGAGTCCCGTTGAAGGCGGACTGCCGTGGGCGGGCGCTCGAGGCGAGTTCATCGGAGCCGTCGAGGGAGGAAGGTGGCCGTGTGGTCGGAAGCACAGATGTGAGCCTCGGGGTTGGGTTTAAGGAGGAGGAGAGGAGAAGACGGGAGATGGGCTTGGGATGCGTAGAACGAGAAGAGTTTTCTTTCTCTATTTTTTTGTGTGCCTCGCATGGAGTTTCTTTTGTAGGGGAGAGGGAAAGAGATTGTCCTGGGTTTTTAATAGGGAAAAGTTTGAGGATGAGGAATGAGTTTTGTTGGGGGAAATGACAGGCTGGGGTTGCGTATGTTATGGGGTTATAGAAGGAAGTGCTTATAATAGGAAAGTTTGAGGCTGAGGCAGAAAATGAAACGGATAGAATCTAATTTAAAATATTTGAGAGTAGAGTTTAATTGTCATAAGTTATAGCAATGGTCTCCACGGGCTTGTATGGTAAGAATTTAGAATTATTATCAATAGGTTTAATAGGTTTAAATCAAGGGAATAATGACTAATCAATAGGTTAAATGGATTTTAAAATGGTAAGTTTTGAAAGGAAGAATTAATAGGTTCTATTAGGAGAATCAATAGGTTTTAATTGGAACTAATGAGGAAGGTTTTCAAACGTTAAAAAACTTAAATTCGAATTTGAATTTGAAAACTTATAAAAAGTTTCAAGAGAATTTGCTAAAAGCTAATAATGACAAAATCATGTTAAAATAATTAAAGCCAATACTTATAAGGCCAGCAACAAGTACGGGTACGGGTCAGATACGTCCAACAACGAATACGGGAAAAATACACGAGAGCAATACGGATAAAACGTAACGATAAAAACTGGTCGTTACATCGAACGTCGCGTACACGAAGTCATGTGCAAAGGGAATATGTTCCCTTGCGGAGAGGATCTCTAGATTGATGGGAAAGTCGCATTATATATGCATAAGTGCATGCGACATATGGCTAATAGAGGGGTAATATCTTAAGCTTATGTTGTACCATGCATATGGTACAACTTAAGCTTATAATGTGCCATGTATCATGGTACACCTTAGTTAAATTGTTCCTAAGGAACAATTACTCCTAAAATAACTACCTTGGGGGCTATAAATAAGACCCAAGGGTATGCCATTTCCTTACACTTTTGCATGGCATTCTTGCATGCATTTCATTCTAGCGAAGCTCTGCCGAAATCCTTCCTCTCTCTTTATCCAAGTTCTTAAATCTAAAAGTAGAGATTTAGATTGTGGATTTAGTAGCCTTACTCCGTTCGCGAGAAGACTCGATCCGTCGTGGCGAATCCGAAGGCAAAGTTCCGAGACTACCGTGCCGCATACGTAAGCGTAAGTCTCAACTTTATTTATCGATCCTAACTCTGTTTTGACAGGATCCCACAGTTCTCTTATTCCAACCCCCGGCGTCGCTACCCGACGCCGGTGTAGCTTTCGCGTCGTGTTGAGGTAACGCTTTGCACCCCTAGGACCCCCAACCCATTGCCTGTTAATCAAGACTAAAATTGATGTTTTTAAAATGTTTTAAATGTTTTAAATTCACTAATCAAGATTAATAATATGGACTTTAGGCCGGTGGACTTGTGCACGTAGGATAATTGTGATTTTTGGACTCATTGGACGGTGTGCTCAGACGTCGTACTTACAGGCAAGTGAAACTTGCCAACTCTTGTGTAGGGTCATGTTTTTAGGCCACTTCCTTATTTTCTGCGTAAAAGAGGCTAGTCAGTGAAATGATAGCTGGCTAGACGCCTACTTGATCTAGTTTGACAACGAAACTAGATCCATCACCTAAATGGATCTAGCTTGACAACGAAGCTAGATCCAACTCTTTAAACTTGTTGTTCATGCATACTAAACTGCCACGTTTACTTTTCTTATCTGTACGCACTTTTAACTGCCATGCATTGCATCTTACATGTCATCCCAGTTGATTGTTGCATTCGTAGCACACGCTACAATACTTGTACTCCTTGAATACTACTTCCGGGGAAACAGGCCTTATGTGTTGGTCAAAAGCCAATGCCCGGTTTCCTGGTCTGGCTAGGTGCACCCCTATGCCATACTTGTTAAAAACACTTCCTGGCTCGTGATCCAGAAGCGAGCATTCCAAGTTCGGGGGTAAGGCCCTGGCTCGATACACGTGGAGGGGTAGGGATAAACGGTCACCTGAGCTTAGGAGTGGCCTGATCAGCCCTCTAGCCAGAAGACGGAATCTCTGTGCACGAGGTGCTTACTTTCCTTGTCTTGTACTTGTCTTGTGAATGATTCATGTAATACTTGTCATCCATGCCATGTTTAAATGCCATGCTCGTACTTTACTTTACGTTACTTTACTTTACCTGTTGCACTCATACTTTAACTGCCATGTCATCGCATTCATGCTAGAACTGCTAGGTTGCTTTACTTTTGCCTACTTTAAGTTTCCTTGCACAAGTGTCTTGTAGACTTGCTGACATGTGCCCTTTGCTCTTTTGAGTGTCACATGTTAGACCTGAGCCAGAGACCGTTGCTGTGTACGTGATGTGTTGCTGACGCTGAGCCTGAGTCCATGTCTGCCTAGGAGGAGTTTTGTGGATGCCAGTGATCTTTTTTGGTGACCTTGCTGAGCTTTCTTTTGTTTTAGGTTTGTTGTTAGTTGTTGGTGTGTGTCACCTTGTTTTGTACGATGTACTTTTGTTGGCCATGTTTGGGCCTTTAGACTCTCTTTTATTTCAGCCTGGTGGCTTTTCTGCGATGTTAGAATTTATATTTATGGATATTCTGAGATTATTCTTTTGTCTCATTTCATTATTATTATCTTGTTTCGCTCGCGTTGCAAGGACCTGCAGTTTTAAATTTGATTGACGCTTATCGGACTTGCAGCTTTGTAGCTTCAAGTCTGAGCGGACCTTCTCACGCTTCGCCTCCATTTTTTTGGGAAGCGGGGCGTGATAGGTTTTGTTGGTGGCCCATACAGGTCCAGTCTTGCAACTGCGAATTAACGGAACAACGATAATAACGGAATGTCCATTAAATAAATTGCAACATCCGAATAATAAGACCTGAGTCTAGTCGTTTTCTTATGACACTAGGTGGTAAGAAGACATAGTTAGACGTCTGTGCTTGCTAGTTAGATGCCCCTGATTGTTAGTTAGACTCCCTTCTAGCAATTGATTTAATTGTCGTAGGAGTTACCTTAGTGGTCCTTGTTTACCCCTGACCATATTAGACTTCTAGAATTTCCTTTAGTCGTTCGCTTGGGTTCATCGATCTCGGACCAAGCTGAACGCATTTCTTTACCGTCTAACCTTTAGAAGTCTTAGCGCTTAGTTTTTAATCTTTAGTTGGTCGACCGTAGGAGTTTCCGTAGACTTTCCTGATTCATATCCTAGGCGTATGTATGCTTTGATCACCTGACCAATTTCCTTGCCTCGATTCACGAGATCACCTCATGACGATCGTCGTCAATTTTCAAACATCTCCATTACAAATCTTGAACCTTCTGAAAGTATTTTTCAATCTTCTCTTCCACTAAGTTTAACTTTGTTCAAAATTTTAATATACTTATACTTCATACTCCTTCATTGATTTAAATTTTTAAAACATTGTCGGAATTTTTGAATACTAGCTTATAGTATTTTCCCAGCCTATGTTTTTCGTACTTATGCAAATGCGTCGTCCATTCATATATTAATTTTATTCTGAATCGTACTCTTATTCAACTTGTAATTTTCCCTCCTGATTTATGCCATTCATATACTTTTCAAGACACATGGAATTTCAGCTTTCAGCAAGTTGGTTTTTGCTCGTCGTTCTCGCTATTTCAGATGTTTGCAAAATTACTATTTTCATAACCACTTCCTGATTTAGACCCTCCATGATTTGATTTTAAAGACTTGCTATTCGATCTTGATAATTCTTATACTAAGTCATTATTATTTTTCCGTGCACCATACATACTTTCAATTATTTTTATATCCGTACCAGACTTGTTGTGCTCGTATATTAAGAACCTTGTGTAAATCGGTTTTTCATTTTTGGCAAACCCTGGTTCTCTAAAAAAAGTTTCAATATTGATTTTCCATAGCCTAAAAGTTTTGAAAACATTCAACATGAGTTTAAATTCTTCCGTTACTTGATTTCATTCTTTGACTTTCAAAAACTTTTGACAACATTATATTAAATTACTGACGGATAGAATTTTCTAAACCATGTCCTTAATATTCGTGTAAATAATTTTACTTCCTTTTAAAATTTTTAACCAATAGACCATTTTCTATTATTTTGAATATTCGACTCAGACTTATTTTGAACAACTCATTTTATCGATCTCCAAATATTTCTTTTCAGACTGGGATTTCAACTTTTGAAGAACGACAGTTTTCAAAATCCACGTATTTTAGCTTATGCTATTCACCCTATTTTCTTTTCTGTATCCTATTTAAGCATCACTACATCTCCCTTTCCTCTACCTAAACATTCATCATTGAATCACAGTTTTCCCTAACCAAGCTGTCTCCTTGTATTCGTCCTATCTGAACTCGTGCTTATCGATCCTTCCCTCGGCACGCTTTCAACCTCCCTCTATTGCTTAGGCTTAGGTGCCCGTCATGTCTGTGTCAACTCTAAGTTGTTAGTAGACCTTGGACCTTGTGAGGTAGTCGTTGTGCACGTACCTAAGTTGTGTACGTGGGCTTGAACGAGTATACCCCCCATAGTGTATTGATGCTTGCCTATTGTGTGATATATATATATATATATATACTCGGAGTTATTCGTAATATTACGAAGTTGCTTGGGTGTTAATATTTATAGAATTGTGAGTGGATAGCTATACCATACTAGGGATGCCTGTGTATATAGGAGTTAGCGTTGAAATATCTAAGTCGTGTATGTAGTAAGAGATACTTGTAATGGTTGAAATAAAATGATCGTTAAAGCTATGTGTATGTTAGGAGTGATGATAATAGGTGTACGTATAGATAAGTGAGTAGGCCTATTGAGTGACCTATATGTTAGCACGTATGAGTATGTGCTCGTATGTGGATATGTATTGTGCTTAGACGTAGGAAGTTATGTTTCGTTGCATGAGTATATAAGTGATATACATATGGTAGTAGGGTTATAATTTTGATTGGTATTGTTTGCTTTCGCGGGATGTTGCATGCGTGCATACCGTGAGGTATACACGACTATTGCACACCTTAATTATGTATGTATAGGTGTATTAGTATACTAATTATAGGTAGTAGGCTATGGTGTGAATATATATATATGTTACATGTGTGTGTGACTATACGATGTATGCGTATGTATTAAGGAGTGTATTATAAATATATGTGTGCTGATGTCTGTATTACTATTATTATGGTATATAAATTGATTTAACTATGTGGGTGTTACCTGACTAAACATTAAGTGTGATTGACTTATGGAATGTATATGGTGGTATTGGTAGACGTATAAATTATGGAGTGGTATTGGTATAGGTATGAATGCCGTGTTACGTATGTAGAATATTCTGATATATGTACTGAGTCTCACTCAAGCTTGAGTGGGTATACTCTAAGTATATTGAATGTATGTTTGTAGTTTGAATATAGCAATGTTTGATGTATGTATAGTGATAGGAGTGTTTGTGCCTGGTTGTGCTACGCACATGATTTTGGGTCGCTACGCCAGTATATAGTTATAGGTGCTGGTCTTGTGGTATAGTTATTTACTAAGGACTTGTTGTGTGAACGTATGTGTACTAGCTAAACTAGGTGTGTAGATGTACTGGTGGATATATGATGGTATGATTGGTGTATGTAAATGAAATGTTAGCGTGTATGGGTGTGCACCATGCACGGGTAAGTATGTGCTTAGCTATAGTTATTGGTGACTATGATATATGTGGCGTGTCGTAAATACAGTTATAGGACCATACGTGATGTGAATATATGGTGAACTATTTGCATGTATTTGAATGACTATATATTGTGAACCGATAGTGGTAATGAATGTATATATATATAGTGAAACTGGATTTAATTATGGTATGGTGTGACTACATGTGTTGATGTGTGGTATGGAATGTACACTAGGAAATATTAGAGGGTAGTATACCCTTGATGTTTGTGCATAGGTAGCTATCTATATGTAGAGCAATGATCGTATTTGCTAAGTGTGACACTATCCTTATATGAGTATCTGAAATATTGTTTTGTGATTAGGTGGGTAGTAGTTATATAAGGGATGCATGCTTATATATATGATTGAAATACGTGTATAAGTTTGACTGACTATAATAAGTATAAGTATATGACGTACGTGAATGTATATACGTGTTGGTAGTGTTAATGTTTGACTACCTAGTGCATATATAAGCACTTGTAATGACTATACCTGGTTGAATTATTATATGACTTGATTGGGGTAGTTACTAGAGCGACTAGCTATATTAGAAAGTCCGAGGACGAACTTTATTCTAAGGTGGGGAGGATGTAACGACCACTTTTCGTTGTACGTTGTTCGTGCACGTGCTTTTGGCCGTGCACGTGTTTATTTTAGACTTTGCTTGTTTGTGAACACTTTCGTGTGATATGCCGTTGTGAACGTCTCTGAGAGTATTAAATAGTGGCACTAATTTGGAACGACGTTTCTCGAGTCGTTTTCCCACAATTTAATCTTATTCGATGAGACGTGGCGATTTTCACTTTTGACGGGAGACGTTTCTATTTTTCGTTTCGTCGTCCGACGTCAAAATTGAGATCCGTCTTCTTAGTTAGCTCACTTTCATCGACACGAACACCCCGATATTTATTTTATAATTTTTGGAGTTCATTTGACCACTTTTATATTTTTAACAAGGTTTATAATATTTTTAATAATTACGTTTTAAATTAATTTCGGCCAAATAAAATTTATTTGAGTTTAAAACGTTTTAAAGAATTTTTGAGCCAATTTCCAGCTCATTTGGGCCCCACCTAAGCCTTGGGTGAGTTGGAGTTGGTTAGATTTGAATTTTAAATTATTTTTAAACTCCTAATCTCATTAGGATTAGCCATAGACCTAGTCAACCCATCTACACTATATAAACAACCTCTAGGAAGACCTATTTTCGCAAGAAAATAACCCTAGCCGCTTCCAAAATCAGAAAACCCCCTTGCGACGATTCGTCGCAACTCCGTTCAGCCGTCGCATGCGCACGACCGATGAATTTCGCCCCGTTCCCTCGGTCTGACCGAGGCCCCGCCCGCACCAAACTCCGCTCTGCACCCGCTGTAGCCACCGCTCGCATCTCCGTGTCCGACCGAGAGAATCTCTCGGTCTGACCGAGAGATTTCGCCCCGCTCCGCACCGCACAGCCCCGCTTCGTAGCATCCGCACCGACCCGCTTCTGTCGCCCGCCTCCGCTCGTGTCTGACCGAGCGGGTCGCCCGCATCGACCAACGTTGCAACGTTGCAACATTGCAACGTTGCAACCCCCGCATCCAAGGCACCCGACCGACCGCTCCCTCCGCACCGACCGAGAGCCCGACCACAGCACCGACCCCAAGCGCTGCACAGCCCCGCCCCTAGTGCCCGACCGATGGAATCCCCCGCACCGAGGCTGTACGACCGAGAGCCATTCGTCGCAACCCCGCACCTGTCACACCACTTGCCACCGTGGGCCCCCCAAGTTCTCCAGAGGTATTGTGGGTCCCCCAAAGGTCCCTAGGACTACTGTGGGCCCCACCTAGGTGCTTTCTCTCCGACGATTTGCCGCGTACGACGTTGCGACACGTCGTAGCCCGTCGTCGCACGTGCTAGATTTGGAATCTGGAACCGTTGCTCCGGTTGATGCTCTGAACTTTCCAGCGAGGAAACTAATTTGGAATCTGGACTTGGAGCGCGTTCTCTTATTCCAACCCCCCGGTGTCGCTACCCGACGCCGGTGTAGCTTTCGCGTCGTGTTGAGGTAACGCTTTGCACCCCTAGGACCCCCAACCCATTTCCTGTTAATCAAGACTAAAATTGATGTTTTTAAAATGTTTTAAATGTTTTAAATTCACTAATCAAGATTAATAATATGGACTTTAGGCCGGTGGACTTGTGCACGTAGGATAATTGTGATTTTTGGACTCATTGGACGGTGTGCTCAGACGTCGTACTTGCAGGCAAGTGAAACTTGCCAACTCTTGTGTAGGGCCATGTTTTTAGGCCACTTCCTTGTTTTCTGCGTAAAAGAGACTAGTCAGTGAAATGATAGCTGGCTAGACGCCTACTTGATCTAGTTTGACAACGAAACTAGATCCGTCACCTAAATGGATCTAGCTTGACAACGAAGCTAGATCCAACTCTTTAAACTTGTTGTTCATGTATACTAAACTGCCACGTTTACTTTTCTTATCTGTACGCACTTTTAACTGCCATGCATTGCATCTTACATGTCATCCCAGTTGATTGTTGCATTCGTAGCACACGCTACAATACTTGTACTCCTTGAATACTACTTCCAGGGAAACGGGCCTCATGTGTTGGTCAAAAGCCAATGCCCGGTTTCCTGGTCCGGCTAGGTGCACCCCTATGCCATACTTGTTAAAAACACTTCCTGGCTCGTGATCCAGAAGCGAGCATTCCAAGTTCGGGGGTAAGGCCCTGGCTCGATACACATGGAGGGGTAGGGATAAACGGTCACCTGAGCTTAGGAGTGGCCTGATCAGCCCTCTAGCCAGAAGACGGAATCTCTGTGCACGAGGTGCTTACTTTCCTTGTCTTGTACTTGTCTTGTGAATGATTCATGTAATACTTGTCATCCATGCCATGTTTAAATGCCATGCTCGTACTTTACTTTACGTTACTTTACTTTACCTGTTGCACTCATACTTTAACTGCCATGTCATCGCATTCATGCTAGAGCTGCTAGGTTACTTTACTTTTGCCTACTTTCAGTTTCCTTGCACAAGTCTCTTGTAGACTTGCTGACATGTGCCCCTTGCTCTTTTGGGTGTCACATGTTAGACCTGAGCCAGGGACCGTTGCTGTGTACGTGATGTGTTGCTGACGCTGAGCCTGAGTCCATGTCTGCCTAGGAGGAGTTTTGTGGATGCCAGTGATCTTTCTTGGTGACCTTGCTGAGCTTTCTTTTGTTTTAGGTTTGTTGTTAGTTGTTGGTGCGTGTCACCTTGTTTTGTATGATGTACTTTTGTTGGCCATGTTTGGGCCTTTAGACTCTCTTTTATTTCAGCCTGGTGGCTTTTCTGCGATGTTGGAATTTATATTTATGGATATTCTGAGATTATTCTTTTGTCTCATTTCATTATTATTATCTTGTTTCGCTCGCGTTGCAAGGACCTGCAGTTTTAAATTTGATTGACGCTTATCGGACTTGCAGTTTTGTAGCTTCAAGTCTGAGCGGACCTTCTCACGCATCGCCTCCGTATTTTTGGGAAGCGGGGCGTCACAGTAAAATTGTAAATTATGATTGTAAAACGGTGAAAATGATGTAGAAATCTTGTATGGAATCATGAGACACTGTGGACATATTGTATGCATATGATACAATGCAATTGAACAAAAATGACTGAACAACTGATGGAACTTAAATGACAATAGATAGTACACATAATTGACCCTACACTTGACTTGACCCGTGGATTTCAAGTAGTCCAGTTGTCATTGAGGGCATGTGAGTAATTGGATGAGCATTACAACTTTACCTCCACTCACACAGAGTGGAGGAAATTATTTAACCATCGCGCAATGGAAGGGGTCGGTAAGTAGCGCCACGGATAGCTCCTGATGGTAGTGTGCATTTTAGTTACACACCGTGCCTTCAGACACAAACTTAGCACTAGAATAGTTGGTTATCAATTATTGCTTTAACATCTGACCAGCTGCCCATTTTACATGCAAACCAGGACGTGAATACTAGAATTAGAATTTATAAACTGCAAGCGCATGGTGTCGAAGTGTGGCTTGGGGGTCGATCACCGGGAGGCATGTATTGTACTTGCAAACATTCAAGAACCGAATCACCCGGTGGATAGCCAACATATTCTCGATTGGTTGTCACGATTGTAAACTAATAGAACATATGTAAAAGGTAAAAAGGTAACCTAGAATTTTGGCTTCCGCCCTAATCATGGGTTCTCACTATTATGGCCGAAGGATAGGAATATGACCGAATGATAGGGTTTGGCAGTAAGACGTTACCTTTGAAAGTGGTACCTAGCGTCCCATGGGCCAGATATTCCGATCGATGCCCAGGATGATACGCTACATCTACCCGGCTTCGGACGGTGGGCATTCCCATGTCCAACACCATCCGACTCCAGGAGCACTAAGATCACAATGATCGCTCCCAACATTTCGTCCATGCCGTTCCCACGTGCAAGGACTCAATGTCAATGCTAGAGGGTGATCTATGGCTAGAGAATCAAACTCCCGTTTTATTTTCTCTTGGCCCAATGGTCAAAGGCGGTATTTTCCCGCCGATGACAATGAAACGCCCCCGAGATCCAATCAGATCCCTAGACCTATGACAGTTCTAGGAAGAACCCATGAAGGGGCTTCCACCAATGTCCTAGATTGAAGAACTACTCACTAAACATGGTAGCAAATGCAGTAACAGAAGATATAGCCATCAGAATTAAAATCAAGCAATTGTTCACCGTAGCAATTAGAAGCATAAACACAATATCAAAATATGAAAAGGATCAAAGAACTTACACTAAGTGTTTAATTGAAGCATCTGAAAAATACCTAAAAACAGCTTAAAAAGTGGGGACTGTGTTTTTGGGAAAACCTAACACTATTTATACAAGTGGACAAGATGCCATGGAATATTCCCATAAAAAGACAAAAACAGACACTCACCCGATCGGGTGAAACGACGGAAAAATATGTCTTCAGCTCTGATAAATCTCATCCGATCACTGAACCCATCGGGTGAGTCCTGGATTTCTTGAGCTTGGTAAGCAGCAACAGCTGACCCGATCGGGTGAAAGTGCCGACCTGATCGGGTCACAATACCTGACCCGATCGGTTGACAAGTCAACCGACCGGGTAAGGTTTGGCCTTCAAAACTGCACGCTGTCATACATCCACCCGATCACTGAACCGACCGGGTGGTACAGTCCCTTCTTCAACACTGACACAGACTGCATGACCCGATCGGGTGAGAGCTGATACATAGTCATCTTTGACGAATGGCTCTCGGGATTTTGTGCGACACTTTCTGTTGCTCCGGGGACTGATGATGTTGGCCATATATGTCCCCTGCGCTAGCAATCTCCTGCAAATGCACATAACTTTAACAAAAGTAAAAAGAAACTAAAAACACAAAGAAACGGATACGAAATAACGAAAAGCGACGAAAATCGACGGAGAAGACATGCGTGAATATATAAAATATAAACGCACGTTAAAATCCCCCAAGCTGAACTCTTCCTCGTCCTCGAGGAAGACGAGTGAGAATAGAAGCTCAGCGGGAGAAATTAGGAAGAGAGAAAAAGAAAAAGAAAAAGAAATCCTAGATTACCCGTCAGAGCCAACGAAAAAAAACAGAACACACTAAGCAAGCATGTGCGAAGCATAACACTAAGCCCAGTAATACGAGTTCCTACTAGTGTCGTGGGTTCACGCTATGAAGCGCAAGTGAGTGCAGTTGTTAGCTGGCCAACGGTGTAACTATCTAAATCATGCGATGAAGCTCCATATGCACATATCCATGGAATGACCCAAATATCTAATCAATTCTAGTTTGCGGTGAATAATAGTTCAAGCATGCAGGAGAATAGAGTAAGAATAGAAACATGTCATATGTTCGGGACTCTACCGCTAGAAACTAGGAAATTGCCGCACGATTGCCGAGATAATTGCTAGAAAGCTCCTATGATAAGTGTGTTCGAAATGAAAGGGGTTGAGTAGGTTTGGATGAGAGTACTTGGTACACATTCTCGTCTTCCCTTTATTCACTGCGGTAGGAGTGATATTTACAACAGAATCTTTTTTGGGTTTTGGTGTTTTGGATTTATTTTTTTTGGATTTTGGCTATACATATTCTTTCTTTTCTCTTTTTTTGTTTTGGATTTTCCAATTTTTTTTTGATTTTTTGGATTTTTGGTAGAAGTAGGAAAATGCGCATTCTCCAAAAGCGGGAGAACGATGCGCTTGTAAGTGGCAAAATTGTGTACTCTCCCAAGTGGAAGTGAAGTACACGACGAGGGGATTTGCACAAAGCAAAACAAAAAAGAATTCGAATTCTAAACACTTGGCAAAAGGCGTTTTTCGCGGATCAGAGCGTTAGCAACATGGGTTATCCTAGTCCTATTGATAGAGTCCCGACAAATGTGATTTGAAGCGTACATATATCGTATGATTCATGCATAATGAAGCATAAAGTAATAGAAATATACCGCATATTCAAAATTGAAGCATGATAGTCTAGGGGTCATCCATGGATAGGCATATAAAATAAAATCAAGACCTAGAAACACATCAACTAGCTAGTCACAACACACAGCTCAACACAAAAGGCAAAGTGAACCCACGGAGCAAAAAATGCAACAGAACTCGGCTTCCTAGGGTTAGTGAAGATAGTTATCGTTGCTTAGCTAAGTGTATGTGTGGTTTAGTGGCAGTTTCATCATGCGGGGTCATCTCTAGGAGAGGGAGAATAAAAGGATGGAAAAAGAAAAGAAAAATACGAAGAAAACGACTCAAAAACAGCGAAAAAGACACGACTAATGCACATAGTGCGACTCCCCCGAGCTGAACATTACATTGCCCTCAATGCAATAGGATGAAGTGCGGGAGGGTAGCAAACGATGGGTGGAAAGTACGCACAGACAAAGAAACGGAAAAACATGAAAAACACAGAAAATGAGACGTAGAAAAATAAAGGAAATAAAGACCGACACGGACTAGACAAAAGACACACACAAGCACACAAGCACACGGAAAACACATATGAGACGACCACAAACACAAAATATAGATCTCTCCCAAGCCGATCTCAACAATGCCTGAAAAAGATATGATCATGATGAATTAGAAAAACTGGCTAGGGGAAAAAAAAGAAAATCAAGATGCAGGAACAGAAGGCTCTGCATCCTCCTCGGAAGAGAGTGGAGGGGTGTGGTCGGGAGAATGTGTGGGAGAGGTGACGGGTGTGCAAAGAACTGGGGAAAGAGATCGAGATCGTGCATGGGTGGGCTCTGTGTGGATGTGAATGATTGGCGGGGTGTTGGTGGTAACGGAGGGTGATGGGGATACATCAACTGATGAAGATGGTAGGGGTAATGATTTTTCTCGCACAACGACTTATTTCTTGCGATGGTGATAAAGGTGGTAGGTGGTGGAAGATCATCACTAGAAGATGGAAGTGGTAGGTCAACGGTAGTGGTAGGTAAGGAAGTAGTGGTGGGGGGGAAGAAGTGCTGGGAAGGGAAACAGTGCTGGTATCGGACACTGGAGGAATAGGTGGAAGGGATGATCGTCTAGGAGGTGACAGAGGAGGTGATGGTGGTGGAGTGCTATAGATATGGGTTAGAAGATGGATAATGGTGGCTCGTTTTGCTCGAGAGCGAGGAAACGGGATGGGATAGAAAAGAGATTGATGGATCTGAGGGGGCAGAGGAGGATGTGCCAGCATGAAAACAAGCAATCTCGGCCTTGAGAGCGAGTTGAGCAGAAGTGGCACGACGCACAACAGAGTGTGTGCCGGTAGCAGCAGAACGGGTGTTGACGGTAGTGGTCGTACTGACACAAGAGGTAAGGCCATGCAGAGCTGTAGTCAGAGCCTCGGAAGAGACAGAAGTAGTAGCCAAGGTGGTGGTACTGGGTTTAGCCCCAGGGTCTCCTCGAAACCCAGGAACTTCCCGCTCGCCAAAGTGGACGGCAGGAGAAGGTGATCGCAGAGCGTCAGGAAGATCGAACTGAAGGTGCAGTCCCCCCATAAAATCAGGGTCAGGTGGGAATGACCAATCTGTCGGAAGCTCAATAGTGACACGATCAGGGTTCGACAGAATGGTATAAGGTGCAGAGGGATGGCCATAGTGAAATGCAAATCGACCACCGCCGAGCGGCTTGATCATGTGAGTGTGCTGCAGGACATCAATGTCAATATAGGTAGATCCTGAGGCTTGGACCAAATCGGGTGGGATCTCACTGTTGAGAGGTGGATGTTGGGCAATGAGTGTGATGAGGCCACCACATCAATATTTGCCCTTGTTTGCGCGGCTAATGTCAACTAGTTTTTGAATTAGCCACGTGGTGTCATTGATGCAAACGCGCGGTACCTCAAAAGAAATCCCGTCAACACCGGGAATAAAGGGAAAAGCCATCGCCCATAAAATGAAAAGATCCAGGATGGTCACGGTGTCAGACTCATTCTGTGGAAAGAAAGTGCTGGAAATAATGCGATAGGCGAGGCGGAAGACTGGGTGAATAGTCGAAGAGGCCTTGGCCCTTGGATATTGATCGTGCAAGGTGAGACGTTTCCAAAAGAAGTTGACGTCAAAGTCGGCATGAAATTCATTGGCAAGGGAGTTGCCTTCAAGATTAGGGAACCCGAAAATATCATTGATAGTGGTCAAAGGAACACGGAAATTTTGGTTTCGAAGGCGAAAAATGATGTTCTACCCCCGCTCGATTTTGATCGTGGAAAGGAATTCTAGTGTGAGCATGGGGTAGGAATGAGCTTGGGCGTAGAGGAAACTAAGCCATCCCAAGTTTATGAACAAGAAGTCGACTTCGGAGAAAACTCCAAGATCGAATAAGGTTTGGTTGTGCGCAAACTTGGTAGTGAGGTGAGGACATTGGTCGAGGCGAGAGAAAAAATCTTTGTGGGCTTGGCTCAAATTGCGAATATCCTGACGTCCAAGTAGTGGGTCTCTTGGTGGTACGATAGGTGGTGGTGGTGGTTGGGTAGGCGGTGTTTGAGGAGCGCGTCCACGTGTAGGATGTGTGGATCGTTGTCTCTTGTGAGACGACTCCTCATCCACCATAGGTCACTTTTCCTTATCTTTGTTCTTAGCCATGATATTGTGGCGATCGGATATGATATGCAAGATGATAGATGAGTGCACACAACAAATGACAAAGCGACAAAATGAAATTTCTGGGCAATATAATAACTAAGATACGGAACAAGTTTACACAGCAATCGATGTGGCTCATAGCTCCAAAAGCTCCCATAATGCACGAGAAAGTGATCCGGAGAGCCGCCGCACACTAATCTGAAGAAAATAAAGCTTTTGGAAATTGGGGGAATGTCACGCCCCGCTTCCCAAAACAATGGAGGCGAAGTGTGATTAAGGCCCGCTTAGGCCGGAGCTGTGAAGCTCGGACCCCATAAGCGTCTGTGTGGTACTCCAAGACGAAGGAACAGGTCCCTGCAGGTTAGTACGGAACAACAAAAGTACTGAAAAGCAAAGCATTCATTTTATTTCAAAATAACAATCCAGAAGTACAGAGAGTCTAACAAAGCCTGACACGGCTACAATAACTAAAAAGTAACTACTGGTGTAAGCACCCAACCTAGACAGAAAGTAGATGGTGCTACACACCCAACTAATCAGTAGTGAGAAGTCTGGAACAACAACGTGAGGACCTCTAGCTCTGATCCTCCTCGAGCACGTAATCTGGATCGACGTCCTCCGGCTCTACGTCCTCTGGTAGCTCCGACTCGTCAACGTACTCTGGCTCCACACCGGCGTACAACACCCAAAAGAAAGGAACTGTACGTCAGGTAAAGTCTACAAAAAGGGTTAGACTCTACTGCAAGTGTACCGAACTATTAAACAACAGTTTACCGGTTGATTAGCATGCTGGGGTTATAACAGAATATCAAAAGGAAGTAAACGCAGCAAGAAAGTAAAGCGTAGCAAGCAGTAGTCGTAGCGTGTGTTACCGACTACGGGACTAACCTAAACGGGTCGTGACAAGACGTAACAAGACAAGCAAGACAGGACAGGACAAGACAAGACAAGCCACGTGTGACTCGAAGGGTTCACGCCTTACGGTTCGAGGGGGATCAGACCCTCTCCCTGTGTGCACGCTCAACCCTACCCCAACCCAAGTGCACAAGGCAAGTCCCTACAAGGGATCACTCACTCTAGCTTGACGAGTGTCGTATTGCCCGCAAGCTGTGTATCCGTACAAGGGATCACTCTCTAGCTTGGAGAGTGCCCTATTGCTCGCAGGCTGTGTATCTGTACAAGGGATCACCCACTCACTTGTGAGTGCCCTATTGCCCGCAGGCTGTGCAAAACAAGACACGACGTGACATGATAGGGATGGTTCTTCTAGGGGGTCCACAGGCACGCACACACAAGATAACCCTATGATGTCAAAAGTTTTTGTTGAGCTTAGACTTCGTCGTCAAGTCTAAGCCGTCAAGAGGTGTCCCAGACGCTATCATTTCACGTCCGGTTCTCTTTGTTCACAGTTTAATAGTTCTAGCAGTTTAAGGCCTAGGCATGGCCAAAAGTGCAAGTGAGTACACTTGCCTGCGGTGGCGAGTGTGTCGTCCGTCCGGAGTGTCCCGTCCAAGTGTCTCGTCTGTGGTAGTCCGTCTGAAACAGGGTCACGGCGAAGGTGTCATGTCGCGTTTTTCAATAAGTCCTATTAGGGTTTGTTTCTAGATTGGCGGGACTACCCTATTCGTCAAAAGTCACATTTTGGTGTTTCGTTCAACCTAGATCGACTTCTACCCTATGTGCACAGATAAGTTGTCCGGTTGTCGATCTTCCTATGGTGGGCAATCATTTTACAGAAGCTGAAAGTAAATTTTAGTTCAAGTTGTCCAATTTTAGTTTAGGGTTTGATTTTTCCACGGTGTGGGTTTGCTACGAGTTAGGGGAACCAACCTCTTCGGTGCTTGACGTAGAACGGAAGTAGGGTCTGAACGGTGACCGATCTGAAAGGCACGGCTACGGAACGTCTCCTTGTGGCGTCTTGGCTACGGGTAGCATAGTAAAAACTATTCCGGACAGCGAACGAAAAGTGTGGACAGCGAGCACGGTCAGATCAATGGTGAAACAGCGAGCAACAGAGAGTTTGACGTCGAAATGACGAATCAAGGACAACACGTGCTCGGGAAGCGACGCACGGGCTATCGGGGCCTTCGGGACGCCGGTCAGTGGAGGCAGCAAGGGCAGCGTGGCAGCGGGAGTCTTCGTTGGTGACTGGCGGTGCTCTGGCATCGTCGGCGGTCGGAAAACTTGCAGCAGTAGCCGGTACTGCGGCGGCGGCTGTTGTTGCACGAGAAACGATCGCCGGCAGGTCAGTGAGTAGCGATGCGGCCTAGGGGAATGTCGACGGCGATAAGGGGAGCTTCGGGGATCGTCGGCGGCTGCGCGGCGATCGGAAAACACAGTAGCAGCCACGCTGCTACTGCCGCTGCTGTGTTGCAGGGTGGGACGGCCAGATCACGGTGGTCTCCGGCAGTAGAGGGCAATTGCGGGGCGTCGGGCGACACTGCACGGCGGTCGGAGACGAGGTGGCGCCGGCGTCGGGGGTCGAGAGCGAGGGAGAGAGTGTGTGAGAGGGTTAGGGTTTCATTCGGTGTTTGATGTTTGGTGGCGGCTGAGAACGCAAGATGAAGCCTAGGTTGCTCACGTGAATAGGATTATAGGGTTAGGGTTTATAAAATAATAAATTTTTGATAATTACCTATGGGATTTGGGTTAAGTGTGGGAGAGAGAGAGAGAGAGATAGGGAGAGTGCAAATTGGGGAAAAGATGGTTGCAGATAAAGGCAGAAGATTTTGCCTTGATACGTAAGAGTATCATTAGGGATACAATTAGATTTGATTATCAATTTGAAATTCAAACAATTAAGGGATAAATCAACGGTTGAGATTTAACCAGAAGATATCTCTCGCTACGAGCGTCGGAAAATTAATCTGAAAATATCGGGACGATCGTGGAGACGAGATGCACGGGGCTACAGAGTCTGATCATGCGTTATGCCTACCAAGAATTTACGTAAAATCGGGAACTGCGTTTTGAGATAAAAGACTAAAACGCCCCTACCATTCCAAGTCCTTTTACGAGAAAACGAGCCGTGAAATGATGTTCCTAAAAATTACTATAAAATTCTACACTCCCATACGATCACACCGGCATATCACATCATATATATCGGAATCCAAAAAGAGCCAAATAAAATACGTGCACGACAAAGCACGTGCACGTAGAAAATCCATAAGGTCAGAAAGCGACCGTTACATTCTACCCCACTAAAATAAAGATTCCGTCCTCGGAATCAACAACACTAATCAGCAAACAAAAAGGGGAAACGCTACCTCATCTCCTCCTCACGCTCCCAAGTGGACTCTCCACGTGAGCCGTGACGCCACATCACTCTCACCAGGTCGACTACCTTATTCCTCAATTGCTTCTGTCGACGGTCTAAAATCTGCACAGGCTGCTGGTCATATGTCAGGTCCGGACGGACCGTAATCTCAGAGAAATCGACCGTGTGCGACGGATCGCTGACGTACCGATGTAGCTGAGATACGTGGAATACGTCGTGAATGTTGAATATTGGACTCCCCGGATTTGGTTTTGATGATGAGCAAACATAAATAATCCATGAACTAACAATTTGTGAGCGCAGTATTGGAGATCGTCGCCAATTACACGAGAACATTCAAAGAGACATCTCAACACTTCCCAAAGCTCGTATTCATGCCTAAAGCTTCGTTGAAGCTCTTGCGCCGTTTTGGAAGTTATGAAGATTCAATCGAAGCTCTCGAAGACCGTTTATTAAGGTTTTATTTATAGTCTTTTAGCTTCGATATATAGAATGTTAAGCCATGAGTATATCTTACGTTTCTATCTTCATTACACTCATTTCGTAGCTCTAGGATCCTTGCACAATTTCATTCTAACTTCCTCGAAGCATCGCGCTTCGATTCGGACTTTATTGTGCATGTTAGTTGGTACAAGAACAAGTACTGACCGACTAGATGGTGATCTAGTCGGTCGGCAACTCTTCTTGGACCGACTAGTTTGATTCCTTATTTTCTTGGACTTTACTGTTTACAGTTAGTCGGTCTACGTTGACTCACCGACCGACTAGTTTGTGAACTAGTCGGTCAGTGATGCTTCTTTGACCGACTAGTTGTGACTTACTGTTCATGCTAAATTTCTCCTAAGCTACTGTTTATCGTTAGTCGGTCTAAGAACGTTTGGTGACCGACTAGTTGACAATCTAGTCGGTCAACTTTTGTTCTTGGACCGACTAAGTCAACTTGTGTTCAGACTATTTCTTTTTGCCTCTTAGTCGGTCTACGTTCATTGACTGACCGACTAGTTGTGAAACTAGTCGGTCAGAAAGTCTTCTTGGACCGACTAGATTTCTAGGTCTGAAATTCTATCTCTTCTCAGATCTTCACTTAGTCGGTCCATGCTGTTTGACTGACCGACTAGTTGATGAACTAGTCGGTCAGTGATTGTTCTTTGACCGACTAATTCTCACAGATTTCTATCCGTTGGAGAATGACCTAACTTGTTTTTATGGGACCCTATAAATACGAACCTAGGTCATTTCTATCTAGGTTAGAGCTTCCATTCAGAGATTCATTGAGATCAAAAGAGATAGCCATTCTCACTCAAATCTAAAGCTCTCTTCCTCACAAGAAACCCATTCTCTCTCATTTCTAGATCTAGAATCCATCTAGAGAGAAGGTTGTTCTTGGTGAGCTCTTCAAGCTATTGCTTGATCCAAGTCTCCAAATCATCCCTAGGCACCGTTTGCTGGTCATTTCCTTGGTTCTAGGTCTTGGTGACTTCATCTTCCTCAAATCCTTCATTTCACCATTTGGGTAAGAAAAACTCAAGGTATAGGATTTTGTGGTAAGATTGTTTATTTCATATTAAACTCTTTAATATTGCTTTGTGATTCTCTCGGTTGTGAGAGAAAGTTGTGATCCCGGGTTGTGGGATTCACGTTTGCTATTGCATGTATGATTGGATCTTGTGAAGGTTTTTCACAAGATATTCATAGTGGAAATCTTGAGTTAGGGTTTCTAACTCAAGTATCCGGAGGGGATCCGGGTGGTTGGGATGTAGGATCACCGGGAACAAGTCGGGGAGACTTGGGTGGATCCGAACCCATTAACATCATTTGTTTGCATTGTTAATTTTGTTGTTATCATTCAATTTAAGCTTCCGCAAATTGATTTGGTAGTTGTTTGCAATTTAATTTGGAATTATACTCCTTATTATTTTAAAGTACTATTCACCCCCCTTAGTACTTGTGCAGTAGCTGGTAGGGCATTACATTTGGTATCAGAGCCAGATACTCAGCTATGTCTGCCAACGACAACAAGACCGTGCCTCCACCTTCCAACTATGACACCTTCAGGAACCGTGAAGGAGCATCTTCGGTGATGGAAGGACATTCCTCTACGAGGCCTCCATTCTTCAACGGTACCAACTATGGGTATTGGAAATGCCGGATGGAAACCTTCCTCCGGAGTGCATCCTTATGGAGGACTACAATGAAGGAATACATCGAACCCAAAGAAGAAGACTTTGAGAAATGGACTACCGCGGAGGTCGCCGCGGAGGTAAGCAATGCCAAGGCAATGAACGCCTTGCAATGCGCATTGGAGCCCGAGGATTTCAACAAGATATGCACATGTAAGAGTGCATATCAAATTTGGAACTCCCTCCTCATTCTTCATGAAGGGACGAGTAGGGTAAGAGACTCTAAACTCGTAGTCGTAAACAAAGATTACGAAATGTTTCATATGCAACAGGGCGAGAAGATGAAAGAATATTACGCTCGCTTCGTTGACATAATAAACGAGTTAGAGGCCCTCGGTAAGTCCTACACTCAAAAGGAGAAGTGCTCAAAGCTTATTGAAGGACTTCCCTCTTCTTGGGAAAAACGTACCTTCGCCATCGAGGAAGGTAATGACATGAACAAATATACCGTAGTTCAACTAATGGGTACTTTGATGTCATACGAGGTACGCAAAGATAGCAAGGTGAAGTTACAAGAAAAGATGAAGTCCTATTTGAACCTAGATGCGCCTAAGAAAAAGGCGATTGCATTCAAGGCGGCTTCATCCACCTCTACCGATGATGAGGAATCGGAAGAAGAAATGGACATGGAATCCATTGCACTCATGGCAAAGAAGTTCAATCGCTTCTTCCGAAAGGGTAACTTCAAACAAAAATCTAAGTTTACTTCTACTAACGCCTCTCCACCTTTGTGCTTTAAATGCAATAAGCCAGGACACATCAAAGCGGATTGTCCTCAAAACAAGCAAAAGGAGAAGTGGAAGGCGCCGAAGTTCGACAAGTCAAAGAAGTACAAAAAGGGGTACAAAAAGGGACTTGTCGGAGCAACATTCACCGACTCCGAGGATTCCTCAAGCGGAGAGTCGGATGATGAGAAAGTGGAGCAAGCGCACATGTGCTTCATGGCAAGAGAGGAGCATGATCAAGGATCTTCCTCCTCCGATGATAGCGACGACGAAGGCGATGAGGTAACGATGGATGATCTTAGGGATGCTAACTCTCATTTATGGTCTAAATACACAAAATTAGTAAATCGATATACTAAAGTAAAAGATGACCTAGCTAGCATTCAAACCTCACCTAAGACTATCATCACCAACAACGACACCGTTGTTGAAGAGTTAAGAAATGAGATTGTTAATCTCAAATCTAAACTTGAACATGTTAGCATTGATGATCCGGAAGAACATAGGATAGCGGATTTAACTTCTCAAAACTCGACTTTGAGTATTGAGAACGAGAATCTTAAATCTCGTGTTTATGTGCTCACATCGCAAGTATCCACTTTAGATACTTCTATGCGTTCTCTCAAAGAGAAATATGAGAACACATTAGGCCGAATCAATAGATTCAATAAGGGTAAGGACCATTTGGATAAAATCCTAAGTGACTTACTTCCGGCCAATCACCACATTGGTTTGGGGTATACGATGGGATGTCCATCCAAAGCGGCCACTACTTTTATTAGGCCAACTTCCGGTGACTCTACGAGTGGTAGCAAACACTCTATTGGTAGTTCATCTACCAATGGTGCTTCCACCTCGTCCACACCCTCTTTTGGAAAGAAACCCACTTTGGGTGGACCTCCAAAGAAGGGGCATGCTTATATGTACACAAATACCATGCCACGTAGGAACACACATCCTACTCCACCATCTCACACATATGATGATTTCTATGCTACACGTTCACGGGCACGTGCACACCATGTGAGACACCCTCACGCACGTGTTCCCACACATGCATATGTTCACCCACCTCATCGTATGAATAATTCTCGTCATGCACCATTCCATCATGTTCCGTATGCCTATCCACGTCATGCATCACGTAGAAACCAACAACGCATGCATGCACCCAATAGGATGATGGCTCCCAAAATTTTCACTATTTGGAGCCCAAAGGACACAAGCATGGATGAAAAACAAGAATATATGAATGCTTATTTTTCGGATGTTGTGCATAGTAGAGATTATGTGGGGAAGTCAAAGTCCAATTGGACTTGGCTTCCAAAGGTCTAACTTTTGAGGACCCAATGACCTTGGGTACCATGATATGAAAGTTTCTATCTTTAGGTACTCAAGGAAAAGAAAAAGAAGAGGAGCAACAAATTTAAATTTAGCTCCAAAGGGAATTGGATACTCGATAGCGGGTGTTCAAAACACATGACGGGTGACGCTCAATTGCTCTCCGGAGTGGTTCCCATTGCAAATGGAAATCGCGTCGTATTGGAGGCAACGAGAGCGGAACCATCGTCGCTGTTGGTAAAGTGGGTAACCCTTCTAAACCCTTAATTAGTGATGTTTATCTAGTTGATGGTTTAAATCATAATCTTATTTCAATAAGCCAACTTTGTGACAAAGGTTACAAAGTTAGCTTTGCGAAAGGATTGTGTCATATTTCAAATGATAATAATAAATTATTATTTTCCGGCACACGCCATAAAGATATTTATATTTTGGATCTTCCTAAGTCATATGAACAATGTCTCGTTGCCAACACAAGTGAACAACACTTATGGCATCGACGCTTTGGACATGTGAACTTTGGAACACTTTATAAACTTTCGAAATTAAATTCCATTAAAGGTTTTCCGAAGCTCGTTTTCGAAAAGAAAAGTTTTTGTGATTCTTGTCAACGTGGCAAGCTTCCTAAATCTTCATTTAAACCTAAGAAAAGCATTTCTACGAAACGGCCACTAGAGCTATTACATCTAGATTTATTTGGGCCAACTAGAGTTGCTTCCTTAGGAAATGCAAGATATGGACTAGTCATCGTTGATGATTATTCAAGATTTACATGGGTATTTTTCTTATGTAATAAAAATGAAGCTTTTGAAAACTTCACAATATTTGTGAAGAAAGTACAAAATCTCATCGGAACCACCATTGTCACTATTCGTAGTGATCATGGGGGTGAATTTGAGAATGAGTCTTTCTCAAATTTTTGTGATGATCTTGGAATTACTCACACGTTTTCTTTCCCTCGCGCACCTCCTCAAAATGGTGTTGTTGAGAGGAAGAATAGAACGCTTGTGGAGTGTGCTCGCACTATGCTCGAAGATAGTCAACTTGGTTATCAATTTTGGGCGGAAGCGGTACACACCGCTTGTTATGTGTTTAATAGAATACTTTTGAGGCCCGGCACCAAACAAACTTGCTATGAATTGTTGTTTGGTAGATTGCCTCAAGTTAAACATTTTCGTGTTTTCGGCGCAAAATGTTTTATTAAAAACACATATGATAATTTGGACAAGTTTGATCCGAGATCGGATGAGGGGATATTTGTTGGGTATTCCTCACGTAGCAAAGCCTACCGGATATACAACAAAAGATCCTCTACGATCGAGGAATCACTTCATGTCTCTTTTAATGAGAATTTTACTACTTCTAGAATTTCAAATGATAATGATTCTATGGATGTTTTATGTGATTCGTTTGAAAATTCTAAGTCTATTGATTCAATTGATTCTATTGAGACTAACCCGACTAATGAAGTTGTTGAGAATGTGCCTAGTGATCAAGGTATTCCCAAGCGGCTTCATACCGTTCGCGACCATCCCCATGAGCAAGTTATTGGCAATATTAATGATAGTGTCAAGACGAGATCTCAAGTCCACCACTTCGCCAATTGTGCCTTTGCCTCATCGATAGAGCCAAAGAATATCGTTGAAGTGTGCGAAGATAGTGCTTGGATCCTTGCCATGGAGGAGGAACTCATTCAATTCGAGAGGAATGAGGTATGGGAGCTTGTTCCTTTGCCATCGAAGAACCACACCGTCATAGGGACAAAGTGGATCTTCAAGAACAAAACCGACGAAAATCAAGTCGTCGTCCGGAACAAAGCTCGGTTAGTAGCTCAAGGCTATCGCCAAGAGGAAGGTATCGATTTCGAAGAATCCTTCGCTCCGGTAGCTAGATTAGAATCAATTAGACTTTTATTGTCTTATGCATGCCATAAAAATTTTAAGTTATTTCAAATGGATGTTAAAAGTGCATTTTTAAACGGAGATGTCGTCGAGGAAGTTTACGTTTCTCAACCTCCGGGCTTCATAAATGAAAAATTTCCAAATCATGTTTTTAAACTAAAGAAAGCTCTTTATGGTTTGAGACAAGCTCCTCGAGCTTGGTATGATCACCTAAAGAATTTTCTTTTGGATTTGAATTTTAAAATGGGCGAAGCCGATTCTACACTTTTTGTTAAGCATGCGAATAATGATATTTTATTAGTTTAAATTTATGTTGATGATATCATTTTCGGTGCTACTAACTTCACTCTTTGCGAAGAGTTTTCTAATGTTATGAAGGAACAATTTGAGATGAGCCACATGGGCGAACTCAAATATTTCTTAGGACTCCAAATTCGCCAATTGAACGATGCAATCTTCATCCACCAAACGAAGTATACGGTTGAGTCGCTTAACCGATTTGGAATGGAAAGTGCTTCCGGGAAAAAGACTCCAATGAGCACGACTACGCATCTTGACAAGGATACGGGCGGTAAGGATGTAGACATTCGTCTATATCGAGGTATGATAGGTAGTTTACTTTATCTTACCGCAAGTAGGCCCGATATTATGTTTGCCGTATGCGTATGTGCTCGTTATCAGTCTCAACCTAAGGAGTCTCACTTAGTAGCGGTAAAGCGTATTTTCCGTTATCTAAGTTACACTTTAGATTTTGGATTACTTTATCCGAAATCTAGCACGTATGAGTTAGTCTCATACAGTGATGCCGATTATGCGGGATGCAAATCCGACAGGAAAAGTACTAGTGGCACTTGCCATTTTCTAGGAAATTCTCTTGTCTCTTGGTTTTCCAAGAAGCAAAATTCCGTATCACTTTCAACCACCGAGGCGGAATATATTGCCGCCGGTGCCGCTTGTGCCCAGGTTCTTTGGATGAGACACACTTTGAAGGATTTTGGTATTCACTGTGATACTAGCCCTATCATGGTGGATAACCAAAGTGCTATCTGTCTTTCAAAGAATCCGGTGCACCATTCCCGATCAAAACACATAGATGTCCGACACCATTTCTTAGATGATCATGTTGCTAAAAAGGACATCATATTATTGTACGTTGAAACCCAAAAGCAAATCGCCGATATTTTCACGAAACCCCTAAAGGAGGACTCCTTTGTGCGGTTGCGTCGAGAATTGGGGATTATGGGTGAATCCGAGATATAGGATTCATATTTGAACTCAATCATCTTGCATGCTAATATATTTCGCGATATTCCGTTCATGCTAGATTTATTGAATTTTTGGGAATTTTATGTGATATGTTTGAATTTATGATCGAATTCGTATTTCAATGTCGTATTTAAGATTTCGACGTTTTATGGGGTAATTTAGATGACTAATGAGAGTGTTAAGATGTTTCATCCAAGTGGTTTGTGAAGAGAAATCAATTATCAATTTTTGGACTCTTCTAGTCGGTTTCAGTACACTTGTCAACCGACTAGATGCTCATCTAGTCGGTCAGCAAGTGAACTCAGACCGACTAGATCAAGCTTCTATCTCACTCTTATCTTTTTCATTCTTTAGTCAGTCACAGTACACTTACCGACCGACTAGATTGAAAACTAGTCGGTCAGTGAGTATACTGCGACCGACTAAATCTTGCCCTAAAATTCACTGTTTGCCTCTGTTTCGACTTAGTCGGTTCAAGCTCATTGACCGACCGACTAGATCGTAATCTAGTCGGTCAGTGCTTGAACTGTGACCGACTAAGTGGGTTAGGGCATTTGTGTCTTTTCGATTTCCAGACCGACTTATCTCTCATTTCGTCCGACTAAAACTCATTTTAGTCGGTTGTTTTCTCAGCTCAAGCCCGAAAACCCCAAACCCCCTCCGAGCCTCTTCATCTTCCCGTCGACTCCGGCCTGTTCTCCGGCCATCGCCGCCGTCCGCCGCCGTTGCCTCCTCCTCCTAGGTATCTCCCTCCTCCTCCTAGGTCGATTCCTACTCTAGGGTTTGATTTAGATCTCTTTCTAGCTCCTAGGGTTTCAAATTTAACCTAGGGCTTGTGAAATCTAGGGTTGGTATTTCCGATTTCTGTTGATCTCTAGGGTTTGTGTCGCTCGTAGTTTCAGTTGCTTGTGCTCGTCGTGCTATGGCAAAGACGAGAATTCCCATCGCCTCTTCTGGGGCTTCTCCTATGACCGTAGGGCCTTCCGACCCTAGGAATCCCCCTAAGCCTAAACGTCGTGCCAAATCAACCCAAGCTTCTCCGTCTTCGCCTCCTCTGAAGAAGCAGAGGACGGCGACCGTAAAACCCCGCAAATCTAAGACCAAGAAGGCTATTCTCCACTCACCCTCTACTCCTCCCGATTCCGACACTGAATTTATTCCTGAGGATGAGCCTAGCCCTAAGGAACCCACTCCTCCACTTCGTCCTAGGACTCGCCAGCCAAAGGGAAAGGGCCCAATGCCAGCGGGGGGTGTTGACATATCGTTGTGTCGCGACGACCCTTTGTGTCTCGCGGCCTACAACCGTATTGAACACTGCCCGATGCTATTGGAGCACTACGTCCAGTTTTCTGATTTCCTTGGCTTAGCCGATCTCCTCTCCTATAGTGGTCTCCTTGATTATCTCCGATATGATCCCAAGGTCAATCCCAAACCATATCCTCGCCTAGTGAAATTGTTCTATGCCAATCGCGTTCGAGGCCAGTACAATGCCAGTCACTCCATTGAGACTACTATCTTGGGAACTCCTATAGTTCTCACGGCAGAAATCTTGGGGGAGATTCTTGGCTGTTCGTCGTGTGGTCTCCTTCCTTCGGACATTTCCGTCGATGACATTTCTTCCTTGGATCAGTCAGTTCTTTCAGATATCTTCCATGTTATCCCCTCCGCATTCATTGGTGTTCCATCGAAATCTTTCAAGCCGAATGCGTGGGTCCTTAACCTGATCTTGAAGTCTTGCCTACTCCCTAAGTATGGATCATCTTCACTTCCATCCCAGCCGTTCTTGAAATTGATCTACGCTCTTTTCTTGGGGTGCGAGATTAATTGGGCTCGCGTGATACTCGATAAGATGGACTCTTTCGAGTGTATACGCAAGACCAATAAATCTGCGCATATTCCATACCCTTGTCTGTTGACCCTTGTGTTTCGTCATTTCCGAGTCCCTCTCCCTCCTGACGATGAGCGTCCCTTGGGTACTCCTCTGAACGCGACGGCCGTGAAGAAATCTCTAGCGACGCTTCGTCACGTGCAGAGGTCTACCGCATCTGCTTCCCAGGCTTCTCCATCAGCTGCTGCAGCCCCCGCTCCTCCTGCCACATTAGACGATGTCGTACGTCTACTTCGTCAGCACGACTCACGTTTGGCTCGTACTGAGGAGGTAGTCTGCCGTATGGCTTGTATGATGGGGATTGATCTTCCTCCTTCAGTTTCTGAGGCCGAGGAGATGGACGATGAGGAACTTGATGAGCTTGTCACTTCCTTAGCCCGTGGCGATGAGGCCACTGCTGCTGCTGCTGCTACCACTTCAGCTCCTGGAGATGGCACCACTTCCGGTGCTCCAGAGACTTCTGCTTCAGCACTTCAGACTTCTGAGCCTGCTGCTGACCCTGTTGCCGAGCCTGCTGATATTCCTGTTGACACATCTGCCGTCGAGCCCGTCGTTGACGTCTCGACTCCTGCCCCGACGATCCCGTCTGTTGAGACACCTCTACTCCCTGCAGAGCCTGAGTCCACTCCGTCGACTGGACCCATGGACACTGCAGATCCAGCCACTTCCTCGTGATCGATTGTTCCGAGGACTCTCCACTACGCTTTGGATGATATATCTTAGTGAGAGTATTTTTGGGTTAGGATAGAGTATGAGGGTTATGATATTTTGATGTATTTTGGATGCTGTCGATGATGTTGTTATATTTTGATGTGGATGATGATGTTGTATTTATTTTGATGTGGATGATGATGATGTATTTCTTTTTGATGGGTATGTTGCATTTGATGTATCGATATTTTTGCTGGATGTACTCATGATGTTATCATTTATATATATACATCGTCGTTCTCTTTGTCTTAATTCGTCGTGCACATTTAATATTCGTTCAATGCATGTGATGTGTGAATTCGTCGCTCGACGCATGCAAACTTGGTTAAATAGATTTAAATTCTATAATTGTATATAATTGTTTTCCATGCACAAATTTAGCCAAGAATATTGAATAATGGAGAGTATGTTTCTTTATTCAAGAAATGAATAATTATTTGGTATTTTTGATGATTTTGATTATTTTTTTTGATAATGGACATTTTGGCACACCTTGATTTAATTTCCACATTTTTCCCTTGGTGTCAATTTGGTCCATCGTCATTGTCTACGACTCCCGATGTTGGATTTTCCATTTCCTAGTTGTTGTCGTTGTATGCCCCCCATTTTTGGGATAATGCCAAAGGGGGAGAGATAATGATAATAAATAGCGCAAATGAAAATTTAACTCAATTTCCAAGAATCTAGTTTGATATGTTAGATTCAGGGGGAGTTAAGATATATATAAGGATTTTCAAAATCCGATATTTCAAAAATCGATTCTCTTTATTTATCTTACTCGTCTGCTTGATGCAATTCATATATATTCATTTTGGAATTAACGTGTCATCAATGCAGGGGGAGTAAGTATTTTACATTTGAATCATTATTTTTGATTATTATTTATGTTGGTTTGTCATCACCAAAAAGGGGGAGAATGTTGAATATTGGACTCCCCGGATTTGGTTTTGATGATGAGCAAACATAAATAATCCATGAACTAACAATTTGTGAGCGCAGTATTGGAGATCGTCGCCAATTACACGAGAACATTCAAAGAGACATCTCAACACTTCCCAAAGCTCGTATTCATGCCTAAAGCTTCGTTGAAGCTCTTGCGCCATTTTGGAAGTTATGAAGATTCAATCGAAGCTCTCGAAGACCGTTTATTAAGGTTTTATTTATAGTCTTTTAGCTTCGATATATAGAATGTTAAGCCATGAGTATATCTTACGTTTCTATCTTCATTACGCTCATTTCGTTGCTCTAGGATCCTTGCACAAGTTCATTCTAACTTCCTCGAAGCATCGCGCTTCGATTCGGACTTTATTGTGCATGTAAGTTGGTACAAGAACAAGTACTGACCGACTAGATGGTGATCTAGTCGGTCGGCAACTCTTCTTGGACCGACTAGTTTGATTCCTTATTTTCTTGGACTTTACTGTTTACAGTTAGTCGGTCTACGTTGACTCACCGACCGACTAGTTTGTGAACTAGTCGGCAGTGATGCTTCTTTGACCGACTAGTTGTGACTTACTGTTCATGCTAAATTTCTCCTAAGCTACTGTTTATCGTTAGTCGGTCTAAGAACGTTTGGTGACCGACTAGTTGACAATCTAGTCGGTCAACTTTTGTTCTTGGACCGACTAAGTCAACTTGTGTTCAGACTATTTCTTTTTGCCTCTTAGTCGGTCTACGTTCATTGACTGACCGACTAGTTGTGAAACTAGTCGGTCCGAAAGTCTTCTTGGACCGACTAGATTTCTAGGTCTGAAATTCTATCTCTTCTCAGATCTTCACTTAGTCGGTCCATGCTGTTTGACTGACCGACTAGTTGATGAACTAGTCGGTCAGTGATTGTTCTTTGACCGACTAATTCTCACAGATTTCTATCCGTTGGAGAATGACCTAACTTGTTTTTATGGGACCCTATAAATACGAACCTAGGTCATTTCTATCTAGGTTAGAGCTTCCATTCAGAGATTCATTGAGATCAAAAGAGATAGCCATTCTCACTCAAATCTAAAGCTCTCTTCCTCACAAGAAACCCATTCTCTCTCATTTCTAGATCTAGAATCCATCTAGAGAGAAGGTTGTTCTTGGTGAGCTCTTCAAGCTATTGCTTGATCCAAGTCTCCAAATCATCCCTAGGCACCGTTTGCTGGTCATTTCCTTAGTGCTAGGTCTTGGTGACTTCATCTTCCTCAAATCCTTCATTTCACCATTTGGGTAAGAAAAACTCAAGGTATAGGATTTTGTGGTAAGATTGTTTATTTCATATTAAACTCTTTAATATTGCTTTGTGATTCTCTCGGTTGTGAGAGAAGGTTGTGATCCCGGGTTGTGGGATTCACGTTTGCTATTGCATGTATGATTTGATCTTGTGAAGGTTTTTCACAAGATATTCATAGTGGAAATCTTGAGTTAGGGTTTCTAACTCAAGTATCCGGAGGGGATCCGGGTGGTTGGGACGTAGGATCACCGGGAACAAGTCGGGGAGACTTGGGTGGATCCGAACCCATTAACATCATTTGTTTGCATTGTTAATTTTGTTGTTGTCATTCAATTTAAGCTTCCGCAAATTGATTTGGTAGTTGTTTGCAATTTAATTTGGAATTATACTCCTTATTATTTTAAAGTACTATTCACCCCCCCTCTAGTACTTGTGCAGTAGCTGGTAGGGCATTACAGTGAACTCCCTCCAAAGATGATGGCAAAGCAAGGCGGTAGGCCACTGCTCCCATGCGCTACAGCACATCGAAAGGTCCAATATACATCAGACTCAGGTTTCCCTTCTTCCCGAAACGAATAACTCCGTGGTTCGGAGAAATCTTCAGGAAGACGTGATCTCCAGGCTGAAACTCCAAAGGTCTCCTCTTGGCATCTGCCCAATGCTTGATGCGGTCATGTGCAACTCTGAGCTTCTCCCTGATGTCTCTCACGACATCCACAGCTTCCACTATCATCTCTGGACCCAACAGCTCCCGATCTCCGATGTCATCCCAGCTCAGTGGCGATCAACATTTCCTCCCATATAAGGCAGCAAACGGCGCCATGCCAATGCTCGCATGGTAGCTGTTGTTATATGAAAACTCCACCAAGTGAAGATGGTCTTCCCAAGATCCCTTTAAATCGAGCGTACAAGCTCGCAGCATATCCTCCAGAATCTGAATAGTCCTCTCGGACTGGCCATCGGTCTGCGGATGGTACGCCGTGCTGAAACTCAGACTCGTACCCAAATTCTCCTGCAGACTTCTCTAGAACTGAGATGTGAACCTCGAGTCTCTGTCAGACACGATGCTCACGGGGACTCTGTGTAAGCGTACGATCTCCTGCACGTACACGGTCTACGTCATAACCATCTCAAAGAGGAAAATTTAAAAGAGGAGTAAAAAATGAAATTTTACCTCTAGATATTTCCTCGCCAAGACTTCAGTAGACTGGCCCACTCGAAACGGGATGAAATGCGCAGACTTAGTTAACCGATCAACGATCACCCAGACTGCGTCGTTCTACTTCGGGGTCCGAGGTAAACCAGTCACGAAATCCATCGTGATATATTGCCACTTCCACTCCGGAATAGGAAGCGGTTGTAGCAAACCAGCCGTACGATGGTGCTCAGCCTTCACCTGTTGGTATATTAAACACTTGGCAATGCTCAGTGCCACACTCCTCTTCATGCCGATCCACCAGTAATTCAGACAGAGGTCCTTATACATCTGGGTGCCTCCAGGATGTATAGAATATGGCAAGCTATGAGCCTCGCTCAAAATCTCCTCACGAACATCACCTGCAGGTACGCAGAGCCTACTGCCGTACCGCAGCTAACCATCCTCATGAATCACGAACTCCATCCGTAGTCCAGCTTCAACCTGCCTCCTGATCCTCTACAACTTCGGATCTCCTGCCTGTGCTACCTTGATTCGATATACGATCGTGGACTGAATCTGTAAATTCATGAATGAAAGAACCACACCAGGTAGGACAATCTCTAAATCCATCTCTCTCAGCTCCTGCTGTATCCTCCAATCGGTAGTATGCATCATCGCAATAGGAAGCCTACTCAACGCATCAGGCACTACGTTCACCTTCCCTAGGTGATACTGCAAGTCTATCTCATAGTCAGCCATGAGCTCCAACCATCATCTCTGACGCATGTTGAGCTCCTTCTGCGTAAAGATGTACTTCAAGCTTTTATGATCGGTGAAAATCTTCACGCTCTCACTCAACAAGAAGTGCCTCGAGATCTTTAGTGCAAAAATCACCGCTGCCAACTCCAGATCGTGCGTCGAGTAATTCTTCTCATGAGTCCTTAATTGACGAGAAGCGTACGTGACCACGTGGCCATGCTGATGCAAAACGTATCCTAGGCCCTTCCCTGACGCATCACAATATACTTCGAAGCCTCCGCTCCGATCCGGTACTGCCAAAACCGGTGCTGTGGTCAATCTCGCCTTCAAGATACTGAAGGCCTCCTCACAAGCATCTGACCAATGGAACTCCACATCCTTCCTCGTCAGCTTCATCATCAGCTCTGCAATCTTTGAGAAATCCTTGATGAACCACCGATAATAGCCTGCTAAACCAAGGAAGCTCCTGATATCTGACGTTGACTGCGGAGTCGGCCACTCTCTGACTGCTCTGACCTTCTCCGGATCTACAGATATGCCATCACCAGACACCACGTGTCCCAGAAACGTGACTCTGACTAGCCAGAACTCGCACTTACTATACTTGGCATATAGCTTATGTCGCCTCAGCATCTCCAGTACTGTCCTTAGATGACAGCTGTGCTCCTCCTTAGACTTCTAGTAAATAAGAATGTCATCTATAAACATAACGACAAACTTATCCAGGAATTCGTAGAAAATCAAGTTCATCAAATTCATGAACACAGCTGGAGCATTGGTTACGCCAAAAGGCATAACCACGAACTCATAATGTCCGTACTTCCTCTGGAAGGCTGTCTTTGGAATATCGTCATTCTTCACCTTCAGCTGATGGTATCCGCTCCTCAAGTCTAACTTTGAGAAAACTCTCGAACCTCCCAGCTGGTCAAAGATATAATCGATGCGTGGTAGTGGATACTTATTCTTCACTGTGACATCATTCAGCCCTCGATAGTCCACGCACATCCTGCGGGACCCATCTTTCTTCTTCACAAGCAAGACTGGTGCACCCCACGGTGACACACTAGGGTGGATGAAACCCTTCTGCAGCAACTCATCTAATTGCTTCCGCAGCTCCTCAAGCTCAGTAGGAGCCATCCGATACGGCGCCTTCGATATCGGTTGCGCTCCCAGTATAAGATCAATACCAAATTCTAGAGCTCGGTCGGGTGGCAAGCCTGAGATATCCTCCGGAAAGACATCGTCGAAGTCTCTGACGGCTACTGGTCGGTCGATCTCCATCTGCATAGCTACGACAATCGGCACCTCCGGCTTGGCCCGAAATTTGATGGGCCCAAGAGACTCATCTCTGCTATAGAACTCAAACTCCGGATGACCTGGAATCCTGAATACCACCCTCTTGTTGTGGCATTCGATTGACGTGTGGAAGTCTCCCAGCCAATCGATGCCAAGAACAACATCGAAATGCGGCAGGTCATGGACAATGAAGTCTGCAAATAATTCGTGTCCACTGACCACCAAGGGGATCGATCGACAACCCAAATTCACAGTCACCACTCCGTTCCCTGTGGTGATGTCCCAACACTTAGGAAGTGTATGGGTGGGAATGGAGTGCCTTGTTACAAATCTCCGGGATAAGATGCACATGGATGCACCGGAGCCGAACAAGGCCAAGGCTGGGTGATAGAACACTAGAATGGTGCCTAAGATATACGGGAACTAAGGTCAATCAACACTATTCTAGCAAACAAGGCAAAAAAAACCAATGCTAACAATAAGATCTAAATTATGGAATGAAAGAATAGATTCGAAGTAATACCTGCGATGACTCCATCCAGCTCCTCAGTCTCCACGGCTGTCATGGTGTAAGACGGCCTCTGGGGTTACACTGCCTGCTGAAACATCTGCCTCTGTGGCGCCAAGGGTGGTCCACGGACATCAGCTCCTCTCTGAACCAGGGTAGGCGCTCTACTCTGCAACGGGGCTGGTGCTCCAACTCTGGCATGACGCGCTCTCGGACAATCCCTAGCTGCGTGCGAAGCATCTCCACACACCAAGCACAATCCCATCTTCCTCCTACAATTGGCCTGAACATGACCTGGCTTGCCGTAGAAGTGGCATGGCCCCCTTGTTTTGACTCTGCATGGGTGCTCCAGGCCTCTTGAAAGGCACTGTCTGAACTGGTCTCATCACCGGCCTAGCAGGTGGCTGGTACTGCTCCATGGGACGCTTCCCTCTATCAGCTGGAGGGTCAGGTAGACGCGATATGGTCTTATGGTTTCTCGCGGCATTCAGCACTGCTCCCATGGTCGAGAAATCTGTCGAAGACATAGAAGACTGAATCTTCGGACGCAGTCCCTGACGAAACTGATCAGCTTGTTTCTCCTCCTTCCTCACCATATGTGGGGAAAAATGACTCAGCATCTCGAACTCCGCTTCATACTCATCGACGGTCATATCCCCTTGCTTCAGATCTACAAACCTGCTCAACAGCTCCCTCTTTACAGCCTTGAGAAAATATTTCTCCTTGAACATCGACCTGAAAGTCCTCCACTCCACAGGCTTCTGCAGGCGCCTCTCCTCAATGCGCCACCAGTTCCTAGCATTCTCAGTCAGCTGCATCTTCGCTATCTCAACTCGGGTATCATCAGGAATCTTCGCAGCAATCAGCTTCTCCTCAGTACTCAGAATCCACTCATCAGCACCCAACGGTCCTTCCTTTCCAGAAAATGTCTTCGGCTAAAGCTCATTGAACTGCTTCACTCCGAAGCAGCTCGAGGGGCAGTCGGAGGCGGTGGTGGTGCAACTGGAGGGGCCTGGGCAGCAAGGTGGGACTGCTGAACCAACTGATGCTGTACGTCCAGCATCTCTCTCATAACACCCAGAAACTGGCGGAACTCTCCGCCCTGGTCTTTCGGAACTCCATCGCCTGAGCTCCCAGATCGGGTGACACGTCGTCCTGTCATCCTATTGACAAGAAAGACACAGATTAGACTCGTACAATTTACTGGATAACAATAAAATGAATGTCAATACTTCTATTGTTCCGAACTTGCAGAATGGATGGGACCTGCATGGGCCACCACTAAAACCTGTCACGCCCCGCTTCCCAAAACAACAGAGGCGAAGCGTGACTAAGGCCCGCTTAGGCCGGAGCTGTGAAGCTCGGACCCAATAAGCGTCTGTGTGGTACTCCAAGATGAAGGAACAGGTCCCTGTAGGTTAGTACGGAACAACAAAAGTACTGAAAAGAAAAGCATTCATTTTATTCCAAAATAACAATCCAGAAGTACTGAGAGTCTAACAAAGCCTGACTCGGCTACAACAACTGAAAAGTAACTACTGGCGCAAGCACCCAACCTAGACAGAAAGTAGATGGTGCTACACACCCAACTAATCAGCAATGAGAAGTCTGGAACAGCAACGTGAGGACCTCTAGCTCTGATCCTCATCGGGCACGTACTCTGGATCGACGTCTTCCGGCTCTACGTCCTCTGGTAGCTCCGACTCGTCAACGTACTCTGGCTCCACGCCTGACGTACACCACCCAAAAGAAAGGAACTGTACGTCAGGTAAAGTCTACAAAAAGGGTTAGACTCAACTGCAAGTGTACCGAACTATTAAACAACAGTTTACTGGTTGATTAGCATGCTGGAGTTATAACAGAGTATCAAAAGGAAGTAAACGCAGCAGGAAAGTAAAGCGTAGCAAGCAGTAGTCATAGCATGTGCTACAGACTACAGGACTAACCTAAACGGGCCGTGACAAGACGTGACAAGACAAGCAAGACAGGACAGGACAAGACAAGACAAGACAAGACACGTGTGACTCGAAGGGTTCATGCCTTACGGTTCAAGGGGGGATCAGACCCTCTCCCCATGCGTATGCTCAACCCTACCCCAACCCAAGTGCATAAGACAAGTCCGTACAAGGGATCACTCACTCTAGATTGGCGAGTGCCCTATTGCCCGTAGGCTGTGTATCCGTACAAGGGATCACTCTCTCTAGCTTGGAGAGTGCCCTATTGCTTGCTGGCTGTGTATCCGTACAAGTGATCACCCACTCACTGGTGAGTGCTCTATTCCCCGCAGGCTGTGCAAAACAAGACACGACGTGACATGACAGGGATGGTTCTTCTAGAGGGTCCACAGGCACGCACACACAAGATAACCCTACGGTGTCAAAAGTTGTTGTTGAGCTTAGACTTCGTCGTCAAGTCTAAGCCGTCAAGGGGTGTCCCAGACGCTATCATTTCATGTCCGGTTCTCTTTGTTCACAGTTTAATAGTTCTAGCAGTCTAAGGCCTAGGCACGGCCAAAAGTGCAAGTGAGTACACTTGCCTGCGGTGGCGAGTGTGTCGTCCGTCCGGAGCGTCCCGTCCAAGCGTCTCGTCTGTGGTAGTCCGTCTGAAACAAGGTCACGGCGACGGTATCAGGTCGCGTTTTTCAATAAGTCCTATTAGGGTTTGTTTCTAGATTGGCGGGACTACCCTATTCGTCAAAAGTCACATTTTGGTGTTTCGTTCAACCTAGATCGACTTCTACCCTATGTGCATAGATAAGTTGTCCGATTGTCGATCTTCCTACGATGGGCAATTATTTTATAGAAGCTGAAAGTAAATTTTAGTTCAAGTTGTCCAATTTTAATTTAGGGTTTGATTTTGCTACGGTGTGGGTTTACTACGAGTTAGGGGAACCAACCTCTCCGGTGTTTGACGTAGAACGGAAGTAGGGTCTGAATGGCGACCGATCTGAACGGCACGGCTATGGAACGTCTCCTTGTGGCGTCTTGGCTATGGATAGCGTAGTAAAAACTATTCCGGACAGCGAACGAAAAGTGTGGACAGCGAGCACGGTCAGATCGATGGCGAAACAGCGAGCAACGGAGAGTTCGACGTCTAAACAACGAATCAAGGACATCACGTGCTCGAGAAGCAACGCACGTACTGTCGGGGCCTTCGGGATGCCGGTCAGCAGATGCAGCAAGGGCAGCATGGCAGCGGGAGTCTTCGCCAGCGACTGGCGATGCTCTGGCGTCGTCGGCGGTCGGAAAACGTGCAGCAGTAGCCGGTGCTACTGCTGCGGCTATTGTAGCGTGAGAAACGGCCGCCGATGGGTTAGTGAGCGGCGATGCGGCCTAGGGGAATGTCGACAGAGATAAGGGGAGCTCCGGGGATTGTCGGTGGCTGCGCGACGATCGGAAAACGTAGCAGCAGCTGCGCTGATGCTGCCGCTACTTTATTGCGGGGTGGGACAGCTGGATCACGGTGGTCTCCAGTGGTAGAGGGCAGTTGCGGGGCACCGGGCGACGCTGCACGACGGTCGGAGACGAGGTGGCGCCGGCGTCGGGGGTCGAGAGCGAGGGAGAGAGAGTGCGAGAGGGTTAGGGTTTCGTTCGGGGTTTGATGTTTGGTGGCGGCTGAGAATGCAAGATGAAGCCTAGGTTTCTCACGTGAATAGGATTATAGGGTTAGGGTTTATAAAATAATAAATTTTTGCTAATTACCTATGGGATTTGTGTTAAGTGTGGGAGAGAGAGAGAGATCGGGAGATTGCAAATTAAGGAAAAGATGGGTGCATATAAAGGCATAAGATTTTGCCTTGATATGTGAGAGTATCATTAGGGATACAATTAGATTTGATTATCAATTTGAAATTCAAACGATTAAGGGATAAATCTACGGTTGAGATTTAACCGGAAGATATCTCTCGCTATGAGCGTCAGAAAGTTAATCCGAAAATACCGAGACGATCATGGAGACGAGACGCATGGGGCTATAGAGTTTGATCATGCGTTATGCCTACCAAGAATTTACGTAAAATCAGGAACTGCGTTTTGAGATAAAAGATTAAAACGCCCCTACCATTCCAAGTCGTTTTGCGGGAAAACGAGCCGTGAAATGATGTTGCCAAATATTACTATAAAATTCTACACGATCACAACGGCATATCACATCATATATACCGGAATCCAGAAAGAGCCAAATAAAATACGTGCACGACAAAGCACGTGCATGTAGAAAATCCATAAGGTCGGAAAGCGACCGTTACAGGGAAAGTTGGTTAGGGCTAGGGTTTGATGGGATTTACGGCTTGAATGGGGTTAATGGGGGGGCTTTGATGGTAGGAACTAGTGGAGGAAGTGGAGGAGGATGATTAGTAACAGTAAGGAGTGATGGAGAAGATCATGTGGAAGAAATCCAAACGATAGGGTGGAAATTGGTTTTGAAGTCAGGTGAAATGGCAGTCGGGTGGGGGTGGGGTTATATAGGGTGCTGGTGACCCGATCAGTTGGAAATCCACCAGATCGGTTGGATCAATTTTCAAAAATTATCTTTGATTAGCAGCTACAGGTCACTCGATCGGGTGAGAACTCACCCGATCGGTTGACCGCTCTCTGAAAAAGTTCCAAAGTCTCTGTTTTAATTCACCCGATCAGTCACCCAATGGCCGACTGTATCACTCGTTCGGTTGGTTCTTCGACTGAAGTATGACCATATACTGAAACAATTCACCCGATCGGGTGGTGTATGGCCCGATCGGGTGAGGCAATTCCTGCACAAAAATTCAAATTCTCTAAGTTTCCCAACAAATGATCCCCACATCAGCATATATACACTAAAATTAATAGACTGATCTTATTAAAATACAGTAGAAGTTTAGGACATGGGTTGCCTCCCATGAAGCGCTCTTTTTTATAGCCGTTCGCTCGACTCCCGATACGATGTTCAAGGTGGCTTGAATAGGTGACGCTCGACGTTTGGCGTCTTCTCAGCAGTTGGGATAAAAGTTCTGGTTGTTGACGGTAGCGATAAGTGGACGGTCTCAATCACTCCCCCATTGGTAATATCCGGGGCTTCTCCTTAGTGTTGGCGACACACGCCACTCTCTTCAAGATTCACACTTTGTTGGCAGCGAGCACCAAAGGCTCCTTGCCCTTACTCTTCATCTGGGCATTCTTTTCAAATCCAGGGGGAGTTGATTGGGAGACACATTTTGGCTCAGAAATTTCCTCTTCGTCTAGCCTAGAGTGCTTGTAACGACTGCTTTTCATGTATCTGGTTATATTATAATATAATATATGTTTTGGCGGATTTTCTCCTCTTGTGTGGTTTTCGTCTCCGTAGATTTCATTTTCGATCGATTCGTCGTATTTTCTCGTTTCTTCCTTAGGATCGTCGATTTCGAAGTGTGTCATTCGTGAAGGACTTCATAACGGTCGTATCTTACTATTAGATCAAGCCTAGGAGTCTTAGGAATCGATCCCGGGGCCCCGCGCTCCGTATCGGAACTTTTGGTGCTCATTAGCCGGTGTAAGAAGGGCCACCGACCGACTAGATGACGATCCAGTCGGTCGGCAATCCTTCTTGGACCGACTAGTTGGCTTTCTAAATTTCTCAGGAGTTACTGTGGTTGACCGACTAGGTTGCAAACTAGTCGGTCGGTAATGCTTCTTTAACCGACTAACACATCATCTAAATTTTAGTATCAGTACTGTTCATTCTTAGTCGGTCTAAGTTCATCTTTCGACCGACTAGTTGTTAAACTAGTCGGTTAAGTTTTGTACTCAGACCGACTAATTCTTGGTTCTACTGTACAGTCGAGTTACTGTTTACTCTTAGTCGGTCTAAGAACGTTCATCGACCGCCTAGATGCTAAACTAGTCGGTCAGTATTTGTTCATGGACCGACTAACTCTGAATCCTATTTTCGTTCAGGAGTTACTGTTTGCACTTAGTCGGTCTGCGTTGGTCGACCGACCGACTAGTTGCCAAACTAGTCGGTCAGTGGTTGCTCTTTGACCGACTAACCAGTGTTGAAACCCTAATTTCTGGGCAACCGCCAGCCCATCCTATTTAAACCCAACCCAAACGATTTCATCTTCTCCAACACGACCCAAAACCCTAAAATCTTCCCCCTTGAGCCCCCATCTTCCTCCAAGCTCCATTTCTCCATTCCAAGCCCTAAATCCATCATCCAAACCATCCATTCACTCCATCTACCTCTCATCTTCCCCAAAATCTCACCAAAACCCATCAAAATCCCCAAATCCCCCAAAACCCTAGTTTCCCCAAACTTCTCCAATCTTTTCCAGATCTGATCCTAGGGTTCCCCGGAGTGTTTCTTCCGTCTCCTCTTGGTAAGAAATCGATCTACCATTGTTTTCTCAACCTATTTATATTTTTATGAAACCCTAATATAAATTCATGTTGTTTGTTGATTGTTCCCCCAAAACAGCGATTTCCCCGTAGATTGGCATCCGTGTGACGAAGTGGGCGTCATCCCCGGTGCTAGGCAAGTGAAACTTGCCACTTAGGGTTTAGGCCATGTTTTAGGCCATTTTCTTGTTGTAGGCGTAAAAGAGGCTAGGCGACGAAATGATACTCGCCTAGGAGCAAATTGGGGAACTAGCTTGACAACGAAGCTAGTTCCAACACATATAGCATGTTGCACAATCTCCATGTCATGTTTACTTTCCATTAACGGTACGCAAATTAATTGTCATGTCATTGCATTCTTTAAGTGTTTCTGTGAATGCGTAGCTTTGCTACAAATGCTTGTGTTCCTGGCTCGTGTTCCAGAAGCGGGCCATGTGTTGGTTGATAGCCAATGCCCGAATTACGTGTTTCCGGCTAGGTGCACCCCTACGCCAAATGTTTATTAATGAGAGCTCATGTGCGGGGCAACCCTGGCTCACTTGCTGGGCTCATGTTCAGGGACCCTGGCTCCATTACGTGTGGGTATTGGGGGTAAGAGTTAAGCGACCAATCAACTGGGAGTCTGCCCGATCAGCAACTGCAGTGGTAAGGCGTAAACTCTTGGGTTTGGGGTTGTTGTTAAGCGGCCAATCAGCGAATGTAAAACCATTCAGCTGTAAGGCGTAAACATCTACAAAACAACGTGAATAGTGAATTGATTGAGATTGATAGTAGCGTGGCTACTCTTGTCTTGTCTTGTCTTGTCTTGCCCTGATGATTGACCTCTTGTACAAATTGTCTTGCCATGTTTTAATTGTACACTCATGTTATAACTGCCATGTCATGCATACTAAACTGCTAGGTTGCTAGTTGCTTTACTTTCAGTTTCCTTGCTCAAGTCTTTTAGACTTGCTGACATGTGCCCATTTACTCTTTTGGGTGACACATGTTAGATCCTGAGCCCGAGTACCTTGTTGAGGACGAGGTGTTTGCTGACGCTGAGCCCGAGCTTGTGTTTGACGGGGAGTACGTGGACACTGGGGACCAGTCCTAGTGTCTTCGTTGTGTTTTACTTTCGTTAGACAGTTGTTTTGTTATCGGTGCGTGGCACCCATACTTTGTTTTGTCGTTGCTTGTGTTGGCCTTGTTCTGGGCCTTTAGACTCTTTTCTTTTAGCCTGGTGGCTTTTCTGGATGTTGAACTTATTTTTCTTGTTGGACAATGTATGAGATGTGAGATTTTATTTCAGTCTCTCCTTGTGTTATTATTGTTATTCTGTTGTGGTTACAGGGACCTGCTTATGTATTATTGACGCTTATCGGGTTTGGGGCTTCACAGCTCCACTCCCGTGCGGACCTTTTCACGTCTCGCCTCCATTTTAGGGAAGCGGGTCGTGACAGTGCTCCTCTACACTATCGAAGTCTTCAAGAGTGTCTCTAGAAAGAATTTCCAATGCTCCCGCTTCATAGACTTTCTCTTCTTCAAACTCCAGAAGAATGCAATTAGATTCCTCGGGTGGTAGCTTCATGGATAGCACTAAGTCGAATTCCACCGTTTGATCACCGACGTTCAAAGACAACTTTCCCTTCTTTACGTCGATAAGCACACTGGCGGTCGCCATCTTCCGAGAATAATCGGAGTGTGATTATCCTCGGGCATACCATCACTACAAAGTCAACCAGCACACGTACGCTACAGACATTAATTGGCAGGTTGTCGACAACTTCCACGGGATATTTGAGGGACCGATCCGCTAGCTACAAAGTCATCCCAGTAGGTTCCAGTTCTCCCATGTTCATTCTTCTGTAGAGTGAAAGGGGCATCAGACTCACACTTGCTCCTAAATCAACAAGTGCTCTATTGATAGAGACTTCTCCTATAGAGCATGGAATCAAAAAACTTCCCGGGTCCTTAAGCTTTGACGGTTCGGCTTGTTGAATCAAGGCGATACACTCCGCCATAAGAACCACATTTTCTTTCCTTGTTCCTTCGTCACTAAATCTTTGAGAAATTTTGCGTACGAAGGTTTAGTTTCAATTGCTTCAAGGAACGGGATCTGAAGACGTAGATCTTTCACCATTTCAAAGAACCTGCCATATTTTCCGTCGATCTTGGCCTTGGCAAGCCTTTGCAGAAATGGGACCGAAGGCTTGAAAACTCTCAAGTCTTCACCTTCATTCTTCTTTCTTTTCTCAGAATCTTCCTCCGATGTCACCGGACTTGATGTTGAACCTCTGTTGTCGTTCATCTCCATCTTCGGTTGCATAATGACAATGGGCGCTTCCTTATCTTTCTCGGCCTTCCGTGCCGAAATCTCTTTTCCACTCCTCAAAACAATAGCGGAAACATTCGCTTGACTAGGTGTCAAGACTAAGGTTTGGCTTGGTGCTCTAGGATTCACCTCCGGTTGACCCAGCAATTGTCCTTGCGCCTTTTGGAGGTTGGCTACTTATAACCCCAATTGGATTACTTGGTCGGCCAAGGATTTTTGCCCAAGTTGCAATTGTTGAGTTATGTTCTCCTGATTTGAAACGTATTGAGCTAGAAGGTTCTCAATCGGAGAGATCACTCATTGTTGATGATTGTACTATTGTTGTTGTTGGGGGTAGAGGTTGTTGTTGAGGAGGAAGTTGTTGATACATTTGTTGAGGCGGAGGAGGTTGGTATTGTTGTTGTTGAGGAGGTTGCAGAAATTGTTGGTAGGGTGCCTTGTAGCTAAAATTCGGATGATTCCGATTGTTGGGAGAATATCCAGGGTTAGAACTTGTTCTTGGCAGATAAGGCGCATTTCCCGTAGGATTATAGAATAAGGCACTTGCTTGATCTACGGGCACCGAAATCTCTCCAACACTGAAGTCTCCAGTCACTTCAGTTTCCACGGCCGCTACTTCTGTGGGCTAGCGGCATCGGCTCCAACCATAAACGCTGAAATTTGAGTGGAAAGCAAATCAAATTTGCTTGATAGCTTTTCCACTTCCTCAAGCCGATGCATGCCACCGGCTTTTGGTGTCGCACGCTCATTACTCCACCTCTCGTTGTTGGATGCCATTTCTCCAAGATAGTTCAGGCATCCACTTCGTTTCTTGACATGAAAGATCCACCTACTGCGGCATCCATATAGGACTTCAAATCGTCCCTCAGTCCATTATAAAATAGGTCGATGATCTGCCAACGGGGGAGCTCGTGGTGAGGACACTTCCTTTGAATTTCTTTGTACCTCACTCACGCTTCATGTAGCGACTCATGGCTAGCTTGGAAGAAAGATGAGATATCACTCCTCAGCTTCATGGTCTTCTCCGGAGGAAAGAACTTGTTCAAGAATGCGTTCGAAAGATGCTCCAAAGTAGTGAGTGTGTTGGGGTCCTTGCCTTTTAGCCATTGCTTCGTTTTATCCCGTAGAGAGAACGAGAATAACCTTAACCGAATAGCCTCGGTTGGTATGCCATTGATCTTAAATGTCTCACTCTTCTCCAAGAAAGAGTCTAAGTGCTCGATGGGATTCTCCATGGAAGCTCCAGAAAATTGGGCTTGTTGGATCAAAGACATAAGTGATGACTTCAACTCAAATTTTTCGGTCGTAAGGGCCGGAGGTCGAATGTTGGATGTAGATCCAATAGACGGCATCGAATATTCGAGCACAGACTTTGTTGAGTATTGGACTCCCCGGATTTGGTTTTGGATGATGAGCAAACATAAATATATCATGAACTAACATTTTGTGAGCGCAGTTATGGAGATCGTCGCCAAATTGACGAGAACACTCAAAGCGACATCTTAAGACTTCTCAAAGCTCGTATTCAATGTCTAAAGCTTCGTTGAAGCTTTTGGACCTTTTTGGAAGTCATGAAGATTTGATTGAAGCTTTGAAGACGGATCGTTAAGGTTTATTTTATAGTCTTTTAGCTTCGATTTATAGAATGTTAAGCCTTGAGTAATTCTTACATTTCTATCTTCATTACGCTCATATCGTAGCTCTAGGATCTTAGTACAAGTCCATTCTAACTTCCTCGAAGCATCGCGCTTTGATTCGGACTTATTTGTGCATGTTAGTTGGTACAAGAAGATGTACTGACCGACTAGATGGTGATCTAGTCGGTCAGCAACTCTTCTTGGACCGACTAGTTTGATTCCTTAATTTCTTGGACTTTACTGTTTACAGTTAGTCGGTCTACGTTGACTCACCGACCGACTAGTTTGTGAACTAGTCGGTCAGTGATGCTTCTTTGACCGACTAGTTGGACTTTACTGTTCATGCCAATTTTCTCCTGAGCTACTGTTTATCGTTAGTCGGTCTAAGAACGTTTGGTGACCGACTAGTTGTTGATCTAGTCGGTCAACATTTGTTCTTGGACCGACTAAATCATTTGTATTCAGACTATATGTTTTTGACTCTTAGTCGGTCTAAGTTTACTGACCGACCGACTAGTTGTGAAACTAGTCGGTCAGAAAGTCTTCTTGGACCGACTAGTTATCTAGGTCTGAAATCTTCATCTGTTCACTGTTCACCTCTTAGTCGGTTCATGTTGTTTCACCGACCGACTAGTTGATGAACTAGTCGGTCAGTGGTTGTTCTTTGACCGACTAGTCTGCTTCAGATTTAGATCCGTTGGAGTTTTGAAAGCGACGTTTTTCTCTCTCTTTTCTCTTGATCCTTTAAATACCTGAAGGGGTTATTTCATAGGATCCAAGGCTGCTATTTCAGAGTTCTATTGATTCAAAGAGAAGCTTTCAACTCTCATCTTCAAGCTCTCCCATTATCAAGAATCTCTCCCTCACTCTCATTCCTCTAGAGAGATTCATTGGTTGTGAGCCTTCCAAGCCAAGGGCTTGATTCTAGGTCATCCATCTCATCCCTAGGCTTCCATTGCTGGTCATCTTCTTGAAGCTAGGGCTTGGTGACACTTCGTCCATCAAAATCCTCTTTGCCCTAATTTGGTAAGAAATCTCAAGGCATAGGTATTTTGTTGGTAAGCATTTCATTTCAGTTATATTTGAATTGTATACTCTTGGTTGTGAGAGGTTTTGCATGATCCCGGGTTGTGGGAGTCACGGTCATCGATTGTAGGTCGATTGCACTTGTGAGGTTTTCGCAAGTGTTCATATTGGAAATCTTGAGTTAGGGTTTCTAACTCAAGTATCCGGAAGGGATCCGGGTGGTTGGGACGTAGGATCACCGGGAACAAGTCGGGGAGACTTGGGTGGATCCGAACCCATTAAACCATTGTGTTTGCGTTTGCATTATTTCTTGATTGTAGTTATTCCGCAACGTTGTTTGTTAATTGCACGATAATTAGGAATAACTCTCCTTATTATTTAAAAGTACTATTCACCCCCCCTCTAGTACATGTGTAGTAGCTTCCCAGGGCACTACAGACTTTGGAGGAGTGAGGTTGCTGCCATGGCGGCAAATTCTTTTCTTCTTCTTCTTTCCGCGTTCAAACGCCTTATGGTAGCGTTGATCTCAAGATCCAAAGGAACTAAATTGTCGAGACTCGTTAAGTTCCTGCGCATGTAAAATTAAGATATACCGTAAAGCACGTATGGTATGATACGAAATAAAAACAAATAAAAATAAAAATGTAGAATGTGTAAATGATCACGTGGTGAGGATGTGAGCTAGTCTCAAGGATAACAAGGTCCTAAGTGTAACAAGCACGTTGCCTCTCTGGCAACGATGCCATAAAGCTTGACTGGCCGCCCATTTGAAACTCAAACCGGGACGGGGATACTATAATTAGAATTTATAAACCGCAAGCATACGGTGTCGAAGTGTGGCTTGGGGGTCGATCATGGGGAGTCGTGTGTTGTACTTGCAAACATTCAGGAAACGGATCACCCGGTGGATGAGCCAGCCTATTCTCAATTGGTTGTCATAATTGTAAACTAATAGAATAGATGTAAAAGGTAAAAAGGTAACCTAGGACTTTGGCCTCTGCCCTAATCAATTGGTTCTCACTATTACGGTCGAAGGATAGGAATATGACCGAATGTTAGGGTTTGGCGATGAGGCGTTGCCTCTGAAAGTGGTACCTAGCGTCCCATGGTCCTGATATTCTGGTCGATGCCCAGGATGATACGCTAGGTCTACCCGGCTTTGGACGGTGGGCATTCTCATGTCCAACACCATCCAACTCCGGGAGCACTAAGAATGCAACGAGCGCTCCCAACATTTCGTCCAATCCGTTCCCACGTGCAAGGACTCAATGTCAATGCTAGGGGGTAAGCTATGGCTAGAGAATCAAACTCCCTTTTTATTTCTTCTTGGCCCAACGGTCAAAGGCGGTCTTTTTCCCGTCGATGACAATGGAACGCCCCCGCGTAACCATAAAAAAATCCCTAGATCCAATCGGATCCCTAGACCTATGGCCGTTTTAGGAAGAACCCACGAAGGGGCCTCCACCAATGTCCTAGATTGAAGACGATCAAAGAACTTACACTAAGTGTTTAATTGAAGTAGCTAAAAAATCCCTAAAAACACCTTAAAAAGTGGGGACTGCAATTTTGGAAAAACCTAGCACTATTTATACAAGTGGTCAAGATGCCAGGGAATATTCCCACAAAAAGACAAAACCAAACACTCACCTAAGACTTCACTCGATCGGGTGAAACAACGAAAAATATGTCTTCAGCTCTGATAAATCTCACCCGATCACGGAACCGATCGAGCGAGTCTTGGATTTCTTGAGCTCGGGAAGCAGCAGCAGCCGACCCGATCGGGTGAAAGTGCCGACCCGATCGGGTCACAATACATGACCCGATCGATTGACAAGTCAACCGACCGGTTGAGCTTTGGCCTTCAAAAATGCACTCTGTCATACATCCACCCAATCACTGAACCGATCGGGTGGTACAGTCTTTTCTTCAGCACTGACACAGACTGCATGACCCGATCGGGTGGATGTTCCACCCGATCGGGTGAGAGCTAATACATAGTCATCTTTGACGAACGGCTCTTAGGATCTCATGCGACACTTTCTGTTGCTCTGGGGACTCATGATGTTGGCCATATATATCTCCTGCGCTAGCAATGTCCTGCAAATGCACATAAACTCAACGAAAGTAAAAAGAAACTAAAACACAAAGAAACGGATACTAAATAACGAAAAGCGACGAAAAACGATGAAGAAGACGTGCGTGAATATATAAAATATAAATGCACGTCAACATCTTATACATGTAAGGATCAACTTACACATGCAATACTAACAACAACACACTAGAAGGGGGGTGAATAGTGTAATGGCACTAATTGCGTATTTAAAAATTAAACTTGCAAATGTGGAATTATAAATGCAAGAGGAATTTAAACACCACAAAAATCCAAAAGCAAACACAATAAGTTACCATGGTTCCCCAAAACTTGGGTACGTCCAGCCACACCAAAATTTACTATATTTACACAAAGAGAAGTGAATACAATCCCACATAGAGATACCTCACCTAGAGGATTTTATCCTACACAAGAACCCAACCAACCCTATACAAGGGTCAAACTCCCACACAGAGAATTTCTAACTTCCACTTAGAGAATTAAGGTTAGCCCGACACTAGGACACCACACTCCCACAAAGAGAGTTACTCTCACAAAGAGTGTTATTCCCACTAAGAGAATTACTAATTCCCACTATGAGAATTACTCCCACAAAGAGAGTGTCTAATTCCCACAAAGCGAATTAGGGTTTCAAAGAAACATAAAGTAAAACAAATACTCTTAGCTATGCCTTGAGATGTACTTACTCATAAATGAATGCAAGGCTTGGAAGAGGATCTCCAAGTGATGAGATTTGCTTGAAAGCACTTGATAATTTCCCTTGAGCTTGACTTCAATGCATGAAGGAGATTTAGAGCTTTAAGAGGGAAATGAGAGAGTTTGAGAGTGGCTTAAATAATCTTTAAAGATTTTCAATAGCATCAAGAAGTTCTAATGAACTCAGCCCTCTCATATATATAGGAACCCTATAAGAACTCTCAAAAGCCAAGAAAACTCCAAAAATAAAGAGCTGCAACATCTAGATTTTGGGCAAAAACGTCACCGACAGTCGACTGATGAACAAATGACAATCGACTATCCAACGGCTAATTAAATCCCAATGGCAATAATCTGAGCCATGACAGTCGAGTGATGAAGACGATACAGTCGATTGTAAACAGGACATGCACTTATAAATCCTTCAGCAGGCGACTGTTGCAAGAGATGTAATAAAACAGAGAGATGCACTTATCTGTCCGTATTATACATATTTTTTCTGCATGTTTGCATGCCATTTCGATTGCTCATATCGTGCTTTTCATGATTATTCGACGATATTTCGTTACTTTTCACTATTTCTTATTTTTGTTTGATTTCAGGAAATATGGAGCAATTGATCGCTCCAAAATGTAACCCAAGAGCACGACCAAAAACTTGATCGGCCCCGGATACACACCCGGAGAACGATTGTAGTTTTACCGCAAGCGCACGGCAAAGTGGCGAGCGGGTATCGAACACGAGGAGGTGGTGTCGGCTCCAATCTATCCTAGGTTGGTTTGACTATGATGGTTTTATTGGTGGAGATGGCTATGGTATGATGTGATGGCAATGGTGATGGATGTCGGTGTTGGAGATATAGAAATCGGTCAAATATCGATTCAAATACAATATAGTAAAAGAGGGAATTTGCCTTGCGGCGATCCTGTCACAATCGTTGGGCAAAGTATGGGGATATAAAATCAAATAAAGACGTCTAGGGCTAGGGAATTCCCACTACGGATCGTCATACATCATCGTAAATAGTGAATCTCAATATTACTAGACTTGTGTTGAGGTGAACTAGTCGTAACTGAATAGAGAACCAAGCTCACGCTCTCGCGCTATTGCCGGTCTATAGCAACCTAGATTAGAACCCAATCTCTTGCAAACCCTAACCTAAGCCACTAGCATGAAGATCGACGTCATCGTTCAATCGCTCCTCGAGCCCACTCTCGTGCAAACCCGAATTACGATCTAGGTTGTGATAGTTCGTATTCGTCCAATCTCTTGCAAACGAATATGTGTATAGATTTACAATTAAAAATCCTAGCTTTGGTCCAATCTCTTGCAAATCAAGTCTAGAGAAATCCAATTGTAAATCTAAATCGAATATCTAGGCCTTCCCATCGATTAGAATCCAATCTCTTGCAAATCCCAAATCGATGGAAATCCCTAACTATCCGTAGTAAATCAATCACAACCTAACCTCCTAGCAATTCTAGCAATTTAGAAATTCATTCATCACAAATATGAAATTAGATCCATAGGGTTCATCCCCAAACCCTAGAACAACAAATCTACTCTAGCATAGCAATAAGGATATGAGAATCAATAGAAATCATTGCTTGCATACAAAAAGATAGAAAAAACAAAGATTCAAATAAAAAGAAGAAAATACTTAGCTTGATGAAGATCTTCAATCCAAAATACAAGCTTTTAGATCCAAGAGGGGGCCTAGGGCATGTCCTAACCTCTAAAATAATCCTAAGAAAAACATCTTGGAACCCTAAGAAAACATGGGGGATCCCTCTCTAATGGTGGCTACAAACCCCTTAAATACTCTCCCAAAACCCTAGCAAGAAAACCTAGAAAACCCCTCAAATTCGTGCCCAAAAACAGCCCAAACCGCAACTTAAAATCTGGGCCCAGGCCGCACTCGGCCGAGTGGAAAATGTGACTCGGCCGAGTGGAAATTCCAGCACTGCAGCATCAACTTGCAGAAATTCTCCAGATTTCATATGACCTCCGATTTGCGCGTTCTTGGCGGCGTTGGAATCGTCATGAAGACTACTATCCATAATAAATATGAGAAAAATACTTTGATTGCTGGAATGATAGCAGATTTCAAAAGAGTGGGAGGCTGTCTGAAAATCTGGGCGTTGCATGTCCTCGGCATCACTCGGCCGAGTTGACTTCTATACTCGGTCGAGTGGGCTTCTCTACTCAGCCGAGTGATAGACCCTGTAAAATTCCAGTAAGTCAGGGGTCTTGGGAGCCTGTCTTCGGAGGTGACTCGGCCGAGTGGCTTTACTCACTCGGCCGAGGGGCATTAGGTAATCGGCCGAGTCGGAACCCTCAATCGCCTGACGGATTCCAGTAAGTCTGGGATTTTTGCTTGCCGTCATCGTGATGCCACTCGGGCGAGGGGTGTCTCCATGCTCGGCCGAGTGGGATGGCGATGCTCGGCCGAGTGCACGCTGATACTAAATCTGCTGCGTGTCCGATCTGGCCGGCCGAGCTGGCTTCTTTGCTCGGCCGAGTGACTCCTTCACTCGGCCGAGTGGCATGCTGAAAATGCCCAATCTTCTCCGTTTCTCCTCCTCGTCACTCCTACGGAGTTCCTTCTTCTTCCACCCGTCTCCCATCGCCGAATAGCCCTGAAAAGAGCCTTGGGTGACGCTCCGGAGTGGGTGCAAGTCCCTTAAGCTCCTTTTTGCTCCCGATCGCTCCATATTTCCTGAAATCCGACAAAAACAAGAAATAGTGAAAATTAACGCAATATCGTCGAATACTCGTGAAAAGCGTGATATGGGTGATCGAAATGGCATGCAAATATGCAGAAAAAAAGGTGTAAAATATGGACCGATCAAAATCCCCCAAGCTTACCTCTTACTCGTCCTCGAGGAAGATAAGTAAAAAGACGAACTCGGGAGATGAAAAATAAGGGAAATGAAATAAAAGAATACGAAGTGGAAGGAGTCTCTAGATTATACTCTCAGATCTCAAGCCATAAGCTACACATCACGATGACTTGGAAAATACAAATCACATGCTATAAGGATTTCATATCTTTCATAAACATGGTACTTGCAAGCTTTTAAGAACAATAAGAGGGACTCTCTAAATTCATACAATCAATTCATATCCACATCACGCATTTCATAGAATTTAATATACAAATGTTGGCGATGCACTTTTCAATCAAAAGTTATAAATGAAGCATATAAGAAATCACACCAAGTATGCAATAGAGAATGGAATAAATCATGGCATTCACATATTTATATCGATTCATAAGAAATCTCCATAACTAAAGTATTTTGCTAAGTTTCAGCATTATCAAACTTCCTCATTCGTGCACTTCTCCACTCTAATGTCGTACTCACTCATATGATCAAATGAATTCAACCCCCCCAAGCTTAGCTTGAGGCATCGCATCTAAAGGAATATGATAGTGGAAAATGGGATTTTTGCCTTGGTTTTCCCAAGTATTTTGTGGCTCCAATAATGAGATAGAGAAATATTTTTTTTTCTTTTGGACTTTGTTTCTCATTTTTCTTTTTGGATTTTTGTAGGAGCTATATGATTTGTATTTTTTTGGATTTTGGCTCCTTTTTGTCTTTTTGGACTTTTTGGAGCTAACTTTTTCTTTTGTGGGGATTTTTGAGAAATAGATGCGATATAAGTAGCTTTAGGAGATGAACTCAAGTGACATGTAGAGAATAAAAAGATATATGTGGAGAAAGAATTAATGTAGCACTCGGTTCACTCTAAGATGTGCACGAACGGTTCAATAAAATAATACTTCAACTAAAACTAATATGTAAGCATGGATATTCTCAATCATCTCAATAAAAAGTGAAGTCAAGCGGTAAAGCGCACAATCATATCAAGCATGCAACAGAAGGTGAATAAGACAATAAAACTGATGCTTCAGATATACTAATGATGCGTGAATCTTGGTGCATTTCCAACAAAAGCATACTAAACACTAATCCATGCATTCAGTTTCAATTAATATCATGCATTCATGTAGAGGAATCATCAAAAGGATATATAAGCAAGCACATGTGAATAGCAAGACTATGGAATACTCTAAGTAGCATGGCAAGGAATAATAAGCATCGTGATGGTTGCTAAAGCAATAAGAGATATCATCATAATGAACAAATTTAGCAAAAGGAGGAAAAGAAAATAAAGAAATAAGAAAAGATAAAAGAGAGGAAAGAAAAGAAAAACAAGCACACAATATGATGCATGAACACACAAAAAAGGAAAATAAGATGGAAAATTCAAAAAGATGATGCAAAAATTTTGAAAAATTTTAAAAACCCTAAAATAAAGTAAAAATGTAACTAATGCATCTAAATGGCATGGAAATGCACTCCCCCAAGCTTAAACTTCACATTGTCCTCAATGTGATCATAATGAAAGAATATGAGGAACACCGATAATAATAAGGGGGTGAATGAAAAATGATGAAATGAATGACACGAAATCCTAATGCAACTACATGCACATACAATGATGCATGAGAGCGCCTTCCCCAAGCTTATACCAAACAATCCTATTCAAATGACTTGACCAAAAATGTCATGGCTTTGCAAAGCGTGATCAAGTCAAACGAATAAGAAAGCAAGGTTTCACTTGAAAGAAATGCTCGAATGTGGTGAGCAAAAGGATGTGACACATCAAAATATGGAGAGGGCAATTAATGTATATAATGGGTTTGGGGTGTAAAAATTTTTGTTACCGTCATAAGAGGTGATATTTATTCAATCAAATATATACGGTCCCCTCGCTGTCGAGAGGATTCGGGTTTATTGAAAGCATAAAATTTCTACACTACTGGATTGATATCACCTATAGCAAAAGGTGGATCCAGTATCTTTGCAGGTGCAGGCAACTGCTCCAACTGCTCTTTCCGTGGCTCTGCCAGATGCGTGTGTCCACGGACTCCATCAGACTCCAGCAATGCGGCTCCCAGCACCTCTCCAAGGACTCCACCTGTACCCTGCAAGAGATAAGCCGCATCAATCTGATGTGGATAATTCTTCCCCAAAATAAATGTATTCCAAAGAGGGTCATCAACATAAGTATTTATAATTAAAGACGGGTGACAACACTTCCCTGGAAATAAATCTCCACTCTCGTTTACCACGTCGATCAACTCCTCATTGTTCGCCTCAGGTTGTTCAGGTAGCTTGGGCATATAAGCGTAGGTCTCATCAGGCAGCTCCTCATCATCGTCAGACTTATCCCATCACACCTCCGGATCATATTCAATAGCATCCATGGGTGCTAACTCCTCGCTCTCCTCCTCGTATACGTCCCATCGTACCTCTTGATCGTATGTACATGAATCCTGCAAAAGGCACGATGAGTCGTCAAAATCTGAATTATAAAAAACATCATACACATGAGGGGAATCAAATATAAAGGGCGAGGGAGTAAAGAGATCTCCCTGAAGGGGAGCCATAAGCTCTGTGGGATTGTCCTCGGCGTCAGTGGAAGGGTGGTCCTCTGAGAGATGCTCAGCCTCTGTAGAATGTAGAGGCGGCTACGGTAGCTCGAAAGGAGGAGGGTAATGCTTGGGATCCTCATGAATGGCTGTGTCCTCGTCCAAATGCACGGCCTCCTCGGTGACAAGCTCTGGCTCCGCATGTAAGGCCTCCTCAAAAGCAAGCTCTGGCTCTTGTAGGTGGCAAGGGGGAGCGACGATGGCACAAGCTGACTCTCCCCCAAGCTGAACGTGGACATCCTCCTCAGGCTCCTCAGGTATAGAAGGCAATGTAAACGTCATCATCTCCTTTTCATGCCTCCTTCTTTGTTTCTGTCCTGGAGCTCGAGGCACCCGATTGCATGGCTTGGCCTCCTCAATAGTAGGTGCAGGTGGCTCTATGGGCTCATGTATCTTGACCACGGTATAAAAGTGGGTCTTGTGCCCCTCAACTAGAGCATAGACTCCATCATCAATTGTGCCTGTGGAAGAGATACAATGAGTAATAAAATTTTGAAATTCAAGCTCAAAAGGATCACCTGCCGTTATTGTCAATGGACCGGAATTTCGAACTACGTCGACAATGTTTCTCAATAGGTCCATATATGTGTCCTCCTTTGACAGTTCAGATGTCTCTATTTGTGGAGTGTTGATGGTGTAAAGGTGGATATGATCACCTTCAAGTGAAGCATACACTCCATCTATGATAGTACCTGCGCTAGAGACATTAGCCATAACAAAATCGATGAATACTTGGTCGTATGGTTTACTTACCGTAACGGTTAGTGAACCAGTAGATCGAGCATCATCTATCATTTGCTCCAAGGCTGCTGCCAACTGTAAATCACTGAACATTCCCACTTGCATCCTCTTCTGAAACTCACGTGAGGGTCCCTTTAGCCTTCTAGTGAAGATATCAAATAGCGTGGAGTCATTCCACTCATGGTCTGACTCCGTCTGGAACATTTCTAACATTCCTTCAAACCTAGACAAGGCTTCCCCGAAGGATTCTCCATCAGCCTGATAGAATGCAGCGAGATATATGCAGGATTGTATAGAGCCCGCTCGCATTTTCTTTAGAAGCATCATCGCTGCAACAACTGTACCTGATCAATCAAAGTAAACAACCTAGAAAAGACGTCAGTGGTGCAAAGAGAGATAAAGATAATAATAGCAGGTGGTGGGAAAAAATCTCTCTCAATGTTTTTTTTTGATTTTTTTTGTTTTTTAATGTAATCTAATCAACCTAATTGTGACAAATTGGCACCCAACGGGAAACACCTCCCCGGCAACGGTGCCAAAAACTTGATCGCTCCAAAATGTAACCCAAGAGCACGACCAAAAACTTGGTCGGCCCCGGATACACACCCGGAGAACGATTGTAGTTTTACCGCAAGCGCACGGCAAAGTGGCGAGCGGGTATCGAACACGAGGAGGTGGTGTCGGCTCCAATCTATCCTAGGTTGGTTTGACTATGATGGTTTTATTGGTGGAGATGGCTATGGTATGATGTAATGGCAATGGTGATGGATGTCGGTGTCGGAGATATAGAAATCGGTCAAATATCGATTCAAATACAATATAGTAAAAGAGGGAATTTGCCTTGCGGCGATCCTGTCATAATCGTTGGGCAAAGTATGGGGATATAAAATCAAATAAAGACGTCTAGGGCTAGGGAATTCCCACTACGGATCGTCATACATCATCGTAAATAGTGAATCTCAATATTACTAGACTTGTGTTGAGGTGAACTAGTCGTAACTGAATAGAGAACCAAGCTCACGCTCTCGCGCTATTGCCGGTCTATAGCAACCTAGATTAGAGCCCAATCTCTTGCAAACCCTAACCTAAGCCACTAGCATGAAGATCGACGTCATCGTTCAATCGCTCCTCGAGCCCACTCTCGTGCAAACCCGAGTTACGATCTAGGTTGTGATAGTTCGTATTCGTCCAATCTCTTGCAAACGAATATGTGTATAGATTTACAATTAAAAATCCTACATTTGGTCCAATCTCTTGCAAATCAAGTCTAGGGAAATCCAATTGTAAATCTAAATCGAATATCTAGGCCTTCCCATCGATTAGAATCCAATCTCTTGCAAATCCCAAATCGATGGAAATCCCTAACTATCCGTAGTAAATCAATCACAACCTAACCTCCTAGCAATTCTAGCAATTTAGAAATTCATTCATCACAAATATGAAATTAGATCCATAGGGTTCATCCCCAAACCCTAGAACAACAAATCTACTCTAGCATAGCAATAAGGATATGAGAATCAATAGAAATCATTGCTTGCATACAAAAAGATAGAAAAAACAAAGATTCAAATAAAAAGAAGAAAATACTTAGCTTGATGAAGATCTTCAATCCAAAATACAAGCTTTTAGATCCAAGAGGGGGCCTAGGGCATGGCCTAACCTCTAAAATAATCCTAAGAAAAACATCTTGGAACCCTAAGAAAACATGGGGGATCCCTCTCTAATGGTGGCTACAAACCCCTTAAATACTCTCCCAAAACCCTAGTAAGAAAACCTAGAAAACCCCTCAAATTCGTGCCCAAAAACAGCCCAAACCGCAACTTAAAATCTGGGCCCAGGCCGCACTCGGCCGAGTGGAAAATGTGACTCGGCCGAGTGGAAATTCCAGCACTGCAGCATCAACTTGCAGAAATTCTCCAGATTTCATATGACCTCCGATTTACGCGTTCTTAGAGGCGTTGGAATCGTCATGAAGTCTACTATCCATAATAAATATGAGAAAAATACTTTTCTTGCTGGAATGATAGCAGATTTCAAAAGAGTGGGAGGCTATCTGAAAATCTGGGCGTTGCATGTCCTCGGCATCACTCGGCCGAGTTGACTTCTATACTCGGTCGAGTGGGCTTCTCTACTCAGCCGAGTGATAGACCCTGTAAAATTCCAGTAAGTCAGGGGTCTTGGGGGCCTGTCTTCGGAGGTGACTCAGCCGAGTGGCTTTACTCACTCGGCCGAGGGGCATTAGGTAATCGGCCGAGTCGGAACCCTCAATCGCCTGACGGATTCCAGTAAGTCTGGGATTTTTGCTTGCCGTCGTCGTGATGCCACTCGGGCGAGTGGTGTATCCATGCTCGGCCGAGTGGGATGGCGATGCTCGACCGAGTGCACGCTGATACTCAATCTGCTGCGTGTCCGATCTGGCCGGCCGAGCGGGCTTCTTTGCACGGCCGAGTGACTCCTTCACTCGGCCGAGTGGCATGCTGAAAATGCCCAATCTTCTCCGTTTCTCCTCCTCGTCGCTCCTACGGAGTTCCTTCTTCTTCCACCCGTCTCCCATCGCCGAATAGCCCTGAAAAGAGCCTTGGGTGACGCTCCGGAGTGGGTGCAAGTCCCTTAAGCTCTTTTTTGCTCCCGATCGCTCCATATTTCCTGAAATCCGACAAAAACAAGAAATAGTGAAAAGTAACGCAATATCGTCAAATACTCGTGAAAAGCGTGATATGGGTGATCGAAATGGCATGCAAATATGCAGAAAAAAGGTGTAAAATATGGACCGATCAGCAATCGAGAGCAAAAATGAGATTAAGGAACTTGCACACGTATCAGAGCTTCGCCCATGGCCCTATCGAGGAGTTAATGGTGCTGGATGATGAGCGGGAGAAGAAGGAGATCGACAGAATCAACGAGGAGGAGAGGAGGAGAAGAGTTGATTACAGAAACATGCCACTTGGCTGAGTAACACAACCCACTCGCCTGAGTGAAGAAGCGTACTCGGTCAAGCAATACTGATACGCCGACATCTGCCTGCCTGAGTGCCACAATGTACTCGTCCGAGTGGTTAATTACACTTGGCCGAGTAAAGAGCTTCACTCGTCTGAGTGAGGTCAGAATTTCTGAAAGAAATCGAAGCACTCTCTGAAATATTGGGAGTACAGCAGAAGATCCTACTCGGCCGAGTAGGAAGTCCACTCGCCCGAGTGAGGAATTCTACTCGGCCGAGTGACACGAGCGCCCAGATTTTCAGACATCCTCTCACTCTTTTGAAATCTACTAACATTCATGTGGTCAAATTATTTTTCTCATATTTTTTATGATATTAGACTTCATGACAGTTCCAACGCCACCAAGAACGTGCCAATCGAAGGTTGGATGAAATCTAAAGAATTTCTGCAAGTTGACGCTATAGTGCTGGAATTGCTACTCGGTCAGAGTGAGAATCTCACTCGACCGAGTCAGCGTCAGCCCAGAATTTAAGTTGTGGCCAGAGCTGACTTTGGGCATGAATTTCAGAGGGGTTTTAGGGGGTTTTTCAAGGGTTTGAGGGGACTATATATAGGATTTATGGCCGTCATTAGAGGGTGATTCCTATTATTTTCTTAAAGACTTTTTTAGAGGTTAGGCCATGCCCTAGGCCCACTTTTGGATCTTGTCACGACCCGCTTCCCTAAATGGAGGCGAGACGTGAAAAGGTCCGCACGGGAGTGGAGCTATGAAGCCCCAAACCCGATAAGCGTCAATAATACATAAGCAGGTCCCTGTAACCACAACAGAATAACAATAATAACACAAGGAGAGACTGAAATAAAATCTCACATCTCATACATTTTCCAACAAGAAAAATAAGTTCAACATCCAGAAAAGCCACCAGGCTAAAAGAAAAGAGTCTAAAGGCCCAGAACAAGGCCAACAAAGAAACGACATAACAAAGTATAGGTGCTACGCACCGATAACAAAACGACTGTCAACAAAAGTAAAACACAACGAAGACACTAGGACTGGTCCCCAGTGTCCACGTACTCCCCGTCAAACACAAGCTCGGGCTCGGCGTCAGCAAACACCTCGTCCTCAACAAGGTACTCGGGCTCAGGATCTAACATGTGTCACCCAAAAGAGTAAAGGGGCACATGTCAGCAAGTCTAAAAGACTTGGGCAAGGAAACTGAAGGTAAGGCAACTAGCAACCTAGCAGTTTAGTATGCATGACATGGCAGTTATAACATGAGTGCACAATTAAAACATGGCAAGACAATTTGTACAAGGGAACAATTTATCGGGACAAGACAAGAGCAGCCAAGCTACTATCAATTCAATCAATTCACATTTTGTAGGTGTTTACGCCCTTCGCTGAATGGTATAACATTTCAGACTGATCGGCACTAAACACTACCCCAATACCCACACGATATGGAGCCTGGGGTCCCCGCACATGGAACTCAGCTAGTGAGCCTGGGGTTGCCCCGCACATTGAGCTCGCATTCTTAGTTCACAATTCAATATATCGAGCGTTGGGGTTAGCAACTCATTATGCTCGCTTCTGGTCACGTGCCAGGAACACATGCATCATAGCAAAGCTACGCAATCACAGCAACATTTAAAGAATGCGAGGACATGACAATTTATTTGCGTACCGTTAATGGAAAGTAAACATGACATGGTAATTGTGCAACATGCTAAATGTCGGAACTAGCTTCGTTGTCAAGCTAGTTCCCCAATTTGCGCCTAGGCGAGTATCATTTCGTCGCCTAGCCTCTTTTACGCCTACAACAAGCAAATGGCCTAAAACATGGCCTAAACCCTAAGTGGCAAGTTTCACTTGCCAAGCACCGGGGATGACGACCACTTCGTCACACAGGTGACAACCTACGGGGAAATCGCTGTTTTGGGGGAACAATCAACAAACAACATGAAATTATATTAGGGTTTCATAAAAATATAAATAGGTTATGAAAACAACGGTAGATCGATTTCTTACCGAGAGGAAGCGGAAGAAACACTCCGGGGAACCCTAGGATCAGATCTGGAAAAGATTGGAGAAGTTTGGGAGAATTAGGGTTTTGGGGGGATTTGGGGATTTTGATGGGTTTTGGTGAGATTTTGGGGAAGATGAGAGGTAGATGGAGTGAATGGATGGTTTGGATGATGGATTTGAGGCTTGGAATGAAGAAATGAAGCTTGGGGGAAGATGGGGGCTGATGGGGGAAGATTTTAGGGTTTTGGGTCGTGTTGGAGAAGATGAAATCGTTTGGGTTGGGTTTAAATAGGTTGGGCTGGCGGCTGCCCAGAAATTAGGGGTTTAACACTGGTTAGTCGGTCAAAGAGCAACCACTGACTGACTAGTTTGGCAACTAGTCAGTCGGTCGACCAACGCTGACCGACTAAGTGCAAACAGTAACTCCTGAACGAAAATAGGATTCTAGAGTTAGTCGGTCCATGAACAAATACTGACCGACTAGTTTAGCATCTAGTCGGTCGATGAACGTTCTTAGACCGACTAAGAGTAAACAGTAGCTGATACAAAAATAAGATGATGTGTTAGTCGGTTAAAGAAGCATTGCCGACCGACTAGTTTGCAACCTAGTCGGTCAACCAACGTTCTTATACCGACTAACGATAAACAGTAACTCCTGAGAAATTTAGAAAGCTAACTAGTCGGTCCAAGAAGGATTGCCGACCGACTGGATCGTCATCTAGTCGGTCGGTGGCCCTTCTTACACCGGCTAATGAGCACAAAAAGTACCGATACGGAGCGCGGGGCCCCGGGATCGATTCCTAAGACTCCTAGGCTTGATCTAACAGTTAGATACGACCGTTATGAAGTCCGTCACGAGTGACATACTTCGAAATCGACAATCCTAAGGAAGAAACGAGAAAATACGACGAATCGATCGAAAATGAAATCTACGGAGACGAAAACCACACAAGAGGAGAAAATCCACCAAAACATATATTATATTATATTAAATCCAGATACATGAAAAGCAGTCGTTACATCCTCCCCAACTTAAGAAAAATTCCGTCCTCGGAATTTCCAAACACTCACGAGTCCGGAAACAAAAGTGGGAAACGCTCTCGCATCTCATCCTCATTCTCCCAAGTAGACTCTCCAGGTGAACCGTGTCGCCACATCACCCTCACAAGATTGACAATCTTGTTCCGAAGCGATTTCTGACGCCTGTCCAGAATCTGCACTGGATGCTGGTCATACGTCAAATCGGGGCGAACGGTAATCTCCGAAAAATCTACCGCATGAGACGGATCGCTAATGTATCGACGAAGCTGCGACACATGGAAAACATTGTGAACTCCTTCCAAAGATGGCGGCAAGGCCAAGCGATAAGCTACCTCGCCAACCCTCTCCAAAATGTCAAACGGTCCAATGTATCGCGGGCTCAACTTTCCACGCTTCCCGAAACGAATCACACCACGATTCGGGGAAATCTTCAAGAACACATGGTCGCCCGGTTGAAACTCCAAAGGACGACGTTTGGCATCCGCCCAATGCTTAAAACGGTCCTGAGCAATTCTCAACCTCTCCCGAATATTCCTGACGATATCCACGGCCTCCACGATCATCTCAGGTCCCAACAACTCCCGATCACCAACGTGTTCCCAACTCAATGGCGATCGACATTTCCTCCCATAAAGAGCGGCGAAAGGCGCCATGCCAATACTCGCCTGGAAGCTGTTGTTGTAAGAGAACTCCACCAAATGCAGATGGTCCTCCCACGAACCCTTGAAATCCAACATGCACGCCCTCAGCATGTCCTCCAAAATCTGAATCGTCCTCTCGGACTGGCCATCCGTCTGCGGATGGTACGCCGTGCTGAAACTCAGACGCGTACCCAAGCTCTTCTGCAAACTCTGCCAGAACTGAGATGTGAACCTCGTGTCTCTGTCAGACACGATACTCACGGGGACTCCATGAAGTCGCACAACCTCCTGCACGATTCACGTTACATCACTATCCAAACTAGGAAAAGGAAATAAAACGGAGAGTAATAGAATTTTACCTCCATATATCTCCTTGCTAGCGCCTCAGTGGACTGTCCCACTCGGAACGGAATAAAGTGCGCAGATTTGGTCAATCGATCTACGATCACCCAAATCGCGTCATTCTGCTTCGGACTCCGAGGTAGTCCAGTCACGAAATCCATAGTGATGTGCTGCCATTTCCACTCCGGAATCGGAAGCGGTTGTAGCAACCCGGCCGTACGCTGATGCTCCGCCTTCACTTGCTGGCAAATCAAACACTTGGCTACACTCCGAGCCACGCTCCTCTTCATACCATGCCACCAATAATTCAGACGAAGATCCTGGTACATCTTGGTGCCACCAGGATGCACAGAATACGGCGAACTGTGTGCCTCCACCATCAGCTCCTCTCTGATATCCCCAGCTGGCACACACAACCTGGCTCCAAACCTCAGCGAGCCATCCTCATGAATCAAAAAGTCAGTCCACAGACCGGCTTCCACCTGCTCCCGAATCCTCACCAGCTTCGGATCCTCAGCCTGGCCAGCCTTAATCCGATACACGATCGTCGACTGTATCTGCATGTACATCAACGAAGAAGCCTCTCCAGGAAGAACAATCTCCACGCCAGACTCACAAAAATCCTGCTGCAATCTCCACTGCGAGGTCAAAATCATCACCGATGGAAGCCTACTCAAAGCATCCGGAACCACATTCACCTTGCCAGGGTGATACTGCAAATCAATCTCATAATCCGCCATAAGCTCCAACCATCGACGCTGTCGCATGTTAAGCTCCTTCTGAGTGAAAATATACTTCAAGCTTTTGTGATCGGTGAAAATCTTCACTTTCTCACTCAGCAGGAAGTGCCTCCAGATCTTAAGAGCAAACACAACGGCAGCCAACTCCAAATCGTGCGTCGGGTAATTCTTCTCATGAACCTTGAGCTGACGAGACGCATACGCCACAACATGCCCATGCTGATGCAACACACAACCGAGACCCTTGCCAGAAGCATCGCAAAAGATCTCAAATCCACCGCTGCGATCAGGCACAACAAGAATAGGGGCAGTCGTCAACCTCTCCCTCAGAACACCAAAAGCACTTTCACAATCCCCCGACCAAACAAAAGCAACATCCTTCCGTGTCAACCTGGTCATCGGCTCAGCAATACGAGAAAAGTCCTTAATGAAACGCCGATAGTAACCAGCAAGCCCAAGGAAACTCCGAATCTCAGACGCAGACGACGGAACAGGCCACTCCCTGATGGCCCTAATCTTCTCGGGATCCACCGAAATACCATCTCCAGTCACCACATGCCCGAGAAAAGCAACTCTATCCAGCCAAAACTCGCACTTTGAAAACTTAGCATACAAACGATGCTTCCTCAAAATCTCCAACACCGTCCTTAAGTGCGAGGCATGCTCTTCCTCCGACTTCGAATAGATCAGAATGTCGTCAATAAAGATAACGACAAACTTATCCAAAAAGTCGTAGAAAATCAGGTTCATCAGATTCATGAAAACTGCGGGCACGTTAGTTACGCCGAAAGGCATAACCACGAACTCATAGTGTCCATACTTCGTCCTGAACGCTGTCTTTGGAACATCTCCCTTCTTCACCTTCAATTGATGGTAACCACTCCTCAAATCCAATTTAGAAAACACCCTCGAACCTCCAAGCTGATCAAAAATATCATCGATACGAGGCAACGGGTATTTATTCTTAATGGTCACCGCATTCAACTCCCGATAGTCCACGCACATGCGACGCGAACCATCCTTCTTCTTAACCAGCAACACCGGCGCTCCCCACGGAGACACGCTGGGATTAATATAACCCTTCTGTAAAAGCTCATCCAACTGCTTCCGCAACTCTTCCAACTCTGCAGGTGTCATACGATACGGCGCCTTCGAAATCGGCTGTGCACCTGGAACAAGATCGATAGAAAATTCCAAAGCCCGATCAGGCGGCAAACCAGACATCTCCTCGGGGAAGACGTCGCCAAAATCTCGCACCACAGCTGGCCACTCCAGCTCCATCTGCATAGCCACAGCCTCCACCGGCCTGGCCCGAAATCTGACAGGACCAAGCGAACTGCTACCACGACTGAACTCAAACACTGGATGTCCGGGAATCTCGAACACCACCTTCTTCCTCCTGCAGTCAATCGTAGCATAGAAGCTCGCAAGCCAGTCCATCCCAAGAACTACATCATAGTTGATGATGTCGTGGACAATGAAATCAGCGAAAAGCTCATGTCCACAGACCACCAACGAGCAAGAATTGCAACCACGATGCACCGAGACCACGCCATTCCCTGTAACGATATTCCAACTCTTTGGAAGAGGGGACGTCGACAAGGAATGCCTCTCCACGAAGATCCGAGAAATAATGCACATCGATGCACCGGAGTCAAAGAGGACTCGTGCAGGAAATGTGCAAACCAAAATCACACCTAACAAACAATTAACAATCAAACCCTAGTCTAGCAAACAACCATGAGCAAGCAACCAACATAATCTAACAATCAAAACCAGCTAGGAAAGTAACAGCTAGATTGAGGATTACCTGCGATAACCTCATCCACAGCCTCGCTCTCCGCAGCGGTCATCAGAAAAGCCTGCCTCCTCGGCGGAACAGCCTGCCGAAAAGCCTGCCTCTGCGGAACAAGAGCTGCTCCACGTCCAGCAGGAATAGACGCTCGCTGCTGCAACGACTGAGCTGCAACAGGAGCCCTCCGCAGCGGATCCGCATGCCGACAATCCTTCGCGACATGAGAAGCATCACCGCAAATCAAACACTGGCCCAGAAACTTCCGACACTGATCCTTGACGTGGCCAGGCTTGCCGCAGAAATGGCAAAACTTCAGAATAGGCCCTCCTGGCCTCTTAAACTGAGCAGACTGATTAGGCCTGAATCCAGGTCTAACCACAGCTCTCGCCTGCTCCACATGCCTCTTCCCAACGCCAACAGACCCTCTCCTCTGGTTCACGAGCAGCTCCTGCCTCTTGGCAGCGACCAGAACCTTCTGATAAGATTCTCGGTCAGAAGAGGTCACAAAACTCTGGAGCTCTGAAGCAAGCCCCTGTAGAAATCGCTGAGCTTTCTCATCGGCATCCTGCACCATCTTAGGTGCAAACCGACTGAGCCTCGTGAACTCTTGGTGATATAGGTCCACCGATGAGTTCCCTTGCTTCAAATCGATAAAACGCTGCAGCATCTCTTCCCTGGCAGCTTTCGGGAAGAACTCACCATCAAATCTGGCCTTGAAGGTAGCCCAAGCTATCGGCTCCACCAACATCTTCTCTTCCGCATCCCACCAATTCCGAGCATTATCCTTGAGTTGCCTCTTCGCCAAATCAACCCATCCAGCCGGGGTGATCTTGGCCATCTTTAGATTGTCCTCGATGTTCCGAATCCACTCATCGGCAGCCAGAGGACCCTCAGAACCATCAAAATATGCGGGACCCAGCTCCCGAAATTGCTTCGCTCCTGGCTCAGAGCGAGGGGCATCCGGAAGAGCCCGGGCAGCTCGAGCAAGTGGAGCATTCTGGACTTGCAAAAGCACGCCCTGCTGCACTTGCATCATCTGGAGCATCATCCGCATCATCTCGCCGCTGGTGGGTTCCCGCTCAGGCTCCTCATCATGAGGGACCGCGCCACTACCCCCACCACGGGTGAAACGTCTTCCTGCCATCTAGTGACACAGAAAACGAATCAGATTAGACTCATAGCTTATGACTCGGACGTCGAACTTAATTTATTGGACATTCTAATATTATTATCGCTATTCCAAAAATCGCAGTTACAGAAGGACCTGCATGGGCCACCAACAAAACCTGTCACGACCCGCTTCCCTAAGTGGAGGCGAGACGTGAAAAGGTCCGCACGGGAGTGGAGCTATGAAGCCCCAAACCCGATAAGCGTCAATAATACATAAGCAGGTCCCTGTAACCACAACAGAATAACAATAATAACACAAGGAGAGACTGAAATAAAATCTCACATCTCATACATTGTCCAACAAGAAAAATAAGTTCAACATCCAGAAAAGCCACCAGGCTAAAAGAAAAGAGTCTAAAGGCCCAGAACAAGGCCAACAAAGAAACGACATAACAAAGTATAGGTGCTACGCACCGATAACAAAACGACTGTCAACAAAAGTAAAACACAACGAAGACACTAGGACTGGTCCCCAGTGTCCACGTACTCCCCGTCAAACACAAGCTCGGGCTCGGCGTCATCAAACACCTCGTCCTCAACAAGGTACTCGGGCTCAGGATCTAACATGTGTCACCCAAAAGAGTAAAGGGGCACATGTCAGCAAGTCTAAAAGACTTGGGCAAGGAAACTGAAGGTAAGGCAACTAGCAACCTAGCAGTTTAGTATGCATGACATGGCAGTTATAACATGAGTGCACAATTAAAACATGGCAAGACAATTTGTACAATGGAACAATTTATCGGGACAAGACAAGAGCAGCCAAGCTACTATCAATTCAATCAATTCACATTTTGTAGGTGTTTACGCCCTTCGCTGAATGGTATAACATTTCAGACCGATCGGCACTAAACACTACCCCAATACCCACACGATATGGAGCCTGGGGTCCCCGCACATGGAACTCAGCTAGTGAGCCTGGGGTTGCCCCGCACATTGAGCTCGCATTCTTAGTTCACAATTCAATATATCGAGCGTTGGGGTTAGCAACTCATTATGCTCGCTTCTGGTCACGTGCCAGGAACACATGCATCATAGCAAAGCTACGCAATCACAGCAACATTTAAAGAATGCGAGGACATGACAATTTATTTGCGTACCGTTAATGGAAAGTAAACATGACATGGTAATTGTGCAACATGCTAAATGTCGGAACTAGCTTCGTTGTCAAGCTAGTTCCCCAATTTGCGCCTATGCGAGTATCATTTCGTCGCCTAGCCTCTTTTACGCCTATAACAAGCAAATGGCCTAAAACATGGCCTAAACCCTAAGTGGCAAGTTTCACTTGCCAAGCACCGGGGATGACGACCACTTCGTCACACGGGTGACAACCTACGGGGAAATCGCTGTTTTGGGGGAACAATCAACAAACAACATGAAATTATATTAGGGTTTCATAAAAATATAAATAGGTTATGAAAACAACGGTAGATCGATTTCTTACCGAGAGGAAGCGGAAGAAACACTCCGGGGAACCCTAGGATCAGATCTGGAAAAGATTGGAGAAGTTTGGGAGAATTAGGGTTTTGGGGGGATTTGGGGATTTTGATGGGTTTTGGTGAGATTTTGAGGAAGATGAGAGGTAGATGGAGTGAATGGATGGTTTGGATGATGGATTTGAGGCTTGGAATGAAGAAATGAAGCTTGGGGGAAGATGGGGGCTGAAGGGGGAAGATTTTAGGGTTTTGGGTCGTGTTAGAGAAGATGAAATCGTTTGGGTTGGGTTTAAATAGGTTGGGCTGGCGGCTGCCCAGAAATTAGGGTTTTAACACTGGTTAGTCGGTCAAAGAGCAACCACTGACCGACTAGTTTGGCAACTAGTCGGTCGGTCGACCAACGCTGACCGACTAAGTGCAAACAGTAACTCCTGAACGAAAATAGGATTCTAGAGTTAGTCGGTCCATGAACAAATACTGACCGACTAGTTTAGCATCTAGTCGGTCGATGAACGTTCTTAGACCGACTAAGAGTAAACAGTAGCTGATACAAAAATAAGATGATGTGTTAGTCGGTTAAAGAAGCATTGCCGACCGACTAGTTTGCAACCTAGTCGGTCAACCAACGTTCTTAGACCGACTAACGATAAACAGTAACTCCTGAGAAATTTAGAAAGCTAACTAGTCGGTCCAAGAAGGATTGCCGACCGACTGGATCGTCATCTAGTCGGTCGGTGGCCCTTCTTACACCGGCTAATGTGCACAAAAAGTACCGATACGGAGCACGGGGCCCCGGGATCGATTCCTAAGACTCCTAGGCTTGATCTAACAGTTAGATACGACCGTTATGAAGTCCGTCACGAGTGACATACTTCGAAATCGACAATCCTAAGGAAGAAACGAGAAAATACGACGAATCGATCGAAAATGAAATCTACGGAGACGAAAACCACACAAGAGGAGAAAATCCACCAAAACATATATTATATTATATTAAATCCAGATACATGAAAAGCAGTCGTTACAGATCTAGAAGCTTGTATTTGGATTGGATTTCTTCATGAAAGCTAAGTATCTTTGTTATTGTTATTTGAATCTCTGATTTGATATCTTTTTATATGCAAGCAATGTTTTTATTGATTCCTATATCGTTATTGCTATGCTTGGTTGATCTGTGTTCTAGGGAAAGGGATGAACCCTATGGATCTAATGCTAGATTGTGATGAATGAATTTATATGTTGCTAGAATAGCTAGGAGGTTAGATTGTGATTGATTTATTACAGATAGCTAGGAATTTCCATTGTTCTAGAGTTGCAAGAGATTAGGCTTTGATCAATAGGAAGGTCTAGATATTCGATTTGGATTTATAATAGAGATTCACTAGGTTTTGTTTGCAAGAGATTGGACCAAAGCTAGCATTTTTATTATAATTCTATACCCATATTCGTTTGCAAGAGATTGGACGAATACGAGCTATCACAGTCTATATCATAACTCAAGTTTGCATGAGAGTGGGCTTGAGTTGTGCTTGGATGATGATGACGATCTTAATGCTAGTGGCTTAGATTAGAGTTTGCATGAGAGTGGGCTCTGATCTAGGTTGCTATAGACCTACAGTAGCGAGATAGCATGAGCTTTGGTTCTCTATTTAGTTACGACTAGTTCACCTCAACCCAAGTCTAGTAATATTGAGATTCACGATTCACAATGATGCATGATAATCCGTAGTGGGGATTTCCTAGCTCTAGTCTCTTTTATTATATTGAATTTTATCCAACATCTTTATCACCAACACCGACATCCATCACCGAGACCGACATCCGTCACCATTGTCATTACATCACATCATAACCATCTCCACCAATAAACCTTTGTAGTAGAACCAACCTAAGATAGATTGGAGCCAACACCACCTCCTCGTGTTCGATACCCGCTCGCCATTAGACCGTGCGCTTGCGGTAAAACTACAATTGTTTTCCGGGTGTATATCCAGGAGCGATCAAGTTTTTGGTGCCATTGCCGAGGAGGTGTTTCCCGTTGGGTGCCAATTTGTCACAAGTAGGTTGATTAAACTACGAAAAAAATTAACAAAAAGAAATTTTTACCTCGCCACCATTATTATCATTTCTATATTCTTTTGTGCCACTGATATTTTTCTCCAGGTATTTATCTTTGTTGATCAGGTGTTATGGATGATATTATGTAGACCACAGATTTTGATCAGAGTGCTAGATGGGAGAATACTTCCTTGATATTATTCTTGCACATCAGGCTGAAACGCTAGCCAAGATTGAAAAGAGCAACCTTCAATTGGAATGGGTGAAAAGAGACCTTGAAATGAGTGCGCTCATGCTTAAGGTTGCATTGATTTCCAAAGATATCAGTTCTGCTTCTTCATCTTAAGGGCAACAAGCATCACAGTCATATTACCAGAGCCAGAATGTGCCGTCGTCGATCCCATATCCTACGATACATCTATTGCATTTGAAGAATGGATGGACGAAAAGGCAGTGAAGGAAGTAGAAATTGAGTCATATGCACCGGCAGAGGAGGAAGCATTTCAGAACTTATTGGAGGACCTCTTGGAGTCAGTGACGTTCACCGGTTCAGAGAGCATTACAGTAGGTGATGCATTTGAGCTACGATTTGCAGATTTTGTTATGAACCATGTTTCAGCTGTAGGAACAATTGAGGAGGACATCCATGTCAGTCTTGAGGGGGATAGACTATATTTTTGGATTGCTTGCATGCATTCCCCTCCACATGATACATCTCCACAAGTTGACACACATGAGCAGCCAGCATCACCATTCTAGAGAGAGCTTACATTGATAGTTGATGAGAAGGCAAAAGAGCACCATATTGAGCCAGAGCATATTGACGAGGAGGCCTCACATGTGGAGCCAGAGCGTTACATTGAGGAGGCAGCACTTTGGGCCGAGGGTAACTTCATTTAGATAAATCCAGAGTCTTGCCCACCAGCAGTTAAGCTTCTGTAGCCACCTCTACCTTCCACTGAGGCTGTGATCATATGGACCACACATTTTTATGCATACCTAGATGAGATTCTTGCACGACAGGCAGAGGACGTTGATGCTTCCACATCTAAGGAGACAATGGTACCAGGCATGGATGCAGCCACTTCTGATGAGAGAACTACGATAAGACACTCGAGACATGTTGCTGCAGAGCCAGGTTGCACCGTCATCATGCTCCCACCTACCGATACAGCTAGCTCATACAATGAGTGGATGGATGGAGATGATTCAGATGGAGAAGACATTGTGGTTATTTACCTCGTAGAGCTAGAGCATGCTTTTGAGGAGATCTTACACACGAAGCCAGAGCTTATCGACGAGGAGGTCATGCATCGGGACGAGGACACATACATTCATAAGGATCCCAAGCATTACCCTCCTCCATTAGAGCTTCCACAGCCACCTCATCATTCCACTGATGCCGAGGAATATCTCACAGAGCTTACTGCTCCCACTCAGGGAGATATTTTTACACACACCATTTCTGAATCTTGTATTCCAATTGGTATTTATTTTGATTCAGATGTTTTTGACACGTCGTAACTTTTGCAGCACACGTTCGATTATGGACCGGAGGTATGCTTGTACGTGTCATATCTAAACGAACCTGTCGAGGAAGTCCGCACCTATGATACAGAGTTACTTGAGCAGCTAAGAGAGGACACCATGGAGATAGCTATCATAGCACAAGAGGATATTGGATTATTTCCAGAAAAGTATCATCCACCACTATTTATTTCATATATTTCTATAGACGATCCTCTTTGGAATATGTTTATTATGATGGTGAAATTTTTGCAGCAAACTGATGCATCCTATTCTCTGTAGGGTACAGGTGGAGTCCTTGTGGGAATGTTGGAGGATGCATTACTGGAGTTCGTTGGTGTTCGTGGACATATGCGCTTGGCGGAGCCACGGAAGGAGCAGTTGGAGCAGTTGTGTCACGGTCACTTTTCGACCGAGTGTTTTTAGCGCGTATTTTCTTTTTTGTATGTGTATTTATTGTGATCTTCTTTTGAATCCTAAACACGTGAAGTTATATATCGTTGTGACCCTCAAGGAGAGTAGTTATTTGTGGAATTTTTTATGAACGTCATTTCACGGGTCATTCTTCCACAAATCAGCTTTGAATGAAGGGGTGTCATAACCCCTAGACTTCAACGAGTAGTTATTATTTTTATCATCGTTTTTCGTAAACCTAGCACGTGATCGAGCACTGTATTCTCGATCCTCTCGTCGCCACAATCGTCCCGATATTTTTTCTTGAATTTTTCGGACACCGTGAGACTGACCCACCATCTGTATTATTTTTAATATATAATTTTCCCTAAGTTGATTTCAAATCCTAACTAATAAATCAAATCAAATCCCTAGGAGATCCTACGTATCCTACCTTATACTCCTAGGCTATTTGCAACACTAATCATACCCTCCCCCTCTCACTCACTCTCTTCCACCTATCCTTAAATCCACTCTTTTTCTTCCCCTTTAGCAAACCCTCCCTTGTTTTGAACGCACCAGCCTAGGGGTTTTCATCCTCCACGAAGAACCCAAACCTAGCTGTCGGCCTCCCCTTTTGTTCCGGCCACCTACATGCAAGAATCCCCCAATCATCGGCCCACTCTTCCATCGACAGCAGATCCGCGATAACCCTCGGCCACCCCCTCTCCTCTCTCACACCGCCGACAGGCCGCCAGCTGCTCTCCACCCTCACAGCAGGCTGAACCCCCTCCCAACAGTCCACACAACGCCGGCAACCTCTGGCCAAGCCACGCACAGTTCGACCCCTCTTCACCCCCGACCTGTGCCCTTCCCATCTCCCTTACTCCACCTCTGTGCATGCAACCCTCGCTGTCGGTGACCCCTCTAGACCGCAAGCCTACTGGCCCTCCACCCCGCCGGCCTCCTCCCACGGCAGCCCCCTTGTGCCCCTAGGAGCTCACACATAGCAGATCCACCGGCCTCCCAATGTCGCTGCACCCCCTCGCTTGATCCCCAGGCCGAACACCCTCTCCACATCATTGCCACTTCTGTTACCATTACCGCATGCCGCTTCGTTGCTCTACTCGCAACCGAGATGACCCCGACACCGTTACCGTTTCACTATGCTACCCGCAGCCAAAATGATCCCGAGGAGACTTCCCTTACTGCGCTACTCGTAGTGGAGGAAACCGAGTACCGCCACCATTACAGATCCGATGTCAGATATCGTTCGAGCGACATTCTAGGTTGGTTCCTCTCGCTCGTAGCAACCCAAATGATATGACATTGAACCTTACATAAAAATCGACAACTTAAATAACTAAAATTTACTTTTTTCTCCTTTAAAATGTTGTGCTAATCTAGAATCGATGATCAGACTTTTTAACTGTGCATATAGGGTAGAATCGTTGAATAGGCTGAACATTCAAAACTTGACTTGAAACTGATAGGATAGCCACGGTCAACTTAGAGACAACTTAATATGTTTTGTAAACTGGTACTGACACTGCATATTGACTTATGAAAGCAGACTTTGACCGACATGCTGCCAGTGACGAGATGCTTTCGACGGACGTTCTTCTCGGCACCGCAGGCAAGTGTACCTAATTGCGTAGTTACCGCCACGTTTAGGCCATCTCTCTTTAAATTGTAACAGTATGAACAAGAGAACCGAACGTGAAATGATAGCGTCTGATACACCCTCACGACAGCCTAGACTTGACGACGAAGTCTAGGTATATAACTTGCTATAACTGTCATGCTTGGAACTATCTTGTGTGTGTGTGTGGACCCCCTAGAATGAAAAGAACATACTATGCTCATGTCATGCCGTGTAACATCATTCACGAAAGGTTTTACATAGCCTGCAAGCAATATGGCACTCTCCAAGACAGAGAGAGTGACCCCTTGTATAGATACATAACCTGCGGGAAGCCCGACACTCATCGAGTGGAGTGAGTGACCCTTGACAACCCGCGGGGATTGTGACACCCACCTAGCAGAATGGGTGATCATTGGTACGGAACAACCTATGGAAAGCTTGGCACTCACCTAGCAGAGTGAGTGGCCCTTCCAACCTGTGGGTATAAAGGCTCTCACCTAGCAGAGTGAGTGGTCCTCGTACAGTCTTGTCTTGAGCACTTGGGGTGGGGTTGGTTTGAGCGGCCACCAGGTTAGAAAGGTTGGTCACTTTCGAAGCTGAAGGCGTGAACCCTCTTGGTGTCACACCGTCTCTGTCGATTCGCTTAGTGTTACACAGTCTTGTCGAGTCGCTTGGTGCTGTACAGTCTTGTCTAGTCTCGTCATGTCTTGTAGCCGGTAGCACACGTTACGGCGATTGCCTGCCACGTTTACTTTCTGTACACTTTTTACTTTTCTTGCATATATGTATAAATGCCATGCTGTTGCATCTCTCATGTAATCAACATTAAAATGTCGTCTTTAATTTTCTTTACACTTACAGTAGAGTCTTTTCACTTTTTCCTTGTAGACTTTACCTGACATACAGCTCCTTTTCTCTTGGGTGTGTTACTGAGACGGAGTACACAGACGAGCCGGCTTTACTTGAGGACTTGGAGCCGGAGGACGTTGATCCGAAGTACATTCCAGACGAGGACCAGACTTAGAGGTCCCTCACTGTTGCTGTCTTACGGAGGTTTACTGCTTTCTAGTTTGGGTGAATAGCACCATTTTACTTCTTGTCTAGGTTGGATGCGTCGCACCATTAGTTTCCCATTTTCGCAGTTGTAGCCATGCTTGGGCTTCTTTTTTTAGACTTGATATATTGCTGGATGTTATCTCTTTTTAATGAATGCAGTTTCTTTTCGAGTACTCTTATCTTATTGTTATGAACTTTTATATGCAAGAACATGTAATTAATTGGTATCCCGACAGACACTTATTGGGCCCGAGCCTCATAGCTCCGGCCCATGCGGACATTCATCTCATCCTCGCACCCGTTTTAGGAAGCGGGGTGTGACAGGTTTTACTGGTGGCTCATGCAGGAAATATCGATCGCCACTGAGCTGGGATGACATCGGAGACCAAGAGCTGTTGGGTCCGGAGATGATTGTAGATGCCGTGGATATTGTGAGAGACATCAGGGATAAGCTTCGGATTGCGGAAGATCGTTACAAGCATTGGGCAAACACCAAGAGACGACCTTTGGAGTTTCAGCCAGGAGATTATGTCTTCTTGAAGATTTCTCCGAACTGCAGAGTCATTCGTTTCAGGAAGAAGGGAAAGCTGAGTCCGAGGTTTATTGGACCGTTTGACGTGCTGGAGCGTGTGGGAGCAGCGGCCTACCGCCTTTCTCTGCCACCATCCTTGGAGGGAGTTCACGACGTTTTCCACGTATCTCAACTACGTCGACACGTCAGTGACCCATCACACATTGTGGATTTTTCAGAAATCATGGTTCGATCGGACCTGACTTATGATCAGCAGCCAGTGCAGATTTTGGACCGTCGGCAGAATCAGTTGAGGAACAAGGTAGTCGACCTGGTGAGAGTACTGTGGCGTCATGGATCACCTGGAGAGTCCACTTGGGAGCGCAAAGAAGAGAAGAGAGAGCGCTACCTACATCTATTTTCTGAGCAGTAGATGATGTAGATTCTGAGGACGGAATCTTTCCTTAAGGTGGGTAGGATATCACGGTCGCTTTTCGACCGAGTGTTTTCAACGCGTATTTTTTTTGCACGCATATTTATTGTGATCTTCTTTTGAATCCTAAACATGCGAAGTTATATATCATTGTGACCCTCAAGGAGAGTAGTTGTTTGTGGAATTTTTTATGAACGTCATTTCACGGGTCATTCTTCCACAAATCAGCTTTGAATGAAGGGGTGTCATAACCCCTAGACTTCAATGAGTAGTTATTATTTTTATCATCGTTTTTCGTAAACCTAGCACGTGATCGAGCACTGTATTCTCGATCCTCTCGTCGCCACAATCGTCCCGATATTTTTTCTTGAATTTTTCGGACACCGTGAGACTGACCCGCCATCTGTATTATTTTTAATATATAATTTTCCCTAAGTTGATTTCAAATCCTAACTAATAAATCAAATCAAATCCCTAGGAGATCCTACGTATCCTACCTTATACTCCTAGGCTATTTGCAACACTAATCATACCCTCCCCCTCTCACTCACTCTCTTCCACCTATCCTTAAATCCACTCTTTTTCTTCCCCTATAGCAAACCTTCCCTTGTTTTAAATGCATCAGCCTATGGTTTTACTTCCTCCACGCAAGAACCCAAACCTAGCCGCCGGCCTCCCATTTTGCTCCAGCCACCTCCATGCAAGAATCCCACAACCGTCGGCCCCCTCTTCCATCGACAGCAGATCCGCGACAACCCCCGACCACCCCCTCTCCTCTCCCGACCTGCCGATAGACTGCTAGCTTCCCTCCACCCACACAGTAGGCCGCACCCCTCCCTGCAGTCCATGCAACACCAACAACCTCCGGCCAAGCCACGCGCAGGCCGACCCCTCTTCACCCCGACCTGCACCCTTCTCCTCTCCCTTGCTCCACCTCTGCGTGTGCAAACCACGCTGCCGGCCACCCCTCTAGACCCGCAAGCCTACTAGCCCTCCACCCTGTCGGCCTCCTCCCACGACAACACCCTTGCACCTCTAGGAGCCCATGCACAACAGATTTGTCGGCCTCCCAACGTCGCTGCGCCCCCTCGCTTTATCCCCAGGACGAGCACCCACTCCACATCGCTGCCCCTACAGTTACTATTTCCGCAAGCCGATTTGTTGTGCTACTCGCAACCGAGGCGACCCCGATGCCGTTACCGTTTCGTTGTACTACCCACAGCCGAAACGATCCGAAAGCGACTTCTCTTACTGCGCTACCCGTAGTCGAGAAAATTGAGTACCGCCACCGTTCCAGATCCGACGTCAGATATCGCTCGAGCGGTATTCTAGGTTGGTTCCTCTACTCGTAGCAACCCAAACGATACGTCATTGAACCCTAAATAAAAATCGACAAGTTAAATAACTAAAATTTAATTTTCGCTCCTTTAAAATGTTGTACTAATCTAGAATAGCCGAGCAGACTTTTTAACTATGCATATAGGGTAGAATTGTCGAATAGGCTGAACATCCAAAACTTGACTTGAAACTGATAGGATAGCCATGGTCAACTTAGTGACAACTTAATAGGTTTTCTAAACTGGTCCTGACACCGCCTGTTGACCTGTGACAACGGACTTTGTCCGACACGCTGCCAGTGATGAGACGCTTCCGATGGATGTTCTTCTCGCCACCGCAGGTAAGTGTACCCCCTTACGTAGTTACGGTCACGTTTAGGCCATCTCTCTTTAAATTGTAACAGTATGAACAAGAGAACCAGACGTGAAATAATAGCGTCTGGTACACCCTCACGACAGCCTAGACTTGACGATGAAGTCTATGTATATAACTTGCTATAACTGTCATGCTAGGAACTATCTGTGTGTGTATGCGTGTGGACCCCCTAGAATGAAAAGAACATACTATATTCATGTCATGCCATGTAATATCATTCACAAAAAGTTTTACACAGCCTGCGGGCAATAGGGCACTCTCCAAGATAGAGAGAGTGACCCCATGTACAGATACATAACCTGCAGGAAGCCCGACAATCATCGAGTGGAGTGAGTGATCCTTGGCAACCCGTAGGGATTGAGACACCCACCTAGCAGAGTGGATGATCCTTGGTACGTTACAACCTACGGGAAGCTCGGCACTCACCTAGCAGAGTGAGTTGTAAGGATCCTGTCTATAGAGAAAACACTAAGGGGGGTTGAATAGTGTTTAAGCAATTTAAAACGATAGTTACACCAAATTAAAATGCTAACCAACAATAAAGTGCGGAATTAGAATTAAACCCAAATACGAAACAAATGCAAACACAAATATGTTTCTAGGGTTCGGATTACCCAAGTCACTTCCCGACTTGTTCCCGGTAATCCTACGTCCCTTCCACCCAGATACCTCCAGATACTCAAGTTAGAACCATAACTTGAGGTTTCCTTAAAAACCCACTTGTAGCAACCCTACAAGTGAAATCGAATACAATCGATGTCCTTGACTCCCACAACTTCGGAGCAAGCAAACCGCTCTCACAACCCGAGAGCAAATTCAAATTACGAAAGTAATGAAATATTGAAAGCAACACTTACAATCACCTATGCCTTGAAGTAGAACTTGAAGGAGTGGTGTGTTGTGTGTTGAAGACTCTCTTGGAAGAGAGGAGAAAGCCCTTTCTCTTGACTGCACCAATTGCCTAGAGGATCACTCTTTGGTTCTAGGTTGGAGATCAAAGATTTGGAATTCTTAGGGCTTTGGATTTGAGAGCTTTAAACTTTAGAATGAAAGCTTAAGATGAAAACTTGGAAGAATTGGTAAGCTCTCAATGGAATAGTAGAAGCCTCATTTATAGGTTTCTCAAATCCACAAAACAGTTTAGGCAAAAACTCTTTTGGAATCAGAGAGAAAATTCTCAACGGATAGATTCTGAACTCGCGACAGTCGACTGTTGAAGAAACCACAGTCGACTGTTGCACAGTCAGCATGGGTAGGTAAGAATTCATAACGGTAACTTACCACGTGGACAGTCGACTGATGAAGCAAAGACAGTCGACTGTTGAACCAACAGGCGACTGTAAATCCTTCTACAGTCGACTGGCCGAGAGATGGTAAGTTGAATGATATCTGGAAATCCTGTAAGATAACAGGACAGACGACTGATGCAGATAATACAGTCGACTGTTAATCTGAACAGTCGACTGTAAATCCTTATACAGACGACTGTCAAATACCCTGAGAATTTCCAGAGAGCTGAGTCAATAAATTGGCTCACAGACAGACGGCTGTTGAAGCATACACAGTCGACTGATCCAAGGTACAGTCGACTGTATATACAACAATATTCGACTGGTCATAAAAGTCAGATCAACGAAGTTTTGGGCAAAAGAAAGACAGGCGACTGATTTACAAAACACAGTCGACTGTCACTTGGACATGCGCCTGTGATTCATCAGTAGCATGTGCGAAATAAACAAAGAGGCCCAAAACTAGATTGTAAAAGTTTGTGCATAACAAGCGACTGTAGAACAAAACACAGTCGACTGTTTTTAAGACAGACGACTGTAAAACGTTCAGCAGTCGACTGTTGTAAACAATCCAAGCACAATCACTAAAGAAATGGATTGGGGTCAAAGGACAAATGATCTAATAATGTCCTGAGACAGAAATGATAATGTGTGAGAGTGCTCTATCAATGTTCTACTTCTAAGCTACATATTAGAAGAGATAAAATAAAATTACATTGACGAATTCTCTCTTCTATCCATCGTATGAGCTTGAAGTCTTCATGGAGCTTAAATCAATATCTACAATCACCTAATCCATTTTCATTTGCCTTCAATCAACTTTGAGAGTCATCCATTGCTAGTAGATCTTCATAAATAGCTTAGGCAATGGATTAACTGCAAAATAGGGGATTAGTCACAGGTACTTATGTTTGCTCATCATTAACACCAAGTAGGTAGACGTCCAATACTCAACATGATTGGCTCCTACAACCTGTGGGTATAGAGGCACTCGTCTAGCAGAATGAGTGGTCCTCGTACAGTTTTGTCTTGAGCACTTGGGGTTGGGTTGGGTTGAGCGGCCACCAGGTTAGAGAGTTTGGCTACTTTCTAAGTTGAAGGCATGAACCGTCTTGGTGTCACACAGTCTCTATCGAGTCACTTGAAGTCACACAGTCTTATCGAGTCGCTTGGTGTCGCACAGTCTAGTCTAGTCTTGTCATGTCTTGTAGCCCGTAGCACACGTTGCGACGATTGGCTGCCACGTTTACTTTCTGCACATTTTTTACTTTCATTGCATATATGTATAAATGCCTTACTGTAGCATCTCTCATGTAATCAACATTAAAATGTCGTCTTCAATTTCCTTTACACTTGCAGTAGAGTCTTCTCACCTTTCCCTTGTAGACTTTACTTAATGTACAGCTCCTTTTCCCTTGGGTGTTGTACGTCAGTTACTGAGACTGAGTACACAGACGAGCCGGCTTTACTTGAGGACTTGGAGCCGGAGGACGTTGACCTGGAGTACGTTCCAGACGAGGACCAGACTTAGAGGTCCCTCACCGTTGCTGTCTTACGGAGGTTTACAACTTTCTAGTTTGAGTGCGTAGCACCATTTTACTTCTTGTCTAGGTTGGGCACGTCACACCATTAGTTTTCCTTTTTCGCAGTTATAGCCATGCTTGGGCTTCTTTTTTAGACTTGATATATTGCTGGATGTTATCTCTTTTTAATGAATCCAGTTTCCTTTCGAGTACTCTTATCTTATTGTTATGGACTTTTATATACAAGAACCTATAATTATTTGATATCCCTAAAGACGCTTATTGGGCCCGAGCCTCATAGCTCCGGCCCATGCGGACCTTCGTCTCGTCCTCGCACCCGTTTTGGGAAGCGGGGCATGACAAGTTACATGCACCGGCAAAGATACTGGATCCCCCTTTTGCTATAAGTGATATCAATCCAGTAGTGTAGCAATAGTGTAAAATTTTATGCTTTCAATAAACACGAATCCTCTCGACAGTAAGAGGACCGTATAGATTTGCTTGATTTGTTAGTTCAGAATAAATATCACCTCATATGATGGCAACAAAAATCTTTTACACCCCAAACCCATTATATATATTAATTGTTATCCCCTCCACATTTCGATATGTGCCAACTTTTTGCTCACTACCCATCGAGCACTTCTTTTATGATAAACTTACTTTCCTATTCATTTGACTTGATCACGCTTTGCAAAGTCGTGATTTTATTGATCGAGTCATTTCAATAGGATTGTTTGGTATAAGCTTGGGAGAAGGCGCTCTTATGCATCATTGCATGTGCATGTACTTGCATTAGGATTCCATGTCATTCATATCATCTTTTTTTCATTCACCCCTCATATTTATCATTATTCTGCATAAATACCTTTTATGATCACATTGAGGACAATGTGAAGTTTAAGCTTGGAGGAGTGCATTTCCATGCCATTTAGATGCATTAGTTGCATTTTTACTTTATTTTAGGATTTTTAGGATTTTTCAAATTTTTTCATCATCTTTTCAATTTTTCCATCTTATCTTTCTTTTATGTGTGTTCATTTATCATGTTGTGTGCTTGGTTTTCTTTTCTTTCCTTTCTTTTATTTTTTATTTCTTTTCCTTCTTTTTCTTCTTTAGCTAGATATGTTCTTTATGATGATATCTCATAATGCTTTAGCAACCATCATGATGCTAATTATTCCTTGCCATGCTACTTAGAATATCTTATGGTCCTGCTATCTATGTGCTTGCTTATATATCCTTTTGATGATTCCTTTATATGAATGCATGACATTAATTGAAGCTAAATGTATGGATTAGTGTTTAGTATGCTTTTGTTGAAAATGCACCAAGATTCACGCATCATTAGTATATCGAAGCATCAGTTTTATTGTCTTATTCACCTTCTGTTGCATGCCTGATATGATTGTAAACTTTACTGCTTAACTTCACTGTTCGTTGAAATGATTAAAAATATCTGCTCTTACATATGAGTGCAGTATTATTTTATTGAACCGTTCATGCACATCTTAGAGTGAACCGAGTGTTACATTATTTCTCTCTCCACAAATATCTTTTATTCTCTACATGTCACTTGAGTTTACCTCCTAAAGATACTTACATCACATCTATTTTCAAAAAATCCCTACAAAGGAAAAAGTTAGCTCCAAAAAAGTCCAAAAAGCCAAAAAGGAACCAAAAACCAAAAATACAAATCATGTAGCCCCTACAAAAATCCAAAAATAAAAATGAGAAACAAAAAGTTCAAAAAGTAAAAAAATCTTTCTCTATCTCATTATTGGAGCCACAAAATACTTGGAAAAACCAATGCAAAAATCCCATTTTCCACTATCATATTCCTTTATATGCGATACCTCAAGCTAAGCTTGGGGGGGTTGAATTCACTTGACCATATGAGTGAGTGCGACATTAGAGTGGAGAGGTGCACGAATGAGGAAGTTTGATAATACTGAGACATAGCGAATTACTTTAGCTATGGAGATTTCTTATGAGTTGATATGAAAATGTGAATGACATGTCTCTTGTTCCATTCTCTATTACATACTAGGTATGCTTCTAATATACTTCTGTTATAACTCTTGATTGAAAAGTGCATCGCCAACATTTGTATATGAAATTCTATGAAATGCGTGATGTGGATATGAATGGATTGTATATATTTAGAGAGTCTCTTTTGTTGTTTTTAAAAGCTTGCAAGTACCATGTTTAAGTAAGATATGAAATCTTTATGGCATGTGATTCGTATTTTCCGAGTTATCGTGATGTGTAACCTTGTGCTCTGATACCAATTGTAAGGATCATGTCTTTGGAGAAAACACTAGAATGGGGTTGAATAGTGTTTAAGCAATTTAAAACGATAGTTACACCAAATTAAAATGATAACCAACAATAAAGTGCAGAATTAGAATTAAACCCAAATACGAAACAAATGCAAACAATATGTTTCTAGGGTTCGGATTACCCAAGTTACTTCCCGACTTGTTTCCGGTAATCCTACATCCCTTCGACTCGGATACCTCCGGATACTCAAGTTAGAACCCTAACTTGAGGTTTCCTTAAAAACCCACTTGTAGCAACCCTACAAGTGAAATCAAATACAATTGATGTCCTTGACTCGCTCAACTTGGGGGCAAGCAAACCGCTCTCACAACCCGAGAGAAAATTTAAATTACGAAAGTAATGAAATATTGAAAGCAACACTTACAATCACCTATGCCTTGAAGTAGAACTTGAAGGAGTGGTGTGTTGTGTGTTGAAGACTCTCTTGGAAGAGAGGAGAAAGCCCTTTCTCTTGTCTGCACTAATTGCCTAGAGTATCACTCTTTGGTTCTAGGTTGGAGAGCAAGAGATCAAAGATTTGGAATTCTTAGGGCTTTGGATTTGAGAGCTTTAAACTTTAGAATGAAAGCTTGAGATGAAAACTTGGTAGAATTGGTAACCTCTCAATGGAATAGTAGAACCCCCATTTATAGGTTTCTCAAATCCACAAAACAGTTTAGGCAAAAACTCTTTTGGAATCCGTGAGAAAATTCTCAACGGATAGAATCTAAACTCGCGACAGTCGACTGTTGAAGAAACCACAGTCGACTGTTACACAGTCAGCATGGGTAGGTAAGAATTAATAACAGTAACTTACCACGTGGACAGTCGACTGATGAAGCAAAGATAGTCGACTGTTGAACCAACAGGCGACTGTAAATCCTTCTGCAGGCGATTGGCCAAGAGATGGTAAGTTGACTGATATCTGAAAATCTTGTAAGATAACAGGACAGACGACTGATGCAGATAATACAGTCGACTGTTAATCTGAACAGGCGACTGTAAATCCTTATACAGACGACTGTCAAATACCCTGAGAATTTCCAGAGAGCTGAGTCAATAAATTGGCTCACAGACAGACGACTGTTGAAACATAGACAGTCGACTGATCCAAGGTAAAGTCGACTGTATATACAACAATAGTCGACTGGCTGTAAAAGTCAGATCAACGAAGTTTTGGGCAAAAGAAAGACATGCGACTGATTTACAAAACACAGTCGACTGTCACTTGGACAGGCGCCTGTAAATCGTTCATCAGTAGCCTGTGCGAAATAAACAGAGAGGCCCAAAACTAGATTGTAAAAGTTTGTGCATAACAGGCGACTATTGAACAAAACACAGTCGACTGTTTTGAGACAGAAGACTGTAAAACGTTCAGCAGTCGACTGTTATAAACAATCCAAGCACAATCACTAAAGAAATGGATTGGGGTCAAAGGACAAATGATCTAATAATGTCCTAAGACAGAAATGATGATGTGTGTGAGTGCTCCATCAATGTTCTACTTCTAAGCTACATACTAGAAGAGATAAAATAAAATTACATTGACGAATTCTCTCTTCTATCCATCGTATGAGCTTGAAGTCTTCATGGAGCTTCAATCAACATCTACAATCACCCAATCCATTTTCATTTGCCTTCAATCAACTTTGAGAGTCATCCATTGCTAGTAGATCTTCATAAATAGTTTAGGTAATGGATTAACTGCAAAATAGGGGATTAATCACAAGTATTTATGTTTGCTCATCATTAACACCAAGTACGGAGAAGTCCAATACTCAACATTCTCCCCCTTTTTGATGATGACAAACAAACATAAACAAAAAGATAAATAATTGTGCGTAATGAAAACTTACATCCTCTACATAGATGCCAATCAAGTTAGTCAACAAATATTAGGGGATGTACATATAAATTGAAGCAAATGAGAAAGATACATATGATTTTAATTCAAGAGATATAGGAATAAAAATCCATATTCAATGTACTCTTACTCCCCCTGAATCTAAGGCAACTTCAATCTTAGATCAAAGTGTTAGAACATACTTAGCACATTCATTATGAATCTTGTATGTTTATTTCTTTCCCACTATGGCATTATCCAAAAAGGTGGGAGTAAATAACAACAACAATAATCGTGCTAAATACGAACTAACAACAATCAAGGAGTATAAAGATATATGTAATCAAAGATATCATAAATGCACATCATATACTTATGTGAATAGAGGAATTGAAGTCTAATATCAACATTTTAGATATGAAACAAAAATAGTTTCAAAAATGCATCATATCAGAGATAACATGAATAAATCAATATTAAATCCTATATTGTCTCACAAGCACATCATAGCAGAATAAATCATTTAAGGAGACAATATGGCAAACATCACACAGATAAGATAATCAATTATACGAGGTGTGACACATGATTAAACAGCAACATCAAATATATATATATATATATATATCAAAGGATGTGAGTACATATCAGATGGACATCATCATGTCCAACAAAAATAATACATCATGATCACACAAAAAATACTTCATGATACCAAAGTTACATATCACATCAAATATCTATCATAACCTCAGCATACATCAGTATCAAAATATCCATCACACGTCAAGATACAGCCATCAACAAGCTAACATCACACACACACCTATCTAAGAGTGAGCATCTCCAGGGGCTGCAGAAGAAGAAGCAAGCTCTGTGACAGCAGGTGTATCCTCTGGAGGAGGGTCAGAAGGAGCAACAGCAGTAGCAACAACATCATACTCAGTAGAAGCTACACCAGGATGCACAACGACATCAGTGGGCTGAGGAGGCACATGAGGCTGGGGAACAATGTCACGACCCGCTTCCCATAAACGGAAGGTGAGGCGTGAAAAGTCCGCTCAGACTTGAAGATGTGAGGTTGCAGTCTGTAAAGCGTCTGGTATAACCAAGTAGAGGTCCTTGCAAATACGAAACATAACAAAAATAATAAAAGAAAAGAGATAATAAAGTTCCAATCTCAGAATTGTCCACAAATAAGGTTCAACATCACAGAAAAGCCACCAGGCTAAAAAGAGTCTAAAAGGTCCCAAGCATGGCCAACAGAAATAAACAAACATACAGAAAGAAAGGGCGCTACGCACCAACAACCTAACAAGAACTAAGCAGAAAGTAACACCAAAAGAAGTCTCTACGACTGGTCGCCGGTGTCCTTGTACTCCACGTAAACAGTGGACCCAGGCTCAAAGTCAGCAAACACCTCGTCCTCAGCAACGGGCTCTAGCTCAGCAACTAACATGCGACACCCAAAAGAGACGAGGGCGCATGTCAGCAAGTCTACAAGAGACTTGTGCAAGGAAACTAAAAGAAAGGAAAGCAACCTAGCAGTTCTAAAGTATGCAATGACATGACAGTTTAAGTTATGAATGCAACAAGTAATAAAGTGCAACAAGTATGACATGGCAAGGGTAGCAAAGCTACTAAAACATTCACATTGATTTTACAAGTCAAGTAAACACATCGTGCAAAGAGTTTACGCCTTTTGGCTGGAGTGGCTGTACGGGCCAACTCCTAAGCTCAAGTGATCGCTTAACCCTACCCCTCTACGTGTAATCGGGCATTGGCTTTTGACCAACACATGTGGCCCGCTTCTGGTTCACGAGCCAGGAAGTGTATTTGGCATAGGGTTGTGCCTGCAATGCAGGTGCCTAGCCTGAACAAGGAAGTACAAGTAGCGTGTGCTACGAAAACAAACATTCAAGCATGGAATGATGCATGGCATGGCAAGATTACAAATAATGAGCGTACAGATCAGGAATTTAAACATCACAGGCATGGCAGAATAAAAGTAAAGAGCATACAGATATGGAAATTAAATGTGGCAGGCGAAATGAATGAATGACATGGCAGGGTGTCAGATCTAGCTTCGTTGTCAAGTAGATCTTAAAATTACATCTAGGCGAGTATCATTTCGTCGACGAGTCTCTTTTACGCTAAAAATGGGGAATGGCCTAAGACATGGCCTAAAACACAAGTTGGCAAGTTTCACTTGCCTGAAATCAACTGTTCTGTAAACACCGTCCAACCAGTCCAATCTACCTATGTGCTCGGATTCACCAACCTACAGTCTCAGTTTAAATTATCTTCATTAGTGATTTATTAAGCAACTGAAATACCGATTTTAATCTTGATTAGCATGCATTGGTTGAGGGGTCCTAAGTGATCAGAAAATTATCCTTACACGCCGCGAGAGCTACACTGGCGTTGAGTAGCGACGCCAGAGGTTGGAATAAAGAAAACGCTCCTAATTCCAGATTCCAAAATAGATTCCATGCTCGCCAATCCTTAGACAGCGACAATATCAGCGAGAAGAGCGTCCAATCAGCGAGCAAAGTGAACGGTAGAAGATCTACGGCTCAAGGGAAGCCGTAACAACAAACGGAGACAGAAGAGTCGGCGTACACGAAGATTACGACGTTAAGCGCTGTAGGGGCTGATCGTGACGTCGAGGAATACCTCTAGGAGAGGTAGAGGGCTATCGGAAGAACCCAACAGCGAGAGTGAACGACGAGATCACAATGACACGTCGAGACATTGATAGAAACATGAAACAGCGAGTTCATTCACTGTTTCGAAGCAACGGCGGCTTGAGGGTTACCGTCAACGGTGCAGGGGGTCCAGGGGGTCGATGTGGACGTCGGGTGTCGTGGGCGGCGGCAGCAATGATCAGCTGCCGCTGCTACTGCTGCTGCGAATTCTGCGGCGCCGGGAGGGGATACGACGGCGATTGCGGGGTCCCACGACGGCGCAGAGGGAGGAGGGACGGTCGGGGAGCGGGGTGATGGCCGGTCTACGACGGGTTAGGCCGGAGAACGGAGGGTTTGCGGCGGTAGGGGTTGTTTGCGTGAAAAATGTATAAGGGGCGGCGGCTTCTATGTGTTGGCTGTGAAAGTTTTATAACCCTGGGTTATTTTTTATAGGGAAGGGCTGATGCACGTGGGTGCTAGGTTAGGGGCTAAAAGATAGGGTTTATTAGGGTTTATTTGTTATTATAAATCAATAAAAATGAAAACTAAGGGGTCTCTCTCTCTCTCTCTCTCTCTCTCTCTCCCCCCCCCCCACATGGATGCGGCCAAGGGTGGCAACCTGGGTTGGGTTCAACCTGATCTAGGATGTTTATTATTATAAAATTATATTAAGAATTATTACGGACTAATAACTAGGTTAAACTTAGGGTTAAACCCCTTATTAAACCGGGGAAAAGTGAAAGTAGGTCAAAGGAAGCCCAAAAATTATGAAATAAATGTTGGGGTGACCGTGTCGACGAGAGAAACAAAACTAAGAAGACGGATCACAAATTCAACGACGAGAAACGAAACTAAAAATAAAAAGGTCTCACGACAAAAGTGAAAATCGCGATGTCTCATCAAACAAAGTCAAATCGTGGGAGAACGACCCGTGAAATGACGTTCCAAATTAATTCCACAATTTAATATTCTTCGAGAGGGTCACAACGGCATATCACACTATAGGGTTTGGATACAAACAAAGTCTAAAATAAATACGTACATGAACAAGACTACGTGCACGTAAAGCGTACGATCGAAAACCAACCGTGACATCCTACCCACCTTATGAATGATTCCGCCCTCGGAATCAGCATCAACTACTGCTCGGAAACAAGTGCGAGAAGCGCTTTCTCATATCATCCTCATGCTCCCGGTGGACTCCCCAGGGGAACCATGACGCCACTGCACTCTAACCAAGTCGACGGTCTTATTCCTCAGCTGCTTCTGCCGTCGATCCAGAATCTCAACTGGTTGTTGATCATAAGTAAGATCCGGACGAACCGTGATCTCCGAGAAATCTACAGCATGTGACGGATCATCGACATATCGACGTAACTAAGATACGTGAAATACGTCGTGAACTCCCTCCAGTGATGGCGGCAAAGCCAATCGGTAAGCCACTGCTCCAACTCTCTCCAGAACGTCAAACGGCCCAATGTACCTCGGACTCAGCTTGCCTCTCTTTCCAAATCGGATAACTCCCCGATTCGGAGAGGTCTTCAGAAAGACGTGATCCCCAGGCTGAAACTCCAAAGGCCTCCGTTTAGCATATGCCCAATGCTTGAAACGGTCCTGCGCGATCCTCAGCTTCTCCCGGATGTTTCTCACAACATCCACAGCCTCCACGATCATCTTTGGTCCTAACAGCTCCCTGTCTCTAATGTCATCCCAGCTCAGTGACGATCGACATTTCTTCCCGTATAGCGCTGCGAAGGGCGCCATGCCAATACTCGCCTGGTAGCTGTTATTGTAGGCAAACTCCACATGATGAAGATGATCCTCCCAAGATCCCTTGAAGTCCAACATGCACGCCCTCAGTATGTCCTCCAAAATCTGAATCGTCCTCCCAGACTGGCCATCCGTCAGCGGGTGGTACGCGGTATTGAAACTCAGACTCGTACCCAGACTCTTCTACAGACTCTGCCAAAACTGAGATGTGAATCTCGTGTCTCTGTCCGACACGATACTCACGGGGACTCCGTGAAGTCGCTCGATCTCCTACGCGATTTACGTTACATCACTATCTAAACTAGAAAAAGGAAATAAAAACAGAGAGTAAAAGAATTTACCTCCATATATCTCCTCGCTAGCGTCTCAGTGGACTGTCCTACTCGGAAGGGAATAAAGTGCACAGATTTGGTTAATTGGTCTACGATCACCCAAATCGCGTCATTCTGCTTCAGACTTCGAGGTAGTCCAGTCACGAAATCCATAGTGAGGTGTTACCACTTCCACTCCGGAATCGGAAGCGGTTGTAGCAACCCTACCGTACGCTGATGTTCCGCCTTAACTTGCTGGCATACCAAACACTTGGCGACACTCCGTGCCACACTCCTCTTCATACCAGGCTACCAATAGTTCAGACGAAGGTCCTGGTACATCTTGGTGCCACCAGGATGCACAGAATACAGCAAAATGTGTGCCTCAACAAGCAACTTCTATCTGATATCTCCAGCTGGCACACACCCCCTGGCTCTATACCTCAGCGAGCTATCCTCATGAATCCGAAAATCAGTCTGTAGACCGGCTTCTACCTGCTCACGGATCCTCCTCAGCTTCGGATCTTCGGCTTGACCTGCCTTGATCCGATCCAGGATCGTCGACTGTATCTGCATACACATCAACGAAAAAGCCTCTCCAGGAAGCACGATCTCAATACCAGACTCGCAAAAATCCTGCTGCAACCTCCACTGCGAAGTCAACATCATCACCGTTGAAAGTCTTCTCAGCGCATCAGGAACCACATTCACATTGCCAGGGTGATACTGCAAGTCGATCTCATAATCTGCCATGAGCTCCAACCATCGACGCTGTCGCATGTTGAGCTCCTTCTGCGTGAAGATATACTTCAAGCTTTTATGATCAGTGAAGATCTTCACCTTCTCACTCAGCAAGAAGTGCCTCCAAATCTTGAGCGCAAATACGATTGCAGCCTACTCCAAATCGTGCGTCGGGTAATTCTTGTCATGAGCCTTAAGCTGACGAGAAGCATACGCAACCACGTGCCCATGCTGGTGCAAAACACAGCCAAGACCTTTGCCAGAAGCATCACAAAATATCTCAAATCCTCCACTCCGATCGGGCACAGCTAGGACAGGGGCAGTCGTCAATCTATCCTTCAGAATAGCAAAGGCCTTCTCACAATCATCTGACCAGACAAACGGCACATCCTTCCTCGTCAATCTGGTCATCGGCTCAGCAATCCGAGAAAAGTCCTTAATGAAACACCGATAATAACCTGCAATCCCAAGGAAACTCCTGATCTTAGACGCTGACTGTGGGACCGGCCACTCTCTGATAGCCTTAATCTTCTCAGGATCCACTGAAATCCCATCTCCTGACACCACGTGTCCAAGAAAAGCAACCCTATCAAGCCAGAACTCGCACTTGGAATACTTAGCATACAAATGATGCTTTCTCAAAATTTCCAATACTGTCCTCAAGTGCGATGCATGCTCTTCCTCCGACCTTGAATAGATCAAGATGTTGTCAATAAAGATAACAAAAAACTTATCTAGAAGGTCATAGAAGATCAGATTCATCAGGTTCATAAAAACTGCGGGTGAATTGGTTACACGGAAAGGCATAACCACGAACTCGTAGTGACCATACTTCGTCCTGAACGATGTCTTCTGGATATCTTCCTTCCTCACCTTCAGCTGGTGATAGCCACTCCTCAGGTCCAACTTAGAGAACACTCTCGATCCTCCAAGCTGATCAAAGATGTCATCTATACGAGGCAATGTATATCGATTCCTGACGGTGACGACATTCAGCTCCCTGTAGTCCATGCACATATGACGCAAGCCATCCTTCTTCTTCACCAGCAACACCGGTGCTCCCCACGGAGACACACTAGGATTAACATACCCCTTCTGCAAAAGCTCATCCAGCCGCCTACGCAACTCCTCTAACTCTGCTGGAGCCATACGATACGGTGCCTTCAAAATGGGATGCGCTCCTGGAATAAGATCGATCGAAAACTCAAGAGCTCGATCGGGCGGCAGTCCAGACATCTCCTCGGGGAAGACGTCGTCGAATTCTTACACCACAGCTGGTCTACTCTGCTCCATCCGCATGGCAACAATCTCCACCGGCTTGGCCCGAAACTTGACAGGACCAAGCGAACTGCTGCCTCGACTGAACTCAAACACTGGATGACCTGGAATCTCGAACACCACCTTCTTCCGCCGGCAATTGATCATGGCGTAGAAACTCCCAAGCCAGCCCATCCCAAGGACGGCATCATAGTTGATGATGTCATGGACAATAAAGTCAGCGTAAAGCTCATGTCCACAGACCACCAAAGGACAAGACTTAAAACCACGATGCACCGAAATCATGCCATTCCCTGTAATGATATCCCAACTCTTGGAAAGAGGGGAAGTCGACAAGGAATGCTTGTCCACGAAGCTCCGGGATATAATGCACATCGATGCACCAGAGTCAAAGAGGACTCGTGCAGGGAAAGTGCAAACCAAAATCACACCTAACAAACAATCTAACAATCAAATCATATTCTAACAAACATAATATATATAGCAACCAAACATATTCTAACAAACAAGTTCAACCAAGAAAAGAAACAACTAGACTGAGGGTTACCTGTAATAACCTCATCCTCAGTCTCAGCCTCAACTGCAGTCATCAGGAAAGCCTGCCTCCTCAGCTGAAGAGCCTGCTGAAACGCCTGCTTCTACAGAACAAGGGCTGTCCCACATCCAGTAGGTACCGGTGCTCTCTGCTGCAATGGCTGAGCTGCAACTGGTCCTTTCCATGGCTGTCTGGACTTCGAGCAATCCTTCATGACATGAGCAGGATCACCACAAACCAAGCACTGTCCCAGCATCTTCCTGCACTACTCCTTGACATGTCCAGTCTTGTCGCAGAAATGGCAAGTCTTCAGAGTGGGCCCACCTGGCCTCTTGAACTGCACCGACTGGTTAGGCTTGAACCCAGGCCTAACCACTGCTCTGACCTACTCCATAGGCCTCTTCCCAGCTCCAGAAATCTGTCCTCTCTTCTGGCTCGCAATCAGCTCCTGCCTCCTAGCAGCTACTAGCAACTTCTGATAAGACTCCAAATCTGACGAAGACATCAGGCTCTTCAAATATAAGGACAGACCCTGTACTGAGCTCTCTCATCGGCATCATGCACCATCTTCGATGCAAATCGACTCAGCTTGGTGAACTCCTGATGATACTGGTCCACCGAAAGATTCCCTTGCTTCAGATCAATGAAACACTGCAACATCTCCCTCCTGGCAGCCTTCGAAAAATACTCCTCATCGAACCTAGCCTTGAAAGTAGCCCATGGAATAGGTCTCACCAACAACTCCTCCTCTGCATCCCACCAGCTGCGGGCATTATCCTTGAGCTGCTTCTTCACCAAATCAACCCATCCAGCCGGGTTGTTCTTCGACATCCTCAGATTGTCCTCTGTGTTCCGGATCCACTCCTCTGCAGCCAACGGTCCTTCAGATCCATCAAAATAAGTCGGGCCCAGCTCCCGAAATAGCTTTTCTCCTGGCTCGAAGCGAGGGGAATTCTGGAGCATGCCCTGCTGCATCTGTATCATCTGATGCATCATCCTCATGACTTCAGCATTGGTGTGCTCTCTATCCGGCACTGCTTCACGGTCGGGCCCACCACCAGCTCGGGTATGTCGTCTTCCAGCCATCTAGGGACATAGAAAACGATTTAAATTAGACTCAAATCTTATGACTTGGATATTTTAATTTATTTAATGGAAGTTCTATAATTATTATCGTTGTTTCGATAATTCACAGTTGCAAGAGGACCTGTATGGGCCAACAATAAAACCTGTCACGACCCGCTTTCCATAAATGGAAGGCGAGGCGTGAAAAGTCCGCCAGACTTGAAGCTGTGAGGCTGCAGTCTGTAAAGCGTCTGGTATAACCAAGTAAAGGTCCTTGCAAATGCGAAACAGAACAAAAATAATAAAAGAAAAGAGATAATAAAGTTCCAATCTCAGAATTGTCCACAAATAAAGTTCAACATCACAGAAAAGCCACTAAGCTAAAAAGAGTCTAAAAGGCCCCAAGCATGGCCAACAGAAATAAACAAATGTACAGAAAGAAAGGGCGCTACGCACCAACAACCAAACAAGAACTAAGCAGAAAGTAACACCAAAAGAAGTCTCTACAACTGGTCGTCGGTTTTCTCGTACTCCACGTCAACAGTGGACCCAGGCTCAAAGTCAGCAAACACCTCATCCTAAGCAACAGGCTCTGGCTCAGCAACTAACATGCGACACCCAAAAGAGACGAGGGCACATGTCAACAAGTCTACAAGAGACTTGTGCAAGGAAACTAAAAGAAAGGAAAGCAACCTACCAGTTCTAAAGTATGCAATGACATGGCAGTTTAAGTTATGAATGCAACAAGTAATAAATGCAACAAGAATGACATGGCAAGGGTAGCAAAGCTACTAAAACATTCACATGGATTTTACAAGTTAAGTAAACACGTCGTGCACAGAGTTTACGCCTTTTGGCTGGAGTGGCTGTACGGGCCAACTCCTAAGCTCAAGTGATCGCTTAACCCTACCCCTCCACGTGTAAGTAATCGGGCATTGGCTTCTGACCAACACTTGTGGCCCGCTTCTGGTTCACGAGCCAGGAAGTGTATTTGGCATAGAGTTGTGACTGCAACGCAGGTGCATAGCCTGAACAAGGAAGTAAAAGTAGCGTGTGCTACGAAAACAAACATTCAAGCATGGAATGATGCATGACATGGCAAGATTACAAATAATGTGCGTACAGATCAGGAATTTAAACATCACAGGCATGGCAGAGCAAAAGTAAAGAGCATACAGATATGGAAATTAAACGTAGCAGGTGAAATGAATGAATGACATGGCAGGGTGTCAGATCTAGCTTCGTTGTCAAGCTAGATCTTAAAATTGCGTCTAGGCGAGTATCATTTTGTCGCCTAGTCTCTTTTACTCTAAAAATGGGGAATGGCCTAAGACATGGACTAAAACACAAGTTAGCAAGTTTCACTTGCCTGAAATCAACTGTTCTGCAAACACCGTCCAACCAGTCCAATCTACATAAGTGCTCGGATTCACCAACCTACAGTCCCAGTTTAAATTATCTTCATTAGTGATTTATTAAGCAACTAAAATACCGATTTTAATCTTGATTAGCATGCATTGGTTGGGGGGTCCTAGGTGATCAGAAAATTATCCTTACATGCCGCGAGAGCTACACTGGCGCTGGGCAGCGACGCCAGGGGTTGGAATAATGAAAACGCTCCTAATTCCAGATTCCAAAATAGATTCCATGCTCGCCAATCCTTAGACAGCGACAATATCAGCGAGAAGAGCGTCTAATCAGCGAGCAAAGTGAACGGTAGAAGATCTACGGCTCACGTGAAGCCGTAACGATGAACGGAGACAGAAGAGTTGGCGTACACGAAGATTACGACGTTGAGCATCGTAGGGGCTGATCGTGACGTCGAGGAACACCTCTAGGAGAGGTAGAGGGCTGTCGGAAGAACCCAATAGCGAGAGTGAGCGACGAGATCATAACGACGCGTCGAGACGTTGAGAGAAACGTGAAACAGCGAGTTCACTTGCTGTTTCAAAACAACGGCAGCCTAAGGGCTGCCGTCAACGGCGCATGGGGTCCAGGGGTCGACGGGGACGTCGGGTGTCGCGGGCGGCGGCAGCGGCGATCAGCGGCCGCCGCTGCTGCTGCTGCGAATTCTGCAGCGCCTGGAGGGGATACGACGGTGATTGCGAGGTCCCACGGTGGCGCAGAGGGAGGAGGATGGTCAGGGAGCGGGGTGATGGCCGATCGGCGACGGGTTAGGCTGGAGAACGGAGGGTTTGCGGCGGTAGAGTTTGTTTGCGTGAAAAATGTATAGGGGGCGGCGGCTTCTATGTGTTGGCTGTGAAAGTTTTATAACCCTAGGTTATTTTTTAGGGTTAATGACTGGAAAATACCCTAACGTTTGACCATTTCTCACATATATACCCTACGGTTCATTTTGGGACACATTGATACCTAGAACGAAAATTGGCTAACGGGGGTTAACTTATTCACAAACTACCCGTTTTGCCCCTTACTTAAAATAGGGTTAAAGAGATAACTTACCCGTTGTCATGTCCCCAAAGAGAAATCACGGGAGAGGGAAATTTAGGGCGGAAAAATGGGGAAATGACAGAAATTGAGGAGGGCGGAGGGCAACACAAGAGGAAGGTGATCGAAGCAAGTTGAAGACATGCAGCATCAAAGAACACTTACATGTTGCCGTGTCCACAAAGAGGATTCACGGGAGAGGGAAAGCTAGGGCGAAAAAATTGGGGAAAGGAGGGAAATTGCGGTGGGAGAAAGAGGAGCTGCTGGAGGTTGGTGATCGAAGCAAGTTGAAGACCTGCAGCTGCAAAGAGCAAGATGGTACGTAAAATTTTTAATTTTTAATTTTTTTGACGAAAATAAGTTAAATTAAAGGGGTTATTGGTAGAAATGGTTGAATTAGGATACAAAGCTGAGGTCTTTAGGGTGAATTAGGTTGAATTGGTAGAGACTTTGTGTTGCGTGAGGTAGTAGAATTTGTAAGTCAATTAAGCTGTATCCTAAGTATGATCTGCTGTAGAAACGGTAAGGTGCATGTAACTATGTCAATGCTAATTATGCTAAGTATGGACTGTTAATCCAAGTAATGTTGTGAATTTGTTAATGCTAATTATGGTTATCTGCTAGGTCTTTATTATACAACATAATGAATATGTTATGTTGCATATGGTGAATGGTATATTGTGCATATGTGATATTGAGAAATGTCTAAAATATTGTTGACAGAGTCAGAAAGTTAACATGAAGATCCATCATGGGGGAGTATTGAGACTTGGAGCTAAAGGAAGTTATGAACATGGACAGCAGGCAGTTTTCCTTGACTGTGTTGCTGGGTTGTTGACAGTGGACAATTTGAAAATGCTAATTAAAGATTTAGGACATAAAGGCAGGTTCTACATATACTTCAAGCCCTGGAGAAAGGATTTCAGTTGGTGTAGTAGAACTGATGATGATGTGCAGGCCTCTGAAATCTTGAACATGCAGGGCAGTAGGACTGTGGACTTATATGTGTCACATGAATGTGTAGGGCATCAACTTGAAGGCAATTCTAATTCACAGGAAGCAATTATCAACCTGAGTGAGTCAGAAGGGGAAGGTGATCTTAGCATTCCAACTTCTATGCCAACAGAGGAGGGAAGCAAGCAAACAGAGGAGGGAAGCACAGAGGTTAATTTGAAAGGAAAGGATGCTGAAACAGTGGCAAATCTGATTCAACCAACAGATACAGATACAAGTAGGAGGGAACTTTATGAGGAAATAGATATGAACCTAAGCTGCACATCATCACTACCCAATGAATATGCTAATGAATTTGATAATGAAGTTGAAAGGGCAGAATTGCAGGAGGCTGTGGCTGATATTCAGGAGGCTAGGGCTGATATTGAGTTGGCAACACAAGATTGTCAAGTAGATTTGCAGGAGCATATGGCAGATTTTCAGGAGGCAGTGGAAATGGCAGATTGGTAAGCAGAGGTGGAGAAGGATAGGGCAGATTTTCAGGAGGTAATGGGAATGGCAGAGAGTCAAGCAGAGTTGCAGGAGGGTAGGGCAGATGTTCAGAAGGCAAGGGCAGATGTTCAGGAGGCAATGGCTGAGTGTATTGCAGAGTTGCAGGAGGAAAGTGCAGAGTGTCTTGCAGAGTTACAGTCAGATTTTCAAGATGACAATGTTGAAGATGATACAGCAGATGATATGCATGATGAGGAAGCAATGGATGATACATCAGATACTGTGCATGATGAGGAAGAAATGGATGATACAGCAGAGGCTATGCATGATGCAAGTGAGCAACCAAGTGAGTCAGATGCAGATGATGAGTATGAACCAACAAATGATGATGATGTTGACTGTGGAAGCAGTGAGGATGATGTTGATTTGGAGGATGAAGGTGATGTCAATTTGGAGGATGAAGATGGTGTTGATTTGGATAGAATGGTGGGTGAGGACACTGTGCACTCAAAAAAGAAGAGGACTGATGGCATCCATGTGTATGGAGGCCCAGAATGTGAGCCACATAATGATTGGGCCACAGACACAGATAATTCAGATGGGATTAGGAACATTGGAGGCAGTGGTGATGAGAGGACAAGCAGAGGGGGGAAATTTGTGCATAATTTTGATATGGATAACCCAATACTGGAGCTTGGAATGAAGTTTGCAACTCCAGGAGAATTCAGGGAGTTGTTAAGAGAGCATGCAATAAGAAATGGATATGATTTTAAATTCAAGAAGAACGAAGGATGCAGAATTTCTGTGGAGTGCATTAACAAGTGTGGATGGGTGTGTTCAGGCTCTTGGGATAGCAACAGAGTATACTGGGTAGTGAAGAAACTCACAACACATTCAGGATGCCATGTTGTGAGGACCAATTCTCAAGTGACATTCCAATGGATTGGCAAAAAATAGGTTGAACACATAAGAGACCAACCACATTTGCCAATCAAAGTGTTGAGGAAGCATCTGAGCAGGGATTATGGCCTAGATATTAGGCAAGATAAAAAGTTATACATGGCTAGGAGCTTTGCCAATGCTTACATAGAAGGCTCCTACAAGTTGCAGTTTAAGCAACTATGGAATTACTCCCATGCCCTATTACAGAGAAACCCTGGCACTTTTTGCAGGATTAGATCAAGGCCTAGTGATGTGGATGATGCACCAATATTTAGTGGAATTTTTATCACCTACCCTTGTCAGGTTAAGGGTTTCAAAGATGGATGCAGGCCATTCATTGGACTTGATGGAACTTTTCTGAAGACAGAGATTGGGGGAGTGTTGCTTAGTGCGACAAGCAGAGATGGGAACAATGCAATGTTTCCATTGGCCATAGCTATTGTCCCTAATGAATCAAAAGACACATGGACGTGGTTCATGACCTGCTTGCTTGAGGCACTTGATGTGAACAATGAAGGGCAATTCACCTTCATATCAGACAGACAGAAAGGACTGCTGGAGACATTAAAGGAGGTCTTGCCTAGAGGACACCACAGGTTTTGCTTGCGGCATATGTATGACAACTTCAGAAAGGAGTTCAGGCCAATGTTATATAGGCAGATGATGTGGAAGATTACTGGAGCTTTTTTGGAGGAGGACTTCATAACTGCAATTGATGAATTCTACAAGATCTCCCCAGAAGCTATTAAATGGCTTTGTGATGTGAGGATGGATGCTTGGTGTAGGTGCTACTTCACAGATGAAAGTTGTTGTGATTTAGTTGTAAATAATATCTCTGAATCATTCAACAAGTTCATTTTAGAGGCTAGGGATAAACCAATCATAACTTGCCTTGAAATGATTAGGAGGCAACTGATGATTAGATTTCAAAAGAAGAAAACCAGTGCAGCCAAGTGAACTGGAGAGACATGCCCCAGGATTTTGGAGAAGGTGATGAAGTTCAAGAGGAAATGTACAGGTCTTTTGTGGTCTATGCTAGAGAGGGGCAGTATGAGGTTAGACAAGACAATGGGGTGTACACATTGAATTTGTTGTCAAGAACTTGTGACTGCAGGTATTGGCAGAGGACAGGAATTCCTTACATCCATGCATGTGCAGCTATCATGGCTGAGAATAAAAACCCAGAGGATTATGTGCACAGATATTACACAAAGACTGCCTATATGCAAGAATATGCAGGCATGATCCACCCGATTCCTGATTCAAGATTTTGGCCAAAGACCACTTATTCTGAGTTGGTGCCACCACCATTTACCAAGCAGCCTGGAAGGCCTGCTAAGAAGAGAAGGAGGGGTGAATTTGAAACTGGGTCAAAATCAAGATCAAGGACTAGCTCATCAGCAAGCTCAATCCAATTGTCTAGACATGGACAGACACAAACCTGCCAAAACTGTCATGAAGTTGGGCACAATAAGAGGAGTTGTAAAAATTCATCAGCCCCACAACCATCTTCAAGATCTGCAACTCCTAGAGGGAGGCCAAAATCTCAACAGAAGGAGCTCAGCAAAGATAATCAACCAGAGTTTTTAGCTTTGTTGAGGATGGCTGGTATCAATATTGAGGGTAGAAGCCAGAGTACCCCTACCCAACAACAAGCCCAGGGCAATAGAGGAGGCAGAAGATTGGGTTCAAGAAAACATTCTTCTGGCAGGGGTGGTCAAGTACCTCCAGTTGTAAGTGCTATTCTGAGTTGGTGATTTCAACATGCTTGCTTACATTTGACATTTAATGCTGTGATTTTTTTTGTGATATCCTCATAACTGTAATTGTTATTGTGATTTCATGCTATAATTTCCTCATAACTGTTTACAGAGTACCCCTACCCACCAGCAAGTCCATAGTCAAAGAGGAGGCAGAAGATTGGGAGCAAGACAAATTTTTTCTGCCAGTGGTGGTCAAGTCCATCATGTTGTAAGTGATATATGTCTGAAGAATTTCTTTTTATATATGTCTGTTACATGTCTTACACATACTAGTGATATATCTCTGATACATGTCTTATATTTGTGTGTTTCCAGCCTTCTCAACAACCTCATGGCCCCAATCATAACAGTGGATGTGGGATCACTCAACCAAATCTTCCAGGTGAGGCTGGCATTGGTGTGACCCAACAACATCATCATCCACATAGAGGACAATTGCACAAGGGAGGGCTAAAGAAGGCAAAGGCAATCCATCATAGAGTGATGACTAGGAGTACTCAGCTTGGAAACATCAGTGCAGCCTCAAGCATCTGAGTTTGTTTGGTGTAGCTTGATGGCTGCATAGTTTATGTTTATGAGTAATATCTGTGTGTGTCAATGTATATTAACAATGTTGGTGGTAGAGACAACAGTATCTATGAACAATGTATAGTTTGTTGGGACCCTAGTTTGTTTATGTTGGTGGTAGAGGCAGCAGTACAGCTGTTTGAGCAATGCTGGTGGTAGTTTGGCTATGAACAATGTATAGGTTAGACTCCAGCTGTCTATGAACACTGTTGGTGGTAGTTTGTCTATGAACAATGTATATGTTAGACTCCAGCTGTTTGAGCAATATATATGACCAATGTATATGTGTTATGTCATGATTTGTTTGGGAATGTGGTATGTCAGTATTTCAGCAGGCTTAGTGTGTTATGTCATGATCTATGTTAGTGTATAGTTTGTTTGGAAATATCTAGCTTGGAAATGTGTTATGTCATGATTCTGTTTGCTGCTTGGAAATGTGTTATGTCATGATTCTGTTGGCTTCTTCAAATACTGATGATATTGTTTCAGTTTGCATAGCTCATCACATCAGGCATATATTGATAAATGGAACAATGTTTCATTGACCTGCCAACATAAATTGATACATGATACATTGTTTCATTCATCTACCAACATGACATTCATGTTCACCCAGATACATTCCTAACATCACATACATTCCTCTCTCATCACTATTCTGATACATCACAAATCTAAATTATTTCTAACATATACATTCCTCCTCCTTACCCTCTCTGACTCATCAGCACTCTGGCTTGTTATTCATCACCACAAACAACAACATAATTATAAGCCCCAAATTAGCAATCAAAGACAGCTTCATTAGCATGAACTCCTTCATGATGCTCTGGAGCTTATCATTGTTTTCCATCAGCTTCAAATTGTTATCATCACAAACACCTACAGCCTTATCCAATTTAATCTCTGCCTCTACCATCCTTGCCTCTGTCACCATAAGCATCACATCATTTTCTTCATTTCCCACCTCGAGCACCCTCCTCTCAGGTTCATCCATTAGGTGACGTATCACCTTCTTTGAGAATTCCGAGTGGGCTGTATCCTTCCACTTGAACATTTTGCATCTCTTGGACTTCTCATATTTAGGACACGACCAAAACCTTCTCCCTGGGTTATCTTCCAACCATGATGTCCTCCTTGGCGTCCTCAATCCACAGTCACATAGCTTGAAATCATCATAATCGGTTTCAAAATCTGGATCTTTCCGGTGATCTCTGCTGCTGCTGCTGCTGTCCACATAGCTCATTTCTTCCTTTACCAAAAAAAATCACATGTAATTAGAACATAAATTACACATTTTAATCTCATACTTACTCGTCCTCTTTCTTCCTTGCAGGAGCTCCTCCACCTTCACGCCGTTGTGCTTGCCCTAGCTCCGTCGTTGCGTCTTCCCTAGCTCAGCTGCCGCCACCGAGTTGGCCGTCAAAATTTTGGTCCATCCCCTATTTAAAACATATGGGGGCATAATTGTCATTTTCGTATCACGTGCTATCACGTGAACATATTTTCTGACAGAAAACTCAAAATGGGTATAACGTTGTCACTTTTGCCAAACGTTTGGGACTAATTTTTCCCAAAATGAACCATATGGTATATATGTGAGAAACGTTCAAACGTTAGGGTATTTTCCAGTCATTTACCCTATTTTTTATAGGAAAGGGCTGATGCACGTGGGTGCTAGGTTAGGGGCTAAAAGATAGGGGTTGTTAGGGTTTATTTGTTATTATATATCAATAAAAATGAAAACTAAGGGGTCCCTCTCTCTCTCCCCACATGGATGCAGCCAAGGGTGGCAATCTGGGTTGGGTTCAACCTGATCTAGGATGTTTATTATTATAAAATTATATTAAGAATTATTAGGGACTAATAACTAGGTTAAACTTAGGGTTAAACCGCTTATTAAACTGGGGAAAAAGTGAAAGTAGGTCAAACGAAGCCCAAAAATTATGAAATAAATGCTGGGGTGACCGTGTAGATGAGAGAAACAAAACTAAGAAGACGGATCACAAATTCGACGACGAGAAATGAAACTAAAAATAAAAAGGTCTCACGACAAAAGTGAAAATCGCGACGTCTCATCAAACAAAGTCAAATCGTGGAAGAACGACTCGTGAAATGACGTTCCAAATTAATTCCACAATTTAATATTCTTCGAGAGGGTCACAACGGCATATCACACCATAGGGTTCGGATACAAACAAAGTCTAAAATAAATACGTGCATGAACAAGACTACGTGCACGTAAAGCGTACGATCAAAAACCGACCGTGAAAAACAAACTGTCTCAGATCCTCAGGGAAGGGTATTCCTTGATGGAGGAAAGAAAGTGATAGCAACCTCTAAAGTCCATAGACCATCTCAAAAAGAATATCACGAGATGGTGGAGCTGAGGTGGAAGGCTGGTCAGCAGGAGGAACAGTGGAGGAGGACGGAGCTGATGTGGATTTCCTCTTCTCCGAGGCAGACTGCAGAGCCGAAGAAGACTTCGACTTTGTAGATGCATCGAGGAGAGGAGCAAAAGTCATGGGCTCGTAGCGAGACAAATCAACACCGAAATGTCAAAAGGCAAGAGTCAAAATACCGCCGTATGGAATGTGAGCTGAGGAAGAAGTGAACTCGACCTTGTCCATCCTGCCAAGGAGGACACTAGCCCAGTTCACGGACATCCCAGAGAAAATCGCATACATACACTTCAGAATATCCTGGTAAGGCTGGTCAGATGATCCATACCTCGGCAGGATGTTGGATTTCACCACCATGTGAACTGCCCAACCTCTAGCCGAAAACATAGATGACCTGACACCAGAATCCAAGGCTAAAGGTATCTCACGAAACATATCTCGAAAGACAGACTGGTCAAGCTCGTCAATCTCAGAAATGGAAATGTCAGAGGGAAGAGATCCAGTAGAAGGAATCCTAAGGATGGTCCCTAAGAGAGTGGAGTAATCTGATGTGGGTTCCCTGAACAACAGTGTCAAGAACACCGGTGGTAGAATACTCACCGCGAACGCGGTTAGCATAGAAGAGCTTCACCAGAAATGGATAGGCTCAAGGGGACTCGCTCTGAGAGAAGCAAAAAAGATCGGCCAAGTGGGTAGCAGATAGAATGTCTAAAAGTCTCTCAGCAGTAAATACGGGGAAAACGATGTACCGCTCCCTTAGAAGCTTGATCCCTAAGACAGAGTGGAATTTTGCCAAGCAAAGATCATCTTGGCAAATTGGAACAAGGGGATTAATAGGAGGCACAACGGGAGACTCATCTCCAGAGCTCGAATCAGAAGCAGACTGATGGGGAGCGGCATCAGTAGGCTCATTGATGGTAACACCGATGGGCTTCCGCTGACGCTTGATCAGGGGCTGAGCGTCAGAAGATGACGACGAGGGAGAGTATCCCTGTGAAGCAGACAGCGAGGGAGAATCGGCATGTTTGGTACGAGCTTTGTAGGGCTTCTTGTTCTTGGCTATAGGTTTCCTAGGAGCCCTAGGAATCTTAGAGGCCATGATCTTCCCCTTACACTTGGTCTTGGGTGCCATGGAGTCAGTCAATCGAAAGAGAGAATCGAAGGATAATAAATCGAACGGGAGACTCCAGAACAAAAGACAAACCAAGTCGAAGAAGACACGAAGAAGCAATGACGAAACAATCGACTTGCGGGGAGGAGGAGATCGACGACGACGGCAGAGGAAAAGAGTGGGAAGTCGAAGCGGTTCAATCAGAGGAGAGAGAAACGTCGAGTTGAAAAGAACCGTCTCGAAGTATATATGAAAGAGGGAATAAATCTGGGCCGTTGGATCAAAGAATTGACAGCTCAGATCAAAGCAGTGAACCGTCATAATAGTAGACAGTCGACTGATGAAAAAAATTTAGTCGACTGGATGAAGTGATAAGAATTAGTCTCAGTAAGATAGACAGTCGACTGTTGAGTAACATACAGTCGTTTGTCCGATAGACAGTCGACTGTATTATACACATCAGTCGACTGACCGAAAATCAATAACCTTCATCAGAAAGACAGAGAGCACTGTAAAATTTCGACAAAGAGAAACAGTCGCCTGATGACTAAAAGTCAGTCGCCTGTTAAAATAACAGTTGACTGGAAAACAGTCATCAGTTGTCTGTGCGAAAGATACAAATTCTCAGACTGAGGAGATAGAGTAGGGCAGTCGACTGTCGAAGGAAATACAGTCGTCTGTCGTGGTCCAAAAATGCACAGTGAGATACAAATCCAGAGAAAAGAACACTCACCCTAGGACCTATACTCTAATCACAAACTTATCATAAAAACAATGTAATACGATAAATCAATTGAAACAAAATCTCTAAGATCAATCTCAAAGAAATCATGAAATCACATAAATCGTCAGTGCCTTTCTTAAACACATATATAGCATATATCAAAACAAGAAAGACAATGTGAAGACATGAGCTCAAAAGTGTTATAACAAGAATGTTGAGCTTCTAAATTTCAGATTCACCCATAATTCTAATTCTCCATGCAACCTCACAAATGAATCTTCTTTAAGAGGTTTTGTGAAGATGTTGACAATTTGTTTTTGGGTTTCAATGTACTCTAAGATGATGTCCTTCTTAGCTACATGATCATTTATAAAATGGTGTCTCACGTCTATGTGTTTGGTACGAGAGTGGTGTACCGGATTCTTGGAAAGACATATGGCACTTTGGTTATCAACCATGATAGGGCAAGTATCACAATTGACACCATAGTCCATAAGAGTGTGTCTCATCCAAAGAACTTGTGCACATGCAAGACCCGCGTCAATATATTCCGCTTTAGTCATGGACAATGACACCGAATTCTGTTTCTTAGAAAACCAAGAAACTAAGGAATTTCCTAGAAAATGGCAAGTGCCACTAGTAATTTTCCTGTCGGACTTGCATCCGGTAAAGTCGGCATCACTATATGAGATTAACTCATATGTGCTAGATTTAGGGTAAAGTAACCCATAATCTAGAGATTGATTGAGATAACGAAATATTCGTTTAACCGCAATCAAGTGTGACTCCTTAGGTCTAGCTTGATATCTAGCACACAAGCATACGAAAAACATGATATCAGGCCTACTAGCGGTTAAGTAAAGTAAGCTACCGATCATACCTCGATATAGACGAACATCTACATCTTTTCCGCTTTCATCTTTGTGAAGGTGGGTAGTAGTATTCATGGGAGTCCGTTTGCTTGACGACGATTCCATCCCGAATCGCTTTATAAGCTCCTCTGTGTACTTTGTCTGATGTATGAAGGTACCATTCTCCATTTGTCGAATTTGCAGTCCAAGGAAATAAGTGAGCTCTCCCATGTGGCTCATCTCAAATTCATCCTTCATTGACTTAGAAAATTCTTGACAAAGATTAAAGTTAGTAGAACCAAAAATTATATCGTCTACATAAACTTGAATTAAGAGAATGTCATTTTTGTAATCTTTAATGAAGAGTGTAGAATCAACTTCTCCCATTTTAAAACCTAAATTCAAAAGAAAGGTCTTTAGTCAATCATACCAAGCTCTAGGAGCTTGTCTCAACACATACAACGCTTTCTTAAGTTTGAAAACATGATTTGGAAATTTTTCATGAATAAAACCGGGAGGTTGAGAAACACATACTTCTTCATTGACAAACCCATTTAAAATGTACTTTTAACATCCATTTGAAATAGTTTAAAATTCTTATGGGATGCAAAAGATAAAAGCAACCTAATAGCTTCTAATCTAGCTACGGGGGCAAAAGATTCTTCGAAATCAATACCTTCCTCTTGCCGGTGGCCTTGAGCTACTAACCTTGCTTTGTTCCTTGTGATCACCTCGTTCTCATCCGTCTTGTTCTTGAAGATACATTTGGTCCCAATGTCTTGGTGACCACTTGGAAGAGGAACGAGTTCCCAAACTTCATTTCTCTCGAATTGCATTAGTTCTTCTTCCATTACCAATAGCCAAGAGCTATCCTCACAAGCTTCTTGGATGTTCTTTGGCTCAATGGTAGAGACAAATGCGCAATGAGAGAATTCTTCAATCCTTGACCTCGTTCGAACAACCACACTAATATCTCCAATAATTTGGTTATGGGGATGATTGCGAACAGTCGGATAAGCTTTGGGTATACCTGCATCACTATGAACATCTTCAACAATTTCGTTAGTATTGTTAGTCTCAATAATCGAATCATTGATCTTAACATTACTAAGAGTATCACAAATAACATCTACACTATCATCATCAACATGAGGAAAATCAAAATCTTCATTAAATGAAACGTGTAGTGACTCATCAATCGTTGAAGAAGTTTTGTTGTATATCCGTTAGGCTTTGCTACGTGTGGAATATCCAACAAAAATTCCTTCATCGAATCTTGGCTCAAATTTATCTAGATTACCGAAAGTGTTCTTGATAAAACATTTTGAACCAAAAACACGAAAATATTTTACTTGAGGCTTTTTGTCATAAAAACATGTCAAAACAAGTTTTGTTCGTTCAGGGTCTCACTAGGATCCTATTGAGCACATAACATGCCATGTGCACCGCCTCTACCCAAAATTGTAGTCCAAGATGACTATCATGGAGCATAGTGCGTGCACATTCAATAAGAGTCCTATTCTTTCTATCAACAACACCATTTTGTGGTGGTGCCCGAGGGAAGGAAAAGTTATGAGTTATCCCGGTGTCATCACAAAACTTAGTAAAAGATTCATTCTCAAATTATCCTCTATGATCACTATGGATAGTGATAATGGTGGATCCGAAGAGATTCTGGATCTTCTTTGCAAATTTGGTAAACTCTTCATAAGCTTCATTCTTATAGTTAAGAATGAATCCCAAGTAAATCTAGAAAAGTCGTCAACGTCAACTAATCCATAATGAGCATTACCTAAAGAAGCGGTTCTAGTTGGCCCAAACAAATCTAGATGAAGAAGTTCTAGAGGCCTCTTAGAAGTATTCCCTTCTTTAAGCTTAAAAGATGATTTACTAAGTTTACCTCTTTGACATGAATCACAAAAGTTTTTCTTATTAAAAGCAATTTTAGGAAAACCTTTGACTAGATCATGCTTAGCTAACTTATATAAGTGCTTGAAGTGAACGTGACCAAAACGGCGATGCCATAATAGTTCTTCACTTGTGTTAGCAACTAAGTAATGTTCTACGGTTTTAGGCAAGCTTAAATAATAAATAGTTTTATGCCTAATACCGGAAAATAAAACATTTGAATCACAATCAACAATAGTACACAATCCTTCTCCAAAGTTAACCTTATAACCTTTGTCACAAAGTTAACTAATGGAAATGAGATTGTGACATAAACCACTAACAAGATAAACATTAGTAATTAATGGTTTTGAAGGATTACCAACGATACCTACTCCAATGATGGTTCCCTTTTGATTACCTCCAAAAGTGACCGTTTCACCATCCTTGATGCTAATCACTTCGGAGAGTAATGAGGGATCTCCCATCATATGTTTGGAGAAACCACTATCGAGAATCCATCCTGTCCCTTTAGAGCTAATATGACCTTTATTGCTCTTCTTCTTTCTCTTGGGTACCTATATAATATACCATAAGCTCATGGTACCCAATGTTTGTTGGGTCCAAGGGGATTAGCCCTTTGGAAGCCAAGTCCAAGTGGACTTCCGCTTCCCAACATAAGTACCATTATTAATAACATCATGAAAATAGGAATCAACATAAGTATTCCTATCATTTAGGCTAGTGTTCTTAGGACCCCAAATTGAATCTCACAATACGGGAGGACATGAGCTCATATTTCTCCTTTAGAGAAGAAATGTTGGTATCCAAGGTGGACACCCGTGCTTTGAGCTCGTGCACTTGGGTTTTAAGAGAATCATTCTCTAAACCCAATTGTGTGTGACGTGTGACTAGATCACTAATATCTGTTGGATGTGTTTGATCTAGTTGAGATTTGATGTTATTCACCTCATCTCTCAAGGTGACATTTTGAGAAGCTAAGTTTGCTTTCTCAAGAGTTAAAGTATCAACAATGGTGTCATTGTTGATAATGCATGGAATGGATGACTTGCTAACATTTGATTTCTTTAAGCTAGAGTATCTAAGCATTAAAGATTGATATTTAGCAAATACTTCTTCATTATCAATACGAAGTTCATCCATTGTTACCTCGGTTTCATCCATGTCGGAATCATTCTCATCGGAGAGTGGATCCTCTCGGGCCATGAAGCACATGTGGGCGCTCTCACCCTTCTCATCATCGGAATAACTTGATGATTCTTCACTTGAGTCATCGAAGGTACCTACAAATCCTTTCTTCTTGTCTTTCTTATTTTTGTCGGACTTGTGGTACTTAGGTGCCTTCCACTTCTCTTTGTTCTTTAGCATTAGGCAATCCCTCTTGATGTGCCCTGGCTTATTGCACTTAAAGCAAAGAGAGGAAGTAGCATTAGACTCAAAACGTTTGTTGGAGGGAAATTTACCTTTGCGAAAGAAGCGTTGGAACTTCTTCGCCATTTGGGCCATTTCACCCAAATCCATTTCACCTTCCGAATCTTCGCTATCGGAGGATGATGAATTGGCATTGAATGCCAAAGCCTTCTTCTTGGCCTCCGAAGGATTTATCATAGCTCGAATCTTTAATCGGTTCTCTCGTCTTACCTCATAAGACATGAGAGTCTCGATAAGATTCACAACTATGTAATTCTTCAGACCATTGACCTCCTCGATGGCGATCGCTCTCTTTTCCCACTTGGAGGTCATTCCCATGATGATCTTCCTTACCTTTTCAGCTTCAGTATTTTTGGCTAAGGGCTTCCAATTCATTTCTGATGTCGGTATAGCGTCCGTACATCGATGCAATGCTCTCATTCTCCTGCATATGAAACAAATCGAAGTTTTGCACGGCAACATATAACTTTGAAAGTTTTACCTTATTCGTTCTCTCATTGGTAACGATGAGATGGTTCCAAATTTGATATGCACTCTTACATGTGCATATCTTGTTGAACTCATTCGGGTCCAACGCACAATGAAGAGCGTTCATTGCTTTAGTGTTGTTGACTTCGGTGGACTTCTCGGAAGTCGTCCATTTCTCGAAATCCTATTCGGTGAGCTCGACGTACTCCTTGTGGAGGGTTCTCCAAAGTGAAGCACTCCTAAGGAACGTCTCCATCCTACACTTCCAATAGCCAAAATTAGTACCATTGAAACGTGGAGGACGTACCATAGATTGACCTTCGAAAAGTGTGGACGCTCCATCACGATCGTGATTGTTGTATGAAGTCGGTGGAAGAACGTTGTTGTTGTTGGATGCCATAGGTATAACCTTGTGCTCTGATACCAATTGTAAGGATCCTGTCTTTGGAGAAAACAATAGAAGGGGGTTGAATAGTGTTTAAGCAATTTAAAACGATAGTTACACCAAATTAAAATGCTAACCAACAATAAAGTGCAGAATTAGAATTAAACCCAAATACGAAACAAATGCAAACAATATGTTTCTAGGGTTCGGATTACCCAAGTTACTTCCCGACTTGTTCCCGGTAATCCTACATCCCTTCCACCCGGATACCTCCGGATACTCAAGTTAGAACCCTAACTTGAGGTTTCCTTAAAAACCCACTTGTAGCAACCCTACAAGTGAAATCAAATACAATTGATGTCCTTGACTCCCACAACTTGGGGGCAAGCAAACCGCTCTCACAACCCGAGAGCAAATTCAAATTACGAAAGTAATGAAATATTGAAAGCAACACTTACAATCACCTATGCCTTGAAGTAGAACTTGAAGGAGTGGTGTGTTGTGTGTTGAAGACTCTCTTGGAAGAGAGGAGAAAGCCCTTTCTCTTGTCTGCACTAATTGCCTAGAGTATCACTCTTTGGTTCTAGGTTGGAGAGTAAGAGATCAAAGATTTGGAATTCTTAGGGCTTCGGATTTGAGAGCTTTAAACTTTAGAATGAAAGCTTGAGATGAAAACTTGGTAGAATTGGTAACCTCTCAATGGAATAGTAGAAGCCCCATTTATAGGTTTCTCAAATCCACAAAACAGTTTAGGCAAAAACTCTTTTGGAATCCGTGAGAAAATTCTCAACGGATAGAATCTAAACTCGCGACAGTCAGCATGGGTCAGCATGGGTATGTAAGAATTAATAACGGTAACTTATCACGTGGACAGTCGACTGATGAAGAAACCACAGTCAACGGTTGCACAGTCAGCATGGGTAGGTAAGAATAAATAACGGTAACTTATCACGTGGACAGTCGACTGATGAAGCAAAGATAGTCGACTGTTGAACCAACAGGCGACTGTAAATCCTTCTGCAGGCGACTGGCCGAGAGATGGTATGTTGACTGATATCTGAAAATCATATAAGATAATAGGAAAGACGACTGATGTAGATAATACAGTCGACTGTTAATCTGAACAGGCGACTGTAAATCCTTATACAGACGACTGTCAAATACCCTGAGAATTTCCAGAGAGCTGAGTCAATAAATTGGCTCACAGACAGACGACTGTTGAAGCATAGACAGTCGACTGATCCAAGGTACAGTCGACTGTATATACAACAATAGTCGACTGGTTGTAAAAGTCAGATCAACGAAGTTTTAGGCAAAAGAAAGACAGGCGACTGATTTACAAAACACAGTCGACTGTCACTTGGACAGGCGCCTGTAAATCGTTCATCAGTAGCCTGTGCGAAATAAACAGAAGGGCCCAAAACTAGATTGTAAAAGTTTGTGCATAACAGGCGACTGTAGAACAAAACACAGTCGACTGTTTTGAGACAGACGACTGTAAAACGTTCAGCAGTCGACTGTTATAAACAATCCAATCACAATCACTAAAGAAATGGATTGGGGTCAAAGGACAAATGATCTATAATGTCCTGAGACAGAAATGATGATGTGTGTGAGTGCTCCATCAATGTTCTAATTCTAAGCTACATATTAGAAGAGATAAAATAAAATTACATTGACGAATTCTCTCTTCTATCCATCATATGAGCTTGAAGTCTTCATGGAGCTTAAATCAACATCTACAATCACCTAATCCATTTTCATTTGCCTTCAATCAACTTTGAGAATCATCCGTTGCTAGTAGATCTTCATAAATAGCTTAGGCAATGGATTAACTGCAAAATAGGGGATTAGTCACATGTACTTATGTTTGCTCATCATTAACACCAAGTAGGTAGAAGTCCAATACTCAACATGAGTGGCTCCTACAACCTGTGGGTATAGAGGCACTCGTCTAGCAGAATGAAAGGTCCTTGTACAGTCTTGTCTTGAGCACTTGGGGTTGGGTTGGGTTGAGCGGCCACCAGGTTAGAGAGTTTGGCTACTTTCTAAGCTGAAGGCATGAATCGTCTTGGTGTCACACAGTCTCTATCGAGTCACTTGATGTCACACAGTCTTATCGAGTCACTTGGTGTCGCACAGTCTAGTCTAGTCTTGTCATGTCTTGTAGCCGGTAGCACACGTTGCGACGATTGCCTGCCACGTTTACTTTCTGCACATTTTTTACTTTCCTTGCATATATGTATAAATGCCTTACTGTAGCATCTCTCATGTAATCAACATTAAAATGTCGTCTTCAATTTCCTTTACACTTGCAGTAGAGTCTTCTCACCTTTCCCTTGTAGACTTTACTTAATGTACAGCTCCTTTTCCCTTGGGTGTTGTACGTCAGTTACTGAGACTGAGTACACAGACGAGTCAGCTTTACTTGAGGACTTGGAGCCAGAGGACGTTGACCTAGAGTACGTTCCAGACGAGGACCAGACTTAGAGGTCCCTCACCGTTGCTGTCTTACGGAGGTTTACAGCTTTCTAGTTTGAGTGCATAGCACCATTTTACTTCTTGTCTAGGTTGGGCATGTCACACCATTAGTTTTCCTTTTTCGCAGTTATAGCCATGCTTGGGCTTCTTTTTTAGACTTGATATATTGCTGGATGTTATCTCTTTTTAATGAATCCAGTTTCCTTTCGAGTACTCTTATCTTATTGTTATGAACTTTTATATACAAGAACCTATAATTATTTGATATCCCTACAGACGCTTATTGGGCCTGAGCCTCATAGCTCCGGCCCATGCGGACCTTCGTCTCGTCCTCGCACCCGTTTTGGGAAGCGGGGCATGACAAGTTACATGCACCGGTAAAGATACTGGATCCCCCTTTTGCTATAAGTGATATCAATCCAGTAGTGTAGCAATAGTGTAAAATTTTATGCTCTCAATAAACACGAATCCTCTCGACAGCAAGAGGACCGTATAGATTTGCTTGATTTGTTAGTTCAGAATAAATATCACCTCATATGATGACAACAAAAATCTTTTACACCCCAAACCCATTATATATATTAATTGTTATCCCCTCCACATTTCGATATGTGCCAACTTTTTGCTCACTACCCATGGAGCACTTCTTTTATGATAAACTTACTTTCCTATTCATTTGACTTGATCACGCTTTGCAAAGTCGTGATTTTATTGATCGAGTCATTTCAATAGGATTGTTTGGTATAAGCTTGGGAGAAGGCGCTCTTATGCATCATTGCATGTGCATGTAATTGCATTAGGATTCCATGTCATTCATATCATCTTTTTTTCATTCACCCCTCATATTTATCATTGTTCTGTATAAATACCTTTTATGATCACATTGAGGACACTGTGAAGAATAAGCTTGGGGAGTGCATTTCCATGCCATTTAGATGCATTAGTTGCATTTTTACTTTATTTTAGGATTTTTCAAAAATTTTCATCATCTTTTCAATTTTTCCATCTTATCTTTCTTTTATGTGTGTTCATGTATCATGTTGTGTGCTTGGTTTTCTTTTCTTTCCTTTCTTTTATTTTTTATTTCTTTTCCTTCTTTTTCTTCTTTTGCTAGATATGTTCTTTATGATGATATCTCTTAATGCTTTAGCAACCATCATGATGCTAATTATTCCTTGCCATGCTACTTAGAATTTCTTATGGTCCTGCTATCTATGTGCTTGCTTATATATCCTTTTGATGATTCCTCTATATGAATGCATGACATTAATTGAAGCTAAATGTATGGATTAGTGTTTAGTATGCTTTTGTTGAAAATGCACCAAGATTTACGCATCATTAGTATATCTGAAGCATCAGTTTTATTGTCTTATTCACCTTCTGTTGCATGTCTGATATGATTGTAAACTTTACTGCTTAACTTCACTATTCGTTGAAATGATTAAGAATATCTGCTCTTACATATGAGTTTTAGTTGCAGTATTATTTTATTGAACCGTTCATGCACATCTTAGAGTGAACCGAGTGTTACATTATTTCTTTCTCCACAAATATCTTTTATTCTCTACATGTCACTTGAGTTCACCTCTTAAAGCTACTTACATCACATCTATTTCCAAAAAATCCCTATAAAGGAAAAAGTTAGCTCCAAAAAAGTCCAAAAAGCCAAAAAGGAGCCAAAAACCAAAAATACAAATCATGTAGCGCCTACACAAATCCAAAAATAAAAATGAGAAACAAAAAGTAAAAAAGTAAAAAAATCTTTCTCTATCTCATTATTGGAGCCACAAAATACTTGGAAAAACCAAGGCAAAAATCCCATTTTCCACTATCATATTCCTTTATATGCGATACCTCAAGCTAAGCTTGGGGGGGGGGTTGAATTCACTTGACCATATGAGTGAGTGCGACATTAGAGTGGAGAGGTGCACGAATGAGGAAGTTTGATAATACTGAGACATAGCGAATTACTTTGGCTATGGAGATTTCTTATGAGTTGATATGAAAATGTGAATGACATGTCTCTTGTTCCATTCTCTATTACATACTAGGTATGATTCTAATATACTTCTGTTATAACTCTTGATTGAAAAGTGCATCGCCAACATTTGTATATGAAATTCTATGAAATGCGTGATGTGGATATGAATGGATTGTATAAATTTAGAGAGTCTCTTTTGTTGTTTTTAAAAGCTTGCAAGTACCATGTTTAAGTAAGATATGAAATCTTTATGGCATGTGATTCGTATTTTCCGAGTTATCGTGATGTGTAGCTTTTGGCTTGAGATTTGAGGGAATAATCTAGCGACCCCTTCCACTTCGTATTCTTTTTCTTTCATTTCATTTCCTTTGTTTTCATTTCCCAAGTTCGTCTCTCTACTTATCTTCCTCAAAGACGAGTAAGAGGCAAGCTTGGGGGATTTTGATCGGTCTATATTATACACCTTTTTTCTGCATGTTGCATGCCATTTCGATTGCTCATATCGCGCTTTTCATGATTATTCAAGTATATTTTGTTACTTTTCACTATTTATTATTTTCGTCTGATTTCAGGAAATATGGAGCAATCTGGAGCAAAAATGAGATTAATGGACTTGTACGCGTACCGGAGCGTCACCCCTGGCCCTATCGAGGAGCTAACAGCAATGGATGATGAGCGGGAGAAGAAGGAGATCGACAGAATCGACGAGGAGTCGAGGATGAGAAGAGTTGATTCCAGAAACAGGCCACTCAGCTGAGTAACGCAACCCACTTGCCTGAGTGAAGAAGCGTACTTGGCCGAGCAATACTGATACGCCGACATCTGCCTGCCTGAGTGCCACAATGTACTCGCCCGAGTGGTGAATTACACTTGGCCGAGTAACGAGCTTCACTCGCCCGAGTGAGGTCAGAATTTCTGAAGGAAATCGAAGCAGACTCTTTGGAATTTTGGGAGTATAGCAGAAGACCCTACTCGACCGAGTAGGAAGTCCACTCGACCGAGTGAGGAATTCTACTCGGTCGAGTGACACGAGCGCCCAGATTTTCAGACAGCCTCTCACTCTTTTGAAATCTGCTATCATTCCAGTAAGCAAAGTATTTTTCTCATATTTTTTGTGGATAGTAGACTTCATGATGGTTCCAACGCTGCCAAGAACGTGCCAATCGGAGGTTGGATGAAATCTAGAGAATTTCAGCAAGTTGACACTGCAGTGCTGGAATTACTACTCGGCCAGAGTGAGAATCTCACTCGGCCGAGTCAGCATGGGCCCAAAATTTAAGTTGCGGTCAGAGCCTACTTTCGACACAAATTTCAGAGGGGTTTTAGGGTTATTTGCAAGGGTTTGAGGGGACTATATATAGGATTTGTAGCCGTCATTAGAGAGGGGTTCCTATTATTTTCTTAAAGACTTTTTTAGAGGTTAGGCCATGCCCTAGGCCCCCTCTTGGATCTAGAAGCTTATATTTGGATTGGATTTCTTCATGAAAGCTAAGTATCTTTGTTATTATTATTTGAATCTCTGATTTGATATCTTTTTATATGCAATCAATGTTTTTTATTGATTCCTATATCGTTATTGCTATGCTTGGTTGATCTGTGTTCTAGGGAAAGGGATGAACCCTATGGATCTAATGCTAGATTTGTGATGAAGAATTTATATGTTGCTAGAATATCTAGGAGGTTAGATTGTGATTGATTTATTACAGATAGCTAGGAATTTCATTAATCTAGAGTTTGTTAGAGATTGGGCTCTGATCAATGGGAAGGTCTAGATATTCGATTTAGATTTATAATCGAGATTCACTAGGTTTGGTTTGCAAGAGAGTGGACCAAAACTAGCGTTTTTATTATACGTATATACCCATATTCAGTTGCAAGAGATTATACGAATACGAGCTATCACAGTCTAGATCATAACCCAAGTTTGCATGAGAGTGGGCTTGAGTTGTGATTGGATGATGATGTCGATCTTAATGCTAGTGACTTAGATTAGAGTTTGCACGAGAGTGGGATCTGATCTAGGTTGATATAGACCTGCAATAGCGCGAGAGCGTGAGCTTGGTTCTCTATTTAGTTACGACTAGTTCACCTCAACCCAAGTCTAGTAATATTGAGATTCACGATTCACAATGATGCATGATAATCCATAGTGGCGTTTCCCTAGCTCTAGACTCTTTTATTATATTGAATTTTATCCAACTTCTTTATCACCGACACTGACATCCATCACCGACACCGACATCCATCACCATTGTCATTACATCACATCATAACCATCTCCACCAATAAACCTTCGTAGTAGAACCAACCTAAGATAGATTGGAGCCAACACCACCTCCTCGTGTTCGATACCCGCTCGTCACTAGACCGTGCGCTTGCAGTAAAACTACAATTGCTTTTCGGTTGTATATATGGGAGCGATCATCACTCTTTCGCACTGTATGCAGACATGGACTGATGGATAGTATACATGTGACTGTCAAATGGATAATCAACTGTAAATACTGAACCAGTCGACTGACTAGCAATATGGGATGAAGCCCAGACAATGCGAGTTGCGCACAGTCGACTGTAGAACAATTCACAGGTGACTGTTGGAAGACAGGCGACTGTAAATTGACCGTCAGTCGACTGAACCAAAAGCCCAAGTATGAGTCAATAAAATGGTTGACATGAGTAGTGCACCACAGTCAACTATAGAATGCTAGACAGGCGACTGGAAATCACCCAGTCGACTGTAAAACCTTCATCAGGCGACTGTTGAAGAGCGAGAGACTTCAATTGAGTCTTTGGGCAAGATGAGCCTACTGGGTTGGATTCTATGATGATCCTAAGGCTTACTAAGAAGGTTAAATGCATATGCATGAATGAGTAGACCATCTATCAAGGCATTACATTAAACCTAGACTCAAAAAGAGAGAAAGCAATAAATGAAATAATACATGGATTACAATGATTTCCTTAGAGTCTGTGGCTTTAATCTTGATGCCTTGAAGCTCCCCATCATTTCCAAGATTTGGCCATTTTTCACTTGATGTACATCCTTACACCAAGTGTTTAGTCTCCAAAAATGATACTCTTGAAATGTAACTAAGAGACTAAAATATGGGAGTCATTACCAACAACATAATGTTGTAATCATCATCAAAAATAACATTGGTATGAAACACCAATACTCAACAGTCTCCCCCCTTTTGATGATGACACACATTATTTAAATATAAAGAAAATAAAGCACAATGCTAATGATCTCCCCCTACTTATATGCACCAATTGTAAAATAAGATACACAATTGTAAATACTCATTGTACCAAATGAAATAATGAGAAACCAAGGTGGCATATAATAGGCATGGATTTCATAAACCAATTGCAATAGAAAATAACATGCACACATGAATGGTTTATATAATCCCACATAACTCTCCCCATAAATATATCTCTTTTTCCATAGATATATCTCTTCCAATATGCATATGTATGAAATACACGATTTACGTAATGCATATATTTCTCTCCCTTGACATCGTCAAAAAAGCGGACATCAAAAATATCCCCTTGACATCTTAAGAAAAGATGTGACAATATGTAAGAGTAAAAAAATATATGATACCAAATTGTAAAATTTTAGTGGGTTTCCCATGCTCTCCCTAGATCACTATCACATGCTCTTCCTAGATCATACAGATGGTCAAAACTTTTGACTTCTAGGATCTAATACTAATTGTAAAGTAGGAGATAAACATCTCTAACAATTGAAATAATTTCAATTGTAGAAAAAGAATCTTGAAAGAAAATCCTCTTTACCAATTGTTATTCATAAGTAGAGCAATGGGCCTAAAGTGTATCAAAGCAATATATACGAAAAAATCAAGCTTGATTGATACACAATGACATTTCCAGAAATATAATATAACATGTAACAAGTTGGCAATATCAATGGGTTAAGATCAAGATCATATTAACCAATAGCAAATAAAGATCTTTATCAAAACCCAAAATGAGAGTTAAAATATGTTTTAAAATATTTTAAACATATTAGATATTAACTCCCCCATTGTCATACATATGGATCAATGAATGCATGCATGACAAAGAATACCCCAAGGTTCCCATTATCATGAAAAATAAATTTGAAAACATTTTCAAAATCATGAAACACACACAAACAATGGGTATGCTAAAAATAAACATTTAAGCACAATATCCATGCAATATGCATATGTGTGAGGAACCTGAACATTAGGGAACCAAACTCAAGAGGAGTTTGGTTTCCTAATGTAATCACATGAGGTGATCACATCCCTAACTAGAGAGTTGATGTATCTATCCCTCTCTTGCACACTACACTTAGTGGGATTCCATAAACTCAAGGATTTCCTAGGCAATGGTTTTGCCTTAGTAAGAGGGGTGGATGTGGCATGGCATGCTTAGGTGTAGAAAATATTTTCTTAGCATGCATAAAGTGAGGATTTTGTAATGCCCTACAAGCTACTGCACAAGTACTAGAGGGGGGGTGAATAGTACTTTAAAAATAACAAGGAGTATAATTCCTAATTATCGTGCAAACAACTACCAAATCAATTTGCGGAAGCTTAAATTGATGACAACAACAAAATTAACAATGCTAACAATAGATATTACTGGGTTCGGATCCACCCAAGTCTCCCCGACTTGTTCCCGGTGATCCTACGTCCCAACCACCCGGATCCACTCCGGATACTTAGGTTAGAAACCCTAACCCACGATTTCCACTATGATATCTTGTGAAAAACCTTCACAAGATCAAATCATACATGCAATGGCAATAGTGAATCCCACAACCCGGGATCACAACCTTCTCTCACAACCAAGAGAATCAATAGCAAAGAAAATCAGTTTATATATGAAATAAACAATCTTACCACAAATCCTATACCTTGAGTTTTCTTACCAAATTGGTGCAAGGAGGGATTTGAGGAAGAGGAAGTCACCAAGACCTAGCACCACTAAAATAAGCAGCAATGGGTGCCTAGGAGTGATTAGGAGACTTGAATCAAGCTAGAGCTTGAATGGCTCACCAAGAACAAACTTCTCTCAAGATGGATTCTAGATCTAGAAAGTGAGAGAATGGATTTCTTGTGAGGGAGAGAGCTTTGGAAATGAGTGAGAATCTCTAACTCTTTCAATCTCAATAAATCTCTTAATGGCAGCTCTAACCTAGAGAGAAATGACCAAGCTTCATATTTATAGGGTCCCATAAAAACGAGCTAGGTCAAATCCCAACGGATAGAAATCTGAAGCAGTTAGTCGGTCAAAGAACAACCATTGACCGACTAGTTCATCAACTAGTCGGTCGGTCAAACAACATGGACCGACTAAGTGATGAACAGTGAAGAGATTGAATTTCAGACCTAGAAATCTAGTCGGTCCAAGAAGACTGTCTGACCGACTAGTTTCACAACTAGTCGGTCGGTCAGTGAACTTAAACCGACTAAGAGTCAAAAACTAATAGTCTGAATACAAATTGATTTAGTCGGTCCAAGAACAAATGTTGACCGACTAGATCATCAACTAGTCGGTCGCCAAACGTTCTTAGACCGACTAACGATAAACAGTAGCTCATGAGAAAATTGGCATGTACAGTAAAGCTCAACTAGTCGGTCAAAGAAGCATCACTGACCGACTAGTTCACAAACTAGTCGGTCGGTGAGTCAACGTAGACCGACTAACTGTAAACAGTACTGAGCAAGAAAAGACTAACTGAAACTAGTCGGTCCAAGAAGCTTTGCCGACCGACTAGATCACCATCTAGTCGGTCAGTTCTTCTTCTTGAACCAACTAACATGCACAATAAAGTCCGAATCGAAGCGCGATGCTTCGAGGAAGTTAGAATTGACTTCTACTAAGATCCTAGAGCTAAGATATGAGCATTATGAAGATAGAAATGTAAGATATACTCAAGGCTTAACATTCTATAGATCGAAACTAAAAGACTATAAATAAAACCTTAAGGAACGGTCTTCGAGAGCTTCGATCAAATCTTCATGACTTCCAAATTGGTCCAAAAGCTTCAACGAAGCTTTAGGCATTGAATACGAGCTTTGAGAAGTCTTGAGATGTCGCTTTGAGTGTTCTTGTGAATTTGGCGACGATTTCCATAACTGCGCTCACAAATTGTTAGTTCATGAATTATTTATATTTGCTCATTATCCAAAACCAAATCCGGGGAGTCCAATACTCAACATTCTCCCCCTTTTTGGTGATGACAAACCAACATAAATAATAATAAAAAATAATGATTCAAATGTAAAATACTTACTCCCCCCTGCATTGATGACATGTTAATTCCAAATAGAATAAATATAAATTGCATCAAGCAGACGAGTGAGATATATAATGAGAATCGATTATTGAAATATCGGATTTGAAAATCCTTATATATATCTTAACTCCCCCTGAATCTAACATATCAAATTAGATTCTTGGAAATTGAGTTAAATTTTCATTTGCCCTAATCATTATCAATTATATCTCCCCCTTTGGCATTATCCCAAAAATGGGGGGCATACAACGACAACAACAAGGATAAAGAAAATCCAACATCGGGAGTCGTAGAATATGACGATGGACCAAATTGACACCAAGGAAAATAGTCTAAAACGAATCAAAGTGTGCCAAATTGTCCATTTTCGAAAAACGAAAATTAAAATCATCAAAATACCAAATATAAATTCACTTATTGAATAAAGAAACGTACTCTTCAATACTCAATATTCTTGGTTAAATTTGTGAATGGAAAACAATTCTATGCAATCATATAAATAAAATCTATTTACCCAAGTTTATAATCGTCGAGCGACGAAATCGAATATCATAGACATTGAATGAATATTAAATGTGCACAACGAAGTAAAAGAGAACATCGATGTATATATATATATGAATACCATGAGTACAAGCAAAAATACATCGACTACAACAAACAGAGTGCAACATCTATATCACCAATCAAAAATACAACAACATCATCGACATATCATCATCAACATCCAACCAAAAGAAAGAACATCAAGAACACCGACATCCAAAATCCAAAATACATCAAAACACCACCGACATCCTGTCCTAACCCAAAACACTCTCAGAAAGATGTATCATCCAATGATCACCGAAGAGTCCTCGAAACAGACGATCACGAGAAGTGGCAGGATCAGCAGTCTCCGTGGGTCCAGTCGAGGGAGTGGACTCAGGCTCTGCTGCAAGGAGTGGTGTGTGAACTGAAGGGATCGTTGGGGCAGGAGTGGAGACATCGACGACTGGCTCAACGGTAGGAGTATCAGCAGGAACATCAGCAGGCACGACTGGATCAGGGATATCAGCAGGAATAGCAGCAGACTGATCCACAGGAGCAGAAGTCTCTGGAGGACCTGAATAAGTGGTAGCCCCAGCAACAGATGTGGTAGCAGCAGCAGGAGTGGCCTCAGCGCCACGAGAAGGAGAATCTAGGAGCTCATCGATATCCTCATCATCCATCTCCTCATCCTCAGAAACAGGAGGAGGGACCTCAACACCAATGACACGAGCAATACGACACAGAATCTCCTCAGAACGAGCGTACCGAGACTCGATACGACGAACGTCACGAGCAAGACTCTCAAGAGTGGTGGGAGGTGTGGAAGCAGCAGCTGCAGAAGAAGTGCCCTGAGAAGCTGAAGGAGTCGTCCGCTGCACGTGACGGAGTGCCGTAAGAGATTTCTTTACGGCCGTCGAGTTCAGTGGAGGACCAAGAGGACGCTCATCGTCAGGAGGCAAAGGCACGCGAAAATGACGGAACACCAAAGTCAACAGACAAGGATAAGGGATATGCGTAGATTTAGTGGTCTTACGAATACACTCGAAAGAGTCCATCTTATCGAGTATAACGTGAGCCCAATTAATCTCGCAACCCAAGAATAGAGCGTAAATCAACTTTAGGAAGGGCTGGGATGGCAGAGAAGATGAGCCGTACTTGGGAAGCAAGCACGACTTCAGAATTAGATTGAGGACCCATGCATTTGGCTTAAATGACTTCGAAGGGACACCAATGAAAGCTGGAGGGATCATATGGAAGATATCAGCGAGAACAGACTGATCCAAAGAGGAGATATCATCAACTGAAATGTCTGACGGGAGGAGACCAGATGACGGACGTCCATTTGGCGAATTTGGAGACCTAAGAAATATTTGAGCTCACCCATGTGGCTCATCTCAAATTGTTCCTTCATAACATTAGAATACTCTTCGCAAAGAGCAAAGTTAGTAGCACCGAAAATGATATCATCAACATATAATTGAACTAAAATTATATCATTATTCGAATGCTTAACAAAAAGTGTAGAATCGGCTTCTCCCATTTTAAAATTCAAATCCAAAAGAAAATTCTTTAGGCGATCATACCAAGCTCGAGGAGCTTGTCTCAAACCGTAAAGCGTTTTCTTTAGTTTAAAAACATGATTTGGAAATTTTTCATTAATAAAGCCCGGAGGTTGAGAAACGTAAACTTCCTCAACGACATCTCCGTTTAAAAATGCACTTTTAACATCCATTTGAAATAATTTGAAATTTTTATGGCATGCAAAAGACAATAACAATCTAATTGATTCTAATCTAGCTACCGGAGCGAAGGATTCTTCGAAATCAATACCTTCCTCTTGTCGATAGCCTTGAGCTACTAACCGAGCTTTGTTCCGGACGACGACTTGGTTTTCGTCGGTTTTGTTCTTGAAGATCCACTTTGTCCCTATGACGGTGTGGTTCTTCGATGGCAAAGGAACAAGCTCCCAAACTTCATTCCTCTCGAATTGAATGAGTTCCTCCTCCATGGCTAAGATCCAAGCGCTATCTTCGCATGCTTCATTAACATTCTTTGGCTCTATCGAGGAGGCAAAGGCACAATGAGCGAAGTAGTTCACTTACGATCTCGTCTTGACACTATCATGGATATTGCCAATGACTTGCTCATGAGGATGGTCACGAACGGTATGAAGCCGTTTGGGAATACCTTGATCACTAGGAACATTCTCAACAACTTCATTAGACGGGTTAGTCTCAATAGAATCAATAGAATCATTAGAGTTAGAATTACCAATTGAATCACATAAGACATCCATAGAGTCATCATCATTAGTAATTCTAGTTGGAACAAACCCTTCATTAAATGACACATGAAGCGACTCCTCGATCGTTGAGGTTCGTTTGTTGAATATCCGGTAGGCTTTGCTACGTGAAGAATATCCAACAAAAATCCCCGCATCGGATCTTGGATCGAATTTGTCCAAGCTACCATGTTCTTAATAAAACATTTCGAACCAAAAACACGAAAATGTTTAACTTGAGGCAACCTACCAAACAACAATTCATAACAAGTTTGTTTAGTGCCGGGCCTTAAAAGTATTCTATTAAACACATAGCAAGCGGTATGTATCGCTTCCGCCCAAAATTGATGGCCAAGTTGGCTATCATCAAGCATAGTGCGAGCACATTCCACTAGCGTCCTATTCTTTCTCTCAACTACACCATTTTGAGGAGGTGCACGAGGGAAAGAGAAGGTGTGTGTAATACCAACTTCATCACAAAATGTCTCAAAAGACTCATTCTCAAATTCCCCTCCATGATCACTACGAATAGTGACAATGGTGGTTCCAATGAGATTTTGTACTTTCTTAACAAAAATTGTGAAGTTTTCAAAAGCTTCATTTTTATTACACAATGAAAATACCCAAGTAAACCTAGAAAAGTCATCAACGATGACAAGTCCATATCTAGCATTACCTAATGAAGCAACTCTAGTTGGCCCAAATAAATCTAGATGTAATAGCTCTAGAGGCCGCTTAGAAGAAATGCTTTTCTTAGGTTTAAATGAAGATTTTGGAAGCTTGCCTCGTTGACACGAGTCACAAAAGCTTTTCTTTTGAAAGACTAGCTTAGGGAAGCATCTAATAGAATTTAACTTGAAAAGCTTAAAAAGTGTTCCAAAGTTCACATGACCAAAACGTCGATGCCATAAGTGTTGTTCACTTGTGTTGGCAATAAGACATTGTTCATGTGATCTTGGAAGATCTAGGATATATATATCCTTATGGCGTGTGCCGGAAAATAATAATTCATTATTATCTTTTCTTAAAATATGGCACATTCCTTTCGCAAAGTTAACTTTGTAACCTTTGTCACAAAGTTGACTTATTGAAATAAGATTGTGGTTTAATCCTTTAACAAGGTAAACATCACATATAATGGGTTTAGAAGGATTACCCACTTTACCAACACCTATGATGGTTCCGCTCTCGTTGCCTCCAAATACGACGCGGTTTCCATTTGCAATGGGAACCACTCCGGAGAGCAATTGAGCGTCACCCGTCATGTGTTTTGAACACCCGCTATCGAGTATCCAATTTCTCTTGGAGCTAAATTTAAATTTGTTGCTCCGTTCCTTTTTCTTGAGTACCTATAGATATGAAATGTCGTATCATGGTACCCAAGGTCATTGGGTCCAAAAGATTAGACCTTTGGAAGCCAAGTCCAATTGGACTTAGACTTCCCCACATAATTAATACTATGCACAACATTCGAAAAATAAGCATTCATATAAACTTGTTTTTCATCCATGCTTGTGTCCTTTGGGCTCCAAATAGTGAAAATCTTGGGAGCCCTCATCCTATTGGGAGCATGCATGCGTTGTTGATTTCTACGTGATGCATGTCGTGGATAGGCATAAGGAACATGATGGAATGGTGCATGCGGATAATTATTCATATGATGTTTTGGGTGAACATATGCATGTGAGGGAACACGTGTGTGAGGGTGTCTCACATGGTGTGCACGTGCCCGTGAATGTGTTGCATAAAAATCATCATATGTGTGAGCCGGTGGAGTAGGACGTGTGTTCCTACGTGGCATAGTATTGGTGTACATATAAGCATGCCCCTTCTTTGGAGGTCCACCCAAAGTGGGTTTTTTTCCGAAAGAGGGTGTGGACGAGGTGGAAGCACCATTGGTAGACGAACTACCAATAGATTGTTTGCTACCACTCGTAGAGTCACCGGAAGTTGGCCTAACAAAAGTAGTGACCGATTTGGATGAACTTCCCATCGTATACCCCAAGCCAATGTGGTGATTGGCCGGAAGTAAGTCACTTAGGATTTTATCCAAATGGTCCTTACCCTTATTGAATTTATTAATTCGGCCTATCGTGCACTCATATTTCTCGGTGAGAGAATGCATCGAAGCACCCAAAGTGGATATTTGCGATGTGAGCACATAAACACGAGACTTGAGATTTTCATTCTCAATACTCAAAGTTGAGTTTTGGGAAGTCAAATCCGCTATCCTATGTTCTTCCGAATCCTCAACACTAACATGTTCAAGTTTAGATTTGAGATTAACAATCTCATTTCTTAACTCTTGAACAACGGTGTCGTTGTTGGTGATGAAAGTCTTAGGCGAGGTTTGAATGCTATCTAGGTCATCTTTTACCTTAGTATATCTATTTACTAATTTGGTATACTTCGACCATAATTGAGAATTAGCATTCCTAAGGTCATCCATAGTTACCTCATCGCCTTCGTTGTCGCTATCATTGGAAGAGGAGGATCCTTGATCATGCTCCTCTCTCGCCATGAAGCACATGTGCGCTTGCTCCACTTTCTCATCGTCCGACTCTCCGCTTGAGGAATCCTCGGAGTCGGTGAATGTTGCTCCGATAAGTCCCTTTTTGTACCCCTTTTTGTACTTCTTGGACTTGTCGAACTTCGGCGCCTTCCACTTCTCCTTTTGCTTGTTTAGAGGACACTCCGCTTTCATGTGTCCTGGCTTATTGCACTTGAAACACAAAGGAGAGGAGGAGGCGTTAGAAGAACCAAATTTAGCTTTGTTCTTATAGTTACCTTTTCGGAAGAAACGGTTGAACTTCTTGGCCATGAGTGCCATGGACTCCAAGTCCAACTCGTTTTCCGAGTCTTCATCATCGGTTGATGTGGATGTGGATGGAGCGGCCTTGAAAGCAATAGCCTTCTTCTTTGGCTCGTCTTGCTTTAGGTAGGACTTCATCTTTTCCTGCAACTTAACCTTGCTATCCTTGCGTACCTCGTATGACATTAAAGTACCCATTAGTTGAACTACGGTATACTTATTCATATCATTACCTTCCTCGATGGCGAAGGTACGCTTTTCCCAACTAGAAGGAAGTCCTTCGATAAGTTTCGAACACTTCTCCTTTTGGGTGTAGGTTTTGCCGAGAGCTTCCAACTCGTTTATGATGTCGACGAAGCGAGCATAATACTCCTTCATCTTCTCACCCTGTTTCATATGAAACATCTCGTAATCTTTGTTAACAACAACGAGTTTAGAGTCTCTTACCCTACTTGTCCCTTCATGTAGTATGAGGAGGGAGTTCCAAATTTGATATGCACTCTTACATGTGCATATATTATTGAAGTTCTCGGGCTCCAATGCGCATTGTAAGGCGTTCATTGCCTTGGCATTGCTTACCTCCGCGGTGACCTCCGCTGGAGTCCACTTCTCAAAGTCTTCTTCGGCGGGCTCGACGTATTCCTTCATCGTGGTCGTCCATAGAGATGCACTCCGGAGAAAAGTTTCCATCCGGCATTTCCAGTACCCGTAGTTGGTACCGTTGAAGAATGGAGGCCTCGTTGAGGAATGTCCTTCCATCACCGAAGATGCTCCTTCACGGTTCCTGAAGGTGCCATAGTCGGAAGGTGGACGCACGGTCTTGTTGTCGTTGGTAGACATAGCGTAGACTTGGCTTTGATACCAAATGTAATGCCCTACAAGCTACTGCACAAGTACTAGAGGGGGGGTGAATAGTACTTTAAAAATAACAAGGAGTATAATTCCTAATTATCGTGCAAACAACTACCAAATCAATTTGCGGAAGCTTAAATTGATGACAACAACAAAATTAACAATGCTAACAATAGATATTACTGGGTTCGGATCCACCCAAGTCTCCCCGACTTGTTCCCGGTGATCCTACGTCCCAACCACCCGGATCCCCTCCGGATACTTAGGTTAGAAACCCTAACCCAAGATTTCCACTATGATATCTTGTGAAAAACCTTCACAAGATCAAATCATACATGCAATGGCAATAGTGAATCCCACAACCCGGGATCACAACCTTCTCTCACAACCGAGAGAATCAATAGCAAAGAAAATCAGTTTATATATGAAATAAACAATCTTACCACAAATCCTATACCTTGAGTTTTCTTACTAAATAAGTGCAAGGAGGGATTTGAGGAAGAGGAAGTCACCAAGACCTAGCACCACTGAAATGAGCAGCAATGGGTACCTAGGAGTGATTAGGAGACTTGAATCAAGCTAGAGCTTGAATGGCTCACCAAGAACAAACTTCTCTCAAGATGGATTCTAGATCTAGAAAGTGAGAGAATGGATTTCTTGTGAGTGAGAGAGCTTTGGAAATGAGTGAGAATCTCTAACTCTTTCAATCTCAATAAATCTCTTAATGGCAGCTCTAACCTATAGAGAAATGACCAAGCTTCGTATTTATAGGGTCCCATAAAAACGAGCTAGGTTAAATCCCAACGGATAGAAATCTGAAGCAGTTAGTCGGTCAAAGAACAACCACTGACCGACTAGTTCATCAACTAGTCGGTCGGTCAAACAACATGGACCGACTAAGTGATGAACAGTGAAGAGATTGAATTTCAGACCTAGAAATCTAGTCGGTCCAAGAAGACTGTCTGACCGACTAGTTTCACAACTAGTCGGTCGGTCAGTGAACTTAGACCGACTAAGAGTCAAAAACTAATATTCTGAATACAAATTGATTTAGTCGATCCAAGAACAAATGTTGACCGACTAGATCATCAACTAGTCGGTCGCCAAACGTTCTTAGACCGACTAACGATAAATAGTAGCTCAGGAGAAAATTGGCATGTACAGTAAAGCTCAACTAGTCGGTCAAATAAGCATCACTGACCGACTAGTTCACAAACTAGTCGGTCGGTGAGTCAATGTAGACCGACTAACTGTAAACAGTACTGAGCAAGAAAAGACTAACTGCAACTAGTCGGTCCAAGAAGCTTTGCCGACCGAATAGATCACCATCTAGTCGGTCAGTTCTTCTTCTTGAACCAACTAACATGCACAATAAAGTCCGAATCGAAGCGCGATGCTTCGAGGAAGTTAGAATGGACTTCTACTAAGATCCTAGAGCTAAGATATGAGCGTTATGAAGATAGAAATGTAAGATATACTCAAGGCTTAACATTCTATAGATCGAAACTAAAAGACTATAAATAAAACCTTAAGGAAAGGTCTTCGAGAGCTTCGATCAAATCTTCATGACTTCCAAATTGCTCCAAAAGCTTCAACGAAGCTTTAGGCATTGAATACGAGCTTTGAGAAGTCTTGAGATGTCGCTTTGAGTGTTCTTGTGAATTTGGCGACGATTTCCATAACTACGCTCACAAATTGTTAGTTCATGAATTATTTATGTTTGCTCATCATCCAAAACCAAATCCGGGGAGTCCAATACTTAACATTTTGCTTCATAGCAACAAATGAAGAGTTTTCATTTTTCCTCACCATCTTGTGATTTACATGCTTCTTGTTGGTGTTATTGTTGTACAAGAAAGCATGGTGATTCTTCTTAGGTACTTTTGTAATATTTCTTGTATTTGCACCAAAAGAAAAATTGGAGGTGGGTTTGGGTACCACATTTTGAATATACCCTAAACCTCCTCTATGGTTTGTCGGATGTTGTTTTTCAAGCAAACCGTGGAGTGAATCCCTAGAATAAACAAAGCTTTCGAGCTTACGTGATTCCTCTTCGCATTTCAACGTAAGTTGTTGAATGCGAGTTTCTAAGCTACGGTTTTGAGTTACTAAATTATCATGACATTCTCAATTCCTTAACTTGAGAGAGAAGTGTGTTTCTCTCACTAGTGTCACAAATATGCATATCATTATTGTTTACACTAGCAAATTCTAGTTCATGTAATCTACTCTTAGCAACCTTATATTTTGCTTTTAATTTATTGTAAGAGTTGATACACTTACTAGCTTCTTCGGAGACCATGTCAAAATGATATTCGAGCTCCTCTATGAGATCCTTTCCTCCTCAATCTCTTCATCGTCTTCTTCCTCACTAGAGCTTGACGATGACTTTTTCCCGTTTGCCATGAGGCATAATTCCTCATAGGAGTTGAGTCGTGCTTCTCTCTTCTTCATTTGAGCATGAGGGGATTGGCAAAGAGACATCAATTGCCGCAAAGCACACGTAAGCTTTCTCCTTGTCATACTCTTCTTCGTCACTTGATGTATCCTCACTCGAATCATCAAATGTCCCGACAAGCCCCTTCTAGTGGTTCTTGAACTTAGACTTTCCTTTCCAATGCTTCTTCCCTTTACCCATATAAGTCTCTTTGTTGGGTTTGGAAGGGCATTCGATAGATGGATGACCTTTTCCACTGCAAGTGTAACAAGTAGGAACCTTGTTAGAATTGGAGGCAAACTTTGACAAGGATTTACCTTGCTTGCCCTTGAGGAATGCCTTGAATTGCTCGGTAAGATCCTCAATTTCTTCTCCATTAGCCTCTTCTTGTTCATCTTCTTCACTAGGAGCTTCTCGATGGAATTTCTTCCTCCACTTGATTGGCTCCTCTTTGGCATGGAATGCAACCCCCTTTTGCTTCTCCGGCTTCTCGGGCTTAGATGGTTGAATCTCCTTCTTGTGTTGAAGCTTCACTTCATACGCCATGAGATTTCCAATGCAGTCCTCAACGATGTATTTGGACATGTCATATGACTCCAAAATTCCGTTGGCCTTTGACTCCCAACGAGATGTGAGAGAGTCAAGGATCTTCTCTACACGATCCTCTTAGGAAATTGTCTTACCAAGTCCTTCCAAAGCGTTCACGATGTCTGTGAACCTTGTGAACATCCCTGAAATACTTTCTCCTTCCTGCATCTTAAACATTTCATACTTAGCCCTAAACACAGTTTGTTTAGATATCTTTACCTTTGAAGTCTCTTCATGACATATCACCAAAGTATGCCAAATTTCATTGGCTGTTTTGCACATGGAGATGCGGTTGAACTCATTTGCAGTGAGGGCGCAATGGAATGCATGCATAGCTCTCACATTGAATTTGATCGAGTCCTTCTCCGCCTTTGTCCTTGAAGCCGTAGGTGTAGTGGGCAAATCAAATGGCACCTCTGTGATGTCCTACAGGTCTTGACCCTCCATGTACATCATGATTCTGATCTTCCAACTTGGGTAGTTGGTTCCGTTGAAGAGCGGGGATCGAACGGTAGAATGACCTTCTTCATGAGACGCAGATGTAACATTGAATACCATCGTTGCAGTATGCTATAACTGTAGGAATATGATGCCCTCGAGGCCATTTATTCCTGTGTGAATAGCACAAACATCTTGTTCGTAATAACAGTAAGCTGTTTGGTAATAATTTATCTAAGTTATATTGTAATGTAGTTAACATTAGATATCAACTTAGGTAAAGTCCTGAGACTTTATGCAAGGTCAAACGGGTATCGAGATGAGTATCTCGATCATGGAGAAACGTTTGACCGTCTGTAGCATAAGTCTGAAATGGTTCGTGGTCGTAGATGTTTCGAGACAAGGATATCGAAACATCGGATAGACCATTGTGTCTTAGTCTTAACCGTTTAGCGGTGGCGATGATCTCATGATCGCTTGACTTGGCGAAGTCGAAGACGAGACACAGGTGCTCATTAGAATGAGTTCACTGAACGATCCACTAGAGTTATCATATGGTTATATTGACCAATCTGTCAGTGATAACTCTGAGTGATGATAGGATAGTTGGTCTTTTGACTTGAGGTCATTTTGACAAACCTGTGCGTGAACGGTGCCACTTATATCAACTGACCTAGCTTCGAGGCAATGCCTGTCGAAAGGTCTTTTGATTGGGTGTCACTTGAAACGTACGAGGCGAGTAATGACCAAGAGAGGATTCGTCTCTCCCGGTTAATGAGAGTTAGTGTCGTAGAGTTAGTTCGGTCTTTAGTAAAAACTCTGCGCAGAGTATGTTGGAAGAAGTCCAACATTAATTGACTAAAGATCGATCGAAACTAACCGGAATCAAGTTATTGGGGTTGACAGTTTTGACCGTACCCTAGACTTGATCTGCACGACATAGTTAAGACGAAAAGACTATAACTACGGAATTCATCACGGAAACAGTCAGGGTGGTCCCGACAATACTCATGTCAATGAGTTAACCACATAATGCTGATTCCTGAAGCAGGGACAGCAACCACTGCTCGTGGTCACTGCCGTATAGGGCTTCGAGCCCAACCTGTTGTAAGGGTCAGGCTGTAGGGTCTCACACAGAGTGCGATTCTTCGTCTAGTAATAGGTAGAAATTAGTTAGGGAGAATAATTGCATTTTTGATGTAAGGGATGGAATAATTGCATTTGATGCAATATGGTAATTTAAGCTTAGATAGGGACTATTTTGCATTTGATGCAAAAGCGATTAAATGTGTATTAAATTGTTTAATACAATATTTAATAAAATAAACGCAAGGAAAAAGTTCACGGGAAAGACGGGAATGTCCCGGTCTAGACCCAGGTTCGAACGGCGTCCAAATCGGACACCAGATGCTCAAGTTAGAGCCAAAAGAGCCCAAAGGGACAGGCCCAGTAAAAGCAAGGCAGAACAGGCTGCCTGGGCTAAGCCCAGGCTCGGCCTGGGCTAGCCAGGCACAAGCCTGGGCTCTGCCCAGGCACCTGGGCACAGCCCAGGCGCGGCCTGGGCTCTGCCCAGGCGATTTTACGCGCGCTAGGACGCGTGGGGCCCACCCATGGGCCCCACCTCTAGGGTTTTGAACCCTAAGTGTGCTGAATCAAATGACGGCTCAGTTTTGCGAAAAACTAGCCTAGGGCTGATCTTTGGACACTCAATTGGAGGGTCAAACGAACTCCGATTGACGAACGGTTTTTTCCTATGCGTTCACCGTTGAACGCTTGTCGTATTGATAGGTTGTATCGATCTTGAAGCTCAACGGTGAGTGAGTTAAAATTCACGGAAGTTTGCACTTTGTGAAGTGCAAACTAACTTGATTTTAATTAGCTCATTATTTAGTCCCACATCGGATTTTGAGAAAAGGGGAGAGTCCGCCGCCTATATAAATAGGGGTCTCCCCCCTTTCTCAAAACTCGTCCCAAGCTCTAGATCTGAGCGACTCTCGTAAATGTTGGGGCACGCTCGGATCTAGGCTTAAATTAATATTTCTCATCTCCCTAAATTTCTGCCTTACTCCTGCGGGCTCTAGCAAAGTCACAAAGGAGTTCGGATTCTGGATCCGAAATCTAGGCGGAGGTTTCACTCGCGTGAAACTTTCTTCGGCGCGTGGTAGACTCGGCGGCACGGGGATTGATCGCCTCGGGATGCGGAGCGGTTCGGGGAGCGGTTCGGGGAGCGGTTCAAGGAGCGGCTCGGCGTGGGACGGGAGCAGCTCGGAAGACGATGCGGAACATCTCGCCTGCTCCATGGTTGAGATTCCGGGTATGTGGTTAAAGTATTTTATTAGCATTAATTTAGTTTAATCGCAGTAGGCTAGATCCTTCTTGGGATGGTCAGATCCATCCCAAGTCGGCATAGATCTTGGCATAGGGTCTTGGACCTTAGGGCTAAGTTAAAATTGTTTTAACTGCATTTTAATTTAGATTAACTAGTTTTTCTTCCGCTGCAAATGTTTTTTGTGTCTATGTTCCGTCCGACTTAGGACGGGACTAGAGTTTTTGTGCCCTAAGGGACCGCGAATTTCCCAACAGTGGTATCAAAGCCTAGGTTTGCGTAGGCGATCTAGGTACTGCGATTTCATTAAACCTGTTAATGCTTTTAAATGCTTTTCAAATATTTTTAAAGTTATGAGATAAAATTTTAAAAATGTTTTAGATGTTCAAAAAAAAATTTTTTGCTATTTTTGAACATGGAAATTTTTAAAATGACGTTTTAAAATTTATGTGATAATTTTAAAACTAATTTTAAATCTTTAAAAGTTTAAATTTATTTTAGATGCCTAAAAATTTTTATATGATAAATTTTTTAAGCATGGAAATTTTAAAATGGTGTTTTTTAAATTTATGTGATAAATTTTAAAATTGATTTTAAGTCTTTAAATTTATGCGATAAGTTTAAAATGTTTTAGATGTTTAAAAATTGTATATGATAAATTTTTGAACATGGAATATTTTTAAAAGTAATGTTTTAAATTTATAAGATATTTTTTAAAACTGATTTTAAAAGTCTAAAAATTGTTTATGCGATAAACTTAGTTTATTTAATTGTTAAATAGATATACACTTTCATTTTATGTTGATAAAATTAGTGTATCTTTATTTTAATGTCTTGTTAATCTTGTCCCTTATTTGATAACACAAGACAACCCTTTAGGTTAGCCATTAAAAATGATTAAAATTTATTACTTGAATTTTAATGACATGCTATGTTTTAATAAATCATTAACAACAATATTAAGACCCAATTCCTGATTAGGGTAGTCCTTTAAAGGAATTTTCAATTCTAATTGTTATAATTAATTTTTATTAAAGGACTTCGCTTCTAGCGTTGTTAATAAAATTTATTAAAATCCTAATAACTTTAGGATAGCACGTGAACCTTATAGTTGATAAGGACTTAATAAAAGTTATTAAACAAATCCTAAAATTTTGAATTTAAAGATTCAACTAGTTGATAGGATTAATTAGTTGTTAATAAAAGCTGTTTAGTCTATGGCATACATACAAAAATAACAAGCTTCATTCAATGGACCATGATCCAGTCAATGTGCTTGGCTAAGAGTTCTGGATCAACCTTTAAGGGATAGTGATCCTGGCTTAGTCAATTCCCTGGCAGAGTTCCGCTGGACCGCAATGTCGCGAATCATGATTGTATGACACACTGGACTATATCTAAGTCAAATACGTTAATGATCTTTTTCAAGATTAGCCGTAGCCCTCCTTGTTTTTGGGGTTAGCAACTATAGGGCCCGTGTTACAGTTGATGAGATACACTCAAGCTGTGACATGGCAACCTTGTAGAAACCAACTTCTTAAATACATAAGATGTAGTCTAAGACCTGACCCAAACCGACGTGTCGTGCATACACCGAGCTGAGGGGCAAGTCAGGCTAGACATGAAAACAAGGGTCCGACTAGACTAGACATTGTGATTTGGATGAGCACACTCATGATCACGAATGGCTAGGGGCAAAAACCGATTAAGAGAGTCATATCCGATATGATCGATGAAGAGTCATCTTCCGATCGCAGAGTCAATCAACTTGTTGAACTACACTCAAGGTTGTTTAGACTCAAGGTGATTGGAACTCTTACCCATTAATTTTTAATTCGATTAAATCGTTCGTTATTAATCTTTAAAACGTTCGTAAAAATAGTGGGAGGATATAGATAGATAAAAGCCAATCTACCTATATTTAATATTGAACATATGCTAAAACTAGGGCAAGACTATGTTTACCGAAAGAATCAATTGATAATATTGGAATTAGTTAACTGGTCAATAAGTTGATTAATTGAATATCGAGTTAAATTCTAATTGATAGAATTAAAACTATATTCTCGTTGACATTAAATGACCTTCTAAAGAACAGACTTAAGAAATATGATTTCATTAAGTTCTGGGTCCAACAAATAAATTAAAGCTACATGTCACTCGTCTCTATATGAGGCAGCTTGAACATATAGGACATTCAAAGTATGTTTCTCCCTACAACTTGTCGAGATACCCTCAAGGTTGTATGGACAAACAATTTTGATCCGCAAAGTTCGAAAATTCGATCAAACCGTTTGAGTCGAATACGAGTGCATGAGCGATGCAAGACTATGTATCCCAACCGTATCTTGAGACAAGCAACTTCTTGAGCTACACTCAAGATTGCAAAGCTCAATCGTTTGGATACATAAATTGCTTGCATAGCTATTTATTTATGTTGATATCTAAATGTGATTTAGAAAAGGAAGAAGGCACTTCGGAAAGTCAATTGAGAAAGTTAGTTTAATTTATCATTAGTTGAGGCATAAGTAGGAGGAAATGAAAACGTGACATATTTTGATGTCACATTTCGGAATAAGTTGTTATACAAAAGACGTTTAACACATTTTGACGAATGTCGTCACATTGCTTCTGAAGTAATGTTTTGTGTTAAGTAATTTTTAAATAACTATATATATATATTAAATGTTAATATATAAATACACAAGATAGTAGCAAACTTATATGGTAAAATTAGACTAGGCCGTATCAAGAGATTAAGCTTCACAAGTCACATACATAGGGGTCTGACCTCTCGTATTATGAAGTCTACAGACACTTGTGAGTCTTAGCCTCTTAGATACAATGACCGAAACCCATCTGTGAGACAGTGGGAGAATGAGTTATTGAACTCAGTCTAGTACATACTGATGTACCCGAGTCTAGATTAACCAAAATAAGTTATTCGTATATTTTATTAAGACACGTGTTCGTGATGAAACACAAGTCTGATAAAATAAAGAACTAAATGACTAAAGTATTTAAACTGATTCGATTAGATCGAATGGTCAAATACTTAGCTAAATAAAATCTTGTGTAATTAAAAGAAAATGTGATTTTCTCTCAGATCAAGTCTGTTAAACACATCGGTGTGTTAAAAGGTATGAATCACACTTAATTAGATTTAGTGTGATCCATTGTAAGTGACTCTGAGTTAAGTCCTCCCTCTGGGTTAAGTCCCAGATAGTAATGCCTAGGTTTTGATAATGTTCTATAAGGACATTATCAATAATATATTCAATAAATAAATCGTAAGAAAGTTGTATTATTACTCGAATCTCGTGAGACGGATTGTCGAGTTAGACATCATAACTGATGATGACTTAGTCAACTTCTAGGATGAAATTCGGAGTAGTAACTCTGATTTAAAACTTGATGCAGGTCCGTGTGCATAAATAGATTTGAGAATTTAGTTTACGTGCCCAAGGAAAATGTTTCCTCACTTTCTGCAAGTAAATCTTTAAGTTGAAAGATTGGTGCAGAAAAGAAAATAGTGAAGTACAATAATGTTGGACGGGAACGGCTTTCATCCTAATTTCTTTAAAACGGATTATGATGAAACCGGTTTCGCCAACAGATGTGTACAGATCTACTCGGACCAAAGCCGATGTAAAACGCTTAAGTTGACCATGAAAATTTGCGCATTCACTTATAAGTTCGTTTTTCTAAATATGATTTAGACGAACCAACTTATATGAATTAGCCAGATAGTTTTCAAGGTCAGTGTGAGCGTATAAATTACATGCGAATCATCAAAGGGATGGAACATACATTTTGACAAAGTAATCAAAAGGTTTGATACTTTATCAAGAATAGATATGAGCCATTTAAAATGACCATTAACAAATTTAAATGATTATCATAAGGTACGATAAACTGGATAAGATCCAAGTAAAATAAAATATTATGGATTCCGACAGACCAAATGAATTATTTGAATGAGATTCAAATGGTTGGTCTGACATGAACATAGAAACCCCTTAAGTCTATAGAGTAGACGGTTTTAGCAGATCCACTCACGAAGGCTCTATCACATGAAGTCGGGAAAACTTATGTGTAAAAACGGTATACGATACCGAGATAAATGGGCCTGAGTGCAAGTGGGAGATGTAGGAATATGATGCCCTCGAGGCCATTTATTCCTGTGTGAATAGCACAAACATCTTGTTCGTAATAACAGTAAGCTGTTTGGTAATAATTTATCTAAGTTATATTGTAATGTAGTTAACATTAGATATCAACTTAGGTAAAGTCCTGAGACTTTATGCAAGGTCAAACGGGTATCGAGATGAGTATCTCGATCATGGAGAAACGTTTGACCGTCTGTAGCATAAGTCTGAAATGGTTCGTGGTCGTAGATGTTTCGAGACAAGGATATCGAAACATCGGATAGACCATTGTGTCTTAGTCTTCACCGTTTAGCGGTGGCGATGATCTCATGATCGCTTGACTTGGCGAAGTAGAAGACGAGACACAGGTGCTCATTAGAATGAGTTCACTGAACGATCCACTAGAGTTATCATATGGTTATATTGACCAATCTGTCAGTGATGACTCTGAGTGATGATAGGATAGTTGGTCTTTTGACTTGAGGTCATTTTGACAAACATGTGCGTGAACGGTGCCACTTATATCAACTGACCTAGCTTCAAGGCAATGCCTGTCGAAAGGTCTTTTGATTGGGTGTCACTTGAAACGTACGAGGCGAGTAATGACCAAGAGAGGATTCGTCTCTCCCAGTCAATGGGAGTTAGTGTCGTAGAGTTAGTTCGGTCTTTAGTAAAAAATCTGCGCAGAGTATGTTGGAAGAAGTCCAACATTAATTGACTAAAGATCAATCGAAACTAACCGGAATCAAGTTATTGGGGTTGACAGTTTTGACCGTACCCTAGACTTGATCTGCACGACATAGTTAAGACGAAAAGACAATAAATACGGAAATCATCACGGAAACAGTCAGGGTGGTCCCAACAATACTCATGTCAATGAGTTTAACCACATAATGATGATTCCTGAAGCAGGGACGGCAACCACTGCTCGTGGTCACTACCGTATAGGGCTTCGAGCCCAACCTGTTGTAAGGGTCAGGCTGTAGGGTCTCACACAGAGTGCGATTCTTCGTCTAGTAATAGGTAGAAATTAGTTAGGGAGAATAATTGCATTTTTGATGCAAGGGATTGAATAATTGCATTTGATGCAATATGGTAATTTAAGCTTAGATAGGGACTATTTTGCATTTGATGCAAAATCGGTTAAATGTGTATTAAATTGTTTAATATAATATTTAATAAAATAAACGCAAGGAAAAAGTTCACGGGTAAGACGGGAATGTCCCGGTCTAGACCCAGGTTCGAACGGCGTCCAAATCGGACACCAGATGCTCAAGTTAGAGCCAAAACAGCCCAAAGGGACGGGCCTAGTAAAAGCAAGGCAGAACAGGCTGCCTGGGCTAGCCCAGACGCTGCCTGGGCTAAGCCCAGGCTCGGCCTGTCTAGCCAGGCACAAGCGTGGGCTTAGCCCAGGCTCAGCCTGGGCAAGCCCAGGCGCTAGCCTGGGCGCGCCCAAGCCGCCTGGGCAAGCCCAGGCACGGCCTGGGCTCTGCCCAGGCGATTTTGCGCGCGCTAGGACGCATGGGGCCCACCCATGGGCCCCACCTCTAGGGTTTTGAACCCTAAGTGTGCTGAATCAACTGACGGCTCAGTTTTGCGAAAAACTAGCCTAGGGCTGATCTTTGGACACTCAATTGGAGGGTCAAACGAACTCCGATTGACGAACAGTTTTTTCCTATGCGTTCACCGTTGAACGCTTGTCGTATTGATAGGTTGTATCGATCTTGAAGCTCAACGGTGAGTGAGTTAAAATTCACGGAAGTTTGCACTTTGTGAAGTGCAAACTAACTTGATTTTAATTAGCTCATTATTTAGTCCCACGTCGGATTTTGAGAAAAGAGGAGAGTCTGCCGCCTATATAAATAGGGGTCTCCCCCCTTTCTCAAAACTCATCCCAAGCTCTAGATCTGAGCTGCTCTCGTAAATGTTGGAGCACGCTCGGATCTAGGCTTAAATTAATATTTCTCATCTCCCTAAATTTCTGCCTTACTCCTGCGGGCTCTAGCAAAGTCACAAAGGAGTTCGGATTCTGGATCCGAAATCTAGGCGGAGGTTTCACTCGCGTGAAACTTTCTTCGGCGCGTGGTTGGCTCGGCGGCACGGGGATTGATCGCCTCGGGATGCGGAGCGGTTCGGGGAGCCGTTCGGGGAGCGGTTCAAGGAGCGGCTCGGCGTGGGACGGGAGTAGCTCGGAAGACGGTGCGGAACATCTCGCCTGCTCCAGGGTTGAGATTCCGGGTATGTGGTTAAAGTATTTTATTATCATTAATTTAGTTTAATCGCAGTAGGCTAGATCCTTCTTGGGATGGTCAGATCCATCCCAAGTCGGCATAGATCTTGGCATAGGGTCTTGGACCTTAGGGCTAAGTTGAAATTGTTTTAACTGCATGTTAATTTAGATTAACTAGTTTTTCTTCTGCTGCAAATGTTTTTTGTGTCTATGTTTCGTCCGACTTAGGACGGGACTAGAGTTTTTGTGCCCTAAGGGACCGCGAATTTCCCAACAATAACCTCGCTCTGATATCAATTGTAAGTATCGACTTACCCTTGCAATACTAACAACAACACACTAGGGGGTGAATAGTGTAATGTCACAAATTGCGTATTTAAAAATTAAACTTGCAAATACGGAAATGCAAGAGGAATTTAACCACATCAAAAATCCAAACGCAAACACAATAAGTTACCATGGTTTTTCAAAACTTGGGTACATCCAGCCATACCAAAATTCACTATATTTCCCACAAAGAGAAGTGAATACAATCCCACAAAGAGATACCTCACCTAGAGGATTTTGTCATACACAAGAACCCAACCAACCCTACACAAGGGTCAAACTCCCACACAGAGAATTTCTAACTCACACTCAGAGAATTAGGGTTAGCCATACACTAGGACACCAAACTCCCACAAACACAAAGAGAGTTATTTCCACTAAGAGAATATCTAATTCACACCAAACTCCCACAAACACAAAGAGAGTTATTTCCACTAAGAGAATATCTAATTCCCACTAAGAGAATTACTAATTCCCACTAAGAGAATTACTCCCACAAAGAGAGTGTCTAATTCCCACAAAGAAATTAGGGTTTCAAAGAAACCCAAAGTAAAACAAATACTCTTACCTATGCCTTGAGATGTACTTACTCATAAATGAATGCAAAACATGGAAGAGGATCTCCAACTGATGAGATTTCCTTGAAAGCACTTGGATGATTTCCCTTGAGCTTGACTTCAATGCATGAAGGAGATTTAGAGCTCTAAAGGGGAAATGAGAGAGTTTGAGAGTGGCTTAAATAATCTCTAAAGATTTTCAATAGCATCAAGAAGTTCTAATGAACTCAGTCCTCTCATATACATAGGAACCCTATAGGAACTCTCAAAAGTCAAGAAAACAGCCAAAAACAAAAAGCTACAACAACTAGATTTTGGGCAAAAACGACACCCACAGTTGACTCGTCTCAAAAGATGTGAGCGCTACTCCCAAGTGTAAGAGATTGATCAAGTAGTAAACCTGGAGAGTCGGGTATCGAATCCACGGGACAGTTGACCTGTAAACCAAAAGAATCAGTTTCTAAAGATTAATGAAACGATGAACAACTACCACCTTTCAAAGGTGAGAAAATCGTGATAATGGTTTCAAGTAAACGAGAAATTAATACTAAAATAAGTACGGGGAAATCGATCTAAGAAACCAATAAGAAGAGCATGTGTCGGTTGTGATTTCGTTACGGGTTTTGTAATCGATGATTTTGAATATCTTTTTTATAACTCAACGTCTCATCTGGCTAGGGCATGAGAACATCGGAAAGTATGGCGATAAAGAGAGCAAACAAAATTTCCAAAAAGTAATCACGTATAACGTCGATTTCATAAAGAAAATACGCACAAGTGCCCTCTCGGGTCATGATACGTCCTCTCGGATCGCATCACGAATAAGTCTTACTCAGATCATATTCAATTAAGCATGCATACGTCTCCGATTAACATACTCAATTAGATTATACGTAGAAATCGGTTAAATACGTGATTATAACATGCAAATAGGGCGAAAAGACAACAAAATCAATGATAACATAGCCCTAACTACATCACAACCAACACATGAAGGCACTAGCCACGGATGGAGAGAAGAAAACTCGATTTCATTAGCAAATACATAATCAAAAGGTCAAAATACATGCTAAATACGTAAAATACAAGGTATAATTTGAGATTTCTATCACCAAAACTCCTCAAAAAGCCTTGAAAATCCTTCTGCAAGACACTCTGTTCTCTGTCTCCAAAGCCACAGAAAATCTCACGAAAATACGCATAAGAGAGCCTCCAATACGCAATGAATACGGCCAAAACCCTAGAATATGCTTAAATAGATTCATTGCAGGTTTTAGTTGTTAACGAGTTCAAAAACCCGCACCCAATAGTACTTTAAACCCAAACCCGCTGCCGTTGCAATTCTCGACCGTTCGATCGAGGCGGGATCGAACGTGAGCTCGACACGTGGCCTTGCGAATCCGCTTCTTTGTTCTAATCCGAACCCAAGTCAGGCTAAACCATGTCCGTCCGATCATGGATCAACAGACGAAATAGCGTCGTGTCGCCTCTTGGATCCCGCATTTGGATCGTTGGATTAGAATCCAACGCTTCTCAGCGTGCCACGTCGTCGGATCTGCAACGCTTCAGGCGGGAGCGATCTCCGACGTTGCATGCGTGATCAATGCTCGAGAATGAGCCATGTCGCCCGCTCTCCGAGTCGCCTCAGGCTGATAACAGCCGTTGGATCTAAATCCAACGGTGCTCCATTGGCCATGTCGCCTCTTAACCGCGTTCGTTCAATTGGGCATGGACTTAATGGATGGCTGACACGTGTCAAGTACAGATGGGGCGACGGTGTATATATGTCGTATTTCAGCGTATTTCGACCGTATTTCTTCACTAAATTTGTATTCTGCATTCAAAAATTTATAGAAATTTGCACAGATCTCAGAAAAATACAAATAAATAGTTGTTGGAATCGTGAGATCGAGATAATCATATGAAAAATACTAAAAATGCAGAAATACTTAGTATATTGATATTTTGTGTATAAAATGAGAGTTTGCTCTAATAAATAATGGTATTCTAAATACGATCGTATTAGAGACCAAATAAGTACCATGTGTGCACAAAATAGGGCTAAATGAGGGGTTAAATATGCAATCACACCCCCAACTAGCTTTTTGCTAGTCTCTGGCAAAAAGAGCGACTAAATCGGATGTTTAGAAAAATATTAAATCCTTCCAGTTGTCTAAGGATTGGCTCAATAACGCACTTTCAATCATAATATTTACCACGAATATACCCAATTATGAATGAGATCAAATCCATGTCATTTTCTCTAATCCAGTTTAAATACATAACATACAAGCATCGTTTTGCATGGACAAAAAGTATAACATAACAGCAATTCATAACTTTCTAATTTTCAAGGAATCGACATTATTTTAAGATCATCTAATTCATGGGTGTTGAGTTTGCCATATTTCTCTCTCTTTTTTTTTCTTTTTTTTGACTTAGAATGATCAATGTAATGAGCTTTCAGTTAATGACTCCTAGTCCAGACGACCTTCGGGCATTAGGCTTAGAAGGGCCCCTCGAACTTAATAACTCGAATCATCCAAGTTTTATTTTCTCCTCTCTTTTTTGAATGCACTCCCCATTCATCCATCTTTCGACGCGAATCTCCAATGCTTCCTGAGGCACTGAGACCTGGCTACTTGATAAACTCAAGGGAACAATGCACTTTATTCTTTTTCTCAATTTTTTCATCATTTTTTAAAAGGCAACTCAACCCATTCATTAGACTCACATTTCAGCACATATTTATGGTCTCATTCCTCTTCAAAAAGAAAATTATTCCTATCAATCGTATCCTGCCACGCCCCGCTTCCCAAAAGTACGGAGGTGAAGCGTGACTAAGGCCCGCTTAGGCTGGAGCTAAGAGCTCGGACCCAATAAGCATCTGTGGTATTCCAAAACGAAGGAACAGGTCCATGCAAGTTAGTACGGAACAATAAAAGTACTGAAAGGAAAGAGCATATCATTTTATTCCAAACATAATCATCCAAAGTACTGAGAGTCTAAAACGCCCGAAGGGCTACAACTGTAGAAAAGGAACTACCGGTGCAAGCACCCAACCAAGTCAAGAAAACAAAAGGTGCTACACACCCAAACTAAACTGGAACAGAAACTCTGGAACAGCGCTGAGAGGCCTCTAACTCTGGTCCTCCTCTGAATCATACTCTGGATCAGCACCCTCCGGCTCCACGTCTGCGGACAAGTCCACCTCGTCGACGTACTCTGGCTCAACACCTGACGTACAGCACTGAAAGAAGGAACTGTACGTCAGGTAAGGTCTACAAAAAGGGTCAGACCAAACTGCAAGTGCATCTACTATTTAACAACTGTTTACTGGTTGATTAGCATGCTGAGGTTATAACAGGGGAACAAAAGAAAGTAATGCAGCAGGAAAGTAAAACATGACAAGTAGTAGTCGTAGTGTGTGCTACCAACTACGGAACTAGCCTACAGGTGTCAAGACAAATTGGGACATGGTGGAACAAGACAAGACAAGTGTGACACGAAAGGGTTCACGCCTTACGGTTCGAGGGGGATCAGACCCTCTTACCGTGTACACGCTCAACCCTACCCAAAACCCAAGACATGACATGACAAGACAAGACAAGGGATCACTCGCTCTAGCTTGGCGAGTGCCCTATTGACCTCTGGGCTGTGTATCACGACAAGGGATCACTCAGAGAGTGCCCTATTGCCCTCTGGGCTATGTAACAAGACAAGGGATCACTCGAAGAGTGCCCTATTTCCCTCTGGGCTGTGTAACAAGACAAGGGATCACTCGGAGAGTGCCCTATTGCCCTCTGGGCTGTGCAAGACGGGACGGGACGTGACAAAACAGGAAAGGTTATTCTAGGGTGTCCACACGCACGCACACACAAGATAGTCCTACGATGTCCAAAGTTATTTTTGTTGGGCTCAAACTTCGTCGTCAAGTCTGAGCCGTCAGGGCGACCCGGACGCTATCATTTCACGTCCGGTTCTATACTCTCACAGCCTAACAGTTCTAGTAATTTAAGACCAAGACGTGGTCAAAAACGCAAGTGGGTACACTTGCCTGCGGTGGCAAGTGTGTCGTCCGTCCGGGGCGTCTCGTCCATTCGTTGCGTCCGCGGTAGTCCGTCTGAAACAGGTCATGGCGACGGTGTCAGGTCGAGTTTTTCAGTAAATCCTATTTAGGTTCATTTCTAGGTTGGACGTGGCTACCCTAACGGTCACAAGTCAAGTTGTCTGTTCAGCCTATCTGACGATTCTATCCTATGTGCACAGTCAAAAGTCCGATCGTCGATCTACGGTTCCACATCATTTTAAGGGAGCAGAAAGTAAATTTAATGAGTTAAGTTGCCGATTTTAGTTAGGTTTTGAGTTTCTCTACGGGTGGGTTGTGCTACGAGTTTCGGGAACCAACCTCTCCGGTGTCTGGGGTAGTGCGGACGTAGCGTCTGATCTGTAGGGAAACTGCGGCGTCTATGTTGTCTCGACTACAGGTAGCGTAGTGAGACTTATCCGGGCAGCGGACGGAGTGTGGGCAGTGAGCATGATTTGTCCAACGGCAAAACAGCGAGCTAGCGTTGCGGGGAGGCTACGGGCAGATCTCGATCTTTGATCTCGAATGTGCACGCGGCTTGGGGGCTCCGTGCGACGGCTACAGGCGACACAGCCAGAGGTGAGTGGTTGAGGGGTGGCTGAGCGCTGAGTAGCGATGGAAAGCGCGGCCGTGAGTGAGGGGGAGTCGCGGGGAAAGGCGGCAAGCGGGATGGGGTCACGGCGGTCACGGCAGGGTCGCAAATGGCGGCGCTGTGTGCGGGGTGTGCAGCGATGGCCGGCGAGCTCGCGAAGACAGGTGGCCACAGGGGCTGATGACAGCACGGCGTGACGATCAAAGGCGGGCGGTGGCGGTGAGAGAGACTGCCGCGATCGGGGCAGACGCGGGGAGCGCAGGCATTGGGAGAGCGAGAGCGACGTGAGGAAGCCGCGAGGCCGGTGGAGAGGGGGCCGCGGCTCTGGATTGTGGCGGGGTTCGCTATGGATCGGAGGGAAATCACTGGAGAGAGAGGATCGGGGATTGGCGTGCGGCGCTCGGGGCTTGGGGCGATCGGGTCACGGCGGTCGGCGCTCGGGCTTGGGGCGATCGGGTCACGGCGGTCGGCTCTCGGCGGCTATAGGGGAGATATATATATATATATATATATATATATATATATATATATATATATATATATATATATATATATATATATATAGGGTCGGCGACGCGAGCCTTAGGCTACTGCGGGATTGAGGATTTAGATTTTTAGGGTTAGGGTTAAGTTAGGGTTTGGGTTATTAATAAAATAAAATTACTAAACAGTTAGGAGATTTTGGGTTAAATGGGAGATGGGTATAGGGATGGAGGGTGTACATGTTGGGGTAAGTCTAGTAGAGATTAGCGAAACAGTTTAGGGAAGATTTAAAACAGATTAATTGCCAGATTGGGGAAAATCGACGGTCGAGGTTTATCCGAGCGATATCTCTCAAACCGGGCGTCAGAAAAATAATCCGAAAATACCGGGGCGATCGTGGAGAACATATCTACGGAGCCCGATCGTGTGTAACACCTACCAAAAATTTACGTAAAATTTGGAAACGGTGTTTTGAGTCAAATGACTAAAATGCCCCTATCGTTCAAAGTCGTTTTGCGAGAAAACGAGCTGTGAAACGACGTTCCCAGAAATTACTATAAAATTCTACACTCCCAAATGATCACAACGGCATATCACATCGCATATTTCGGAAACCAGAAATAGCCAAAAAAATACGTGCACGATAAAGCACGTGCACGTAGAAAATTCATAGGGTCGGAAGGCGACCGTTACATTCTACCCCACTAAAATAAAGATTCCGTCCTCGGAATCAACAACTCTAATCAGTAAACGGGAAAGGATAACGCTCTCTCATCTCCTCTTCGCGCTCCCAAGTGGACTCTCCAGGTGATCCGTGACGCCACATCACTCTCACCAGGTCAACTACCTTATTCCTCAATTGCTTCTGTCGACGGTCCAAAATCTGCACCGGCTACTGGTCATAAGTCAGGTCCGGATGGACCGTAATCTCTGAGAAATCTACAGTGTGCGATGGATCACTGACGTACCGATGTAACTGAGATACGTGAAATACGTCGTGAACTCCCTCCAAAGATGGTGGCAAAGCAAGGCGGTAGGCCACTGCTCCCACACGCTCCAGCACATCAAACGGTCCAATATACCTCGGGCTCAGTTTTCCCTTCTTACCGAAACGAATGACTCCGCGGTTCGGAGAAATCTTCAGGAAGACGTGATCTCCAGGCTGAAACTTCAAGGGTCTCCTCTTGGCATCTGCCCAATGCTTGAAGCGATCCTGTGCAACTCTGAGCTTCTCCCTGATGTCTCTCACGACATCCACAGCTTCCACTATCATCTCTGGACCCAACAGCTCCCGTTCTCCAATGTCATCCCAGCTCAGTGGCGATCGACATTTTCTCCCATATAAGGCAGCAAACGGCGCCATGCCAATGCTCTCCTTGTAGCTGTTGTTATATGAAAACTCCACCAAGTGGAGGTGGTCCTCCCAAGATCCCTTCAAATCAAGCGTACAAGCTCGCAACATATCCTCCAGTATCTGAATAGTCCGCTCGGACTGGCCATCGGTCTGCGGGTGGTACGCCGTGCTGAAACTCAGACTCGTATCCAGATTCTCTTGCAGACTTCTCCAGAACTGAGATGTGAACCTCGAGTCTCTGTCAGACACGATGCTCACGGGGACTTCGTGTAAGCGTACGATCTCCTGCACGTACACAGTCTACGTCACAAGTATTTCCAAGAGGAACGATTAAAAGAGGAGAAAAATGAAATTTTACCTCTAAATATTTCCTCGCCAAGACTTCCGTAGACTGGCCCACTCGGAAGGGGATGAAATGCGCAGACTTAGTCAATCTGTCAACGATCACCCAGACTGCGTCGTTCTGTTTCGGTGTCTGAGGCAACCCAGTCACGAAGTCCATCATAATATGTTGCCACTTCCACTCCGGGATAGGAAGCGGTTGCAGCAACCCAGCAGCACGATGGTGCTCAGCCTTCACATGTTGGCATATCAAACACTTGGCAACGCTCCGTGCCACACTCCTCTTCATGCCAATCCACCAATAGTTCAGACGGAGGTCCTTATACATCTTGGTGCCACCAGGATGTATAGAATATGGTGAGCTATGAGCCTCGTTCAACAGCTCCTCCTGAACATCACCTGTAGGTATGCAGATTCTGCTGTCGTACCGCAGTGAACCATCCTCGTGAATCACGAACTCCGTCCGTAGTCCAGCTTCAACCTGCCTCCTGATCCTCTGTAGCTTCGGATCTCCTGCCTGTGCTGCCTTGATCCGATCCACGATCGTGGACTGAATCTGCAAATTCATGAATGAAAGAACCACACCAAGTAGGACGACCTCTAAATCCATCTCTTTCAGCTCCTGTTGAATCCTCCAGTCGGCAGTATGCATCATTACAGTAGGAAGTCGGCTCAAAGCATCGGGCACTGCGTTCACCTTCCCTGGGTGATACTGTAATTCTATCTCATAGTCAGCCATGAGCTCTAGCCATCGTCTCTGACGCATGTTGAGCTCCTTCTGCGTAAAGATGTACTTTAGACTTTTGTGATCGGTGAAAATCTTCACTCTCTCACTCAGCAAGAAGTGCCTCCAGATCTTCAGTGCAAGTATCACAGCTGCCAACTCCAGATCGTGCGTCGGGTAATTCTTCTCATGAGTCCTCAACTGACGAGCAGCGTACGTGACCACGTGGCCATGCTGATGCAGAACGCACCCCATGCCCTTCCCTGATGCATCACAATATACCTCGAAGCCTCCGCTTCGATCCGGTACAGCCAAAACTGGTGCCGTGGTCAACCTCACCTTCAAGATACTGAAAGCCTCCTCACAAGCATCTGACCAAAGAAACTCCACATCCTTCCTCGTCAGCTTCATCATCGGCTCAGCAATCTTCGAGAAATCCTTGATGAATCGCCGATAATAGCCTGCCAAGCCAAGAAAGCTCCTGATATCAGACGCTGATTGTGGAGTCGGCCAATCTCTGACTGCTCTGACCTTCTTCGGATCTACAGATATGCCATCACTGGACACCACGTGTCCTAGGAACGTGACTCTGTCCATCCAGAACTCGTACTTACTATACTTGGCATATAGCTTATGTCACCTCAGCGTCTCCAGAATTGTCCTCAGATGACAGCTGTGCTCCTCCTCAGACTTTGAGTAAATAAGGATGTCATCAATAAAGATAACGACAAACTTATCCAGGAAGTCGTAGAAAATTAAGTTCATTAAATTCATGAACACAGCTGGAGCATTGGTCACACTGAAGGGCATAACAACGAACTCATAATGTCTGTACTTCGTCCAGAAGGCTGTCTTCAGAATGTCGTCCTTCTTCACCTTCAACTGATTGTATCCACTCCTCAAGTCTAACTTCGAGAAAACCCTCGAACCTCCAAGCTGGTCGAAGATATCGTCGATGCGCGGAAGCGGATAATTATTCTTCACTGTGACAGCATTCAGTCCTCGATAGTCCACGCACATCCTGCGGGACCCATCCTTCTTCTTCACGAGCAAAACAGGTGCACCCCACGGTGACACACTAGGGTGGATGAAACCCTTCTGCAGCAATTCATCTAAATGCTTCCGCAGCTCCTCAAGCTCAGCAGGAGCCATTCGATACGGTGCCTTCGATATCGGCTGCGCTTCTGACATAAGATCAATACCAAATTCTAAAGCTTGGTCAGGTGGCAGACCCGAGATATCCTCCTAGAAGACGTCGTCGAAGTCTCTGACGACTGATGGTCACTCGATCTCCATCTCCATCTGCATAGCTGTAATAACCGGCACCTCTGGCTTGGCCCGATATCTGATGGGCCAAAGCGACTCGTCTCTGCTATGGAACTCGAACTCCGGATGGCCTGGAATCCGGAATACCACCCTCTTGCTGTGACAATCGATCGAGGCGTGGAAATCTCCCAACCAATCGATGCCAAGAACGACATCGAAATGTGGCAGGTCATGGACAATGAAATTTGCGAAAAGCTCGTGTCCACTGACCACCAATGGAATCGATCGACAACCCAAGTTCACTGTCACCACTCCGTTCCCTGTGGTGATGTCCCAACACTAAGGGAGTGTATGGATGGGAATGGAGTGACTTGTTACAAATCTCCGGGATATGATGCACATGGATGCACCGGAGTCGAACAAGGCCAAGGCCGGGTGAGAGAACACAAGAATGGTGCCTAGGATACGAAAGAACTACGGTCAACCAAGCTACTCTAACAAACAAGACAATCAAACATAACTAACATTAAGATCTATCCTACGAAAAGAAAGACTAGATTCGGAGTATACCTGCAATGACTCCATCTAGCTCCTCAGTCTCAACAATGGTCATGGTATATGCCGGCCTCTGGGGTTGCGCTGCTCACTGAAACATCTGCCTCTGTGGCACCAAGGGTGGTCCACGAACAGCAGGTCCTCTCTGGACTGGGGCAGGCGCTCTCATCTGCAGCGGGGCTGGCGCTCCAACCATAGCATTACGGTCTCTCGGACAATCCTTCACAGCATGCGAGGCATCTCCACAAACTAGGAACAGTCCCAACTTCCTCCTACAGTTGACCTGAACATGTCCTGGCTTGCCACAGAAGTGGCACGGGCCCTTGTTCTGATTCTGCACTGGTGCTCCAGGCCTCTTGAATGGCACCGTCTGAACTGGCCTCATCACCGGCCTAGCAGGTGGCCGGTACTACTCCATAGGACGCTTCCCTCTATCTGCCGAAGGGTCAGGTAGACGCGATATAATCTCATGATTCTTCGCAGCATCAAGCACAGCTCTCATAGTCGTGAAATCCGCCAAAGACATAGAAGCCTGAATCTTCGGACGCAGTCCCTGACGGAAGCGATCAGCTCGCTTCTCCTCCTTCCTTACCATATGCGGGGCAAAACGACTCAGCATCTCGAACTCTGCTTCATACTCCTCGACAGTCATATCCCCCTGCTTCAGATCTATAAACCTGCTCAACAGCTCCCTCCTAGCAGACTTGGTGAAGTACTTATCCTTGAACATCTATCTGAAGGTCTTCCACTCCACTGGCTTCTCAAGACGCCTCTCCTCAATGCGCCACCAGTTCCTAGCATTCTACATCACCTGCATCTTCGCTATCTCGACTCGAGTATCATCAGGGATCTTCGTTGCTACCAACTTCTCCTCAGTGCTCTGGATCCACTCATCGACAGCTAGGGGTACTTCCTTCCCAGAAAATGTCCTCGGCTGAAGCTCATTGAACTGCTTCACTCCTGGAGCAGCTCGAGGGGCAGGAGGAGGTGGTGGTGGTGCAACTGGGGGAGCCTGTGCAGCACGCTGGGACTACTGAACCAACTGATGCTGCACCTCCATCATCTCTCTCATCACGCCCAGAAACTGACGGAACTCTCCGCCCTGGTCTTCCTGAATTCCATCTCCTGAGCTCCCCGATCGGGTAGTACGTCGTCCTACCATCCTATTGAAATAAGACATAGATTAGACTCGTACAATTACCGGATGATAATAAAATGAAGTTCAATACTTTGATTGTTCCAAATTTGCAGAAAGAGTGGGACCTGCATGGGCCACCACTAAAACCTGCCACGCCCCGCTTCCCAAAAGTACGGAGGCGAAGCGTGAATAAGGCCCGCTTAGGCCGGAGCTGAGAGCTCAGACCAAATAAGCGTCTGTGGTATTCCAAAACGAAGGAACAGGTCCCTGCAAGTTAGTATGGAACAATAAAAGTACTGAAAGGAAAGAGCAGATCATTTTATTCCAAACATAATTATCCAAAGTACTGAGAGTCTAAAACGCCCGAAGGGCTACAACTGCAGAAAAGGAACTACCGGAGCAAGCACCCAACCTAGTCAAGAAAACAAAAGGTGCTACACACCCAAACTAAACTGGAACAGAAACTCTGGAACAGCGACGAGAGGCCTCTAACTCTGGTCCTCCTCTGGATCGTACTCTGGATCAGCACCCTCCGGCTCCACGTCTCGGCTCCATGTCTGCTGACAAGTCCGCCTCGTCGATGTACTCTGGCTCAACACCTGACGTACATCACCGAAAGAAGGAACTGTACGTCAGGTAAGGTCTACAAAAAGGGTCAGACCAAACTGCAAGTGCATCTACTATTTAACAACGGTTTACTGGTTGATTAGCATGCTTAGGTTATAACAAGGGAACAAAAAAAAGTAACGCAGCAGGAAAGTGAAACGTGACAAGTAGTAGTCGTAGCGTGTGCTACCAACTACGGGACTAGCCTACAGGTGTCAAGACAAATCGGGACATGGCGGGACAAGACACGACAAGTGTGACATGAAAGGGTTCACGCCTTACGGTTCGAGGGGGTTCAGACCCTCTTACCGTGCGCACGCTCAATCCTACCCCAAAACCAAGACAAGACAAGACAAGACAAGACAATGGATCACTCGCTCTAGCTTGGCGAGTGCCCTATTGCCCTCTGGGATGTGTATCACGACAAGGGATCACTCGGAGAGTGCCATATTGCCCTCTGGGCTGTGTAACAAGACAAGGGATCACTCGGAGAGTGCCCTATTGCCCTCTGGGCTGTGTAACAAGACAAGGGATCACTCGGAGAGTGCTCTATTGCCCTCTGGGCTGTGCAAGACGGGACGTGACGTGACAAAACAGGAAAGGTTATTCTAGGGTGTCCACATGCACGCACACACAAGATAGTCCTACGATGTCCAAAGTTATTGTTGTTGGGCTCAGACTTCGTCGTCAAGTCTGAGCCGTCAGGGCGACCCGGACGCCATCATTTCACGTTCGGTTCTATACTCTCACAGTCTAACAGTTCTAGTAATTTAAGGCCAAGACGCGGTCAAAAACGTAAGTGGGTACACTTGCCTGCGGTGGCGAGTGTGTCGTCCATCCGGGGCATCTCGTCCAGTCGTTGTGTCTGCGGTAGTCTGTCTGAAACAGGTCACGGCGACGGTGTCAGGTCGCGTTTTTCAGTAAATCCTATTTAGGTTCATTTCTAGGTTGGACGTGGCTACCCTAACGGTCACAAGTCAAGTTGTCTGTTCAGCCTATCCGACGATTCTATCCTATGTGCACAGTCAAAAGTCCGATCGTCGATCTACGGTTCCACATCGTTTTAAGGGAGCAGAAAGTAAATTTAATGATTTAAGTTGCCGATTTTAGTTAGGTTTTGAGTTTCGCTACGGGTGGGTTGTGCTACGAGTTTCAGGAACCAACCTCTCCGGTGTCTGGGGTAGTGCGAACGTAGCGTCTGATCTGCAGGGAAACTGCGGCGTCTACGTTGTCTCGACTATGGGTAGCGTAGTGAGACTTGTCCGGGCAGTGGACGGAGTGTGGGCAGCGAGCACGATTTGTCCAACGGTAAAACAGCGAGCTAGCGTCGTGGGGAGGCTGCGGGCAGATCTCGATCGTTGATCTCGGCCGTGCACGCGGCTTGGGGGCTCCGTGCGACGGCTACAAGCGGCACAGCGAGAGGCGAGCGGCCGAGGGGCGGCTGAGCGCTGAGCAGCGATGGAAAGCGTGGCCGTCGTTAAGATTTCATAATCCCATGTTCACTTTCCTATTCTATTCCATATGATTTTGATGTGGCAACTATTATTATTGCTACTCACTCTATCTATGCAGATATGCAGATTCCTAATATATCCACGCTTGGACAATAATCACTTGATAAGGAATCCCTGCACAAAGGCATTTCAAATACTCACATGAAGCTCAACATACATATCTACGGAAATCTACGGACTGATGTATTTTTTATATTTATAGATTTCAGAGCCTTGAATATGAAATCCATCTAAGTCCTAGGTTCCTAATAACATATTCTACCAACCCTTTTTCAGACAAGTCAAAATTCACGTTTTTCTGTCTTAGTCGATTAAGGCAAACATTAGTCGACTAAACATTTTTTCTTCGAATTTTGGCCTGAAAATTTCTGAGTAGTCTTCAGTCAACTTCAGAAAGTTACCGTTAAAATTTCAGTCAAAATTTTAAAGTTTGAATTTTAGTCGACTAAGCTTTCTTTAGTCGACTAATGAAATTTTGTGTCCGTTTTTTCTGAAACTTTCCAGACCGTTTCTGAACGGTAGGAAACTTTTTTCCCCCCCATTTGCCCTCAGAATAACTGCCCAAAAATACTATAAATAAGTGGGCATACCCTCTCTTTTCTACACACAACTTTCTTCTCTCTTTCTTCCTAGAATTGTTGATTCTAAGCAATCTTGCCTTAGTTGCTCTTTTCTCATTTGTAAGAAGAAATCCATAGATTTCTCTCTTCTTATGAGAACGGAAGAATTCAAGATTCTTAATCATAGATCTTTTGGAAATTGAAGTTTTCTTCCTTTTTTTCTTTTCAACATCATTTTAGAAAGTTGTTTGTGTTCATAATTGTAAGAAGAAATCAATTGATCTCTCTCTTCTTTTATGAACCAGAGAACTTCAAGTATTGTTCTTCATTACATATCTTTTATATCTTGAAGTTCATCTTCTAACACCATCCTTGAATTTCATTCTAAATTCATAACAAGGCTATAGGTGTTTTTCTATTTCTTATTTAACAGGTTTGAATCTCTTTTGAGATTGTACAAAGTTTGGGACACGGGGAGTGTCGCCATTTTTGTAAGTTTGCGCTTGCGGGGCAAGTGGTTATAGTGGATTGAAAATCTCTACGGGGTAGAGGACTGGAGTAGGATCACAAGGATCCGAACCAGGATAAATCTCTGTGTTTGCAATTGATTTAATTTTCCGCACTTGTCATTTTATTTTCATTGCCATCTTTGCAAATATTACTAACATCTTATTTGCAACATTTTTTAATATACACTATTCACCCCCCCTCTAGTGTATTTGATCCTTACGGGCTAGAATTTCAGCCGTGAGCGAGGGGGAGCCACGGGGAAAGGTGGCAAGCGGGATGGGGTCTCGGAGGTCACGACGGGGTCGCAGATGGAGGTGCTGTGCGCTGGGTGCGCAGCGATGGCCGACGAGCTCGCGAAGACAGGTGGCCGCGGGGGATGATGACAGCGCGGCGCGGCGATCAAAGGTGGGCGGCGGCGGTGAGAGAGACCGCCGTGATCGGGGCAGACGTGGGGAGCGCGGGCGTTGGGAGAGCGAGAGCGGCACGAGGAATCCGCGAGGGCGGCGGAGAGGGGGCCGCGGCTCTGGATCGCGTCGGGGTTCACCGTGGATTGGAGGGAAATCTTCGGAGAGAGAGGATCGGGGGTTGGCGTGCGGCGCTTGGGGCTTGGGGCGATCGGGTCACAGCGGTCGGCGCTCGGGCTTGGGGCGATCGGGTCACGGCGCTCGGCGGCTTTTATATATATATATATATATATATATATATATATATATATATATATATATATATATATATATATATATATATATATATATATATATATATATAGGGCCGGCGGCGCGAGCCTTAGGCTGCTGCAGGATTGATGATTTAGATTTTTCGGGTTAGGGTTAAGTTAGGGTTAGGGTTATTAATAAAATAAAATTGCTAAACAGCTAGGAGATTTTGGGTTAAATGGGAGATGGGTATAGGGATGGAGGGTGTACAGGTTGGGGTAAGTCTAGTAGAGATTAGCGAAACAGTTTAGGGAAGAAGATTTAAAACAGATTAATAGCCAGATATCGCCAGATTTGGCAACAATTTTGAATTTCAAATCTGATTGGGGAAAATCGATGGTCGAGGTTTATCCGAGCGATATCTCTCAAACCGGGCGTCAGAAAAATAATCCGAAAATACCAGGGCGATCGTGGAGATGAGACGCACAGATCTACAGAGCCCAATCATGCTTAACACCTACCAAAAATTTACGTAAAATTTGGAAACGGCGTTTTGAGTCAAATGACTAAAACGCCCCTATCGTTCAAAGTCGTTTTGCGAGAAAACGAACCGTGAAGCGACGTTCCCAGAAATTACTATAAAATTCTACACTCCCAAACGATCACAACGGCATATCACATCGCATATTTTGGAAACCAGAAATAACCAAAAAATACGTGCACGATAAAGCACGTGCACGTAGAAAATTCATAGGGTCGAAAGGCGACCGTTACATATCCACTTTAAACTTATGTGTCACAACGACTTGCATGGAATTAATTCAAACCATTTCGAGATATTAGTCATGAGATTTGAAACTTTTCATAAGGGGCATATTAATGGTTAATTCCATGAAGAGAAAAACAATGATTTCAAGCCATAAACAATTTTTAGAATGCCAATATTGCATAACCATCCGATATAGTGACACTTTAAGATGGTTTAAATGATGGTTAGAAGATGAGTGATGGTGATTTATTCTCTTCTCTCTCTTTTTTTTTGAAAAGCTAAGATAAAAAAATCCTAACAAAAAGTCTAATACACTCCCCCCAACTTAAAGACAAACATTGTCCTCAATGTTGAAAAGAGTATAATAAAGGCAAAATTCCTAAAAATAAAAAGTGTAAAATAAAGAAAAGAAAATCTACTACTACAGTGTAAGGAAAGAACACACCGGTTTAAGTGCCACCCGAAGGTGGATCCGTAAGCCCCATGTTTGTATCTCCTTGGTCCAAAGTTCTTGAAAGTGTTTCAGTCGTTGTCCATTGACTTTGAAATCGCTCCCATCTTTTTCATTCATCACAATTACCGCTCCATGTGGAAAAACTTATTTGACATAAAATGGGCCCGACCACTTGGAACGTAGCTTTCCTGGAAATATATAAAATCGTGAGTTATAAATAAGAACTTTGTCCCAAAGATTGAATTCTTTCCGTAGGATCATCTTGTCGTGCACAGCTTTCATTAGTTCTTTTGCCAATTTTGCATTTTCATACGCTTCCCTCCGTAGCTCCTCAAGTTCCAATATCTGCAATTTACGAGAATCATTCGATGAGTCATCAAGCAAATTTAATGATTTAATAGCCCAATAAGATTTATGTTCTAATTCAGCAGGTAGATGACAATTTTTTCCATAAATTAAACGGTAAGTAGACATCCCAGAATAGTCTTGTATGCCGTCCTGTAGGCCCATAGAGCTTCAGGCAAGCGAAGACTCCAATCTTTGCATGTGGGATTCACTGTTTTCTGAAGGATATTCTTGATCTCTCTATTTGCAAGTTCAGCTTGTCCATTCGTTTAGGGATGGTATGGAGTAGAAACTTTATGAGTCACCCCAAACTTCTTCATTAAATTTGCGAAGAGCCTATTGTAAAAGTGGAAACCTCCATCACTAATAATGGCCTTTGGCACTCCAAATCGCACAAAAATATTTTCTTTCAAGAACCTTAGCATGATGGATGTGTCATTAGACCTACAAGGAATAGCCTGCACCCATTTAGAGACATAACCAATTACAACGAAGTGAAAACATAACCAAATGAAGGTGGAAAAGGTCCCATAAAATCAATCCCCCAATAATCAAATATTTCTATTTCTAACATGGGATTTAATGGCATCATATTTCTTGTTGTGATTCCCCCCAACTGTTGACAACACACACATGATTTACAATAAGCATATGCATCCTTAAACTTGGTGGGCCAGAAAAATCCACTTTGTAAACTTTTCGCAACAATTTTATGAGCAGAAAAATGTCGTCCACATATCCCATCATGGCAAACTTGTAAAACACTACTGATCTCATGATCGGGTATACATCGTCTCACAATTTGGTCTCCACAATATTTAAAGAGATAAGGATTGTCAAAGTAGAAAGATTTTACCTCATGTTTGAAACGTTTAAAATCAAGAGAGGACCAATGTGATGGAGTTCTACCTGTCACCAAATAATTGATAATGTCTGCATACCGTGGTAGAGTAAAGACGGTGAAAAGTTGCTCATCGGGGAAGGAATCTCTCAACGGTGTATCTGATGACTCTGTGCCTATCGTCAATCTAGAGAGGTGATCTGCAACATGATTCTCCACTCCCTTCTTGTCTCGTATCGCGGTGTTGAACTCCTGCAAAAGAAGAATCCATCATATAAGTCTAGGCTTTGCATCATTTTTAGATAATAAATATTTTAGTGCAGAGTGGTCCGTATAGACGACTATAGGCGATCCCAAAATATGGCTCCTGAACTTGTCCAACACAAATACCACCGCACGTAATCCCTTTTCCGTTGTCGTGTAATTTCTTTGAGCATCGTTCATGGTCTTACTTGCGTAGTAGATCACATAAGGAAATTTTTCTTTCTTTTGCCCAAGAACCACCCCCACTATGTAATCACTTGCATTGCACATAATCTCAAAAGGAAGAGTTCAATCTGGAACCTGCAAAATAGGTGATGAGACAAGTAAGGATTTCAGTTTTTCAAAAGAATTTTGACACTCTTGCGTCCAAATAAATTCAGTATTTGAAGTTAATAAATTGCAAAGAGGTCGAGAGATAGCGCTGGAATCCTTTATGAAGCGTCTATAAAATCCTGCATAACCCAAGAAGGAACGAATATCTCTGACGTGTTTTGGTGTTGGTAACTTCTCTCTATAACCTCAACTTTTGCCTTATCCACTTGAATACCTGCTTTAGAAGCCAGGTGACCAAGTACCAAACCTTCCGTAGTCATGAAGTGGCACTTTTCCCAATTGAGTAGCAGGTTCTTCTCTTTACATCTGCACAAAACAAGGGTTAAGTTAGATAAACAATTTTCAAAAGAAGTGTTAAATACAGAGAAATCATCCATAAATACTTCTACTATCTTTTCAACCATATCACTGAATATGCTTAACATGCAACATTGAAAAGTAGCAGGTGAATTGCATAATCCAAATGGCATCCTCCTAAATGCGAAAGTTCCAAAGGGACAAGTGAAAGTGGTTTTTTCTTGGACCTCTAGAGCAATCTCTATCTGATAATAACCTGAGTAGTCATTTAGAAAACAATAATATTCATTACCAGCCACTCTCTCTAAAATTTGATCTAGGAAATGCAAAGGAAAGTGGTCTTTTCTTGTTTTTGAATTAAGCTTCCTATAATCAATACACATTCTCCATCCAGTGGTGGTTCGCATAGGTATGAGTTCAATATTTTCATTTTTAACCATAGTTAAACCAGATTTCGGGACAACTTGTGTTGGACTAACCCACTTGCTATCAGAGATTGAATAAATAATTCCAGCCTTAAGCAATTTGAACCTCACCCTTTACCACTTATTTTAACGTCGGGTTCAACCGACGTTGCATTTCACGTGTAGGTTTTGCATCGTCCTGAAGATAAATGTGATGTGTACAAGTTAAGGGATTTATACCTTTGATGTCTGCAATGGACCATCCGATGGCTCCTTTATGTTACCTAAGTACACAAGCAATGAGTATTCCTGTTCAAGTGTAAGTTTGGAGGAGATTGCCATGGGGAAAGTCTCATCTTTTCCAAGGAAGGCATACTTCAATTAGTCCGACAATGGCTTCAGCTCAAGCTTTGGATGATAGACGTCAGAGGGTAATTGTGGAGTTAATCCAACTGGTAGTGGTTCAAATCGTGGTGCCCATGCTTCCCTTGATTTTTCATGAGTGTCCTGCACGAAATAAGATGCATTAATATCATCAAAATTATAATCAATGTAATTAGATTCACATTCATACTCAGCCTCAAAATAGTCTTCAATCAAATTTTCAATAAAACATACATCTTCAACTTTTTCAACACATGTTCGCAACCTTACATGATTTAAAGGTATTTAATTCAAGCTTTTAGTTACCAAACGTCATCTTTAACTGTCCATCCCTACAATTGATTACAGCATTGCATGTAGCTAAGAATGGACGTCCCAAAATGACTGGAGTGATGTTACTAGAAGGTGGTCCATGTATGTCTAGGACGATGAAATCCACGGGGTAGTAGAACTTGTTCACTTGAACTAAAACATCGTCCACACAACCTCTTGGAATTTTCATTGATCTATCTGCTAACTGCAGCACCGCTGGCGTTGGTTTCATCTGTCCCAAACCTAGTTGCAAGAAAACAGTGTAAGGCAAAATATTCACACTAGAACTCAAATCAAGCAAAGAATTTCCAAAGCTCATAGTTCCGATAGCGCATGGAATAGTAGGATAACCTGGATCTTTATATTTGGGTGGAGTGTTATGTTGAACTATGGCACGTACTTGTTGCATGAGAAAAGCTTTCTTTTTCACATTAAGCGTCCATTTCACAGTGCGTATGTCTTTTAAAAATTTAGCATAGGCAGGCACTTGGTTTATCGCATCAAGCAAGGGAATATTAATTTTTACCTGTTTGAAGATGTCTCTAATTTCTGCCCGATACTTATCTTTTGAAGGTGGTGCTAGCCTCTGTGGAAATGGAGCTGGAGGTGTATATGGTTCAGACTCTTTTTCGTTGACCTCCTCTTTTTCCTAGGCTTTTCTCCTCCTCTTGCAGCTTTTGTGGTACCTGCTTATCCTCTTTCTGCTCAACGATTTGTTCATGCTTAGGTGGTTCTGGCTTTTCTATTTCTCGTCCGCTACGCACAGTAGTCACCGCCTTGCATGGTTTTACATTGTCACCTGAAAAAGAAGAGGAATTTATGTTAGGATTTGCAACAAATTGAGCTGATAAAGTACCGTTTTCTAAAGATGCAGCAATTTTAAAAAGGTTTTTGTTAAGCTGCTGAAACTGCTGCTGAAATTGTTGTTGAATCTGCTGTTGTTGTTGATTTTGCATCTTCATCATTTGCTGAAGTACGACAATGATATCAACGCTTTGCTCCTTCTTCCCTTGATTGCTTGCATGATTTGGATGCTGATAAGGAGTGGTTGTCTGTTGCTCCGGCTACTATGGTCCCCATTTCAAATTTGGGTGATTCTTCCAGGAAGAGTTGAAAGTGTTCAAATTTACCCCTTGATTTGACACCCAATTCACTTCAGTTTGTGGGTTCCTTATAGTCTCTTTCATAGCAGGGATCGTGGGCAAACATACGTGTCATGAGTGGGCTGCTCATAAATAACACAAAACGGTCCAGCTTCGACTGCTTTTGCTGCTCTCAAGTCTAGGACCTGTAGCCTCTGTATAAGCAATGCATCCACTTTGCCTTATTGCATCGTCTGGCTTCAATGAGTGCTTGCATCCTCTAGATGGTGGAAGTGGCTCTGATCTATCAAACTCTGAAGTAGACTCACATCTCCTTGCATGCTCCGCTATGGTCTCCATGTAATCACATGCCTCCGTAGGAGTTTTCTGAAAGAACTCGTCGTTGCACATCATCTCCATGAATTGCCTAGTTTGCGACTGCAGCCCATTGTAAAAGAATCCAATCGCACGGCCTTTTTCGTATCCATGGTGTGGGCAAGCGATCAGAAGGTCCTTGAATCTCTCCCATTCTTGGTCGTACGACTCCCTCTCCTTCTGCGAAAAGGAAATGATCTGTTGCTTCAAGGTATGGGTCCTCTGCAAAGAAAAGAATATTTTTTAGAAACCTATTTGCAATTGTAACCAAGTAGAGATGGATCTATGTGGCAAAGAATTAAACCAATGTTTTGCTTTATCTTTTAGAGAGAATGGAAATAATTTAAGATAAACAGAATCAGAGCTAATTTTTTCATCCAACTGTGTTGAGCATACCTCTTCAAAATTTCTGACATAAAAATAAGGATTATCAGTTTCAATGCCATGGTAAGATTGTAAAAGTTGAATTACACATGGCTTCAGATTAAAATTATGAGCATCCACTGGTAGAACTATGCATGAATCAGACACCACCCTAGATGGCATATAAATTTCCAATAAAGGTCTTTCTTGTGTAGGTGGTGTGATACATGTTTCATCATCATTATTAGCCATGTTTTCTGTTCGTACTAATCTATGTGAAGTAGGAGATCTATGCCACATAAACTAGCAGAAAAAGATGTTTTTTATTTTATGTTTTATATTTTATGTTTTTTATGTAATAGAAAGCAAATAAGAATCTTAAACTAAAAGATGGAAAGATCTCACCGAATATTCCACGAGAGAAACTGAAAGTTTGGATCACAAATACCGCTGTCCCAGCAACGGTGCCAAAAACTTGACTCGTCTCAAAAGATGTGAGCGCTACTCCCAAGTGTAGGAGATCGATCAAGTAGTAAACCTGGAGAGTCAGGTATCGAATCCACGGGACAGTCGACATGTAAACCAAAATAATCAGTTTCTAAAGATTAATAAAACGATGAAAAACTACCACCTTTCGAAGGTGAGATAATCGTGATAATGGTTTCAAGTAAACGAGAAATTAATACTAAAATAAGTACGGGAAAATCGATCTAAGAAACCAATAAGAGGAGAATGTGTCAGTTGTGATTTCGTTAAGGGTTTTGTAATTGATGATTTTGAATATCTTTTCGATAACTAAACATCTCATCCGGCTAGGGCATGAGAACGTCGGAAAGTATAGCGATAAAGCACGCAAACAAAAGTGCCAAAAAAGTAATCACGTATAATGTCGATTTCATAAAGAAAATATGCACAAGTGCCCTCTCGGGTCATGATACGTCCTCTCGAATCACATCACGAAAAAGTCTTACTCAGATCATATTCAATTAAGCATGCACACGTCTCTGATTAACATACTCAATTAGATTATACGTAGAAATCGATGAAATACGTGATTATAACATGCATATAGGGCGAAAAGACAACAAAATCAATGATCACATAGCCCTAACTACATCACAACCAACACATGAAGGCACTAGCCACGCATGGAGAGAAGAAAACTCAGTTTCATTAGCAAATACATGATCAAAATGTCAAAATACATGCTAAATACGTGAAATACAAGGTATAAGTTGAGATTTCTATCACTAAAACTCCTCAAAAAGCCTTGAAATTCCTTCTGCAAGACCCTCTGTTCTTTGTCTTCAAAGCCCCAGAAAATCTCACGAAAATACATACAAGAGAGCCTCCAATACACAATGAATACGGCCAAAAACCCTAGAATATGCTTAAATAGATCCATTGCGGGTTTTAGTTGTTAACGGGTTCAAAACCCCACACCCAGTAGTATTTTAAACCCAAACACCCTACCGGCGTAATTCTCGACCGTTCGATTGAGGCGGGATCGAACGTGAGCTCGACACGGGGCCTTGCGGATCCGCTTCTTTGTTCTAAATCGAACCCAAGTCGGGGTAAACCAAGTCCGTCCGGTTGTGGATCAACGGACAAAATAGTGCCGCGTCGTCTCTTGGATTTGCCCATATTTGGACCGTTGGATTAGAATCCAATCCTTCTCTGCGTGCCGAGTCGCTGGATCTGCTTCGCTTCAGGCGGGAGCGATCTCCGCCGTTGGATGCGTGATCAACGCTCAAGAATGAGCCACGTCGCCTACTCTCCGAGTCGCCTTCAGGCTGATAACAGCCGTTGGATCTAAATCCAACGGTGCTCCGTTGGCCACGTCGCATCTTAACCGCGTTCGTTCAATTAGTCGTGGACTTGATGGATGGCTGCCATGTGTTAAGCACAGATGGGGCGGTGTATATACGTCGTATTTCAGTGTATTTCGGCCGTATTTCTTCATTAAATTGGTATTCTGCATTCAAAAATTCATAGAAATTAGCACAGATGTCAGAAAATAACAAATAAATAGTCGTTGGAATCATGAGATCGAGATATTCATATGAAAATACTATAAGTACAGAAATACTCAGTATATTGCTTTTTGTACATAAAATGAGAGTTTTCTCTAATAAATAAGGGTATTCTAAATACGATCATATTAGAGACCAAATAAGTACCATGTGTGCACAAAATAGGGCTAAATGAGGGGTTAAATATGCAATATTCACCGCAAATAAATAGGAGAATGATGAATAAATGACAGTCGACTGTCCAACGACTAATTAAATCCCAACGGCTATAATCTGAGACATGACAGTCGAGTGATGAAGACGATACAATCGACTGTAAACAGGACAGGCGTCTGTAATCCTTCAGCAGGCGACTGCTGCAGGGGATGGATTTAAACAGAGAGATGCACTCTTTCGCACTGTATGCAGACATGCGACTGATGGCTAGAATACATGCGACTGTCAAATGGGCAGGAGACTATAAATACTGAACTAGTCGACTGACTAGCAAAATGGGATGAAGCTCAGATAATGCGAGTTGCGCACAGTCGACTGTAGAACAATTCACAGGCGACTGTTGGAAGACAGGCGAATGTAAATTGACCGTCAATCGACTGAACCAAAAGCCCAAGTATGAGTCAGTAAAATGGTTGACTTGAGCAGTGCACCACAGTCGACTGTAGAAGGCTCGACAGTCGACTGGAAATCACCCAATCGACTGTAAAATCTTCATCAGGCGACTATTGAAGAGCCAGAGACTCCAATTGAGTCTTTGGGAAAGATGAGCCTATTGGGTTGGATTCTATGATGATCCTAAGGCTCATTAAGAAGGTTAAATGCATATGCATGAATGAGTAGACCATCTATCAAGGCATTACATTAAACCTAGACTCAAAGAGAGAGAAAGCAATAAATGAAATAATATATGGATTACAATGATTTCCTTTGAGTCTATGGCTTCAATCTTGATGCCTTGAGCTCCCCATCATTTCGAAGCTTTAGCACCTCTTGAGTCTAAGCTTTGGCCCTTCTCCACTTGATGTCCATCCTTACACCAAGTGTTTAGTCTCCAAAAATGATATTCTTGAAATGTAACTAAGAGATTAAAATACGAGAGTCATTAGCAACAACATAATGTTGTGATCATCATCAAAATAACATTGGTATGAAACACCAATACTCAATAATACAGTCTTCTTCTTACAGGTTGCAAATTGCTATCAAATGTTTAACGACTGCAGCTCTTACAAAATTAAACGTTATACTTGCTTCTATGTACTCACACCAAGCTCGTCTATAAAGTTATAACTTAATCGATGGAGCAGAAGTGATAATTGGTATTCTTAATATTGGTAACAACCGGTGTCTAGGATCATTTGCATCCAAGTCTGGATCACCCTACCCGGGGATAGTGACCTGCTTGGCCAAACCTGACTGGTCATGTTTGTATGGACCAATGTTAGAATCCCAATCATCATCAATTGAAACATTGATTATGGTTATATCTTGATTTCATCTTGGCTTAATTAAATCACTTAACTTTCTGTTACGGAGATTATTTGCCGAGTGAACCTTGCTGACAGACATTTCATTTTGGTGTTTTATGAAATGTCCATCAGGTATTGATAGTTAATTCAAGGAAGACAATACTACAGAAGTCGAGCCAATGATCGAAGAGTACATGGAGTATCTACCTGTTGAAGACTTGGCGTTCACCTTCGCGACCACACTTTTAAAGTTTGGAATAATGTAATTTGTGTACTACGTTGATTCGGCCATCCATGGCCTATGTTATACTTTACTTTCAATACTTTGGTATTGTAATAATGTCATCTGTACTATTTCTTATAAGCATGCAAAATCATGTCGTTGTATACACCGACACGTCATTGTGTTTAAGCCAAGGTGGAAAAAAATGATTTACAGAAGAGAAAATATATATATGTATATACTCCTTATTATAAGCACATCGCGGGCACATTCACGTTCTCGCTCCCGGTAAAATGGGAATCAGAGCATGACAGATTTCTGTGGTGGCTCATATAGGTCATGCTCATGCAAATACTTTAAGAAATAGTTTGGATGGCATTAGTATCAAAGATGTCTATCTAGACTACTTACTCACTTAATTCACATTACGGTTTTTTTGAAGCATGACAGGTGGACCCAACACTCATGCAAATGGTGTCGCCGATAATAACATCATGGGTAACATAAAAGAAATGTTGGAGATCCAACATCAGATTCTTCGATGCAAACTTTTCGCTAACTTCTTGCCAATTTTTGATGCAATATTTGGCTTGGACTGGCGGAAGCCATTCACTTGGACCTATTCGATTTTGGGCCAAGCCTATATAATGATGATTGCGTCAATGCAAGCAGAGGTAGCTCCTTCTTCTTCATCTTTCTCAAGCTCGTATTTTTCTTCAATCCTATACCCAATTTCCCATGTGTTGAGTCCTTTTTCTCACCTACCGTCTCCCCATCTTTATTAACTTTTGTCCACATTCTCTCCTTGAGCCCCAGCCCAGCCTACACTACCCCACCTTATCGACGAATTCGGCACCCCATTTAACCCCATCATCACGTCACTCACCAAACCCATCCCGTGGCTTCCATTACGCTGCGACACACCAACTCCTTCACCCTACCTCTCTCCCAACCAGCCCAACCCATCTTGCTTTAAGTTTCTCAGGACTTGCCCAAAGCTCCTCTACCTCACCCCCACTCCAACGACACCCGCCACACCGCTAGTCACCATCGAGCAGCTGCAACTGTCAAACAGCATGGATCGACGATCATCGATAGCCCTTCGACGATATATTTTAGGATTCTGGAGATTTTTGGGCTTAGCAACGATCCTCACTGCCACCCTCGTTGTCGCTGTGTGGTTGAGATTTTGGGAAGTTGCGATTCTTGGGCTTCTTTTGAGCTCATTGCCCTAGATCTTACCCCTATTGCTATCCCACTTGGGCATCTCCGTTGGTCCACTCCTTCTTATTTGCTGGACTGTATGTTTTTGGCTGTTGGCATGTTTGGGGTTGATGATGATAGTTGTGGATGTCGACCATTGGTGTTGGCAAGGGGTATCGTTGTCAATGGGTATTGGCTGTAAGGATCGCCTTACCCTTGCAATAATAAGAACAACACACTAGAGGGGGGTGAATAGTGTAATGGCAATAAAATTGTCCAATTAAAATTAAACTTGCAAATGCGGAATAATAAATGCAAGAGGAAATAATTGACACAATCAATCCAAACGCAAACATAAGATTTTACCCTGGTTTCCCAAAACTTGGGTACGTCCAGCCACACCAATATTCACTATATTACCACAAATAGAAGTGAATACAAATCCTACAAAGAGATACCTCACCAAGAGGATTTTGCCCTACACAAGGACCCAACCAACCCTACACAGGGATCAAACTCCCACATAGAGAATTACTAACTCCCACTCAGAGAATTAGGGTTAGCCCTATACTAGGACACCAAACTCCCACTAAGAGAGTTACTCCCACAAAGAGAGTTATTCCCACTAAGAGAATATCCTTATACCACAAAGAGATAAACTCCCACAAAGAGAGAAAGACTAATTCCCACAAAGAGAGAAAGACTAATTCCCACAAAGAGAATTAGTGTTACAAGAATCACCAAGTAAAATAAATACTCTTACCTATGCCTTGAGATGCTTACTCATAGATGAATGCAAGGCATGGAAGAGGATCTCCAAGTGTTGAGATTTGCTTGAAAGCACTTGGATGATTTCCCTTGAGCTGGACTTCAATGCATGAAGAGGAATGAGAGCTCAAAGAGGGAAATGAGATAGTTTGAGAGTGGCTTATTGATCTCTTATGATTTTCAATAGCATCAAGAAGTTCTAATGAACTCAGCACACCCATATATATAATAACCCTATATCAACCCTCAAAACCCAAGAAAATAGCAAAAAGACAAGGCTGCAACGGCTAGTTTCTGGGCAGAAACATCAAGGACAGTTGACTGATGAACAAATGACATTCGGCTGTTCAACGGCTAGAAAATATCCAACGTCTATAATCTGAGCCAGGGTAGTCGACTTATGAAGTCGATGCAGTCCACTGTAAACAGGACAGGCGCCTGTAAAACCTTCAGCAGGCGACTGCTGCAGGGGATGGAATAAAACAGAGAGCTGCACTCTTTCTCCAGATACGCATATGGTGGGCTCCGAAAAGGTGCTTCTCTCAAGCGCAAGAGTCCGTACAAGTAGTAAAATCTGGGAGTCCAGATGTCGAATCCTCGGGAGAAAATCTGTTGAAACCACAGCACAAATCAAACAGAAATCTGACGGAAAGAAACTAACCACTCTAATAATGAAAGTGATGATGGTGTGAAAGTGTGTCGTGAATACGTAATCAAAGCGAACAACGAAAGAGTCGTGTATGAAAATATATGAGAAACATGCACATGATATGGGTTCGTTAGGATCAGCGATTCGTGTATTTTGGTTTATTAAATATAACTCAACAAATCCTCCTTTTGGGAGCGATTCGTTGGAAAATACCCTTTTGGGGGTTCAAGCACAATATGAATAAAAACGTCGCTAAAACTATAGTTCTACGAATATGGTATGAAGCTCTCTTTTGGAGAGATCAAATCTCACCCTTGTGGGGTGATCATCAACGTATTCGCTTCTTTTGGAAGACGAAAAGAGGATTAAATAGCAAAAACATACAATTTTAGCGACTTTTACGATGAAGAACAACAATATTCAACCAAAATAACACGAATCACATCCCCTAAATACTCCATATCATGCACAAATAGGATTTAGCTACTCATCATGCAATAATAAACAACTTCCATAGCAAAATACATCAACTTTATAGCAAAATACGCTAGAAAACACCAAAATACGGGGTTTGAGTTAAAGAAAATATCACCAAAACTCCAAGTTTCGACTTCAAACTCTCTGGAAATACTAAGAAAAGCCTCTGGAATTTTACAGAATTTTTCAGGGAGAAAATACGGCTCCTAGGTGCTCCAATACGCCAATAATACGCCCAAAAACCCTAGAATACGCTTAAATAAAGAGATTGCAGGTTTATTGGGCTTAACGGGTCGAAACCCGCATCCAAACCGCGCCCGAACTCATCCAGACCGTAGATCTGGATCGGAGCAAACGTGAGCCGTTCATCTCGTCGGGATTCATTGTAGTGGAGACACGTGGCATTAGGCGGGTCCGCGCCCGCTTCGTTTCCGAGTTTAGCTCGAATCCGCTCGCAGCCGTAGGATCTCAAATTAACGGTACGGATTAGGCCACGTCGCTGCTTCTTCGTAATGCTGTGGACCGTCCGATAACGATCGTGTGGCGGCAAGATGGCCACGTCGCCGCTTCGTTTGAACGCTGCTTTCGACTGCGAATTTAAACAGGAGTCGATCTCGCCCCTTCATTTCAGCGGCAATCGATAAGATCCCGACGCGTGGCATGCGGATGCCTGCTCCGCTGCGCTCTTCGAGTTCGAGTTCCTCGCGTGCGGGCCGTTGGATTGAGATCCAACTTCCATAAGCGTTCCACGTCGACCGCCCGTAAATACTTTGATGGCAGCCATTTTATGAAGACTGAGCGGCTGAGATCGAGCCACGTGGCCCGTATTTGAGCTGGTACACGTACGCCGCCGTATATCCGTATTTTCGGCCATATTTCGTGTGTATTTCTCCAATTAAATGGTATTCTGCATTCAAAAATTCATAGTAATTAGCATAGATCTCAGAAAAATACAAATAAATAGTCGTTGGAATCGTGAGATCGAGACCAAGCTAGGAAAAATATAAAAAGCGCAGAAATGCGTCGTTAAATGCTGTTTTGCGCTCAAATAGTGTGTTTTCTCTAATAAATAAATGTGTAGAAAATACGTATGAATTAGAGAGCAATGTAGCATCACATCGGCACAAAATAGGGCTAAATGGGGGGTTAAATATGTAATATTGAACCCAAATCAGCATATAGGCGACTGATGTCAATAATACATTCGACTGTAAAATAGTCAGGTGACTGTAAATCCTTCATCAGTCGACTGCTGCAGGAGATGGAGAAAAACAGAGAGAAGCCGTATGCACTTACGCTACTCACACGGCTGTTGACCAATGCACAGGCGACTGTAAATATACAGGCGACTGTAAACTGAGCATCAGTCGACTGTTGCAAAAAGCTCAAGTAGAGTCAATAGAAATGTTGACTTGAGTAGTGCATATTAGTCGACTGTAGAAGGATCGACATGCGACTGGAAATCACCCAGTCAACTATAAATCCTTCAGCAGGAGATTGATGGAAAGCCAGAGACTCCAAATGAGTCTTTGGTCAAGATGAACCTATTAGGTTGGATTCTATGATAATCCTAAGGCTTACTAAGATGGCTAAATGCATATACATGAATGAATAGACCATCTATCAAGGCATTACATTAACCTAGACTCAAATGAGAGAGAAAGCAATAAAGGAAATATTACATGGATTACATTGCTTTCCTTAGAGTCTATGTCTTTAGTCTTGATGCCTTGATGCTCTCCATCATCTCCAAGCCTTGGCACCCCTTGAGTCCAAGCTTTGGCCCTTCTCCACTTGATATCCATCCTTGCACCAAGTGTTTAGTCTCTAAGAAAGATATTCTTGAAATGAAACTATGAGACTAAAACAAGAGAGTCATTAGCAACAACATAATGTTGTGATCATCATCAAAATAAGATTGGTATGAAACACCAATACTCAACAATCTCCCCCTTTTTGATGATGACCCATATTATGTAAAACACAAAGAAATAAAGCACAATGCTAATGAGCTCCCCCTACTTATATGCACCAATTATACAATGCGATACACAATAGTAAAAAACTCATTATACCAAATGAAGTCATGGTGACATATAATAGGCATGGATTACATAAACCAATTGCAATAGACAATATCATGCAAACATGAATGGTTTATACAATCCCATATATCTCTCCCATAGATATATCTCTCCCCAAATGCATATGCATGAAATACAAGAGTTACATTTACATAATACATATATCTCTCCCCCTTGATGTCGTCAAAAAGGTGGACATCAAAAATATCCCCCTTTGTCATCTTAACCAAAGATGTGACAATATGCAAGATATAAGGAGATGAATGATACCAAATTGAAAATTTTAGTGGGTATCAATCACTATCCCATGCTCCCCCTAGATCATAGAAATGGTCAAATATTGACTTCTAGGATCCAATACCAATTATAAAGTAGAAGATAAACAATCTCTAACAATTGAGGTAATAACAATTTTAGACAAAGAATCTTGGAAAATAATCCCCTTTACCAATTGATATACAAATATTGGAGTCATGGGCCTAAAGTGAAGCAAGAGATATGGAAAAAATCAAGCTTCAATGATACACAATGATATTGCCGAAAGGGATATAACATGAAACATGTTGGCAATATCAATGGGTTAAACCATAATAACCAATTGTAAATAATGATCTTTATCAAAAAAACCCAAAATGAGAGTTAAAATATGTTTTAAAGATATTTTAAACATATTAGACATTATAACTCCCCCATTGACATACATATGGATCAACAAATGCATGTATGCCAATGTCTTCCCTAAGGTCCCCATTTTCATGAAAAAAATAAGTTTGAAAACATTTTCAAAATCATGAAACACACACAAACAATGGGTATGCTAAAATAAACATTTAATCACAATACCCATGCAATATGCATATGTGTGAGGAACCTAAGCATTAGGGAACCAAACCCAAGAGGAGTCTGATTTCCTAATGTAATCACATGAGGTGATCACATCCCTAACTAGAGAGTTGATGTAAATATCCCTCTCATGCACACTAACCTTAGTGGGAATCCATAAACTTAAGGATTTCCTAGGCAAGGTTTTTGCCTTTGCAAGAGGGATGGAATGCTTAGGTGTAGAAATGAATTTCTTGGCATGCAAAGAATGAGGATTTTGCTTCTTAGCAAAAAATGAAGAGTCTTCATTCTTCCTCATCACCTTGTGATCTACATGCTTCTTGTTGATGTTATTGTTGTACAAGAAAACATGGTGATTCTTCTTAGGTGCTTTAGCAATATTTCTTGTATTTGCACCGTAAGAGAAATTAGAGGTGGGTTTAGAAACCACATATTGAATATACCCCAAACCTCCTCTATGATTTATCGGAAGTTGTTTTTCAAGCAAATCGTGGAGTGAATCCCAAGAATACACAAAGCTTTTGAGCTTACGAGATTCCTCTTCACATTTCAACGTAAGTTGTTGAATGCGAGTTTCTAAGCTAAGGTTTTGAGCAACAAGATTATCATTAGTCAAGCTCAAATCCTTAACTTAAGAGAGAAGTGTGTCTCTCTCACTAGTATCACAATCATGCATTTCATCATGGATTACACTAGCAATTTCTAGTTCATGCAATCTACTCTTAGCAATCTTATATTTTGCTTTTAATTTATTGTAAGAGTTAATGCACTTACTAGCATTTTCGAAAACCGTATCGAAACGATATTCAAGCTCCTCATGTGAGATCTTCTCCTCAATCTCATCTTCGACTTCTTCCTCACTAGAGCTTGATGAGGACTTTTCCCCGATAGCCATGAGGCATGATTCCTCCTAGGAGTTGAGCCATGCTTCCAACTCATCTTCATTTGAGCCAGAGGGGATAGGTGTAGGAACATTAATTGCTACAAAGCACGCATGTGCATCGTCCTTTGCATCCTCTTCTTCGTTACTTGATGTATCCTCACTCGAATCATCAAAAGTCCCGACAAGTCCCTTCTTGTGATTTTTGGACTTGGACTTCCCTTTCCAATCTTCTTCCCTTTACCCTTGTAAGTTTCTTTGTTGGGTTTGGAAGGGGATTCGGTGGATAAGTGACCTTTTCCACTGCAAGTGTAACAAGTAGGAACCTTGTTAGAATTGGAGGCAAACTTTGACAAATACTTACCTTGCTTGCACTTGGGGAATGCCTTGAATTGCTTGGTAAGATCCTCAATTTATTCTCCACTCGCCTCTTCTAGCTCATCTTCTTCACTTGGAGCTTCTTGATGGAATTTCTTCCTCCATTTGATTGGCTCTTCCTTGGCATGGAATGCAACCCCCTTGTGCTTCTCCGGCTTCTCGGGCATTGATGGTTGAATCTCCTTCTTGTGTTGAAGCTTTACTTCATACGCCATGAGATTTTCAATGCACTCATCAACGGTGTATTTGGATGTGTCATATGACTCCAAAATTCTGTTGGCCTTTGACTCCCAATGAGGTGAGAGAGAGGCAAGGATCTTCTCTACACGATCCTATTGGGAAATCATCTTCCCGAGTCCCTCCAAAGTGTTCACGATATCAGTGAACCTTGTGAACATCTCTGAAATGCTTTCTCCTTCTTGCATCTTAAACATTTCATATTTAGATCTAAACACAGTTTGTTTAGATTTCTTTAACTTTGTAGTCCCTTCATGACATATCTCCAAAGTATGCCAAATTTCGTTGGCCGTTTTACACATGGAGATGCGGTTGAACTCATTTGCTGAGAGGGCACAATGGAATGCATTCATTGCCCTCGCATTGAACTTGATCGAGTCCTTCTCTGCCTTTGTCCTTGAAGCCGCAGGTGTAGTGGGCTTCTCAAATGGCACCTCCGTGATGTCCCATAGGTCTTGACCCTCCATGTAGATCATCATCTTGATCGTACAACTTGGGTAGTTGGTTCTGTTGAAGAGCGGGGGTCGAACGGTTGAATGACCTTCTTCATGAGACGCGGATGAGGCGTTGAATGCCATCGTTGCAGTATGCTATAACCTTGCTCTGATACCAATTGTAAGGATCGCCTTACCCTTGCAATACTAACAACAACACACTAGAGGGGGGGGTGAATAGTGTAATGGCAATAAAATTGTCCAATTAAAATTAAACTTGCATGCGGAATAATAAATGCAAGATGAAATAATTGACACAATCAATCCAAACACAAACACAAGATTTTATCCTGGTTCCCTAAAACTTGAGTACATCCAGCCACACCAATATTCACTATATTCCCACAAAGAGAAGTGAATACAAATCCCACAAAGAGATACCTCAACAAGAGAATTTTGCCCTCCACAAGGACCCAACCAACCCGACATAGGGGTCAAACTCCCACCTAGAGAATTACTAACTCCCACTCAGATAATTAGGGTTAGCCCTATACTAGGACACCAAACTCCGACTAAGAGAGTTACTCCCACAAAGAGAGTTATTTCCATTAAGAGAATATCCTTATCCTACAAAGAGATAAACTCCACAAAGAGAGAAAGACTCATTCCCACAAAGAGAATTAGTGTTACAAGAATCACCAAGTAAAATAAATACTCTTACCTATGCCTTGAGATGCTTATTCATAGATGAATGCAATGCATGGAAGAGGATCTCCAAGTGTTGAGATTTGCTTGAAAGCACTTGGATGATTTCCCTTGAGCTAGACTTCAATGCATGAAGAGGAATGAGAGCTCAAAGAGGGAAATGAGAGACCATGAGAGTGGCTTATTGATCTCTTATGATTTTCAATAGCAGCAAGAAGTTCTAATGAACTCAGCACACCCATATATATAGGAACCCTATATCAACCCTCAAAACCCAAGAAAACAGCAAAAAGCACAAGGCTGCAATAGCTAGTTTCTGGGCAGAAACGTCAAGGACAGTCGACTGATGAACACATGAAAGTCGACTGTTCAAAAGCTAGAAAATATCCAACGGCTATAATCTAAGCCAGGACAGTCGACAGATGAAGTCGATGCAGACGACTGTAAACAGGACAGTCGCTTGTAAAACCTTCAGCAGGCGACTGCTGCAAGGGATGGAATAAAACAGAGAGATGCACTCTTTCTCCAGATACGCATATAGGTGAGTGATGTCAATAATATAGTCGACTATAAAATAGTCAGGCGATTGTAAGTCCTTCACCAGTCGACTGATGCGGGAGATGGAGAAAAACAGAGAGAAGCAGTATGCACTTACGCTACTCAGACGGCTGTTGACCAATGCACATGCGACTGTAAACTGAGCATCAGTAGAGTCAATAGAAATGTTGACTTGAGCAGTGCATATCAGTTAACTGTAGAAGGATCGACAGGCGACTGGAAATCACCCAGTCGACTGGAAATCCTTCAGCAGGCGACTGATGGAAAGCCAGAGACTCCAAATGAGTCTTTGGTCAAGATGAACCTATTAGGTTGGATTCTATGATAATCCTAAGGCTCATTAAGATGGCTAAATGCATATGCATGAATGAGTAGACCATCTATCAAGGCATTACATTAACCTAGACTCAAATGAGAGAGAAAGCAATAAAGGAAATATTACATGGATTACATTGCTTTCCTTAGAGTCTATGTCTTCAGTCTTGATGCCTGGATGCTCTCCATCATCTCCAAGCTTTGGCATCCCTTGAGTCCAAGCTTTGGCCCATCTCCACTTAATGTACATCCTTGCACCAAGTGTTTAGTCTCCAAGAAAGATATTCTTGAAATGAAACTATGAGACTAAAACAAGAGAGTCATTAGCAACAACATAATGTTGTGATCATCATCAAAATAAGATTGGTATGAAACACCAATACTCAACAATGGCATGCTCTTGGACTTTGGTATTGAAGTTGGATGTCGGTCTTGTGCTAGGATTTGGATGATGGTTTCGTTGTTGGATTGTTATTGGGCATTATAGGCACTGATGAAAGGAGTGATAGTGATATGTATGGTCCTTAGAAGTTGGCCTTGTACTTGTTTATTTGTATTGTCTTGGACGTTGGCTTATTATTGAGCATTATGGGCATTGATGGCTTTGGTGCTTGTCTGTTAGGTGTAATAACAATAATGCATATGGATTAGTCGATACACCTTTGTATGCTATATTATGAATGGCTCCCTTAGCTAGGCATCGTTAGTCACAATTAGCAAGAGTAGAAACTTTAAACTTTATGACCTCCCTTTTAATGTGGTTTATTTAGCTGGCCAGGCATACTAGCTACATCATTACTATGCATATTAATCCGTTACACACGTTAATCAGTTACTTGTATACCATTACTAATTATTCTACCCTTTGACATACCACTCCACAACCATCACTTTTAGTATTGTATTCGTTAATTAGCAACAGTTGAATTAGATGCTAGTAGACTCGCCATAACTTATTCGACTACAGGTGCTTCTGGATCGATAAAACATGGACCACCTCTACCTTCACAACAGGGAGCCTTTCAACAGGCTACGACAAACCAACCTAGTCACCAAGTATTCACTATAACGACCGATGAAGCTGACGCCGCTGACCACGCGAATAATGTGTAATTCATGAACCCTATCCTTACATTGCATTAAATGATCATGTCATAGGTATGTTTGTTAAGCGTACTCTTTCCCTATAACACCTACACATATCCCTTTCCAATTCAAACTCCTTCATTGTTTCTTATCTTGAGCAAACGATTCCCCCCCTATCGACCTTCCTCACTATTGAGATATTGACACCTGTAATAGTGTGGTGAAAACTTTCCCACTACAATTACTCATTCATCGTCTCTTAGATCCTGAGAAATTCCGAGGACGGAATTTTCTTAAGGCTGGTAGGATGTGACGACTTGTATCCATCAGTACACGTATTTTCGTATTTTACGTATTTTTATATTTTAAATATATTTTAAAATTTTCTGTCAGAAGTATAATATCAAAAATAATTTCAAATTACTTATAAAAATATATTTTGTATCATCAAAATAATTATAACATGTTTTTGTAATTACAAGTATCATCAAATATTTTTAAATATTTTATATGTTGTTTCTATTTAAATATCATTGAAACATCCTTATTAGTTATTTTTCTATGTAAATTATATCAAAATGATTTCAAACTTTTACAATATGATTTTATGGCCGTTTAGTACTCTTAGTAATTTTTACGTAGTTTTTTGGAGTCATATCGACCAAGAACCTGTAAACCCTTACCACAAAAGTTTTGGCCAGAAACTCATATTTTCGTAGCTCAAACTCTGAACTGGACTTCATTTTCATGATTCTCCCGTCAATACGAACGAGTGGCATTTTTGCTGAAATTTTTCAGAGTCATATGTGAAAAATGGAATTTTAATATTAAAATAATATTATTTTATTGATTTTTAATTACATCTAGTAGTTATTTAATCTTAATTATTTACCCTAATTACATCTCTAATTAACTCACACCCGTTGACAGCCTCCCCATTTCCTAAACTTATTACACGTTTTAATTCTTTCCCAATCGGATTCATCCCCCCTTAACACCACATTAATTAGCTTTTAATACTGCTTCATATTATAATATTAATTGATTTCTATTTAACCCCCCCTTCTATCTTGCTTCCCTCCTCACAACAGGCGACACCATGCAACCCCCGCTCCTCTTCGCCGTCGCCGTGACCCCTTGCCTCTGGTGGCCGCCATCCCAAGCTCCACCGGAGCACCCTCCGAGCTCGACAACCGCCGCCCGCCGCCCGCCACCCTGCTGTTCGTCGGTGAAGCTCGACAAAACCAGGCTAAGACCCATCCACAGCTTGCAATCCCCTTTTGCTTTTTTTGCCAACACGGCCTCCGCATCGCCGCCACCGCTGCCTGACCCTGACCACACCACCGCCTGACCTCGTCGCCGTCGCAGTCACCGCTGCAACGCCCACGAAACCCCATTAATGCTTTGGTGAACAGTAATCTTGAAAATATGGTGGGAATGCACAGTAACTTCTGTAATTTATACGTATATACATATATACGTATATATTTTATTAGGACAAATCATATTAAATTCATAGTAAATTGTGTAGGTATCAGAAAAATGCACGGAAGCGCCAGAAAATCCAGCTCGAAGCAACGGATGCGTTGACACTAGTTTCATCTCAAAAAGAAATCCAGCTCGAAGCAACAGACGCGTTGACACTAATTTCATCGCAAAAAAGCAAATACATCTCCTGCAGTAAATTTTCGAAGATAAACCTATTAATGTTATTTTCAGTTAAAAATTTATATCGTAAAATATTCATGTACACTGATATACGAAAAAAAATATGTTGTAGTACCAGATAAGCCGCTCAATTTGACACTATGATGGAAGAATTCTGACACATAGTTTGCTCTAAATAAATCTTTGAATATATTGAGAAAATCATTTTCTTATTTTAAAATTAGTTTTTGGCCATTAAAACTAAGAAAATTCCTAATAATTACTTTAAAAGTCCGAAAAATACCTCTTAGCCTTAGAAAAATATTTTATACTTAGTTATACTCATCTGCTTAGTTTTAATTATTTCTGTGTGCATTTCTTATTAATTGCGATTGTAAAAATGTGAAAATGATGTAGAACTCTTGTATGGACTCATGAGACACCGTGAACATATTTTACGCATCTGATATGAGCAATTGAACAGAAATGATTGAACGACTAATGGAACTTAAATGACAATAGATTGTACACGTAATTGACCCAACACTTGACTTGACCTGTTTGATTTGGAATAGTCCAGTTGTTATTGAGGACATGTGAGTAACTGGATGAGCATTACAATTTTACCTCCACCTCACATGAAGTGGAGGAAAGTATTTGATTGTCACTCAATAGAAGGGGTCGGTAAGTAGCGCCACAGAGAGCTCCCGATGGTATTGTGTATTTTAGTTTCACACCATGTCCTCAGCTACAGACTTAGCATTAGAATAGTTGGTTATCAATTATTGCTTTAACATCTTATACAGGTTTCTTCTTACTTGTTGCAAATAGCATTACAGATTGCAAATTGCTATCAAATGTTTAACAGCTGCAGCTCTTACAAAATTAAACTTGTCACTTGCTTCTATGTACTCACACCAAGCTTTTCTGTAAAGTTATAACTAAATCGATGGAGTAGAAGTAATAATTGGCATTCTTAATATTGGTACCACCTGGTGTCTAAGATCGTTTGCGTCCAAGTCTGGATCATCCTACCCAGGGATAGTGACCTGCTTGGCCAAACCTGGCTGGCCGCGTTTGTATGGACCAATGCTAGAATCTGAATCATCATCAATGCAAACATTGATTATGGTTATATCTTGATTTCATCTTGTCTTAATTAAATCACTTAAACTTTCTGTTACAGAGATTATTTGTCGAGTGAACCTAGTTGACGAACATTTCATTTTGTTATTTTATGAAATGTCCGTGAGGTATTAGTAGTGAGTTCATGGAAGACACTGCTGTAAAAGTCGAGCCAGCGCTCAAAGAGTACATGGAGTATCTACCTAATGAAGACGAGACGTTCACCTTCGCGAGAACACTTTTAAAGTTTGGAATAATGTAATTTGTGTGCTATGTTGATTTGGCCATCATTGGCCTATGTTGTACTTTACTTTCAACGCTTTGGTATTGTAATAATGCCATCTGTACTATTTCTTATAAGCATGCAAAATCATGCCGTTGTATTCATAGACGCGTCATTGTGTTTAAGCGATGGAGGAAAAAAAGATTTACAAAAGAGAAACAATATATATGTATATACTCCTCCTTTTTAAGCATATTACGGGCCTGTTCAAATTTTTGCTCCCGGTAAAATGGGAAGCCGGGCATGACAAATGTTGTTGCCTTCATAGTTTGCTTTGCTGATCTGTAGTAGATGGTCGTCCCATTGTGGGTACCCAGTCTGTGATTTCTCATTATTGGGGTCGGACATGTAACCAGCATCTGCATAAGCATGGAGGATAATTCTTTATAATGTAAACCCAAATCTATCGACCCTTAGAGGAAGCGCAGAACATGTTTAACTCCGGTCTAATGGCACTTTTTAGGTGCATTACTGTTTCTGTCTAGCGATTTTACTGCAATTGCTATATCGCGATGCATGCAGTTAGCCAGAAGTGCTCTGATTGCACTTAGATAAAGGACTTCAGGACCAAGTATATCCTTCCCTCTTCCAGCTGATAGAAGGGGTTCTTATGTACACCAAAGAGTGTACAACCAAATGTGTACTTAATGGATGACATTGGTCCTTGTTGTAATTTCTTCATAACACTTTGTGTGTATAAATTTTAAAGTAAATGATTTTATCTATTTATATAAATATGTGAGCCATGACCTATTTTATTTTGCCTATGTACTTCATTTCATGTTTGGTAGTTAGGCTATGAATGGATGCTTCCGTTTTCTCTTCAAGAGATCAGATGAGATTTAAGTTTTTTACAACTATGATTTCAAATCTCATCCTTTGATCTTTATAAAGATGCAAAGACAACCATTAGTAAGAATCCTTGCTTTGTCAATTGGTTGTACAATATTTTATTTTATTATTTCTTCAATAAAATAGACGTCTAAAGTTTATTCAAGCATTTAAGGAAATGTGGAATTTATCTTTATCAAGATATCTATAGAGGTATGTCATCACAACATCTAATAGCAGCATATCCAAAATTTACTTTGCCAAACCGTTAGGTATTCGCAATTTATAACTGGCAGAATCTGATGCATCATTCATATAAGTGAGTCTAGCTCATCTTAGCTGTTTTATTCCCTAGTTTCAGCAAAATTTCTTGAGCTATAGGTTGTACCTTATAACATATAATTTTGTACTAATATATTTATGTTCTTATTTGTGCAATATTATTGTGCCCACAGGTTTGACACCTTTTGGTGTCTGGACTTCAGATCCGAACACTTCGCATTTCATATGCGAGTCCAGCTCATCTTTTATTGCCTCGTCCCATATTTGGCCAATCTCTACGTTTGCATTTTAGCAACGGGGTATGGAACGATATTATATAATTATAATCACTTCTGTGATGTATGTGGCAATATGATACGTGAATATATTGTCGACAATTGCATTCTTTCTGTCCACACCTCCCTAGTACGTATACCGTTTAATTTCATTTTAGTTTTTCCCAACATTTCCTCTGTAGTGGATTCCAGGAAGGGTGATGGTATGGACATGAGCTCATTGTCCCGTGGTAGTATCTTCTCAAGGTTTTCAAGAGTTTTTATTTTTCTTGGATTTTTGTCCTTGGAGCCTGGTGGTCTGCCTCTTTTCTGTTGAGGAACAACCACTTCTGATGCTTGTGGATTGCATCCATTCTCGGGGATGGCAATCCTAACTGGATTATTTACAGCAGGGATGTGTGATCTGACAATCTTCTGGTTGTCAGTAAATGAGTCCGGTAACTGTTGAACAATGTTCAGTATTTGTAGGATCTTCAAGATCTCATCTTCACATTTCTTTGTTACCAGATCATAGTGGGTCAATGATTCTGTATCCCCATGATATTATTTGTGTAGCTCCAGATTTCTAAGTATCTAGGCTCAATTTGGGGAAATTTATCTCATGAAATTCAGTGTTCAAGATGTGCCTTGAATATGTCCCTCGTTTGGGGTTCTAGGCATCTTATTATTGAAGGTGAGTCAAACCCTACATAGATACATCGACGACGTTGATGACCCATTTTTGTCCTCTGCAGTGGGGCTATGTGGATATAAACTGCACAACTGAAAATTCTCAAGTGAGAGATGTTTGGTGGTATTTCATATGCAAGTTGCATTGGAGAGAGACTTTGACCTCCAGAGGGTCTTATTTTTATTAACGATGCAGCATGCAATGTTGCATGTCCACATGCAGTCACTGGCAACTGGGATTTAATAAGTAATGGACGTGCAATCCAGTGGAGTCTATTTGTTAATGACTCTGTCAACCCATTTTGGATTTGAACATGTGGCACATAATGTTCAATTTCTATCCCAGTTGCTTGGCAGTATTCTTGAAATGACCTAGAGGTATATTTCCCAGCATTAACCAAACGTATTTTCTTTATTTTATTGTCTGAAAAATGCACCCGCAACTTTATTGTTTGTGCCAATAGCTTTGAAAAAGCTAGGTTGCGGGTGGATAGTAGACACACATACAAATATTTTGAGGATGCATCTATCAATACTATAAAGTATTGAAATGGCCCACTGCGGGGTGGATTTGTCCACATATATCTCCTTGTATTCATTTGAGGAAGCATGAAGATTCTTTGTCAACTTTTTGTAGAGATAGCCTTGCGATTAGTTTTCTCTTATAGCAAGGGATGCAATGGAGTTCTCCCTTCTAAAGAATCTTATTGTTGTTTATGTCATGCCTATAGGATTGTGTTGAGTCATTGGGCCGGCACTCGAGCTGACTCGAGCGATGGATGACTAAGGCCCATGGGGCCCACAAGGAAAGCCCGATATCGACTCAGTCAAAGCCCATTGCCCAGTCGACCGTTTCATTCCCCTCACTCGAACGTGGGATTAAAGACAGGCTCATAATTCGCAGGAAAATGTACAACATTTACTCCTATTAAAGGGAAAAGATCATGACCCCATAATGAGTGGTCGTTATCTTTCCAACGTCACTGAAGTGTCCCAGGATTCTTATAAATAAAGAAAGGGTTCCCAATTCTAAGGTACGAGATCTAAGACATAGAACTCTACTTTCTCAGCTAATATTTCTTACATCACCGAGCTTGGACGTCAGACCTGAGATGAGCCTTAGTGGATTGATCTCAGCTGCTCCTAGCTCCCTCCCATCCTTAAGTTTCCTATACTAACTTAAGCATCGGAGGGTATTTGAGTCGGCACCCAGATCCGACCCTCCCTAACGTATCTCTGTGGTGTAGATCAAAGAACCATCGTCTTCCGAAAAGGTCGTTTTTGAGCTTTCCAGCCTCAAACGATCAATGCATCAGCTATCCAAAGGTCGATCGAGCATCGCATCATCAACTACATCCATCACTCGACCCAGGTTCTTTCAACCTAGGGTCACATCTCATTTGCTGACGAGGCTCCAACTCAGTTGAAGGGCCCATGTCAGCTTGACAACTGTCTCGGTCATTTTTGGCCTTAACAGTTTGGCGCCGTCTGTGATAAACGTGAACCAGCTCGACATACCGAAGTAATCAAAAAGCTATGTCAGCTGGACCCAGTAGCGTCAGACCAATCGAAGGTCCGAAGGAGAAGTAAAAAGCGAACAACATCTTGGTGGAGGATGCCACGGACTCTACATTACCATCAAAACGACCAGTAAGGGCAACCAAGGAGCCTGAGGTGACCCAGAAGGAATTCACCAAATTCACGGAGCACGTCGACAGGAGTCTCGGTGTTTTGGCAACCTTGATATGCCAAAACATGGTGAATCCATGGCTCTTAAATGAGCCGTTGCCGCCTCCAAAGATGATCCTGACGCCAACTAGGGGCGCAGCATTACTCCGAGATCAGGGGGATCCGAGAGCAGATTGAATAGAGATAAGCCCATACAACACAACCCCCGAGTCTCACCAATACGGCGAAATGGGGATCGATAATCTGGCCTTCGTTCTCCAGGGGGAACCCACCCCCTCCAATTACATGGAATCGACCCGTAACATACTAGATCAGGTAATGTACGAGGCTCCCCGTGTTATAACCATCTCAATCATGTACGTGGATTTAGAAGGAGAGAAGAGATCCCAAATCGATCTTCAGGAGCCAATTACATGCAATTCAAAGAGGGAAGATCTTTACTCATCTGATCCATGCTTCGACGAACATTGCTGAGGGAGAATATCACTATCGCTGCTCCTCTTCCCAAGTTCAAACTCCATGCCTTACCAGCTTATGATGGCAGAGGCGACCTGTGGTCACACATTCATAATTATTTGAATGTAATGCTGCTCCACGGGGCCGATGAGCCATACCTATGAAGAGCCTTCCATGCTACCCTATTCAAGAGGGCAAAAAGCTGGTACGAAGGGTTACCTGACGGCTGTATCGGGTCATTCGATAAATTGGCAAAAATGTTTTGCAAACAATTTGTCGCGGGTTGACGTCCTAAGAAAAAGTCCTCCCACCTCTTCTCGCTCAAACAGAATGAGAATGAGTCGATTCGAGCCTTTGTCCAGAGATTTAACGATGAGAGGCTCAATGTAGAAGAGACACCGGACGTGACTATCATAGAGGTGCTCACTCAGGCGGCCCGGAACAAACACCTATGGAGGGCCCTCCACCAGTTCCACCCTAACACCGTCGCAGAAATTCTTAACATAACGGATCGGTTCACCATCTCCAAAGAGGCTGAGGAACCAATCGAAACTAGTGCGAAAGGCACTCCCTCCCGCCGCAGAGACACAAGGTAAGAGAAACCAACTCCGGGAACCGCTCGCTAGGAGTCTCGAGACAAGAGACCTAGAGAGAGGAGCCCTCGAAGCAAGGAGTGCCATACCTATGTGAAACCGAGCACTCCTAAGACAGAGCTCCTCGCTTATGCCCCATAAGAAGAGCTGATCCAATAGACAACAAAGAAGGGTAAATATAAGAAGAGAGTCGACCTCAAATTCTGCAAGTACCACAATGGCTATGGGCACGACACCAACGATTGTTGGACTCTCAAAAAATAGATCGATGCACTGGTCAAGCAAGGGCACCCCAAAAACCTGGCTAATGATCAACCTAGCAAGGAGGGATCCTCGAAGCAGAAGGGCAAGATGACGGGGTCACCTGTCACCAAGGTGATCGACTAGCAAACCGTTTGAGCTCAGAGTCAAATAATGAGGTGTGGGACAAAATCAGCTCCGACAAAGTTCAAAAACACATGTATGCCATTTGTTTTTATATTCCCTTTCAATGAAGCATGCCTTTCTCATCAAATAAAGTTTTGCTTCCTTAAGCCTTCATGAATTCTACAAAAACTATCGCATAAAAACTCCCAACTAAAAGGATCCGATCCTTGGGAGGCCAGGATAAACTGAATTCATATTGTGAAATCCGTGCGAGTAACTCACAAAGCATCGTCAGCCCTAAGTCGAAGGGGCCACCCCTTCGCCATTGAACGACTCTCCTACAAAGCGTCGTCAGCCATAAGTCGAAGGGGCCACCCCTCTGCTATTGAACGACTCTCCCAAAGCATCGTCAACTGTAAGTCAAAGGGTCCACCCCTTCACCACTGACCGACTCTCCTACAAAGCATCGTCAGCCATACGTCAAAGGGGCCACCCCTCTGCTACTGAACGACTCTCCCAAAGCGTCGTCAGCCGTAAGTCGAAGGGGCCACCCCTTCGCTACTGAACGACTCTCCCAAAGCATTGTCAGCCGTAAGTTGAAAGGGCCACCCCTTCGCTACTGAATGACTCTCCCAAAGCGTCATCAGCCGTAAGTCAAAAGGGACCTCCTTTCACCACTGAACGACTCTCCTACAAAGCATCGTCAACTGTAAGTCGAAGGAGCCACCCCTTTGCTACTGAACGACTCTCACAAAACATCATCAGCCGTAAGTCGAAGGGCCACTCTGCTACTGAACGACTCTCCCAAAACGTCATCAGCCATAAGTCGAAGGGCCACCCCTCCGCTACCGAACGAATCTCCCAAAACATCGTCAGCCATAAGTCGAAGGGCTACCCTTTCGTCACTGAATGACTCCCGTACTTTCATCTGCGAGTCGAAGCAATCATTCCCTCACCATGGAACATAGTGGTCTACTTCTAGCATGGTTCGATGGCTTACCCTCGATCATCCTAAAGTAGCGTCTAACCCATCAAGGAGCATCAGGTGTTACGACCACCACGTGACGTACGCGACAACAAACAAAGAGATGCAACAAAAAACAAGGATATACAAGACAATTCTTTTGACACTCCTATTGCAAAACATTGTTTTCATTTACATCAACATCACCCCCTATACATTCAAAAATTTCTAAAGTAGGCATAAAAAGATCGCTGAGATCTATAACGGCTGGCTAGGCCCTTGGTCTCCATCCAGCACGGCCGTGGACTCTGGGTCCACCGTAGCATCTGCTCCTGCATCGTCACCAACCATGATGGCAACTTCGTCGGTGGGAATACCCTCCTCTCTGCCTGGGCTTGACTCATCATCACCAAGATTCGAAAAAATCATCGAGATCTGATCGATCTAAGTGTAGAGCTCAGGAAATCGGTTCTTCATTTCCAACTGACATCGCTCGTTGCCTTCCTTGTATAGCTCGTCGAAGTCGGGGAACAAATCCTTGAATTCCTAAACCGCCCACTCCGCTATGACCTCGACAAGGGCTCTCTCTTCCAACGGAACCTTTTCAGCCTGCTCTGTTAGAGTAGCTTGCTTCGCCTCCCTCTTACGAGCCTCCAGAAGCTCACAATCAAACTGATCAAGGCGATTCAAACTCGTCTCAGAGAGAAGGCTGAGTCTAGTTAGCTCAGCTTGAGATCTTTCCACGGCCAACCAAACGGCCTCTAGGGTGATCTCATGATTGGCCACTACCATAGTGCAACGACGCAACGCTATAGTGGCCATGAGAGCCTGCAAAAAACACACGATAGTTAGCATCTATGCTGGCATCACCTACGAGGGAGGTTGGAGTAATAATTACCTGGATGCTGGCATGAACGGCTATTGATGCAAGTCGCTCATAGTCGACCATCTCCATGAAAGCACTGTCCCTTGGAAGGTTCGCATTTTCAGCAATATGGGAGGTAGTCCCGTAATCGAGGAGAGCAGAATCTTCTCGCCTCATCGAAAACTTCATTTGGACGAGCTCCTCCGTGGTGTAGTCGAATGGGGCCTGGGGAGATCAACTCTCCAGCAAAATCGACCTGAGTTCATCGGGGATGTCCTCAGACAATTCGACAGGAGGGAACAAACCCCCCAAGGCTCGGAGTCCTTGTGCAGAAGAAGCTCCGGAGGGACCCGAGTCATCCCCAAATCTTCCTATTGAGGGATACCCCCGGCCGGGAGACCTTCTCAGTGGCTGCATTCGAATCAGATGGCTTCGATTCACTGAGAACAAGTTGTCGCCTGCTCTCATTCCCCTCAAGCGAAATTACCTCAAATTCAGGGGTGGGCTTTTCCTTCTTCTTCCTCTAAAAGCAGGCCACCTGAGCAACCCTCTCAACAATAATGGGTCGATCCTCCAACAGTTGCACCATCATCTCCTCCACAGTTGGCACCCGAGGATACAACATGCTCACCTCTGCCTCTCTAATAGAAGCCTCGACTACCTCCCTCAGGGCAGGATCCACATGATAATCCACACCGGCCAAGCCTGCAGAAGAAACAAACGAGTTAAGTCGAAGAACAAAGGTCGAACAGTTGGTGGTCACGATCGAACCAACCTTTTTTCCACACGGTCTGACGTAACACGTCGTTAGACCACAGCCACTTGACCGACCTCATATTCTCTGGCAGACTCGTCAATGTGTCGACGGATTTTTTCTCCTCGCTTGTCAGCGGCTTATCCTCGGCGGGGCCCAAGTCAAGGGCACCCTAGCCGATGCAGAAGCTTGCCTCTCCTTAGAAGACCATAAACACAAACTTGTCTTTCTATTTAGGATTAGAAAAGGGAAGGTCTTCGAACAGCTTCCTTCCTCGATGAGCCATTATCGAATACCAGCCCGGGGTCTTGAGGGGAGGGATCAAGAAAAATAACTGAACAATCTCAGAGACGGTTCAATTCCTTTCATCACACACAGAGCTATAAAGCCCATCAACATGCCAATGGCATTTGGCATCAACTAACAGAGGGAAATATTCAAGGTACACAAGAAGTACCGTATGAAGGGATGCATGGGAAATCGAACGCCTCGTTCAAAGGCTTTGACGTATACCCCTACTTCCCGGTCACCGTGACGATGGGCCCTTTCGTCCCTCCCAGGCACTCGGAGTTGGTAATCGAGACAGATGTAACTCCTTTGAAGCTCGGGGATCTGGTCAGCCTTGACTTTGGACCTCAGATTCATGAGCAAACCCGGCTCCATAACCCCATCCTTATTCTTCTGCATAACAGTGACCAAGCTCCTTTCAGAGGTATGGATGGAGGACGAAGCCATTTCTTTCGAGGGAAGGAAAATCTAAATCAAGGAGAATGAATAAGATACCTTCACACTCTGTCGCTAGAACCATCCTATGTAGGCAAGGCGACAACCACATGATGGAACACGCGTCGAAGATCCAAAGGCTCTAAGCGTCTTGGATTTCGAACCGACAAATCATCTGAATCGATGAGGCAGGCATTTTGGCACCTGGAACTTGAGTGCTATTTTCTCGACTGTCGTACCCCATTAATACGATGTAACGTTGCTTGACTTCAGTAGGCAGACCCTTTGAGGTCATGCGACAGGGACCATTGTTGAGTCATTAAGCTGACACTCGAGATGACTCGACCGATGGATGACTGAGGCCCACATGGCCTACAAGGGAAGCCCGATATCGACTCAGTCAAAGCCCATTGGCCAGTCGACCGTTGCATTCCTCTCACTCGAACGTGGGATTAAAGACGTGTTAGTAATTTGTGGGAACATGTACAACATTTACTCCTATTAAACGGGGATGATCGTTGCCCCATAATGGGTGGCTGTTATCTCCCCAACGTCACTGAAGGGACCCAGGATTCTTATAAATAGAGAAAGGGTTCCCAATTCTAAGGTACGAGATCTAAGACATAGAACTCTACTTTCTCAGCTGATATTTCTTACATCATTGAGCTTGCAACATCAGACCTGAGACGAGCCTCCGTGGATCAATGTCAGCTGCTCCAAGCTCCCTCCCATCCTTAAGTTTCCATACTAACTTAAGCATCGGAGGAGATTTTGGTCGGGACCCAGATCCGATCCCCCTAACGTGTCTCTGTGGTGTAGATCGACGAACCATCGTCTTCCGCGAAGGTCTTTTTCAAGCTTTCCAGCCTCGAACAATCGATGCATCAGCTGTCCAAGGGTTGATCAAGCACCGCATCATCAACTACATCCATAACTCGACCCAGGTTCTTCCAACTAGGGTCCCACCACATTTGCTGACGAGGCTCCAACTCAGCCGAAGGGCCCACGTCAGCTTGATAACTGTCTCGGTCAATTTTGGCCTTAACAGATTGGGATAAGATGAGGTGCAGCATCACCGTTCCAGGGTGGCCAAAGCTATCATGCCAAAGTAGAAACTTGGCTGATATAGGACACTTCAAGTGCTCCATAAGATTTGCTTCCTCTCTCCGAATCTTTGTATGATAGAGGCCTGATGAAAGGCTTTCAAAACGTTCAAGTATGGATTTAACTCCTTTTTCTTGAGACGTTACATACAGATATTCTTTTTTTTTCACATTTTCCATTTCTAAATGGAATCCATTTAAATGGATGTTCTTGAAACTTAATAAGTTTCTTTTTGAATTCGGAGAGAATAATGCATTCTTTATTTTTATTTCTGTGACATTTGGGAGCAAAAGTGTTGCATTTCCAGAACCTTCAATTATGTTTAATGTCCATGATATTATATTTATTGGGCTGCTATGAAAATAGCATTTGTATTGAAGGATCGTATGTGTTTATGTACTGTCTACTAAGCAGTCAAGAGAGCAGTTCATCTATTAAAAGATAAATCATATAAGCACGATTGATTTCAGAAAAACATTTTCAAATTTATTCATACTTCATGTAAACATTCAGATAGCTCTCGTAACATTGTTTTTCAATAAAGATAAAAATGGCTAATCAAACAAGTCGTCTTTTTCGAACTCATCAGTGAACTGGACTGGAGCAGAGGTGGTCACCAGATTTGTTTTAGCTTTCTGCTTCAAGGTTTCTTTGTACAAATCTTGTAGCATGGAGTTCTGCACACTCTAGACCATTGTCATTTCATACCACAACTATGACACTGGTCTTTTCATTTCCTTCTAGGTGTGGGTGCATCATTTTGTTAGGACCTAGCGGGGCTACACAATACACTAAAGGGGGTGAATAGTGTAAAAGAAAGCAAAATGCTTAATTAAAAGTTACTAAAATTAAACCACAATAAGCAGTGGAAATTAAAGAGTATGTCTAACAACAACAATCGCAAACACAAAGAATTTTATTCTAGTTTCCCAACTTGGGTACATCCTATTAGATCTGGGTCCTAGCCTAGAGAGGGGTGAATAGGCTAATAGAAAATTCTCCCGCAACCCACGAGAAATCACATATAGTTAAAATCACAAGTAGAGTAAATAAGAGACATTCACAGAGTACGCACAGATTTACCCTGGTTCGGTCGCATCAATGACCTACGTCCAGCCCCTAAGCAAATACTAGCATTAATAAGGTCCTTCTGTACACCTATAATGGGGTCCTAGCTCCAACTCCCCACCAAGACTGTACCACGCTTAACAAAGTGCAGAGCACTATCAACCTAGTAAATGCGTATCTTGATTGCTACAACACATTAAGACCATCTTGTCTAGCCCCAACCAGACAAGTCCCAAAAATAACACAATAACGGTAAATTTTTCCCTGCAGAGATCGCTACACAAATAACACAGATACAAAGTATGGAGTTTAGGGATTCTTAGATCATGTCTATGTAGTCGTCTTTATCTATAAGCACAGGTCAGACCTGAATCTGACAAGATGTCGTCGTCTCGACGTCGGTAACTCAAGTTACAGCTTGGCTCTCCTCCTTTGATGACTTGCGGCTTGTGCAACCAGTTAATGGTACTTTGAGATGTTGTGGCACTTGTACAATCTCCTCCTTGGCTTCGCTTGATGGTCGTCTCCCTTAATGGCTTGCACTTCTCTTGGTCAGCAATGTAGATGGGAACGGTTGATGGCACATGAAACTCTAAGGTCGGGAAGTGGTCATTGATGAGTGAGCAGCTGGTGCGTGGCTGCTTGAGACTTGATCCTTGAGAGTTACGACATGAGGACTCTCTGTTGAATATTGGACTCCCCGGATTTGGTTTTGATGATGAGCAAACATAAATAATCCATGAACTAACAATTTGTGAGCGTAGTTTTGGAGATCGTCGCCAAATTCACGAGAACATTCAAAGCGACATCTCAACACTTCCCAAAGCTCGTATTCATGCCTAAAGCTTCGTTGAAGCTCTTGCGCCGTTTTGGAAGTTATGAAGATTCAATCGAAGCTCTCGAAGACCAATCTTTAAGGTTTTATTTATAGTCTTTTAGTTTCGATTGATAGATTGTTAAGCCTGGAGTATATCTTACGTTTCTATCTTCATTACGCTCATTTCGTAGCTCTAGGATCCTTGCACAAGTTCATTCTAACTTCCTCGAAGCATCGCACTTCGATTCGGACTTTATTGTGCATGTTAGTTGGTACAAGAACAAGTACTGACCGACTAGATGGTGATCTAGTCGGTCGGCAACTGTTCTTGGACCGACTAGTTTGATTCCTTAATTTCTTGGACTTTACTGTTTACAGTTAGTCGGTCTACGTTGACTCACCGACCGACTAGTTTGTGAACTAGTCGGTCAGTGATGCTTCCTTGACCGACTAGTTGTGACTTACTGTTCATGCTAAATTTCTCCTAAGCTACTGTTTATCGTTAGTCGGTCTAAGAACGTTTGGTGACCGACTAGTTGATAATCTAGTCGGTCAACTTTTGTTCTTGGACCGACTAAGTCACTTTGTACTCAGACTAATTCTTTTTGCTCTTAGTCGGTCTACGTTCATTGGCTGACCGACTAGTTGTGAAACTAGTCGGTCAGACAGTCTTCTTGGACCGACTAGATTTCTAGGTCTGAAATTCTATCTCTTCTCAGATCTACACTTAGTCGGTCCTCGTTGTTTGACTGACCGACTAGTTGATGAACTAGTCGGTCAGTGACTGTTCTTTGACCGACTAATTCTCACAGATTTCTATCCGTTGGTGAATGACCTAACTTGTGTTTTTGGGTTCCTATAAATACGAACCTAGGTCATTTCTATCTAGGTTAGAGCTTCCATTCAGAGATTCATTGAGATCAAAAGAGATAGCCATTCTCACTCAAATCAAAAGCTCTCTTCCTCACAAGAAACCCATTCTCTCTCATTCCTAGATCTAGAATCCATCTAGAGAGAAGGTTGTTCTTGGTGAGCTCTTCAAGCTATTGCTTGATCCAAGTCTCCAAATCATTCCTAGGCACCGATTGCTGGTCATTTCCTTGGTGCTAGGTCTTGGTGACTTCATCTTCCTCAAATCCTTCATTTCACCATTTGGGTAAGAAAAACTCAAGGTATAGGATTTTGTGGTAAGATTGTTTATTTCATTTAAACTCTTTAATATTGCTAATTGGTTCTCTCAGTTGTGAGAGAAGATTGTGATCCCGGGTTGTGGGATTCACTTTGCCATTGCATGTATGATTTGATCTTGTGAATGTTTTTCACAAGATATTCATAGTGGAAATCTTAGGTTAGGGTTTCTAACCTAAGTATCCGGAGGGGATCCGGGTAGTTGGGACGTAGGATCACCGGGAACAAGTCGGGGAGACTTGGGTGGATCCGAACCCATTAACATCGTTTGTTAGCATTGTTAATTTTGTGTTGTCATTCAATTTAAGCTTCCGCAAATTGATTTGGTAGTTGTTTGCAATTTAATTTGGAATTATACTCCTTATTATTTTAAAGTACTATTCACCCCCCCCCCCCCCCCTCTAGTACTTGTGCAGTAGCTGGTAGGGCATTACATTTGGTATCAGAGCCAGATACTCAGCTATGTCTGCCAACGACAACAAGACCGTGCGTCCACCTTCCAACTATGACACCTTCAGGAACCGTGAAGGAGCATCTTCGGTGATGGAAGGACATTCCTCTACGAGGCCTCCATTCTTCAACGGTACCAACTACGGGTACTGGAAATGTCGGATGGAAACCTTCCTCCGAAGTGCATCTTTATGGAGGACTACAATGAAGGAGTACATCGAGCCCGAAGAAGAAGACTTTGAGAAATGGACAACCGCGGAGGTCGCCGCGGAGGTAAGCAATGCCAAGGCAATGAACGCCTTGCAATGCGCATTGGAGCCCGAGGACTTCAATAAGATATGCACATGTAAGAGTGCATATCAAATTTGGAACTCCCTCCTCATACTACATGAAGGGACGAGTCGGGTAAGAGACTCTAAACTCGTAGTCGTAAACAAAGATTACGAAATGTTTCATATGCAACAGGGCGAGAAGATGAAAGAATATTACGCTCGCTTCGTTGACATAATAAACGAGTTAGAGGCCCTCGGCAAGTCCTACACTCAAAAGGAGAAGTGCTCAAAGCTTATCGAAGGACTTCCTTCTTCTTGGGAGAAACGCACCTTCGCCATCGAGGAAGGTAATGACATGAATAAGTACACCGTAGTTCAACTAATGGGTACTTTAATGTCGTATGAGGTACACAAGGATAGCAAGATCAAATTGCAAGAAAAGATGAAGTCTTATCTAAAGCAAGACGAGCCAAAGAAAAAGGCTATTGCCTTCAAAGCCGCTCCATCCACATCCACATCAACCGATGATGAAGACTCGGAAAACGAGTTGGACTTGGAGTCCATGGCACTCATGGCCAAGAAGTTCAACCGTTTCTTCCGAAAAGGTAACTTCAAGACCAAAGGTAAATTTGGTTCTTCTAACGCCTCTTCCTCTCCTTTGTGTTTCAAGTGCAATAAGCCAGGACACATGAAAGCGAAGTGTCCCCTCAATAAGCAAAAGGAGAAGTGGAAGGCGCCAAAGTATGACAAGTCCAAGAAGTACACGAAAGGAAACAAGAAGGGACTTGTCGGAGCTACCTTCACCGACTCCGATGATTCTTCAAGCGGTGAGTCGGACGATGAGCACGTGGAGCAAGCGCACATGTGTTTCATGGCAAGAGAGGAGCACGATCAAGGATCCTCCTCTTCCGATGATAGTGATGTCGAAAGCGATGAGGTAACCATGGACGATCTTAGGAATGCTAACTCTCAACTTTGGTCAAAATACACTAAATTAGTAAATAGAGATACTAAAGTAAAAGATGACCTAGCTAGCATTCAAACATCGCCTAAGACTATCATCACCAACAACGACACCGTTGTTGAAGAGTTAAGAAATGAGATTGTTAATCTCAAATCTAAACTTGAACATGTTAGCATTGAGGATGCGGAAGAACATAAGATAGCAGATTTAACTTCTCAAAACTCGACTTTGAGTATTGAGAACGAGAATCTTAAATCTCGTGTTTATGTGCTCACATCGCAAATATCCACTTTGGATATTTCTTTGCGTTCTCTCAAAGAGAAATATGAGGACACATTGGGCCGAATCAACAAATTCAACAAGGGTAAGGGCCACTTGGATAATATCCTAAAAGACTTACTTCCGGCCAAACACCACATTGGCTTGGGGTATATGATGGGAAATTCATCCAAGTCGGTCACTACTTTTGTTAGGCCAACTTCCGAAGCCTCAACGAGTGGGAGCAAACACTCTATTAGTAGTTCATATACCAATGGTGCTTCCACCTCGTCCACACCCTCTTTCGGAAAGAAACCCACTTTGGGTGGACCTCCAAAGAAGGGGCATGCCTACATGTACACCAATACCATGCCACGTAGGAACACACGTCCTACTCCACCGTCTCACACGTATGATGATTTTTATGCAACACATTCTCGGGCACGTGCACACCATGTGAGACACCCTCACGCACGTGTTCCCACACATGCATATGTACACCCACCTCATCATATGAATAATTCTCGTCATGCACCATTCCATCATGTCCCGTATGCCTATCCACAACATGCATCACGTAGAAATCAACGTCGCATGCATGCACCCAATAGGATGATGGCTCCCAAAGGACACAAGCATGGATGAAAAACAAGAGTATATGAATGCTTATTTTTCGGATGTTGTGCATAGTAGGAATTATGTGGGGAAGTCTAAGTCCAATTGGACTTGGCTTCCAAAGGTCTAATCCCTTGGACCCAATGACCTTGGGTACCATGATATGAAAGTTTCTATCTTTAGGTACTCAAGGAAAAGAAAAAGAAGAGGAGCAACAAATTTAAATTTAGCTCCAAAGGGAATTGGATACTCGATAGCGGGTGTTCAAAACACATGACGGGTGACGCTCGATTGCTCTCCGGAGTGGTTCCCATTGCGAATGGAAACCGCGTCGTATTTGGAGGCAACGAGAGCGGAACCATCATAGGTGTTGGTAAAGTCGGTAACCCCTCTAAACCCTTAATTAGTGATGTTTATCTTGTTAGTGGTTTAAATCATAATCTTATTTCAATAAGCCAACTTTGTGACAAAGGTTACAAAGTTAGTTTTGCGAAAGGATTGTGTCATATTTTAAGAAAAGATAATGATAAATTATTATTTTCCGGAACTCTTCATAAAGACATTTATATTTTGGATCTTCCTAAGTCATATGAACAATGTCTCGTTGCCAACACAAGTGAACAACACTTATGGCATCGACGCTTTGGACATGTGAACTTTGAAACACTTTATAAGCTTTCGAAATTAAATTCTATTAAAGGTTTTCCGAAGCTTGTTTTTGAAAAGAAAAGTTTTTGTGATTGTTGTCAACGTGGCAAGCTTCCTAAATCTTCATTTAAACCTAAGAAAAGCATCTCTACTAAACGGCCACTAGAGCTATTACATCTAGACTTATTTGGGCCAACTAGAGTAGCTTCCTTAGGAAATGCAAGGTATGGACTTGTCATCGTAGATGACTATTCAAGATTTACTTGGGTATTTTCATTGTGTAATAAAAATGAAGCTTTTGAAAACTTCACAATTTTTGTTAAGAAAGTACAAAATCTCTTAGGAACCACCATTGTCACTATTCGTAGTGATCATGGAGGTGAATTTGAGAATGAGTCTTTTGAGACATTTTGTGATGAAGTTGGTATTACTCACACCTTCTCTTTCCCTCGTGCACCTCCTCAAAATGGTGTAGTTGAGAGAAAGAATAGGACGCTAGTGGAGTGTGCTCACACTATGCTTGATGATAGCCAACTTGGCCATCAATTTTGGGCGGAAGCGGTACACACCGCTTTATATGTGTTTAATAGAATACTTTTGAGGCCCGGCACTAAACAAACTTGTTATGAATTGTTGTTTGGTAGGTTGCCTCAAGTTAAACATTTTCGTGTTTTTGGTTCGAAATGTTTTATTAAGAACACATATGGTAGTTTGGACAAATTCGATCCAAGATCCGATGAGGGGATTTTTGTTGGATATTCTTCGCGTAGCAAAGCCTACCGGATATTCAACAAACGAACCTCAACGATCGAGGAGTCGCTTCATGTCTCATTTAATGAAGGATTTGTTTCAACTAGAATTTCAAATGATAATGATTCTTTGGATGTTTTATGTGATTCGTTTGATAATTCTAAGTCTAATGATTCTATTGATTCTATTGAGACTAACCCAACTAATGAAGTTATTGAGAATGTTCCTAGTGATCAAGGTATTCCCAAACGGCTTCATTCGGTTCGTGACCATCCCCATGAGCAAGTCATTGGCAATATTCAAGATAGTGTCAAGACGAGATCGCAAGTTCACCACTTCGCAAATTGTGCCTTTGCCTCATCGATAGAGCCAAAGAATATTAATGAAGCATGCGAAGATAGCGCTTGGATCTTAGCCATGGAGGAGGAGCTCATTCAATTCGAGAGGAATGAGGTATGGGAGCTTGTTCCATTGCCATCGAAGAACCACACCATCATAAGGACAAAGTGGATCTTCAAGAACAAAACCGACGAAAACCAAGTCGTCGTCCGGAACAAAGCTCGGTTAGTTGCTCAAGGCTATCGACAAGAGGAAGGTATTGATTTCGAAGAATCCTTCGCTCCGGTAGCTAGATTAGAATCAATTAGATTATTATTGTCTTTTGCATGCCATAAGAATTTTAAATTATTTCAAATGGATGTTAAAAGTGCATTTTTAAATGGAGATGTCGTTGAGGAAGTTTACGTTTCTCAACCTCCGGGCTTCATAAATGAAAATTTTCCAAATCATGTTTTTAAACTAAAGAAAGCTCTTTATGGGTTGAGACAAGCTCCTCGAGCTTGGTATGATCGCCTAAAGAATTTTCTTTTGGATTTGAATTTTAAAATGGGTGAAGCCGATTCAACACTTTTTATTAAGCATGCGAATAATGATATTTTATTAGTTCAAATTTATGTTGATGATATCATTTTCGGTGCTACTAACTTTGCTCTTTGCGAAGAGTTTTCTAATGTTATGAAGGAACAATTTGAGATGAGCCACATGGGCGAACTCAAATATTTCTTAGGTCTCCAAATTCGCCAATTGAACGATGCAATCTTCATCCACCAAACAAAGTACACGGTGGAGTTGCTAAAGCGATTTGGAATGGAGAATGCCTCCGGGAAAAAGACTCCTATGAGCACTACAACACATCTTGATAAAGATACGGGCGGAAAAGATGCAGACATTCGTCTATATCGAGGTATGATAGGTAGTTTACTTTATCTTACCGCAAGTAGGCCCGATATTATGTTTGCCGTATGTATATGTGCTTGTTATCAGTCTCAACCTAAGGATTCTCACTTAGTAGCGATAAAGCGTATTTTCCGTTATCTAAGTTACACTTTAGATTTTGGATTACTTTATCCGAAATCTAGCACATATGAGTTAGTCTCATATAGTGACGCTGATTATGCGGGATGCAAATCTGACAGGAAAAGTACTAGCGGCACTTGCCATTTTCTAGGAAATTCTCTTGTCTCTTGGTTTTCCAAGAAGCAAAATTCGGTATCACTTTCAACCACCGAGGCGGAATACATTGCCGCCGGTGCCGCTTGTGCCCAGGTTCTTTGGATGAGACACACACTGAAGGATTTTGGTATTCATTGTGATACTAGCCCTATCATGGTGGATAACCAAAGTGCTATTTGTCTTTCAAAGAATCCGGTGCATCATTCCCGATCAAAACACATAGATGTCCGACACCACTTTTTAGATGATCATGTTGCTAAAAAGGACATCATTTTAGTGTACGTTGAAACCCAAAAGCAAATCGCCGATATTTTCACGAAACCCCTAAAGGAGGACTCCTTTGTGCGGTTGCGTCGAGAATTGGGGATTATGGGTGAATCCGAGATATAGGATTCATATTTCATTCAAATATCTTGCATGCTATTATATTTCGTGATATTTCATTCATGCTAGATTTATTGAATTTTTGGGAATTTTATGTGATTTGTTCGAGTTTATTGCTCGAAATCGTATTTCATTGTCGTATTTAAGATTTCGACGTTTTATGGGGTAATTTAGATGACTAATGAGAGAGTTATGATGTTTCATCCAAGTGGTTTGTGAAGAGAAATCAATTATCAATTTTTGGACTCTTCTAGTCGGTCTAAGTTCATTTGTCAACCGACTAGATGCTCATCTAGTCGGTCAGCAAGTGAACTCAGACCGACTAGATCAAGCTTTTATATAACTCCTATCTTTTTCTTTCGTTAGTCGGTCATAGTACACTTACCGACCGACTAGATTGAAAACTAGTCGGTCAGTGAATATACTGAGACCGACTAATTCTTGCTCTAGAAATTCTTCTGTGCCTCTGTTTCGACTTAGTCGGTTCAAGCTCATTGACCGACCGACTAGATCGTAATCTAGTCGGTCAGTACTTGAACTGTGACCGACTAAGTGTGTTAGGGCATTTGTGTCTTTTTGATTCCAGACCGACTTATACTCATTTTGGTTCGACTAAATTCATTCTTAGTCGGTCTTCTTCCCTTCTCCAGCCCGATAAACCCCAAAACCCCTATCGAGCCCTTTCAAATTCCGTCGTCTCCGGCCATATCTCCGGCCATCCCCGCCGTCCGCCGCCGTCGCCTCCTCCTCATAGGTATCTTCCCCCTCCTCCTAGGTCGATTTCTTGCCCTAGGGTTCGATTTCTCCTCCTAGGTATTCTAGGGTTTCGGATTTAAGTTTTTCATCTTAGGGCTTGTGAGTTAGGGTTGTGTGCTTAGGGTTATTGATCCTCCGTGATTACTTGCTTGTTCTCGTCGTGCCTCGACCATGGCAAAGACGAGAATTCCTATCGCCTCTTCCGGGGCTTCACCTATGTCCGTAGGGCCTTCCGACCCTAGGAATCCCCCGAAGCCTAAGCGTCGTGCCAAGTCAACCCAAGCCTCTCCATCTTCGCCTCCTCCTAAGAAGCCTAGGACTGCGACCGTCAAACCCCGCAAATCTAAATCCAAAAAGCCCATACTTCACTCTCCGGCTACTCCTCCCGATTCCGACACTGAATTTGTGCCTGAGGATGAGCCTATCACTAGGGAACCCACTCCTCCTCTCCGTCCTAGGACTCGCCAGCCAAAGGGAAAGGGCCCAATGCCAGCGGGGGGTGTTGACATATCGTTGTGTCGCGATGACCCTTTGTGTCTCGCGGCCTACAACCGTATTGAACACTGCCCGATGTTATTGGAGCACTACGTCCAGTTTTCTGATTTCCTTGGCTTAGCCGATCTCCTGTCCTATAGTGGTCTTCTTGATTATCTCCGATACGACCCCAAGGCCAATCCCAAACCGTATCCTCGCCTCGTGAAATTGTTCTATGCCAATCGCGTTCAAGGCCAGTACGATGCCAGCCACTCCATTGAGACGACTGTCTTGGGAACTCCTATAGTTCTCACGGCAGAAATCTTGGGGGAGATTCTTGGTTGCTCGTCGTGTGGTCTCCTTCCTTCGGACATTTCCGTAGACGACATTTCTTCCTTGGATCAGTCAGTTCTTTCAGATATCTTCCAGGTTATCCCCTCCGCATTCATTGGTGTTCCATCGAAATCTTTTAAGCCGAATGCGTGGGTTCTTAACCTGATCTTGAAGTCTTGCCTCCTCCCTAAATATGGATCCTCTTCACTCCCATCCCAGCCGTTCTTGAAATTGATCTACGCTCTTTTCTTGGGATGCGAGATTAATTGGGCTCGCGTGATACTCGATAAGATGGACTCTTTCGAGTGTATACGCAAGACCAATAAGTCTGCGCATATTCCATATCCTTGTTTGTTGACCCTCGTATTCCGTCATTTCCGAGTCCCTCTCCCTCCTGACGATGAGCGTCCCTTGGGTACGCCTCTGAACGCGACGGCTGTGAAGAAATCTCTAGCGGCGCTTCGTCACGTACAGAGGTCTACCACTTCTGCGTCTCAGGCGACTCCCTCTGCTGCTGGTGCCCCCTCTCGTCCTGCTACTTTGGATGATGTCGTACGGATTCTTCTTCGGCACGAGTCTCGCTTGGCTCGTACCGAGGAGGTAGTTTGCCGTATGGCTCGTCAGATGGGCATTGATCTTCCTCCGTCCGTGTCTGAGGACGAGGAGATGGACGATGAGAAGCTTGACGAGCTTGTCACTTCTTTAGCCCGTGGCGATGAGGCCACTGCTGCTGCTGCTACATCTTCTGCTCCTGGTGTTGGCACCTCTACCGGTGCTCCAGAGACCTCTGCTGCAGTAGTTCAGACTTCCGAGCCTGCTCATGTATCTCCTGCTGCTGTTGACACTGCCTCTGCTGCTGCTTCTGTCGAGACCCATGCTACTGTTGAGATTCCCGTTGTTGAGCCTGTTGCTGAGATCTCCACTCCTGCCCCGACGATTCCATCTATTGAGACGCCTCTCCTCCCTGCAGATCCTGAGTCCACTCCGTCGACTGGACCCACGGAGACTGCAGATCCTGCCACCTCCTCGTGATCGCTTGTTTCGAGGACTCTCCACTACGCTTTGGATGATATATCTTAGTGAGAGTATTTTGGGTTAGGATGGGGTTTGAGAGATGTTTTGATGTATTTTTGCGCTTTCTGGATGTCGGAGTTGGATATTATGATATGATGTTGTTTTGATGTATTTTGATACACTTTGATGATGTTGATGATGATGATGTATTTTTTTTATGTTTATATAGATGATGTGTCTCGCTTCATATGATGTACCTCATGTATTCGATGTGATACCTTTTTGATATACTCATGATGTCTATATATATATATATATGTTCATCGTCATTCACTTTGTCTTTTATTCGTCGTGCATTTTTTTCATATTCGTTGAATGCATTTGAAATGTGAAATCGTCGCTCGACGATTAAAAACTTGGTTAAATAGATTATATTTCTATAATTATATAGAATTGTTTTCCATGCATAAATTTAACCAAGAATATTGAATATTGAAGAGTATGTTTCTTTATTCAAGAAATGAATAATTATTTGGTATTTTTGATGATTTTGATTATATTTTTTTTGATAATGGACATTTTGGCACACCTTGATTTGATTTCCACATTTTTCCCTAGGTGTCAACTTGGTCCATCGTCATTGTCTATGACTCCCGATGTTGGATTTTCCATTTCCTAGTTGTTGTCGTTGTATGCCCCCCATTTTTGGGATAATGCCAAAGGGGGAGAGATAATGATAATAAATAGCGCAAATGAAAATTTAACTCAATTTCCAAGAATCTAGTTTGATATGTTAGATTCAGGGGGAGTTAAGATATATATAAGGATTTTCAAAATCCGATATTTCAAAAATCGATTCTCATTATATATCTTACTCGTCTGATTGATGCAATTCATATATATTTATTTTGGAATTAACGTGTCATCAATGCAGGGGGAGTAAGTATTTTACATTTGAATTATTATTTTTGATTATTATTTATGTTGGTTTGTCATCACCAAAAAGGGGGAGAATGTTGAATATTGGACTCCCCGGATTTGGTTTTGATGATGAGCAAACATAAATAATCCATGAACTAACAATTTGTGAGCGCAGTTTTGTAGATCGTCGCCAAATTCACGAGAACATTCAAAGCGACATCTCAACACTTCCCAAAGCTCGTATTCATGCCTAAAGCTTCGTTGAAGCTCTTGCGCCGTTTTGGAAGTTATGAAGATTCAATCGAAGCTCTCGAAGACCATTCTTTAAGGTTTTATTTATAGTCTTTTAGTTTCGATTGATAGATTGTTAAGCCTTGAGTATATCTTACGTTTCTATCTTCATTACGCTCATTTCGTAGCTCTAGGATCCTTGCACAAGTTCATTCTAACTTCCTCGAAGCATCGCGCTTCGATTCGGACTTTATTGTGCATGTTAGTTGGTACAAGAACAAGTACTGACCGACTAGATGGTGATCTAGTCGGTCGGCAACTGTTCTTGGACTGACTATTTTGATTCTTTAATTTCTTGGACTTTACTGTTTACAGTTAGTCGGTCTACGTTGACTCACCGACCGACTAGTTTGTGAACTAGTCGGTCAGTGATGCTTCATTGACCGACTAGTTGTGACTTACTGTTCATGCTAAATTTCTCCTAAGCTACTGTTTATCGTTAGTCGGTCTAAGAACGTTTGGTGACCGACTAGTTGATAATCTAGTCGGTCAACTTTTGTTCTTGGACCGACTAAGTCACTTTGTACTCAGACTAATTCTTTTTGCTCTTAGTCGGTCTACGTTCATTGGCTGACCGACTAGTTATGAAACTAGTCGGTCAGACAGTCTTCTTGGACCGACTAGATTTCTAGGTCTGAAATTCTATCTCTTCTCAGATCTACACTTAGTCGGTCCTCGTTGTTTGACTGACCGACTAGTTGATGAACTAGTCGGTCAGTGACTGTTCTTTGACCGACTAATTCTCACAGATTTCTATCCGTTGGTGAATGACCTAACTTGTGTTTTTGGGTTCCTATAAATACGGACCTAGGTCATTTCTATCTAGGTTAGAGCTTCCATTCAGAGATTCATTAAGATCAAAAGAGATAGCCATTCTCACTCAAATCAAAAGCTCTCTTCCTCACAAGAAACCCATTCTCTCTCATTCCTAGATCTAGAATCCATCTAGAGAGAAGGTTGTTCTTGGTGAGCTCTTCAAGCTATTGCTTGATCCAAGTCTCCAAATCATTCCTAGGCACCGATTGCTGGTCATTTCCTTGGTGCTAGGTCTTGGTGACTTCATCTTCCTCAAATCCTTCATTTCACCATTTGGGTAAGAAAAACTCAAGGTATAGGATTTTGTGGTAAGATTGTTTATTTCATTTAAACTCTTTAATATTGCTAATTGGTTCTCTCAGTTGTGAGAGAAGATTGTGATCCCGGGTTGTGGGATTCACTTTGCCATTGCATGTATGATTTGATCTTGTGAAGGTTTTTCACAAGATATTCATAGTGGAAATCTTAGGTTAGGGTTTCTAACCTAAGTATCCGGAGGGGATCCGGGTGGTTGGGACGTAGGATCACCGGGAACAAGTCGGGGAGACTTGGGTGGATCCGAACCCATTAACATCGTTTGTTAGCATTGTTAATTTTGTGTTGTCATTCAATTTAAGCTTCCGCAAATTGATTTGGTAGTTGTTTGCAATTTAATTTGGAATTATACTCCTTATTATTTTAAACTACTATTCACCCCCCCTCTAGTACTTGTGCAGTAGCTGGTAGGGCATTACACTCTCTTCAATTTGTGAAGGCTACTTCAAGTGTTGCAGGCTGCCATTTTTGTGCTGGTCCTATTTGTGTCCCTCTTCAATTATATGCCTTGGTGACATGTAAACAAAACAAAGGAATTGTTAAGATAACATCAAGTCTTGCTCTTTGTTGCGTGTGCGCCAAGAAATTTCTTTGGTCAAAAGTTGCAGCTACAACATCATGGGGTTTTGTGAACTCCCCTTTTTAATTGGCTTGGAGAGCTGATGATGGCCCTGAGATATTTCGGCTAAGGGTTTTGGACTAGAAGCTGAAATCTCATGCCCTTATGATTTTGCCGCAATACTCTTTTGCCTATAAAAAAATTTTGTCCTAAGCTTGCTCCTGAGAAAAAAACGATCCGGTTTTCTTTAGTGCTTTGGAAAGCACATCTCCCCTATGGCTGGCCTATGAAGAGTTAAGCACGTGATGTCCTTGATGGCCTGCTGATGTGTCCATATTTTACACCTTTTTCAAAGCAACATGACATTGCATTCCATACCATTTTTGCATTCAAATCCCTTATTTTCCTACGATATCGTATTTCTAACGTTATATTCGAGTTTCATAGTGTTTTATGGATTTTCAGGGATTTTGGAGCGATTTGGGACCCGACCTGGGTATGGACACATCTGACATGCCCGTGAGCTCGTTGGCGAAGCTCTACAGGAGTTTGCCGAGTTTTAGGAGCCATGAGAGTACTGGGGGAGAGAGTAAGAGGAGAGGAGAAGCTTTAGAAGCTTCAGCAAAGAGTTTCCCAGGCGACTCGACCGAGTAGAGCAGATGCTCGGTCAAGCAGATGCAAAATGAAGAAAAGAGTAGATACACAGCCTGCTCGGACCAAGCACTCATGGTGCTCGGTCGAGCAGTCCTTAATTTCGACGCTCGCTAATCCCTTGCACTGCCCGAGCAGCTCCTTTGGCGACCGAGTCAGCTGGCTGCTCGATCGAGTAGAGCTGACTCGGGCTGAGCAGACAGAGTGATGATTTTTAGAGGAGCGCGATTTACTGTCGTGCTCGATCGAGTAGAACAGTTGCTCGGCCCGAGCAACCTCCCGAGCAACCGCCTGCTCGACCGAGTCACTGACTCGGTCGACGATGCTGAAGGCCATTTTTGGAAATATTTTCGGGCCGTCTGTTGCACGATTGAGGGAATGAAGTGTGAATTGGCGATAGCGTTTCGAGGAGGCGAATTCTTTTTGTTGGTTTGAGGAATTAGAATTATTTTGGAGAGGAGATTAGAGAGAAGAAAATACTTGTTAGATTGAGATTAAATTCTTGAAGATTATTAGATAATTTGTGGGAGTTCTATTGCTACTATTGCGTTTTGGAATCTTGTTTTTTTCTTGATATCTATTGCTCGCTGTAAGTTTCTCAATCTTCATTCCATCAATTTGATATGATGTTTTCTTCCCTAAAAATGGTATTTTTATTTGTCAATATCGCCATGGGTGAGTAGTCTTCTCTAGGGTTGATGGGTTAGCCCTAGGACCCTAGGGAGGAGATGTAGATTTGGATCTCTAGTTTGAATTGGGAATAGAATGGGAGTATTTCGGTCGATCCTACCGAATCCCTAGGATAACCCATACTGAGATCATGCCCACGGTCTGTGGAATTGATGTGCTTAAGGGGTATCCTTAGGATTCGAATAGGAAAATCGGTGGATCCAACCAAGGCTCGTGACCATGCCCGGCTCGTGCCTTGAGGGGATTCTCCGACGAACTATATCGTTATATTGACGGCTACCGCCATTGCGTCAATGAGAGCCACTGAAATACCTCGAAATTCTAATCCACGAGAGTGGTACGAATTGAGAGATTAATCCTCTAACCCCAATACAACGTAAGGATCATATTCCAACATCGATCCCCGACGGTCCTAGCGGTGATCCCTAATACCCTAGTCCTCTTTATTATTGAATCAACAACAATACCACAACCAATTCTCTCAACCCAATAGCTATCTCACTTCGAGATATAGAAATAAGCTGAGAACCCAATTACACTGTCACTGTCCCTGTGGGATCCGACATCCTTTATACTATAATTTGACACCGTCCGCTTGCAGATAGAGCCCGAAATTGACACCTAGGGGGCGTATCACGCCTAGGACTGTGACACCACCAGGTGGAATCTAGGTGTAGGTTTCGGGTGCGTCAAGTTTTTGGCACCGCTACCGGGGACGATAATAGTGTTTTCTCGATTTATCTTTATTTTGAGAAGTTTGCTAGCAACTCTAATCATTCATTATCTCTCTAACATTTTTATTCTTTTATTTATTACCGTGCTACTAATGGTATTTGTCTGAGTTGTTTTGGTGCATGAACAGTCGCTTCGGGGCGTTAAGTCAAGAATTATTGTTCGACCCCGAAATCGAGAAAACGACAAGGGCTTTGAGGGCCTCAAGCAGAAATCAATCTCCCTCTGCCTAGATGGCAGACAATGATACTCCTCCTCCTCACACCGGGTCCATCAGGGACCATATGAAGCCTACTTTTGGGAATAAATCTTCTATCCTTAGGCCGCAACTGGCAGCGGCGAGCTTCAAGCTGAAGACAGGGCTCATAAATTTAATGCAGCAGGATCCCTTCCATGGGCATCCTCACGAGAACCCCAATCACCACATTGATACCTTCCTGGAAAAGTGTGACACTTTCAAGGCTAAGGATGTGAGTGATGATGCTGTCAAGCTGCGACTTTTCCCATTCACCCTGAGGGATAAAGCAGCGTACTGGCTACAGGCCATCCGCCCAACCATTTTACCACATGGGAGAAGCTGGCACTCGCCTTTGTGGATAAGTTCTATCCACCCTCGAAGATGGTGCGGATCGGGGGAAATTTCGAATTTCAAACAGCTCCCGCAAGAGTCGCTTTATAAGGTCTGGGAGAGGTTCAAGGACCTCCAACATCAATGCCCTCATCACGTGATCCAGCCTTGGGACTTGGTGTAGAGTTTTTATAATAGGCTGCAGTCCAGTACCAAAATAATAATTGATGCTGCTGTACAAGGTGCCTTGCTTGACAAATCTCTTGAAGAAGCCATAGACCTGCTGGAGCACATGGCGGCTAATAATCAGCAGTGGAGTGAAGAACATACCATCATGACCTGGACCCCCGAGGTCAAAGCTGCCAGCCATCTTGATTCTCATATCGAGAATTTGTGCAAACATGTGGCTAGAATTGAACAGCGCTTGGACTCCATCTCGGCGACCACCAGTACCTCTGCTTATCATCCTGCAGAGGATTATGTAGAGCAGGGTTACATACCTGGTGAAGCACATTATGATGGTGCTGAATTATCTGAGTCTGTGCAGTACGTCCAAGGAGAGGGACGGAATCAATGGCAACACCCAGCTGCTAGGAATCATTTGGGGTTTTCTTATGAAAACCCAAAAGGAGGGCTACAACCTCTATAATTTCAGAGACCGCCACCCCCCCAGTAACAACAAGTGCAGCCACAGAATCAGCAGCAGAGTGGGTTCAGGCCAGCTGAGCCTTATCGACCGCCAGGTTATCAGTTCAAATGCCCATCTCAGCAGGGCTATGCACCAAATCCGCATCGATCCAATCTGGAGGCAACATTGGAAACATTTATGAGTGGTCAAGCCCGGTTCAACCAGGACACTTCTACCCAGTTCAAGAGTATAAATACTTCGCTCGATGAACTGAGGGGCCAGATGTCCCAGCTTCTGAAGAACCAAGGGAGGTTGCCTTTGCAACCAGAACTAAATCCGAGGACCAAGCGAATGTTGTGGTTTCTGTCACCACACGTGGAGGACGGGCGACTGACCCCGTTATGGTCCCGGTTGTGAACAAGGAGAGAATCGTAACTGAAGAGGCCGTTATTGACGGCGATAAAGAAGAGGCTACTGAAGAGCCTACAAAGAATGAGGAGAAGGCAGATCCACGATCCATCATACCTACAACAACACCGTCTCCTGATGATGCAGCAAAAAACAAAGTAAGCCGACCTCCCCTGCCATATCCACAGAGGTTGGCCTTGGCTAAAATGGAGAAGAAATACTCCAAATTCACGGAGCTACTGAAGGGAATCCAGTTAAATATTCCATTCATAGATGCTATCACAGAGATCCCCATATATGCCAAGTTCTTGAATGACCTGATCACAGGGAAGAGGAAGCACGAAGAGATAAAACTCTTGGAGGAATTTACCTCTGTTATAAAGAATCATCTTTCCCGAAAGCTACCGGATCCGAGAAACTTCACCGTTCCATGCTCCATCGGAGGGATGCCCATCAGTCGAACCTTGATCGATCTAGGGACGAGCATCAGTTTGATGCCGCTTTCTATATTTGAGAGATTGCAAACGGAGAGCAAATTAGAGCAGACGAATATGTCCATACAGCTTGCGGACCATTCGATCACATACCCGGTGGGCATAGCCAGGGATATCATTCTCGAGATACCTCATGGGTTATGTGTTCATGTTGATTTTGTCATTATGAACATGCCCAAGGAAGGGAGCTCCCAGCTTATACTTGGCCGCCCCTTCATGGCGACGGCCGGTGTCTTGATTGACGTACGAGAATGGACTCTCTTGTTGAACGTGGGCAACATCGAAGCTGAGTTCAGGCTGCAGAAGCTAATAGGAGCATGTTCGTGAAGAAGGAGCTAGCTACTTGGAGCTCCTGGAAGATGAAGCTTTAGGAGATTTTGCTTCTGATGGGGTCATGAAGGACCCAATAAGAATAGGAGCTGAAGATGATGGCGACCCAACCTACCACAAAGCGGTCACCGCCTATATCCGATTATTGGATGATGAGCTTTTGAATCGTTCTCCGCATTGTGAAGAACCAGAGGCCATGGGTTACGCAAGTGAGAAGCTTGAAGTAGACTGATACCAAATACCGCTGGATTGCATCATCGGCAAGAATGACGTGCCAATTCCACGCGGACCAAACGACTATTAATGAATTAAAGGGAGTCGAGCTCATGACTAAAAATGTGCGCTTTTTGGGAGGCAACCCAATCGCTTGTATCTTAGACTATCTTTTTCAATTTCTTGTTTTTAGTCTACCTATTTGAGAAAACCAAACAAAACGTTGTTTATTTTCCGTAAAACTACAAAACCATAAAAATTTGATGAGTTCTCTCTATTTACACGTTGAACACGAGGGAGCATGCAAATCTACGTTTTAAACGGAAGAAAGCTGGAAGAGAGCAGCAATTTTGAAGAGCAGATCAAAGAAAAGGAGTTAAAAGGAAGATACAGGCTGCTCGGTCGAGCAGCGCAGTCACGAGGAGAAAGAGCAAAATCATCACTTTGTCTACACGGCCCGAGCGTCATTTGCTCGGTCCGAGCGGTCACCGGCTCGACCGAGCAATGATCTGCTCGGTCGCGTATAACAGGTCCAAAATGGAGCTCGAGAATGTCGCTCTGTCTACACGGCCCGAGCAGAATCAGCTCGGTCCGAGCAGCTTTTCACTCAATCGAGTAACCTTCTGCTCGACCTAGCAGGCTGAAGGAAGTATTTGAATATATCTTAATTTATCAAAATAAACCAGCTCGACCGAGCAATCATATTGCTTGGACCAAGTCAGCTCTTGTTGATTACGGGTCTCATTTTTTTAAGCCGGGTTCAAGCTTCTTACTTATCCTAAACCTATCCGTTCACCCTTACCCTAAGCTATCCTACCCTAACCATCTCCCGAGCTACCCCCTTCTACTCGGCCCGGTCGACAACCCACAGCCGCCTTCGCCCCCACCTCCCATACGGCTAGAACCTCCCCCCCTCTCTCTCTTTCCCCCTCCCTCTTTCTTTTCCCCTTCTCTCCACTTCCAATTTCTCCTTCCCCCTTCCTAATCGGCGACAGCCACTGGCGCTCCTCCGCCTACCCCACCTCTAATCGCCCACCCAAACCCCCCCCCATTCCCCCTTCCTTGCTGCCCGATGCCCAAATCCCCGAGGGCATCTCCACATGCTCGGTCGAGCACCCTGGTGCTCGACCGAGCACAGTTTGCGCTCGTTCATGATTTCCCAACGTATATCATTACTCGGTCGAGCAACCCAAATTCAGCACTTCCCCTATTTTTTACGTATATTATACTGACGTTTCTCTTGTCTCTATTTCAGGTACGATTTGCCTACGTCAGAAGACACGTCCGGGATTAGCTTGGGAGATACTCCTAATCGGCCGCAGATAACCCGTGTCGGTACATTCTTAACCTATATATTTACGTGCTACCAAACGCACTAACACTTCTTGCAAGATGCCTCCACGCCGTGCTAGACCCACCAACACCGGCACACCAAACGCTACGCCTACTCGGCGTACTGTCGTACATGCTCGCCTACACATAACCACACTGTTGGCAAATCATCCACCACTTCACCTCTATCATCCACCGCCCCACTCCCCCCTGAACCTCTTCAGATCAACGACGCATTATATGACGTAACCTTCCGTGACGCTGACCAGGGCGATCAGTTCATGACCATGCTCCTACTCATAGGTCAGGGAGGTGGCATTGCTAGACAGTCTGTTGAACATGACATCCCACGCCTCCATAACCTAGTTAGGCATTGGCGAACTGACCCACCTATCGAGCCCCAGCCAGATCCACCCACATCTCCTGGTCCACAACAGAGGGACCCACCACCACCCCCAGAGGGCGGTGCCTCTGCTTGATGTTGTCCCTACCCATCTTTGCCTCCCTCATATTTTAAAGTGCACATCTATATTTTCGGGGCCCTGATCTTAGATAGCTTGGATGAGGACCCATACATGCATTATATCATGTTTTTATCTCTTTTGCATAGTTTTTATTTTATACTCCCCCACCCACCCACCCATCCCATTTAGCATCATCTCCCGCCTACTGGCCTTTTCTCAGCAGCGAGGACACTGCTGGGTTTAGCTTGGGGGATGAGCGCTACCACTTTATTTTTCATTTTTCGTTTATATTCTCCTCTCTTTTTCAGCTTTTTAGTTTACTTTTCCACCCATTTTCACTTCTTTATCCTTTTTCTCATTCTGCATCATGTTTTCTGCTTTTTGCCATGCATGCATCCCTCTTTTCATTTTGCTATTTTCTCTGCCCTTTTCCTTTTTATGCTAAGGATGTTCCGTATGATGATATTTCTCGTAGCTTTAGTAGTTACTCACGATGCTTACTATCCGATGACATGCTATTAGGGTAGTTTCGGTTTTACTTTGTATATGCATGCATACTCTTTAGCCGATCTATCTGATTTAATACCTGAAATGAATTGAAAATCAAATGCATGAAATAGTATCTAGTATGCGCTATGTTGGGCAATGCACCTAGGTTCCCATCACTAGAACACTTGGAGCATCTGCTTTATATCTTATTCACTTCTGTTTGCATGCTTGATGTCATTGTGCTTATTACTGTATGCTTTTTCAGTGTTCATCTAGATGAAAGAGAATATCCATGCTAGTTATGAGTTCAGTTAGAGTATTATCTTATTAAACTGTTGTGCACCTCTTATGAGTGAACCGAGAGATTCATTATTTTCCTTCTCCACATATCTTTATAGTTCTCTACATATCAGTCGGTTTCACCCCTACAGCTATCCTTACCGCATCTCACTTCCCAAACCCAAAAAGAAATATATAGCTTCTAAATAAAATGAAATAAAAAAAGAAAAGAAAAGAAAAATGTGAAAAAAAAAGTGAAAAAGAAAAGAAAAAGAAAGAAAAGAAAGAAATAAAACCATTTAGTATCCTTTCATTAGAAGCTATCACATATATTGGGTATCCTATTCCTAGATGTGATGCCTCAAGCTAAGCTTGGGGGGTGAACCAACTGATCATATGAGTGAGTATGACATTAGAGTGGAGACTGTGCATAACGGGGAGATTTGATAATACTTAAACTTTACGAAACACTTTAGTCTTTGGAAATTTTTCGTGACTCGAAATGAATAATTGAATAGCATCATTCTTTCCATTCTCTACTGCATGTTGCGTTATTTCTATATGCTCCATGTGTATCTGTGATTGAAAAATGCATTACCAACTCCTTTTATAGACTCTATAGACTGCATGAGATTGATATGAGTTGACAGCATTATTTTAGTAGATCCATATCTTTTGTCTATATTGCATGCTAGACATATGATCTGTAAAACCTGAAAATACTATTAGCATGTATTTTTACTATTCGGAGCATCGTGATATACTGCTTAGGCCTGAGATCTAATTGAACAACCTTAGACCCTCCATCCATCTCTACTTTTCTCCTATTCTTGTTTTTATTTCTTTTTGTTTTTCTCCCGGCATACTTAGTAGTCATCTTCCTCGAGGATGAGTACGAGGTAAGCTTGGGAGATTTTGATGGGTCCATATTTTACACATTTTTCATAGCATCATGACATTGCATTCCATGCCATTTTCGTATTCAAATCCCGTATTTTCCTACGATATCGCATTTCTAACGTTATATTCGAGTTCATAGTGTTCTATGGATTTTTCAGGGATTTTGGAGATATTTGGGACCCGATGTGGGTATGGACACATCTGACATGTCTGTGAGCTCATTGCCGAAGCTCTACAAGAGTTTGCCAAGTATTGGAAGCCATGGGAGGACTAGAGGAGAGAGCAAGAGGAGAGAAGAAGCTTTAGAACCTTCAACAAAGAGTTTCCCAGGCGACTCGACCGAGCAGAGCAGATGCAAAATGAAGAAAAGAGCAGATACGCTGCCAGCTCGGACCAAGCACTCATGGTGCTCGGTCGAGCAGTCCTTAATTTCAACGCTCGACTAATCCCTTGCACGGCCCAAGCAGCTTCTTTGGCAACCAAGTCAGCTGTCTGCTCGACCGAGCAGAGCTGACTCCGGCCGAGCAGACAAAAATCTAAATTTACTTCTACTAACACCTCTCCACCTTTGTGCTTTAAATGCAATAAGCCAGGACACATCAAAGCGGATTGTCCTCAAAACAAGCAAAAGGAGAAGTGGAAGGCGCCGAAGTTCGACAAGTCAAAGAAGTACAAAAAGGGGTACAAAAAGGGACTTGTCGGAGCTACATTCACCGACTCCGAGGATTCCTCAAGCGGAGAGTCGGATGATGAGAAAGTGGAGCAAGCGCACATGTGCTTCATGGCAAGAGAGGAGCATGATCAAGGATCTTCCTCCTCCGATGATAGCGACGACGAAGGTGATGAGGTAACTATGGATGATCTTAGGGATGCTAACTCTCATTTATGGTCTAAATACACTAAATTAGTAAATCGATATACTAAAGTAAAAGATGACCTAGCTAGCATTCAAACCTCGCCTAAGACTATCATCACCAACAACGACACCATTGTTGAAGAGTTAAGAAATGAGATTGTTAATCTCAAATCTAAACTTGAACATGTTAGCATTGATGATCCGGAAGAACATAGGATAGCGGATTTAACTTCTAAAAACTCGACTTTGAGTATTGAGAACGAAAATCTTAAATCTCGTGTTTATGTGCTCACATCGCAAGTATCCACATTAGATACTTCTATGCGTTCTCTCAAAGAGAAATATGAGAACACATTAGGCCGAATCAATAGATTCAATAAGGGTAAGGACCATTTGGATAAAATCCTAAGTGACTTACTTCCGGCCAATCACCACATTGGTTTGGGGTATACGATGGGATGTCCATCCAAAGCGGCCACTACTTTTGTTAGGCCAACTTCCGGTGACTCTACGAGTGGTAGCAAACACTCTATTGGTAGTTTATCTACCAATGGTGCTTCCACCTCGTCCACACCCTCTTTTGGAAAGAAACCCACTTTGGGTGGACCTCCAAAGAAGGGGCATGCTTATATGTACACAAATACCATGCCACGTAGGAACACACGTCCTACTCCACCATCTCACACATATGATGATTTCTATGCTACACGTTCACGGGCACGTGCACACCATGTGAGACACCCTCACGCACGTGTTCCCACACATGCATATGTTCACCCACCTCATCATATGAATAATTCTCGTCGTGCACCATTCCATCATGTTCCGTATGCCTATCCACGACATGCATCACGTAGAAACCAACAACGCATGCATGCACCCAATAGGATGATGGCTCCCAAAATTTTCACTATTTGGAGCCCAAAGGACACAAGCATGGATGAAAAACAAGTATATATGAATGCTTATTTTTCGGATGTTGTGCATAGTAGAAATTATGTGGGGAAGTCAAAGTCCAATTGGACTTGGCTTCCAAAGGTCTAACTTTTGAGGACCCAATGACCTTGGGTACCATGATATGAAAGTTTCTATCTTTAGGTACTCAAGGCAAAGAAAAAGAAGAGGAGCAACAAATTTAAATTTAGCTCCAAAGGGAATTGGATACTCGATAGCGGGTGTTCAAAACACATGACGGGTGACGCTCAATTGCTCTCCGGAGTGGTTCCCATTGCAAATGGAAATCGCGTCGTATTTGGAGGCAACGAGAGCGGAACCATCGTCGGTGTTGGTAAAGTGGGTAACCCTTCTAAACCCTTAATTAGTGATGTTTATCTAGTTAATGGTTTAAATCATAATCTTATTTCAATAAGCCAACTTTGTGACAAAGGTTACAAAGTTAGCTTTGCGAAAGGATTGTGTCATATTTCAAATGATAATAATAAATTATTATTTTCCGGCACACGCCATAAAGATATTTATATTTTGGATCTTCCTAAGTCATATGAACAATGTCTCGTTGCCAACACAAGTGAACAACACTTATGGCATCGACGCTTTGGACATGTGAACTTTGGAACACTTTATAAGCTTTCGAAATTAAATTCCATTAAAGGTTTTCCGAAGCTCGTTTTTGAAAAGAAAAGTTTTTTTGATTCTTGTCAACGTGGCAAGCTTCCTAAATCTTCATTTAAACCTAAGAAAAGCATTTCTACGAAACGGCCACTAGAGCTATTACATCTAGATTTATTTGGGCCAACTAGAGTTGCTTCCTTAGGAAATGCAAGATATGGACTAGTCATCATTGATGATTATTCGAGATTTACATGGGTATTTTTCTTATGTAATAAAAATGAAGCTTTTGAAAACTTCACAATATTTGTGAAGAAAGTACAAAATCTCATCGGAACCACCATTGTCACTATTCGTAGTGATCATGGGGGTGAATTTGAGAATGATTCTTTCTCAAATTTTTGTGATGATCTTGGAATTACTCACACGTTTTCTTTCCCTCGCGCACCTCCTCAAAATGGTGTTGTTGAGAGGAAGAATAGAACGCTTGTGGAGTGTGCTCGCACTATGCTCGAAGATAGTCAACTTGGTTATCAATTTTGGGCGGAAGCGGTACACACCGCTTGTTATGTGTTTAATAGAATACTTTTAAGGCCCGGCACCAAACAAACTTGCTATGAATTGTTGTTTGGTAGATTGCCTCAAGTTAAACATTTTCGTGTTTTCGGCGCAAAATGTTTTATTAAAAACACATATGATAATTTGGACAAGTTTGATCCGAGCTCGGATGAGGGGATATTTGTTGGGTATTCCTCACGTAGCAAAGCCTACCGGATATACAACAAAAGATCCTCTACGATCGAGGAATCACTTCATGTCTCTTTTAATGAGAATTTTACTACTTCTAGAATTTCAAATGATAATGATTCTATGGATGTTTTATGTGATTCGTTTGAAAATTCTAAGTCTATTGATTCAATTGATTCTATTGAGACTAACCCGACTAATGAAGTTGTTGAGAATGTGCCTAGTGATCAAGGTATTCCCAAGCGGCTTCATACCGTTCGCGACCATCCCCATGAGCAAGTCATTGGCAATATTAATGATAGTGTCAAGACGAGATCTCAAGTCCACCACTTCGCCAATTGTGCATTTGCCTCATCGATAGAGCCAAAGAATATCGTTGAAGCGTGCGAAGATAGTGCTTGGATCCTTGCCATGGAGGAGGAACTCATTCAATTCGAGAGGAATGAGGTATGGGAGCTTGTTCCTTTGCCATCGAAGAACCACACCGTCATAGGGACAAAGTGGATCTTCAAGAACAAAACCGACGAAAATCAAGTCGTCGTCCGGAACAAAGCTCGGTTAGTTGCTCAAGGCTATCGCCAAGAGGAAGGTATCGATTTCGAAGAATCCTTCGCTCCGGTAGCTAGATTAGAATCAATTAGACTTTTATTGTCTTATGCATGCCATAAAAATTTTAAGTTATTTCAAATGGATGTTAAAAGTGCATTTTTAAACGGAGATGTTGTTGAGGAAGTTTACGTTTCTCAACCTCCGGGCTTCATAAATGAAAATTTTCCAAATCATGTTTTTAAACTAAAGAAAGCTCTTTATGGTTTGAGACAAGCTCCTCGAGCTTGGTATGATCGCCTAAAGAATTTTCTTTTGGATTTGAATTTTAAAATGGGCGAAGCCGATTCTACACTTTTTGTTAAGCATGCGAATAATGATATTTTATTAGTTCAAATCGATGTTGATGATATCATTTTCAGTGCTACTAACTTCACTCTTGGCGAAGAGTTTTCTAATGTTATGAAGGACCAATTTGAGATGAGCCACATGGGCGAACTCAAATATTTCTTAGGTCTCCAAATTCGCCAATTGAACGATGCAATCTTCATCCACCAAACAAAGTATACGGTGGAGTTGCTTAAGCGATTTGGAATGGAAAGTGCTTCCGGGAAAAAGACTCCAATGAGCACGACTACGCATCTTGACAAGGATACAGGCGGTAAGGATGTAGACATTCGTCTATATCGAGGTATGATAGGTAGTTTACTTTATCTTACCGCAAGTAGGCCCGATATTATGTTTGCCGTATGCATATGTGCTCATTATCAGTCTCAACCTAAGGAGTCTCACTTAGTAGCGGTAAAGCGTATTTTCCGTTATCTAAGTTATACACTTGATTTTGGATTACTTTATCCGAAATCTAGCACGTATGAGTTAGTCTCATACAGTGATGCCGATTATGCGGGATGCAAATCCGACAGGAAAAGTACTAGTGGCACTTGCCATTTTCTAGGAAATTCTCTTGTCTCTTGGTTTTCCAAGAAGCAAAATTCTGTATCACTTTCAACCACCGAGGCGGAATATATTGCCGCCGGTGCCGCTTGTGCCCAGGTTCTTTGGATGAGACACACTTTGAAGGATTTTGGTATTCACTGTGATACTAGCCCTATCATGGTGGATAACCAAATTGCTATTTTTCTTTCAAAGAATCCGGTGCACCATTCCCGATCAAAACACATAGATGTCCGACACCATTTCTTAAATGATCATGTTGCTAAAAAGGACATCATTTTAGTGTACGTTGAAACCCAAAAGCAAATCGCCGATATTTTCACGAAACCCCTAAAGGAGGACTCCTTTGTGCGGTTGCGTCGAGAATTGGGGATTATGGGTGAATCCGAGATATAGGATTCATATTTCATTCAATTATCTTGCATGCTATTATATTTTGCGATATTTCATTCATGCTAGATTTATTGAATTTTTGGGAATTTTATGTGATATGTTTGAATTTATGATCGAATTTGTGTTTAAATGTCGTATTTAAGATTTCGACGTTTTATGGGGTAATTTAGATGACTAATGAGAGTGTTAAGATGTTTCATCCAAGTGGTTTGTGAAGAGAAATCAATTATCAATTTTTGGACTCTTCTAGTCGGTTTCAGTTCATTTGTCAACCGACTAGATGCTCATCTAGTCGGTCAGCAAGTGAACTCAGACCGACTAGATCAAGCTTTTATCTTACTCTTATCATTTTCTTTCTTTAGTCGGTCTCAGTACACTTACCGACCGACTAGATTGAAAACTAGTCGGTCTGTGACTATACTGCGACCGACTAAATCTAGCCCTAAAAATCCATGTTTGCCTCTGTTTCGACTTAGTCGGTTCAAGCTCATTGACCGACCGACTAGATCGTAATCTAGTCGGTCAGTGCTTGAACTGTGACCGACTAAGTGTGTTAGGGTAAATGTGTCTTTTCCAGATCCCGACCGACTAATACCCCTTCTAACCGATCATTTTCTTCTTTAGTCGGTTGTCTTCGAAACTCCAGCCCGCAAAAACCCTCTCCCCTCTCGAGACCTTTCGACTTCCGGCCATCTCTCCGGCCATCACCGCCGTCCGCCGCCGTCGACTCCTCCTCCTAGGTAAAACCCCCTCTCCTAGGTCTCGATTTCTATCTAGGGTTTGTTTTTATATCTCATCTTGCTCCTAGGGTTTCAAACTTCTTCTAGGGCTTGTTTATTTCGAGTTTGCTGTAGGAACCTAGGGTTTCAGCTAGGGTATTTGATCTTCTGTCATCATTAGCTTGTACTCGTCGTGCCACGACCATGGCAAAGACGAGGATTCCTATCGCCTCTTCTGGGGCTTCTCCTATGTCTATAGGGCCTTCCGACCCTAAGAATCCGCCTAAGCCTAAACGTCGTGCCAAATCAACCCAAGCTTCTCCGTCTTCGCCTCCTCTGAAGAAGCAGAGGACGGCGACCGTCAAACCCCGTAAATCTAAGACTAAAAAGGCCATACTCCACTCACCCTCTACTCCTCCCGATTCCGACACTGAGTTTGTGCCTGAGGATGAGCCTAGCCATAGGGAACCCACTCCTCCACTTCGTCCTAGGACTCGCCAGCCAAAGGGAAAGGGCCCAATGCCAGCGGGTGGTGTTGACATATCGTTGTGTCGCGACGACCCTATGTGTCTCGCGGCCTACAACCGTATTGAACACTGCCCGATGCTATTGGAGCACTACGTTCAGTTTTCAGATTTCCTTGGCTTAGCTGATCTCCTCTCCTATAGTGGTCTCCTTGATTATCTCCGATACGATCTTAAGGCCAATCCTAAACCATATCCTCGCCTAGTGAAATTGTTCTATGCCAATCGTGTCCGAGGCCAGTACGATGCTAGTCACTCCATCGAGACTACTGTCTTGGGAACTCCTATAGTTCTCACGGCAGAAATCTTGGGGGAGATTCTTGGCTGCTCGTCGTCTGGTCTCCTGCCTTCAGACATTTCTGTCGACGATATATCTTCCTTGGATCAGTCTGTTCTTTCTGACATCTTCCATGTGATCCCTCCTGCCTTTATTGGAGTTCCTTCAAAGTCATTCAAGCCAAATGCCTGGGTTTTGAATCTTATTCTGAAGTCGTGCTTGCTTCCCAAGTACGGCTCATCTTCACTTCCATCCCAGCCATTTTTGAAGCTCATATACGCTCTTTTCTTGGATTACGAGATTAATTGGGCTCGCGTTATACTCGATAAGATGGACTCTTTCGAGTGTATACGCAAGACCAATAAATCTGCGCATATTCCATATCCGTGTCTGCTGACCCTTGACTTCCGTCATTTCCGAGTCTCTCTCCCTCCTGACGATGAGCGTCCCTTGGGTACTCCTCTAAACGCGACGGCCGTTAAGAAATCTCTAACGGAGCTTCGTCACGTGCAGAGGTCTACCGCATCTGCTTCCCAGTCTACTCCCTCAGCTGCTGCTGCCCCCGCTCCTCCTGCCACATTAGACGATGTCGTACGCCTTCTTCGTCAGCACGACTCACGTTTGGCTCGTACTGAGGAGGTCGTCTGTCGTATGGCTCGTATGATGGGGATTGATCTTCCTCCTTCAGTTTCTGAGGCCGAGGAGATGGACGATGAGGAGCTTGACGAGCTTGTCACTTCCTTAGCCCGTGGCGATGAGGCCACTGCTGCTGCTGCTGCTACCACTTCATCTCCTGGAGATGGCACCACTTCCGGTGCTCCAGAGACTTCTGCTTCAGCACTTCAGACTTCTGAGCCTGCTGCTGACCCTGCTGTCGAGCCTGCACATCTATCACCTGCTGCTGTTGCGACCCCAGCTGTTGCGACCCCTGCTGTTGAGCCAGTTGTTTCCACACCTACCCCGACGATCCCGTCTGTTGAGACGCCTCTTCTCCCTGCAGAGCCTGAGTCCACTCCGTCGACTGGACCCACGGAGACTGCAGATCCAGCCACTTCCTCGTGATCGTTTGTTCCGAGGACTCTCCACTACTCTTTGGATGACATATTTTTTTGAGAGTATTTTGGGTTAGGATGGAGATTGAGGGTTGATTTGATGTATTTCTGAGTTTTCTGGATGTCGGTGTTGGATATTTTGATGTGTTGTATTTTTTGTTGTTGGACGTTGATGATGTTGATGATGATGTTCTCATGATGATGTTGTATCTTTTTTTATGTTGATATAGATGATGTGTCGCACTTGATATGATGTACTTTTTATATTCGATATCTTTTTGGATGTACTCATCATGTTATCATTTCTATATATACATCGATGTTCATGTTGTGATATTTACTTCGTCGTGCACATTAATTCTCATTCAATGTCCATGAAATGTGATTTCGTCGCTCGATGCTTAAATGCTTGGTTAAATAGATTGAAAGTCTATAATTATATTGAATTGTTTTCCATGCACAAATTTAACCAAGAATATTGAATATTGGAGAGTATGTTTCATTATTCAATAAATGAAAAAAATTATTACCAAATACTATTTTTGATGATTTTGATTATCGCTTTTTTTGATAATGGACAATTTGGCACACCTTGATTTGATTTCATCATTTTTCCCTTGGTGTCAATTAGTTCCATCGTCATTGTCTACGACTCCCGATGTTGGATTTTCCATTTCCTAGTTGTTGTCGTTGTATGCCCCCCATTTTTGAGATAATGCCAAAGGGGGAGAGATAATGATAATAAATAGCGCAAATGAAAATTTAACTCAATTTCCAAGAATCTAGTTTGATATGTTAGATTCAGGGGGAGTTAAGATATATATAAGGATTTTCAAAATCCGATATTTCGAAAATCGATTCTCTTTATTAATCTTACTCGTCTGCTTGATGCAATTCATATATATTCATTTTGGAATTAACGTGTCATCAATGCAGGGGGAGTAAGTATTTTACATTTGAATCATTATTTTTGATTATTATTTATGTTGGTTTGTCATCACCAAAAAGGGGGAGAATGTTGAATATTGGACTCCCCGGATTTGGTTTTGATGATGAGCAAACATAAATAATCCATGAACTAAAAATTTGTGAGCGCAGTATTGGAGATCGTCGCCAAATTCTCTAGAACATTCAAAGCGACATCTCAACACTTCCCAAAGCTCGTATTCATGACTAAAGCTTCGTTGAAGCTCTTGCGCCGTTTTGGAAGTTATGAAGAATCAATCGAAGCTCTCGAAGACCGTTTATTAAGGTTTTATTTATAGTCTTTTTAGCTTCGATATATAGAATGTTAAGCCTTGAGTATATCTTACCATTCTAACTTCATAACGCTCATATCGTAGCTCTAGGATCTTAGTACAAGTTCATTCTAACTTCCTCGAAGCGTCGCGCTTCGATTCGGACTTGTTTGTGCATGTTAGTTGGTACAAGAACAAGTACTGACCGACTAGATGGTGATCTAGTCGGTCAGCAACTCTTCTTGGACCGACTAGTTTGATTCCTTAATTTCTTGGACTTTACTGTTTACAGTTAGTCGGTCTACGTTGACTCACCGACCGACTAGTTTGTGAACTAGTCGGTCAGTGATGCTTCTTTGACCGACTAGTTGTGACTTACTGTTCATGCTAAATTTCTCCTAAGCTACTGTTTATCGTTAGTCGGTCTAAGAACGTTTGGTGACCGACTAGTTGACAATCTAGTCGGTCAACTTTTGTTCTTGGACCGACTAAGTCAACTTGTGTTCAGACTATTTCATTTTGCCTCTTAGTCTGTCTACGTTCACTGACTGACCGACTAGTTGTGAAACTAGTCGGTCAGAAAGTCTTCTTGGACCGACTAGATTTCTAGGTCTGAAATTCTCTTTCTTCTCAGTTCCTCTCTTAGTCGGTCCATGCTGTTTGACTGACCGACTAGTTGATGAACTAGTCGGTCAGTGATTGTTCTTTGACCCACTAATTCTCCCAGATTTCTATCCGTTGGAGAATGACCTAAGTTGTTTTTATGGGACCCTATAAATACGAACCTAGGTCATTTCTATCTAGGTAAGAGCTTCCATTCAGAGATTCATTGAGATCAAAAGAGATAGCTATTCTCACTCAAATCTAAAGCTCTCTTCCTCACAAGAAACCCATTCTCTCTCATTTCTAGATCTAGAATCCATCTAGAGAGAAGCTTGTTCTTAGTGAGCTCTTCAAGCTATTGCTTGATCCAAGTCTCCAAATCATCCCTAGGCACCGATTGCTGGTCATTTCCTTGGTGCTAGGTCTTGGTGACTTCATCTTCTTCAAATCCTCCATTTCACCTATTGGGTAAGAAAAACTCAAGGTATAGGATTTTGTGGTAAGTTTGCTTATTTCAATATAACTCATTTATATTGCTTGTTGATTCTCTCGATTGTGAGAGAAGGTTGTGATCCCGGGTTGTGGGATTCACTATTGCCGTTGTTGTATGATTTGATCTTGTGAAGGTTTTCACAAGATATTCATAGTGGAAATCTTGAGTTAGGGTTTCTAACTCAAGTATCCGGAGGGGATCCGGGTGGTTGGGACGTAGGATCACCGGGAACAAGTCGGGGAGACTTGGGTGGATCCGAACCCATTAACATCATTTGTTTGCATTGTTAATTTTGTTGTTGTCATTCAATTTAAGCTTCCGCAAATTGATTTGGTAGTTGTTTGCAATTTAATTTGGAATTATACTCCTTATTATTTTAAAGTACTATTCCCCCCCCCCCCTCTAGTACTTGTGCAGTAGCTGGTAGGGCATTACATTTGGTATCAGAGCCAGATACTTAGCTATGTCTGCCAACGACAACAAGACCGTGCGTCCACCTTCCAACTATGACACCTTCAGGAACCGAGAAGGAGCATCTTCGGTGATGGAAGGACATTCCTCTACGAGGCCTCCATTCTTCAACGGTACCAACTACGGGTACTGGAAATGCCGGATGGAAACCTTCCTCCGGAGTGCGTCTCTATGGAGGACTACAATGAAGGAATACATCGAGCCCGTAGAAGAAGACTTTGAGAAATGGACTACCGCGGAGATCGCCGCGGAGGTAAGCAATGCCAAGGCAATGAACGCCTTGCAATGCGCTTTGGAGCCCGAGGACTTCAATAAGATATGCACATGTAAGAGTGCATATCAAATTTGGAACTCCCTCCTCATACTTCATGAAGGGACGAGTAGGGTAAGACACTCTAAACTCGTAGTCGTAAACAAAGATTACGAAATGTTTCATATGCAACAGGGCGAGAAGATGAAAGAATATTACGCTCGCTTCGTTGACATAATAAACGAGTTAGAGGCCCTCGGCAAGTCCTACACTCAAAAGGAGAAGTGCTCAAAGCTTATCGAAGGACTTCCTTCTTCTTGGGAAAAACGTACCTTCGCCATCGAGGAAGGTAATGACATGAACAAATATACCGTAGTTCAACTAATGGGTACTTTGATGTCATACGAGGTACGCAAAGATAGCAAGGTGAAGTTACAAGAAAAGATGAAGTCCTATTTGAACCAAGATGCGCCTAAGAAAAAGGCGATTGCATTCAAGGCGGCTTCATCCACCTCTACCGATGATGAGGACTCGGAAGAAGAAATGGACATGGAATCCATTGCACTCATGGCAAAGAAGTTCAATCGCTTCTTCCGAAAGGGTAACTTCAAACAAAAATCTAAATTTACTTCTACTAACACCTCTCCACCTTTGTGCTTTAAATGCAATAAGTCAGGACACATCAAAGTGGATTGTCCTCAAAACAAGCAAAAGGAGAAGTGGAAGGCGCCGAAGTTCGACAAGTCAAAGAAGTACAAAAAGGGGTACAAAAAGGGACTTGTCGGAGCTAAATTCACCGACTCCGAGGATTCCTCAAGCGGAGAGTCGGATGATGAGAAAGTGGAGCAAGCGCACATGTGCTTCATGGCAAGAGAGGAGCATGATCAAGGATCTTCCTCCTCCGATGATAGCGACGACGAAGGCGATGAGGTAACTATGGATGATCTTAGGGATGCTAACTCTCATTTATGGTCTAAATACACTAAATTAGTAAATCGATATACTAAAGTAAAAGATGACCTAGCTAGCATTCAAACCTCGCCTAAGACTATCATCACCAACAACGACACCGTTGTTGAAGAGTTAAGAAATGAGATTGTTAATCTCAAATCTAAACTTGAACATGTTAGCATTGATGATCCGGAAGAACATAGGATAGCGGATTTAACTTCTAAAAACTCGACTTTGAGTATTGAGAACGAAAATCTTAAATCTCGTGTTTATGTGCTCACATCGCAAGTATCCACATTAGATACTTCTATGCGTTCTCTCAAAGAGAAATATGAGAACACATTAGGCCGAATCAATAGATTCAATAAGGGTAAGGACCATTTGGATAAAATCCTAAGTGACTTACTTCCGGCCAATCACCACATTGGTTTGGGGTATACGATGGGATGTCCATCCAAAGCGGCCACTAGTTTTGTTAGGCCAACTTCCGGTGACTCTACGAGTGGTAGCAAACACTCTATTGGTAGTTTATCTACCAATGGTGCTTCCACCTCGTCCACACCCTCTTTTGGAAAGAAACCCACTTTGGGTGGACCTCCAAAGAAGGGGCATGCTTATATGTACACAAATACCATGCCACGTAGGAACACACGTCCTACTCCACCATCTCACACATATGATGATTTCTATGCTACACGTTCACGGGCACGTGCACACCATGTGAGACACCCTCACGCACGTGTTCCCACACATGCATATGTTCACCCACCTCATCATATGAATAATTCTCGTCGTGCACCATTCCATCATGTTCCGTATGCCTATCCACGACATGCATCACGTAGAAACCAACAACGCATGCATGCACCCAATAGGATGATGGCTCCCAAAATTTTCACTATTTGGAGCCCAAAGGACACAAGCATGGATGAAAAACAAGTATATATGAATGCTTATTTTTCGGATGTTGTGCATAGTAGAAATTATGTGGGGAAGTCAAAGTCCAATTGGACTTGGCTTCCAAAGGTCTAACTTTTGAGGACCCAATGACCTTGGGTACCATGATATGAAAGTTTCTATCTTTAGGTACTCAAGGAAAAGAAAAAGAAGAGGAGCAACAAATTTAAATTTAGCTCCAAAGGGAATTGGATACTCGATAGCGGGTGTTCAAAACACATGACGGGTGACGCTCAATTGCTCTCCGGAGTGGTTCCCATTGCAAATGGAAATCGCGTCGTATTTGGAGGCAACGAGAGCGGAACCATCGTCGGTGTTGGTAAAGTGGGTAACCCTTCTAAACCCTTAATTAGTGATGTTTATCTAGTTAATGGTTTAAATCATAATCTTATTTCAATAAGCCAACTTTGTGACAAAGGTTACAAAGTTAGCTTTGCGAAAGGATTGTGTCATATTTCAAATGATAATAATAAATTATTATTTTCCGGCACACGCCATAAAGATATTTATATTTTGGATCTTCCTAAGTCATATGAACAATGTCTCGTTGCCAACACAAGTGAACAACACTTATGGCATCGACGCTTTGGACATGTGAACTTTGGAACACTTTATAAGCTTTCGAAATTAAATTCCATTAAAGGTTTTCCGAAGCTCGTTTTTGAAAAGAAAAGTTTTTTTGATTCTTGTCAACGTGGCAAGCTTCCTAAATCTTCATTTAAACCTAAGAAAAGCATTTCTACGAAACGGCCACTAGAGCTATTACATCTAGATTTATTTGGGCCAACTAGAGTTGCTTCCTTAGGAAATGCAAGATATGGACTAGTCATCGTTGATGATTATTCGAGATTTACATGGGTATTTTTCTTATGTAATAAAAATGAAGCTTTTGAAAACATCACAATATTTGTGAAGAAAGTACAAAATCTCATCGGAACCACCATTGTCACTATTCGTAGTGATCATGGGGGTGAATTTGAGAATGATTCTTTCTCAAATTTTTGTGATGATCTTGGAATTACTCACACGTTTTCTTTCCCTCGCGCACCTCCTCAAAATGGTGTTGTTGAGAGGAAGAATAGAACGCTTGTGGAGTGTGCTCGCACTATGCTCGAAGATAGTCAACTTGGTTATCAATTTTGGGCGGAAGCGGTACACACCGCTTGTTATGTGTTTAATAGAATACTTTTAAGGCCCGGCACCAAACAAACTTGCTATGAATTGTTGTTTGGTAGATTGCCTCAAGTTAAACATTTTCGTGTTTTCGGCGCAAAATGTTTTATTAAAAACACATATGATAATTTGGACAAGTTTGATCCGAGCTCGGATGAGGGGATATTTGTTGGGTATTCCTCACGTAGCAAAGCCTACCGGATATACAACAAAAGATCCTCTACGATCGAGGAATCACTTCATGTCTATTTTAATGAGAATTTTACTACTTCTAGAATTTCAAATGATAATGATTCTATGGATGTTTTATGTGATTCGTTTGAAAATTCTAAGTCTATTGATTCAATTGATTCTATTGAGACTAACCTGACTAATGAAGTTGTTGAGAATGTGCCTAGTGATCAAGGTATTCCCAAGCGGCTTCATACCGTTCGCGACCATCCCCATGAGCAAGTCATTGGCAATATTAATGATAGTGTCAAGACGAGATCTCAAGTCCACCACTTCGCCAATTGTGCCTTTGCCTCATCGATAGAGCCAAAGAATATCGTTGAAGCGTGCGAAGATAGTGCTTGGATCCTTGCCATGGAGGAGGAACTCATTCAATTCGAGAGGAATGAGGTATGGGAGCTTGTTCCTTTGCCATCGAAGAACCACACCGTCATAGGGACAAAGTGGATCTTCAAGAACAAAACCGACGAAAATCAAGTCGTCGTCCGGAACAAAGCTCGGTTAGTTGCTCAAGGCTATCGCCAAGAGGAAGGTATCGATTTCGAAGAATCCTTCGCTCCGGTAGCTAGATTAGAATCAATTAGACTTTTATTGTCTTATGCATGCCATAAAAATTTTAAGTTATTTCAAATGGATGTTAAAAGTGCATTTTTAAACGGAGATGTTGTTGAGGAAGTTTACGTTTCTCAACCTCCGGGCTTCATAAATGAAAAATTTCCAAATCATGTTTTTAAACTAAAGAAAGCTCTTTATGGTTTGAGACAAGCACCTCGAGCTTGGTATGATCGCCTAAAGAATTTTCTTTTGGATTTGAATTTTAAAATGGGCGAAGCCGATTCTACACTTTTTGTTAAGCATGCGAATAATGATATTTTATTAGTTCAAATCTATGTTGATGATATCATTTTCGGTGCTACTAACTTCACTCTTGGCGAAGAGTTTTCTAATGTTATGAAGGACCAATTTGAGATGAGCCACATGGGCGAACTCAAATATTTCTTAGGTCTCCAAATTCGCCAATTGAACGATGCAATCTTCATCCACCAAACAAAGTATACGGTGGAGTTGCTTAAGCGATTTGGAATGGAAAGTGCTTCCGGGAAAAAGACTCCAATGAGCACGACTACGCATCTTGACAAGGATACGGGCGGTAAGGATGTAGACATTCGTCTATATCGAGGTATGATAGGTAGTTTACTTTATCTTACCGCAAGTAGGCCCGATATTATGTTTGCCGTATGCATATGTGCTCGTTATCAGTCTCAACCTAAGGAGTCTCACTTAGTAGCGGTAAAGCGTATTTTCCGTTATCTAAGTTATACACTTGATTTTGGATTACTTTATCCGAAATCTAGCACGTATGAGTTAGTCTCATACAGTGATGCCGATTATGCGGGATGCAAATCCGACAGGAAAAGTACTAGTGGCACTTGCCATTTTCTAGGAAATTCTCTTGTCTCTTGGTTTTCCAAGAAGCAAAATTCCGTATCACTTTCAACCACCGAGGCGGAATATATTGCCGCCGGTGCCGCTTGTGCCCAGGTTCTTTGGATGAGACACACTTTGAAGGATTTTGGTATTCACTGTGATACTAGCCCTATCATGGTGGATAACCAAATTGCTATTTTTCTTTCAAAGAATCCGGTGCACCATTCCCGATCAAAACACATAGATGTCCGACACCATTTCTTAAATGATCATGTTGCTAAAAAGGACATCATTTTAGTGTACGTTGAAACCCAAAAGCAAATCGCCGATATTTTCACGAAACCCCTAAAGGAGGACTCCTTTGTGCGGTTGCGTCGAGAATTGGGGATTATGGGTGAATCCGAGATATAGGATTCATATTTCATTCAATTATCTTGCATGCTATTATATTTTGCGATATTTCATTCATGCTAGATTTATTGAATTTTTGGGAATTTTATGTGATATGTTTGAATTTATGATCGAATTCGTGTTTAAATGTCGTATTTAAGATTTCGACGTTTTATGGGGTAATTTAGATGACTAATGAGAGTGTTAAGATGTTTCATCCAAGTGGTTTGTGAAGAGAAATCAATTATCAATTTTTGGACTCTTTTAGTCGGTTTCAGTTCATTTGTCAACCGACTAGATGCTCATCTAGTCGGTCAGCAAGTGAACTCAGACCGACTAGATCAAGCTTTTATCTTACTCTTATCATTTTCTTTCTTTAGTCGGTCTCAGTACACTTACCGACCGACTAGATTGAAAACTAGTCGATCTGTGACTATACTGCGACCGACTAAATCTTGCCCTAAAAATCCATGTTTGCCTCTGTTTCGCCTTAGTCGGTTCAAGCTCATTGACCGACCGACTAGATCGTAATCTAGTCGGTCAGTGCTTGAACTGTGACCGACTAAGTGTGTTAGGGCAAATGTGTCTTTTCCAGATCCCGACCGACTAATACCCCTTCTAACCGATCATTTTCTTCTTTAGTCGGTTGTCTTCGAAACTCCAGCCCGCAAAAACCCTCTCCCCTCTCGAGACCTTTCGACTTCCGGCCATCACCGCCGTCCGCCGCCGTCGACTCCTCCTCCTAGGTAAAACCCCCTCTCCTAGGTCTCGATTTCTATCTAGGGTTTGTTTTTATATCTCATCTTGCTCCTAGGGTTTCAAAGTTCTTCTAGGGCTTGTTTATTTCGAGTTTGCTGTAGTAATCTAGGGTTTCAGCTAGGGTATTTGATCTTCCGTCATCATTAGCTTGTACTCGTCGTGCCACGACCATGGCAAAGACGAGGATTCCTATCGCCTCTTCTGGGGCTTCTCCTATGTCTATAGGGCCTTCCGACCCTAGGAATCCGCCTAAGCCTAAACGTCGTGCCAAATCAACCCAAGCTTCTCCGTCTTCGCCTCCTCTGAAGAAGCAGAGGACGGCGACCGTCAAACCCCGTAAATCTAAGACTAAAAAGGCCATACTCCACTCACCCTCTACTCCTCCCGATTCTGACACTGAGTTTGTGCCTGAGGATGAGCCTAGCCATAGGGAACCCACTCCTCCACTTCGTCCTAGGACTCGCCAGCCAAAGGGAAAGGGCCCAATGCCAGCGGGTGGTGTTGACATATCGTTGTGTCGCGACGACCCTATGTGTCTCGCGGCCTACAACCGTATTGAACACTGCCCGATGCTATTGGAGCACTACGTTCAGTTTTCAGATTTCCTTGGCTTAGCTGATCTCCTCTCCTATAGTGGTCTCCTTGATTATCTCCGATACGATCTTAAGGCCAATCCTAAACCATATCCTCGCCTAGTGAAATTGTTCTATGCCAATCGTGTCCGAGGCCAGTACGATGCTAGTCACTCCATCGAGACTACTGTCTTGGGAACTCCTATAGTTCTCACGGCAGAAATCTTGGGGGAGATTCTTGGCTGCTCGTCGTCTGGTCTCCTGCCTTCAGACATTTCCGTCGACGATATATCTTCCTTGGATCAGTCCGTTCTTTCTGACATCTTCCATGTGATCCCTCCTGCCTTTATTGGAGTTCCTTCAAAGTCATTCAAGCCAAATGCCTGGGTTTTGAATCTTATTCTGAAGTCGTGCTTGCTTCCCAAGTACGGCTCATCTTCACTTCCATCCCAGCCATTTTTGAAGCTCATATACGCTCTTTTCTTGGGTTACGAGATTAATTGGGCTCGCGTTATACTCGATAAGATGGACTCTTTCGAGTGTATACGCAAGACCAATAAATCTGCGCATATTCCATATCCGTGTCTGCTGACCCTTGTCTTCCGTCATTTCCGAGTCCCTCTCCCTCCTGACGATGAGCGTCCCTTGGGTACTCCTCTAAACGCGACGGCCGTTAAGAAATCTCTAACGGAGCTTCGTCACGTGCAGAGGTCTACCGCATCTGCTTCCCAGTCTACTCCCTCAGCTGCTGCAGCCCCCGCTCCTCCTGCCACATTAGACGATGTCGTACGCCTTCTTCGTCAGCACGACTCACGTTTGGCTCGTACTGAGGAGGTCGTCTGTCGTATGGCCCGTATGATGGGGATTGATCTTCCTCCTTCAGTTTCTGAGGCCGAGGAGATGGACGATGAGGAGCTTGACGAGCTTGTCACTTCCTTAGCCCGTGGCGATGAGGCCACTGCTGTTGCTGCTGCTACCACTTCAGCTCCTGGAGATGGCACCACTTCCGGTGCTCCAGAGACTTCTGCTTCAGCACTTCAGACTTCTGAGCCTGCTGCTGACCCTGCTGTCGAGCCTGCACATCTATCACCTGCTGCTGTTGCGACCCCAGCTGTTGCGACCCCTGCTGTTGAGCCAGTTGTTTCCACACCTACCCCGACGATCCCGTCTGTTGAGACGCCTCTTCTCCCTGCAGAGCCTGAGTCCACTCCGTCGACTGGACCCACGGAGACTGCAGATCCAGCCACTTCCTCGTGATCGTTTGTTCCGAGGACTCTCCACTACTCTTTGGATGACATATTTTTTTGAGAGTATTTTGGGTTAGGATGGAGATTGAGGGTTGATTTGATGTATTTCTGAGTTTTCTGGATGTCGGTGTTGGATATTTTGATGTGTTGTATTTTTTGTTGTTGGACGTTGATGATGTTGATGATGATGTTCTCATGATGATGTTATATCTTTTTTTATGTTGATATAGATGATGTGTCGCACTTGATATGATGTACTTTTTATATTCGATATCTTTTTGGATGTACTCATCATGTTATCATTTCTATATATACATCGATGTTCATGTTGTGATATTTACTTCGTCGTGCACATTAATTCTCATTCAATGTCCATGAAATGTGATTTCGTCGCTCGATGCTTAAATGCTTGGTTAAATAGATTGAAAGTCTATAATTATATTGAATTGTTTTCCATGCACAAATTTAACCAAGAATATTGAATATTGGAGAGTATGTTTCATTATTCAATAAATGAAAAAAATTATTACCAAATACTATTTTTGATGATTTTGATTATCGCTTTTTTTGATAATGGACAATTTGGCACACCTTGATTTGATTTCATCATTTTTCCCTTGGTGTCAATTAGTTCCATCGTCATTGTCTACGACTCCCGATGTTGGATTTTCCATTTCCTAGTTGTTGTCGTTGTATGCCCCCCATTTTTGAGATAATGCCAAAGGGGGAGAGATAATGATAATAAATAGCGCAAATGAAAATTTAACTCAATTTCCAAGAATCTAGTTTGATATGTTAGATTCAGGGGGAGTTAAGATATATATAAGGATTTTCAAAATCCGATATTTCGAAAATCGATTCTCTTTATTAATCTTACTCGTCTGCTTGATGCAATTCATATATATTCATTTTGGAATTAACGTGTCATCAATGCAGGGGGAGTAAGTATTTTACATTTGAATCATTATTTTTGATTATTATTTATGTTGGTTTGTCATCACCAAAAAGGGGGAGAATGTTGAATATTGGACTCCCCGGATTTGGTTTTGATGATGAGCAAACATAAATAATCCATGAACTAACAATTTGTGAGCGCAGTATTGGAGATCGTCGCCAAATTCTCTAGAACATTCAAAGCGACATCTCAACACTTCCCAAAGCTCGTATTCATGACTAAAGCTTTGTTGAAGCTCTTGCGCCGTTTTGGAAGTTATGAAGAATCAATCGAAGCTCTCGAAGACCGTTTATTAAGGTTTTATTTATAGTCTTTTTAGCTTCGATATATAGAATGTTAAGCCTTGAGTATATCTTACCATTCTAACTTCATAACGCTCATATCGTAGCTCTAGGATCTTAGTACAAGTTCATTCTAACTTCCTCGAAGCGTCGCGCTTCGATTCGGACTTGTTTGTGCATGTTAGTTGGTACAAGAACAAGTACTGACCGACTAGATGGTGATCTAGTCGGTCAGCAACTCTTCTTGGACCGACTAGTTTGATTCCTTAATTTCTTGGACTTTACTGTTTACAGTTAGTCGGTCTACGTTGACTCACCGACCGACTAGTTTGTGAACTAGTCGGTCAGTGATGCTTCTTTGACCGACTAGTTGTGACTTACTGTTCATGCTAAATTTCTCCTAAGCTACTGTTTATCGTTAGTCGGTCTAAGAACGTTTGGTGACCGACTAGTTGACAATCTAGTCGGTCAACTTTTGTTCTTGGACCGACTAAGTCAACTTGTGTTCAGACTATTTCATTTTGCCTCTTAGTCGGTCTACGTTCACTGACTGACCGACTAGTTGTGAAACTAGTCGGTCAGAAAGTCTTCTTGGACCGACTAAATTTCTAGGTCTGAAATTCTCTTTCTTCTCAGTTCCTCTCTTAGTCGGTCCATGCTGTTTGACTGACCGACTAGTTGATGAACTAGTCGGTCAGTGATTGTTCTTTGACCCACTAATTCTCCCAGATTTCTATCCGTTGGAGAATGACCTAAGTTGTTTTTATGGGACCCTATAAATACGAACCTAGGTCATTTCTATCTAGGTAAGAGCTTCCATTCAGAGATTCATTGAGATCAAAAGAGATAGCTATTCTCACTCAAATCTAAAGCTCTCTTCCTCACAAGAAACCCATTCTCTCTCATTTCTAGATCTAGAATCCATCTAGAGAGAAGCTTGTTCTTGGTGAGCTCTTCAAGCTATTGCTTGATCCAAGTCTCCAAATCATCCCTAGGCACCGATTGCTGGTCATTTCCTTGGTGCTAGGTCTTGGTGACTTCATCTTCTTCAAATCCTCCATTTCACCTATTGGGTAAGAAAAACTCAAGGTATAGGATTTTGTGGTAAGTTTGCTTATTTCAATATAACTCATTTATATTGCTTATTGATTCTCTCGGTTGTGAGAGAAGGTTGTGATCCCGGGTTGTGGGATTCACTATTGCCGTTGTTGTATGATTTGATCTTGTGAAGGTTTTTCACAAGATATTCATAGTGGAAATCTTGAGTTAGGGTTTCTAACTCAAGTATCCGGAGGGGATCCGGGTGGTTGGGACGTAGGATCACCGGGAACAAGTCGGGGAGACTTGGGTGGATCCGAACCCATTAACATCATTTGTTTGCATTGTTAATTTTGTTGTTGTCATTCAATTTAAGCTTCCGCAAATTGATTTGGTAGTTGTTTGCAATTTAATTTGGAATTATACTCCTGATTATTTTAAAGTACTATTCACCCCCCCCCCCCCTCTAGTACTTGTGCAGTAGCTGGTAGGGCATTACAATGTTTTCTTCCCTAAAATGGTATTTTTATTTGTCAATATCGTCATGAGTGAGTAGTCTTTTTTAAGGTTGATGGGTTAGCCATAGGACACTGGGAGGAGATGTAGATTTGGATCTCTAGGTTGAATTGGGAATAAAATGGGAGTATTTCGGTCGATCCTACCGAATCCCTAGGATAACCCATACTGAGATCATGCTCACGGTCTGTGGAATTGATGTACTTAAGTGCTATCCTTAGGATTCGAATATGAAAATCTTTGATTCCAACCAAGGCTCGTGACCATGCCCAGCTCGTGCCTTGAGGGGATTCACCGACGAACTATATCGCTACATTGACGGCTACCGCCATCGCGTCAATGAGAGCCACTGAAATACCTCGAAATTCTAATCCACGAGAGTGGTACGAATTGAGAGATTAATCCCCTAACCTCAATGCAACGTAAGGATCCTATTCCAACATCGATCCCCGACGGTCCTAGCGGTGATCCCTAATACCCTAGTCCCCATTATTATTGAATCAACAACAATACCACAACCAATTCTCTCAACCCGATAGCTATCTCACTTCGAGATATAGAAATAAGCTGAGAACCCAATTACACTGTCACCGTCCCTGTGGGACTCGACATCCTTTATACTATAATTTGACACCGTCCGCTTGCGGATAGAGCCCGGAATTGACACCTAGGGGCCGTATCATGCCTGGCGACTGTGACACCGTCGGGTGGAATCTAGGTGTAGGTTTCGGGTGCGTCACTTGCGTGTGTACATGGGTCTTTTGAGGAGAGCTTGCATTTTCTTTGCTTTGTTAGCCTGCAAAAAGAAACTTTGAGATTTTCCAAAGAAAATTAAATGTTGTGGCTGTCAACACACATCAACACAAAATGATTCGACTTGTGCTTAAAGATTTGTTGGTCAAGATTTGCACTCCCTTGGAAGAGTTGATGATGATGGCTCCTCAACTCTTGGATGAATATGATGCATAGCCTTTTGACCTTGCTTGCGTGAGTTGCACTCTTTGAATTTTGCCTTTTGGCCGTCCTTTTTGATGTGTGTTGCTGTGCCCTTTTTTTTTCTTTAAGCCGCAACTTCTAGGGTTCTTTAAAGAGGAGTATTTATAGGAGTAAGGTTTGTTCGGCAAGAAGAGATTGGCATGAGGATGGACCCCTAGATTCAAGGAAAGAGAGATCTGTATCCAACTAGGAATAGGAAAATGGGTAGATGTAAATCCTTGATTTGATCTTCTAATTGATTTGATCCAATCCCTCTTGAATTCAAGTTGGCCTCCATCTCATCCCATATTGGACCAAGTCCAATTTGCTACATGAATAGCAATTCCTCAACCAATTGACTTAGTCATCACTTTGAAGAATTACGTCCTTGCCATCACTAAAACACGCTTAGCACACACGTTAAATAACAACACGCATTTGTCATCATCAAACTAAAGATCCTAAGTCGTTGCTTCGAACACATCCTGCCACACCAATATTCACTATGATCCTATACAAGGTAGTGAATACAATCTCACAAAGAGAATCTAACTCTTACAAAGAGAGTACCTAGCTCATACAAAGAAAGCAACTAACTCTCACAAAGAAAGTTAGAGTAAAACCCTCACAAAAAGAGAAACTAACTTTCACAAAGAAAGTTAGGGTTTCAAGAAACGAAACGAAACGAAACAACACTTACCTATGCATTGATATGATCTTACCAATGTGAAGAAGAAGGCATGCAAGTGAAACCCAAGTGCTTGAAATGAGGCTTTGATTGCACTTGATGATCTTTCTCTCTTCTAAGAATGAACTCTAACACTTCTCACTTGAGTGTATGAATGAAGAGAAGAAAGAGGTTCTCCAAAAAAGGAATGAGATTGAAATCCCTTAGAGAAATTCCCGAGAGTTTAGTTGCTATAGCATAAGATTGAAGTTCTATGAAGGGAATGAGGGAGGAGATGCTTGATGAAGAGATTAAATGATCTTCAAAGAATTCCAAGTGTGGTCAAGAGTTCTAATAGAACGAAGCCCTCTCCTATATATAGGAAGCCAAGAAAACCCCAAAAAGCCAAGAAAAAAGCCAAGCAAAAAGCCAACAAAAAAGCCAAGAGAAACAATTCTGCAACGGCTAGATTTTGGCAGTTCACGGCACGGATAGGTGACTGATGAAGGAATATCAGTCGACTGATCAACGGCTAGATTATTCCCAATAGCTATAATCTGAGCTAGGACAGGCAACTGTAGAAGACAATGCAGGTGCTTGTACATTGTGCATGCGCATGAATATACTTTAGCAGGTGGCTGACACATGGGATAGAATGGAGCTGAGAAAATGCAACTTTCGTACTTGTGCATTCAGACGACTGATGACCAAAGTCCAGGCGCTTGAAGATAGACATGCGACTGTAAACTCTACATCAGTCAGCTGTCACACAAAATGGATTGGTGCCCAGAAAAGACAAGATACACACATTGGCACTCAGACAACCGAAGAACAAAGTTCAGGCGCCTGATGGTAGACATGCGCATGTCAAATGAACTGCAGTCGCCTGCACCAAAAGCTCAAGAAATAGTCAAGAAAATTTGACTTGAGCTGTGTACAACAGTCGGCTGTAGAAGGCTAGTCAAGCACATGGAGATCACACAGTCGCCTGTCCTGCCTTCAACAGTCGCCTGTTGGAACGCCAGAGACTCCAATTGGAGTTCATGGCAAGGTGAACCTATAGGATTGGTTTCTATGATAATCCTAAGGCACACTAAGATGGTTAATGCATATGCATGAATTAGTAGACCATCTATCAAGGCAGTACAAAATCCTAGACTCAAAAAGAGAAATACACGAATAGAAATTACATGGATTACATTTTTGCATCTCCTAGAGTCTACGGCTTCAAGCTCTTGAAGCCTTGATGCTCCCCATCATCTTCCAAGCTTTGGCACCTTTTGATGAGCTTCCCTTCATCAAGTTCCAACCTTTGGCAATGTTCCTCTTGATGTCCATTCTCAAGCTCCAAGCTTTGGCATCATTAGATGATCTTCATAACTTCTTCCAAGCTTAAGTAATCCATCACTCTTGGAGGTCTTTAAGATATCCATTGCGCCATCCTCCATTATGCTTTGTCTTATCAACATAAAATCATTAAGATAAACTGAGACTAAAACATAAGATTGATTAGCACACTAACATAATGTATTGATCATCATCAAAACAACGTTATTCTTGAACCCAAGAACTAACACATTTCTGTTGTTGTCATTTCTGCACCAAGTGAACTTCTGCCTCCCTTCATTTGTTTGCTGGTGGACTTGTCCGCTGGCCTTTTTATTTGGTCCCCCCTGTAATTTTCCTTTTCGTTTACTATCTATTCTTCTTTTTAAAAGAAGATGCATTGTAAGCTTCTTGGAGGGGGCGGTGCCACAGGACGAATGTTATGTGTGGAGAGTAGAAGCTCTCTATTTTTTTCAGCCATGAGTAAAAATGACAGCAGCTCAGAATACTTACTAAACTTTCGTTCACGGTATTGCTACATCAGTATCGCATCTTTTCATGGAAAGACGTGTACGTCTTTTCCAGCATGCGATCTTCTGAGACTTTCTCACCACACAAGTTTGTAGCGCCCTAGGAAGCCACTGCACATGTACTAGAGGGGGGGTGAATAGTACTTTTAAATAATAAGGAGTGTTATTCCTAATTATCGTGCAATTAACAAACAACGATGCGGAATAACTACAATCAAGAAATAATGCAAACGCAAACACAATGGTTTAATGGGTTCGGATCCACCCAAGTCTCCCCGACTTGTTCCCGGTGATCCTACGTCCCAACCACCCGGATCCCTTCCGGATACTTGAGTTAGAAAACCTCTAACCCAAGATTTCCAATATGCCCACTTGCAGAAACCCCACAAGTGCAATCGACCTACAAAATCGATGTACGTGATTCCCACAACCCGGGATCACGCAAACTCTCACAACCGAGAGTATACAATTCAAATATAACTGAAATGAAATGCTTACCAACAAAATACATATGCCTTGAGATTTCTTACCAAATTAGGGCAAAGAGGATTTTGATGGAGGAAGATGGCACCAAACCCTAGCTTCAAGAAGATGACCAGCAATGGAACCCTAGGGTGGAGATGGTGACCTAGAATCAAGCTTCTAGCTTGAATGGCTCACAATGGAGAGAATCTCTCTTGAGGATTTAGGGCTCAAGAACTTGAGGGAGAGATTCTTGTGAGAAGAGAGAGCTTGGAAATAGAGTTGATTGCTCTTCTCTTTTGATCTAAAAATATCTCTAATATATTGCTTAACCCCTTCAAGAAATGAATCAGGATTCTATTTAAAGGGGCAAGGAAAAACGAGTTCAAAAAGATCCCAACGGCTCTATTCTGAACCAGCCTAGTCGGTCAAAGAAGGATCACTGACCGACTAGTTCATCAACTAGTCGATCGGTGATACAACGTAGACTGACTAACGGTTGAACAGCCAAAAGGTCGAAGTACAGGAGATGACAACTAGTCGGTCTAAGAAGACTTGCCGACCGACTAGTTCCACAACTAGTCGGTCGGTGAATGATCTTTGACCGACTAACAGTCGAAATAGAGTAGGTTGAATTCAAGATGAATTAGTCGGTTTAAGAACAAATGCTGACCGACTAGTTTCTCAACTAGTCGGTCGACAAACGTTCTTTGACCGACTAACTCGAAACAGTAACTCAGGCTGTACAGAGGCAAGCTCAACTAGTCGGTCTGAGAAGGATTTCTAACCGACTAGATCGTCATCTAGTCGGTCGGTGAACCTTCTTTGACCGACTAATTGATCGACATGGCTGAGCTGAAATGAGTTAGGACATCTAGTCGGTTCATGAAGAGTTACCGAATGACTAGATCGTCATCTAGTCGGTTGGTGACTCTACTTGAACCAACTAAGATGCACTAGAAGCCGAGGGAAGAAGCGATAGGCTTCGGGAAAGTTTCTAATGGCTTCTAAGATAATCCTAGCTCTAAGATATGAGTGATATAAAGATAGACAAGTAAGAATAACTCAAGGCTTAACATTCTATAAATCGAAGCTAAAAGACTATGAATAAAACCTTAAGGAACGGTCTTCGAAAGCTTCGATCAAATCTTCATGACTTCCAAAAAGGTCCAAAAGCTTCAACGAAGATTTATGCATTGAATACGAGCTTTGAGAAGTCTTAAGATGTCGCTTTGAGTGTTCTCGTGAATTTGGCGACGATCTCCATAACTGCACTCACAAAATGTTAGTTCATGATATATTTATGTTTGCTCATCATCCAAAACCAAATCCGGGGAATCCAATACTCAACATTCTCCTCCTTTTTGGTGATGACAAACCAACATAAATAATAATCAAAAATAATGAACTAAATGGAATATACTTACTCCCCCTGCATTGATGACACATTAGTTCCATATGAAATAATAAGCACATACATCAAGCAGACGAGGAAAGTAAAAATTCAAATCCAATATTTGAGATTTAGGATTTGTAATCCATTTTTATATCTTAACTCCCCCTGAATCTAACATATCAAATTAGATTCATGGTAAATTATCATTTAGGATTTGTAAAATTCAAATCCAATATTTGAGATTTAGGATTTGTAATCCATTTTTATATCTTAACTCCCCCTGAATCTAACATATCAAATTAGATTCATGGTAAATTATCATTTAGCACATGCCATTATTATATCTCTCCCCCTTTGGCATAATCCAAAAAGAGCGGGAGGAAGTCAATGAGAATAGATCATGGCCAAATAATTCATCAAGCATGGGAGTCTAAGAATGCGACCACGTTTCATATGACACCAATGTAAAATTCGAATAAAATCAAAGCGTGTCAATGAGACCATAGTCGAAAGTCGAAAACTTAAATCATCAAAATATTAATTCGTAAATTCACTTATTGATGAAAGGAATTTACTCTCCAATATCAACATTTTTAGCTATTTTAGTGCATGGAAAACAATTCTATGTTTTCATACAACTAAAGCTATTAAATCAAAATAAATCGTCGAGCGACAAAATCAATATCAGAGACATACATATGATGTGCACAAAGGAATGAACCATCAGAAGAGTGGTGCACAACATAGAATACCAAATGTTACCATATCGATCGAAAAGGATCATAAAGAATAAGCACATCAAAACTAAGTGAAGTGTGCGATGAGAAGTGACAAGGTGATAAAGGCAATGTGAAAATCATCATAAACCTTTCAAAACATGTCATGCCAAAAATAGATAGGAATTTCATAACATTTATGGAATTCACAATTCTATCATGCTAGGAGAAAGAAAATGATACCAATGTAAAGAAATAGATTCTAACCAAGCATGCATTCAACCCTCATGGATACCAAATGTAATATCATACTTACAACATTAAGCTCCCCCTACATTGGTGCATTACCTAAGCACCATCAACTCCGTTTGAATGAAAGTCTTCGCAAATCGAGGAGTTGGTAGGGTTGGTATCCCACGGTGGATTGAACCTAGAAAACTTCATTTTGGTATCCAAAACCCCTTTTGGATCCAATGGGTTAGACAACAAATTTGAAATACGAAATTAAAATAATTGTAACCCATGAGTTAATGTAATCAAAATCAATTTTATAAACAAATGCCTTGGTACCCATAAAATGATCATAAACTCATGGTGCCAAGAATTGAAGAGTTAAAGGAACTAACCCTTCGGAAACCAAGTCCAAGAGGAACTTGACTTTCCAACATAATCATCATTCAAAATAACATCATTAATATAGGATTGCACATAAACATTCATATCATGATTGCTAGTGTTCTTGGGACCCCAAATAGTGTAAATTTTGGGAATCCTCTTCCTAGTGGTTGCATGCACAAAAGGTTGATTTCTATGTGGTGCATGTGGCCTAGGAGCATGAGATCTAGCAATAACATTATGATGAGCATGAGATCCATGATGTGGTGTAGCATACATACGTGGATAAGCATGAGGATGATTATGAGAGAAGGCATTCACATGTGGATGAGATGTTTGAACATAAGCATTAGGATGTGCATGAGCATAATTACGTGCATGTGGGTGTCTCATATGAGTGTTTGCACGTGCTCGGGGGTGCGGAGCATAAAAATCATCATTAATATGAACTGGTGGAGTAGGATGTGTGTTCCTACGTGGCATAGCATGTGAGTACAAAAATGCATGACCCCTCTTTGGAGGTCTACCCAAAGTGGGTTTCTTTCCAATCGGGGGTGTGTACGAAGTGGAAGCACTATTGGTAGGAGAACTACCAATGGGGTGTTTGCTCCCACTCGTCGAGGCATCGGATGTCGGCCTAACAAAGGTGGTAGGCGATTTGGATGAGTCTCCCATCTTATACCCCAAGCCAATGTGGTGTTTGGCCGGAAGTAAGTCATTTAGGATATTATCCAAATGGCCCTTACCTTTATTGAAATCATTGATACGGCCTAACGTACACTCATACTTCTCTTTGAGAGAATGTAAAGAAGCATCCAAAGTGGATACTTGCGATGTGAGTGCATAAACATGTGATTTGAGATTCTTATTCTCAACACTCAAAGTTGAGTTTTGAGACGTCAAATCCGATATCACATGTTTATCCGAATCCTCAACAAGAACATGCTCAAGTTGAGATTTGAGGGTCTTCACCTCATTTCTCAACAAGCCATTATGAGTAAGCAAACTTGCTTTCTCATTGGCGAGTGTCTCAACAATGGTGTCATTGTTGGTGATGGTAGACTTAGGAGAGGTTTGGAGGCTAACAAGTTCATCTTTGGTCTTATTATATCTATCTACTAATTTAGTAAATTTAGACCAAATTTCTTGGTTTGCTAACCTCATTTCATCAATAGTAGGTTCTCCGCTTTCATCCTCGCTACCGTCCTCGCTTTCATCCTCGCTATCATCAAATGAGGACTTTCGATCTTTGGCCTCATTAGCCATGAAGCAAAGTTTTGCTTTCTCCACATGTCCAACATCCGACTCTCCACTTGAGGAATCCTCCTCGGAGTCAGTGAATGTGTCAACAAGTCCTTTCTTGTACTTTCTCGACTTGTCGTACTTCTATGCTTTCCCCTTCTCCTTGTGTTTTTAGAGAGGACAATCCGGTTTGATGTGTCCTGGCTTGTTGCATTTATAACACACGGGAGTAGAAGCATAAGTCGAACTAACTTTAGATTTATTCAAAGATATACCTTCTCGGAGGAATCGATCGAACTTCCTTGCCATACGGGCAATGGATTCCATGTCCAATTCGTCTTCCGATTCTTCATCATCGGTAGATGGAGCGGCATTGAAGGCAATCGCCTTTTTCTTTGGCTCATCTTGCTTCAAGTACGCTTTCATCTTTTCCTTCATTCGGATCTTACTATCCTTGCGTACCTCGTAAGACAACAAGGTACCCATTAGTTGTATGACGGTATATTTATTCATGTCGTTACCTTCCTCAATGGCAAAGGTACGCTTTTCCCAATATGATGGAAGACCGTCGATAATCTTCGCGACTTTCTCCTTTTGGGTATAGACCTTCCCAAGAGCTTCCAAGTCGTTTGATATATCCACGAAGCGAGCGTAATATTCCTTCATGGTTTCGCCCTGCTCCATATGAAACAACTCAAATTCTTTATTAGTAACGACGAGTTTAGAATCTTTTACCGTACTTGATCCTTCGTGCAATATGAGGAGTTGGTTCCATATTTGATATGCACTCTTACATGTGCATATCTTGTTGAAGTCCTCGGGCTCCAACGCACAATTCAAGGCATTCATTGCCTTGGCATTGGCTACTTCCGCGGCGACCTCCGCGGGAGTCCACTTCGCGAAATCTTCTTCGGAAGGCTTGACATACTCCGTCATGGTGGCTCTCCATAGTGAAGAGCTCCGGAGGAAAATTTGCATCCGGCATTTCCAGTACCCATAGTTGGTACCGTTGAAGTGTGGAGGCCTGACTGAGGATAGTCTTTCCATAACTGAAGAAGCTCCATCGCGGTTCATGAAGACGTTGTAGTCGTTGTTCGTCATAGCTTTGAACTTTGGCTATGTGTAGCTTTGAACCTTGGCTCTGATACCAATTGTAGTGCCCTAGGAAGCTACTGCACATATACTAGAGGGGGGGTGAATAGTACTTTTAAATAATAAGGAGTGTTATTCCTAATTATCGTGCAATTAACAAACAACGATGCGGAATAACTACAATCAAGAAATAATGCAAACGCAAACACAATGGTTTAATGGGTTCGGATCCACCCAAGTCTCCCCGACTTGTTCCCGGTGATCCTACGTCCCAACCACCCGGATCCCTTCCGGATACTTGAGTTAGAAAACCTCTAACCCAAGATTTCCAATATGCCCACTTGCAAAAACCTCACAAGTGCAATCGACCTACAAAATCGATGTCCGTGATTCCCATAACCCGGGATCATGCAAACTCTCATAACCGAGAGTATACAATTCAAATATAACTGAAATGAAATGCTTACCAACAAAATACCTATGCCTTGAGATTTCTTACCAAATTAGGGCAAAGAGGATTTTGATGGAGGAAGATGGCACCAAACCCTAGCTTCAAGAAGATGACCAGCAATGGAAGCCTAGGGTGGAGATGGTGACCTAGAATCAAGCTTCTAGCTTGAATGGCTCACAATGGAGAGAATCTCTCTAGAGGATTTAGGGCTCAAGAACTTGAGGGAGAGATTCTTGTGAGAAGAGAGAGCTTGGAAATAGAGTTGATTGCTCTTCTCTTTTGATCTGAAAATATCTCTAATATATTGCTTAACCCCTTCAAGAAATGAATCAGGATTCTATTTAAAGGGGCAAGGAAAAACGAGTTCAAAAAGATCCCAATGGCTCTATTCTGAACCAGCCTATTCAGTCAAAGAAGGATCACTGACCAACTAGTTCATCAACTAGTCGGTCGGTGATACAACGTAGACCGACTAACGGTTGAACAGCCAAAAGGTCGAAGTACAGGAGATGACAACTAGTCGGTCTAAGAAGACTTGTCGACCGACTAGTTCCACAACTAGTCGGTCGGTGAATGATCTTTGACCGACTAATAGTCGAAATAGAGTAGGTTGACTTCAAGATGAATTAGTCGGTTTAAGAACAAATGCTGACCGACTAGTTTCTCAACTAGTCTGTCGACAAACGTTCTTTGACCGACTAACTCGAAACAGTAACTCAGGCTGTACAGAGGCAAGCTCAACTAGTCGGTCTGAGAAGGATTCCTAACCGACTAGATCGTCATCTAGTCGGTCGGTGAACCTTCTTTGACCGACTAATTGATCGACATGGCTGAGCTGAAATGAGTTAGGACATCTAGTCGGTTCATGAAGAGTTGCCGAACGACTAGATCGTCATCTAGTCGGTTGGTGACTCTACTAGAACCAACTAAGATGCACTAGAAGCCGAGGGAAGAAGCGATAGGCTTCGGGAAAGTTTCTAATGGCTTCTAAGATAATCCTAGCTCTAAGATATGAGTGATATGAAGATAGACAAGTAAGAATAACTCAAGGCTTAACATTCTATAAATCGAAGCTAAAAGACTATGAATAAAACCTTAAGGAACGGTCTTCGAAAGCTTCGATCAAATCTTCATGACTTCCAAAAAGGTCCAAAAGCTTCAACGAAGCTTTAGGAATTGAATACGAGCTTTGAGAAGTCTTAAGATGTCGCTTTGAGTGTTCTCGTGAATTTGGCGACGATCTCCATAACTGCACTCACAAAATGTTAGTTCATGATATATTTATGTTTGCTCATCATCCAAAACCAAATCCAGGGAATCCAATACTCAACAAAGTTCAGGGGTGGGGTGATACTGAAAAGAGCTTAGTTGTACTTAGCTATGGACTTAAAGTCTTGAAGTCTCATGTTCTCCCACTCATAATGTGCCCTTAGGAGTATAACATCTTTCTGATGTTTATAAATGTCCTCAAGGGTAGTCCACGGCTCCAGTGGATTCTCGACCATAAGGTATTTAGCCTTTATGGTCTTATTCACATGGCGACGAATGTAAATGATGGCTTGCACCTTATCAATGTCTGTCGCCTTTCCATCTTTTGTAATTGCAGAAACGAGGGATTTAGCTTGCAAATGGAATTTAACATCAAACTGCCAGCTTAAATAATTTTTCCCTGATGCATCCAGTACTTCGAAATCAAGGCTTGCGATTTTTGCCATTTTACCGAGAAAAGCACAATTTTAGCATGAATTAATAATACTGAAAAAAACATTTCCATGCAATGTCAATGAATAAGCTAATTGCATGGATCGGTCAGTCCCACATAAAATAATAATGTCCCAAAGTCCATATTACAGACCATTTTACACAAATGAAAGCGAAAATTACAACTTTGGAAATCACTTGGGTCCTATTTTAAAATCTTCAGTTTCAAGAGTGGCCTCCGCCTCCATGGAAAATAGTCATCAGTCTTGAGCATTACATATATTTCCTCACTGCAATTTCTCTCAAAAGAAAAAGAAAACTGTAGGAAAAGTCAAATGTGGGACTAAACAGCCGATCCAAAAGCACAATTAGCCATCCATGCAAAATTTGTGCTCATTCAATATGTTCATAACACATCACAGGCATCACAGATTCAGAATAGGATAAACACATCAATTTTAATACTTAATAATTATTTAGACCACGTGGCGATGTCATACACCGTTAGGTTATGTAACTAACGGCAAATTGGTAGCAGTGTCTTTATAATTATTAAGTTAATGCCACACAACATAGCATAAGTTTATTCCAGAAAATGTGGCAGAAAAGAGTGATGCAATGCATATAAATATGATCCAAAAGTAGGTATCATATATTAAAATATGCAATTAATAGGTTATGCAAAAGGGGCTAATTCAAATAAATTTGGATGATGCCCAATTATATTATTTATTGTAAAAGAAAAGAACTTTTCAATTTTATACCCCAAAAAAATCCCCAAAAATCCCCAATTTCCCCCGTAAGGTTCCCCATTTCATCCCCATATTTATCCATATTTTTATTTATTTTTAATCCCTTTGGTTCCTCCATATACACCTTTTCTTTTCTTTTTCTTTCTTGTTTTTTTTCCAAAAAAGTTTGGCCTGCGGGCTTCAGGCCCACAGCCTATCTGTTTTTTTTTTCTTTTACAAGGCTTGCGGGCGGGGAGGCAGCTGCCAGCGGCATAGGTTCTTCAAAACTAATTTTTTCGAACTATTTTGAAGTACCCCGAGGGGTTAACGCCGCCGCATGGAGGTGGAGTCCCTCCTTCGTAGGGGAGGTGGAGGGATAGATGCGGCTGAGCACCGCGGGTGTTTGTGGGGCACGTCAGCTGACGACAAGGGTGCCGGCGGCGAAGCCGTAAGAGGGGTTATATAATTTTTTTTTCATTGTATGGAGGAACTCTAAAAATAGGGGTTTTGTGATATTTTTCCTAGGATGACCGTAAAAATCCGTCGTATTAGATATATGAAGAAAAATTCGATTTTTTAAGTCCTATCTTGCGAGATGGACATTGTATATGATCATGATGTAAAATACGATACGAAGTAATACCTCTACATCTGTCCTTCAGATCTAGCGACGGTTGATGAAGCCTATGCGTACAGATTGATGAAGCCCGTGCGTGATATAAGTGACCCTGCGGGGCTACCCACACACTAGAGTAGGGTGAATAGTGTAATGGCAAGCAAAGTTCTTAATTAAAAGTTACTGAAATTAAAGCACAATAAGCAGCGGAAAATAAACAGAGTGCTCAACAACAACAAACGCAAACACAAGGATTTTACCCTGGTTCCCCAAAACTTGGGTACGTCCAGCCACACCAGTATTCACTATAATTCCCACGCAGAGAAGTGAATACAATCTCACAAAGAGATACCTCACACAGAGGATTTAGGATTTCCACAAAGAGATTTCTTTACTCTCACACAGAGAGACCTCACACAGAGGATTTGTTCTTTCACACAGAAAGAACCAAACTCTCACAAAGAGAGTAACTCCCACAAAGAGAGTAACTAATTCCCACAAAGAGAATTAGGTTTCGAAACAAAAAATAAAACGAAACAACACTTACCTATGCCTAGATATGATCTTACCACTGTGAAAAAGAAGGCGTGCAAGTGAATGACCAAGTGCTTGAGATAAGGCTTTAATTGCACTTGACGATCTTTCTCTCTTCTAGGAATGAATCTTAACACTTCTCACTTGAGCGTATAAAATGAAGAGAAGAAAGATGTTCTCCAAGAAAAGGAATGAGATTGAAATCCCTTGGAAAAATTCCTTAGAGCTTAGATGATATAGCATAAGATTGAAGCTCTAATGAGGGAATGTGAGAGTAGTGGCTTAGAGAAGAGATTAAATGATCTTCTATGATTTCCTAAACCTTTCAACAAGTCTAAAAGAACTAAGCCAACTTCTATATATATAAAGCCCAAAGGAACCCATAAAACCAGCCAAAAACCCAAAGAGAAGAAATCTGCAACGGCTAGATTTTGGCAGTTTACGACACAGACAGTCGACTGATGAACAAATGACAGTCGACTATTCAACGGCTAGAAAAATCCCAACGGCTATAATCTGAGCTAAGACAGTCGACTGTAAAAGACTACACAGGCGACTGTATAACAGACAGTCGATTGTATATCTTTCATCAGGTGACTGATGTAGGTATGGAAGAAAAACAGAGAGAGATGCATTTTTCGCGCTTACGCCTTTTTGACGACTGATGACCATTTCACAGGCGACTGTAAATATACAGGCGACTGTAAAAACTTCAGCAGTCGACTGTCTTGCAAATTGGGATGAAGCCCAGAAAATGCAAGATGCGCACAGTCGACTGTCGACAAATTCACAGGCGACTGTAAATTGAACAGCAGTCGACCGATGCGAAAAGCTCAAGAAGAGTCAATAAAAATGTTGACTTGAGCTATGCACCACAGTCGAATGTAGAAGGCTCGACAGGTGACTGGAATCACCCAGTCGACTGTAAAACCTTCATCAGGTGACCGTTGGAGAGCCAGAGACTCCAATTGAGTCTTTGGGCTAGATGAACATATTGGGTTGGATTCTATGATAATCCTAAGGCTCACTAAGATGGTGAAATGCATATGCACGAGAGTATGACCATCTATCAAGGCATTACAATAATCCTAGACTCAAAAAGAGAAATGCAAGTAATAGAAATTACATGGATTACATATTGCATCTCCTAGAGTGCAAGTCTTCAAACACACGATATCTTGATGCTCCCCATCATCTCCAAGCTTTGGCACTCCTTGATGAGCTTTCCTTCATCAAGCTCCAAGCTTTGGCAATGCTACTCTAGATGTCCATCCATCATCATGTTCCAAGCTTTGGCTTCATTAGATGATCTTCATGACTTCATCCAAGTTTGAGCACACCATCACTCTTGGAGGTCTTTAAGATATCTCTTGTAATATCCTCCAAGCATTATGCTTTGTCTCATCAACATATAATTATTAAGATAAACTGAGACGGAAACATAAGATTGATTAGCACACTAACATAATGTATTGATCATCATCAAAACAACATTAGTCTTGAACCCAAGTACTAACACGCGATGAATCTATCGTCTCGTCCTAGCCTTCGCCACGAACGGATCTACGGAACTCACGGGAAGTGTGCTGATAACGTGTTATAAATGTGTATCCTGAAGAAAGACTCCCATGCCTTTATTTATAATGGATGAGAGAGCCATACATAGATGTGATAAATAGATACAGTTTTATCTCTTTACAACCAATATTATCTCTTTACAACAAAACCATCTTTCTTTCCCTTTCTAGATTTCTTTGATATAAAGAAAACATCGTAAACTAAGGAGACTGGTATCATTCATGCGGTTTCTGGTTATTTTGGGAAAAACATAAAAAAAGGGAAAAACTTGCAATTGCCAAGCATCTCTCTGTGTGTGTGTTGGGTTTTTAAGAAAAATACGAAACTGGTTTCAGCCGCCAAACGAACATGATATTTGAAAGCACAAGAAACACAACCACGGATCAGAACGCCATCCCACAGAGATATCGCTGAAAAGCAACAGAAGGAACCCAACTCCGAGAAAGATAAGATATGAATCAAGACATCCGCAGCTGGGAAGCAGTAAGACACTACGATATGCAACCAAACAAGAGCAGCTGCAGATATGCAACAAAGCAAATAGCTTACGCACTTGCATGAATCTGTAATCGAGCAAACAGCCACACGCGGGGTTAAACGCAATCCAACCTGAGTAACAATATACTTAAAAGACAGCTGAAAACAAACACATCTTTATGTTTACATTGATATCACAGTTTCCTTCATATCTAATTACATGACATAAAAATAAAAATGGTGGGAAAATTCTTTCAGGTAAAAAGACTGCAGCAGTACTTCAAACAAACCATCGCAAGCAGTAATAATCTAAAACAAACGGAAACCCCCACACCCTACCTCCCCTCAGACTTTATCAGCTGCGAGAAAACTCTGCTCATTGACACCTCTGAGAGATCATCGGTGCCTGCAACATCGACATTGTTCCTGAAAGCAACGGTCTCAAGGTTACCAATATTTTGCACCTGCGACGAGAGCTCAGCTATCCTGTTGATGCTGTTCACCTCTGATGTGCTTGAATCCGCCTCCTGCAGCTGCAGCGCGTACTCCAGGTTCCACAGCACATCCCCCATTGTTGGCCTCTCCACTCCATAATCCGCCAGGCATTTCTCAACTGTTTCCCCAAACTTCCTCAGCGAATCAGGCCTTATGGTCCCAGCAATCCGAGAATCGACAATCTGATCCAGTTCCCCCCTCTTCAGCCATTTCATCCCCCATTCGGCCAAGTTCACCATCTCTCTTGGAAGCGTTGGATCTATGACTGGCCTCGCACATAAGGCTTCCAGCAACACCACACCGAATGAGTAGACATCAGATTTATCCGTTAGCTGCTGCCTGCGGAAGTACTCAGGATCGAGATACCCAAAACTCCCTTTCACCGCTGTACTGACATGGGTCTGATCGAGTTCAGGCCCCGTCTTAGACAACCCAAAGTCTGCGACCTTTGCTAAGAGATTCTCATCCAGCAGAATGTTGGCAGACTTAACATCACGGTGGATGATGGCCGTAGCCGAACCCGTGTGAAGATAGTGGAGCCCTCTTGCAGACCCGATACAGACCTCGAGTCTCTGCTTCCAGCTGAGATTAGGGAGGTCCGAGTTGTAGAGATGACTCTTAAGGGTGCCTTTCTCCATGTACTCGTACACGAGAATCATCTCGTTACCTTCGTCACAGTAACCGATGAGGGAAACTAGATGTCGGTGCCGCAATCGAGATAGAAGCTCAATCTCGGTTCGGAACTCATTGAGACCCTGCTGTGATTTGGGATTGCCTCGCTTGACTGCAACTCTGGTGTCATCTCTGAGCACCCCCTTGTACACTTTGCCAAAACCTCCTACTCCTATAACCCAATTCTCATCGAAATTATTGGTAGCCTCCTGCACGACGACAAAGGAGAACCGATAACCAAAATTTGCATTCTGCGCCGATGTAGCAGTGGTCCCATTCGAGACTCCACTCCCAATACTGTTAGTAGTCATACCATTAATCGAGAATGGAACCCAGGTCTTCGAATGCTGCTTTTTCGCCAGCTTCCTCTTTCTGAGTACGCAGAAGATAACAGCAGCTACAATCAGCACAGCAACTGCACCAAGAACGGAGCCCAATACAATACCAAGGTTGCTCTTCGAGCCAGAGGGCTCAACGACAGTAATGGAACCTGAGCTATTCATCACCCTGAAAATCTCAAGCCCATTCAGTATCCCATCAGGCTCTGCATAAGTCTTTATTGAAGGGCCAATGCTAACCCTAAGCTTACCGGACCCATCAGTAACCCCAACAACGAAATCATCATAAACTGCAGTCGCAAGGATGCCTAATGTGGAAGCGGAGATATCATAGTCAGGCAAGGCATAAGAGTTTCCAACAAAAACATTGAACAAGAGATTAGATGCGGCCAGACTAACTATATCACAGAAGTGAAATCTCATGAAGTACAAAGAATTTGGATCCACGTCAAACTGCCATGTGACATTGAAGATGGCATTGTTCGTTGAGACATTCGTTGATGCTAATTCAGTACAAGTAGCATACACGAGATCAGGCGCAGTGTCTTGAGTCGCTCCACCTTGCATATGATTGATGGGTGACGAGACGGATCTGAACTGTGCCAGATTTCGATCAAGTAAGAAGTCTCCATCCGGGATCCAAGTTCTCCCAAGAGTATCGTTACCAGGAGAAACTTTCATATTGCCCATGTTGACCCTATATGCCGTCTCTAATGCTTGATTCGACAAGCCCTGATACGATCCCATCGGATTGATCGTTTTGACAGAATCAACAATGAGCCCATCGGGGACGGAGACAACTTCCAATGCATTGATGAATGAAAGCGAAGAGGATCCCGATGGAAGGAAGGATATAATGAGGGTGTTGCTAGAAATGTCCAATAAGAACTCTTTGACAGCGGCCTTCGGACTTGCCTGGAAATTGTCGAGGAGAACAGCGTTTTGGGTTGTCACACTGAAGGTGGCGTTGGCGAGATTGTAGGGTGGGAACTGAAATGGGAAGAAATAGAGGCGAATGAAATGGCGGCCGGGCTTGTTGATGGTGAGTGTGTAGGATGAAGGGGCAGTGAAGATTCGGGCAGTGCGAAAAAGCTCCGGCGAATCAAAAGATTTCACGGAGTTAGGGCTAGCATTGGCAAAAATGGTCGTTGGGGGAGTTATGATGGCTGAAAGAGATGAATCAGCCACGAAAATTCGATTACCAACGGTTGTGTTTGTCAAAGAACCACAGTCTATCAAGTAATTATCAGGAGGAACAAAGGCACAACATGAACAAATCACAGACAGAGCAAACAAGAGAAGGAAGCCCAACTCATGATTTTTTACACCCATATCAGTATATGCCTAGAAGATATCAACTTTGAGGTCGAAACCCTAATTCTTAACTTAAAATTTTCAATTTTAAGGCATGCTCATTTCTTCCATCAATCAAAACATGGAGATACACAACGAAAAAGAGAACTGGATACAAGTAAAGATCTGACCCAAATCAGAAAAGGTTGGACAGGTGGTTCTACAAACAAAAAGGAACGATTTTGATCGACAGTGAAGGGGAAAGGTGTCACCTTTGGAGCCCTCCAGAAATGGGTATCTGCAAAATTCTTCTAGATCTGCAGCACAAAATCCAGGAGCTCTCACTGCCTTCTCTCAGCTGCCAAACTTTGTTGTTCGAGTTTAGAGAAAGAGGGGGGTTAAAATTATAATGAAAAGAGAAGGGTCAATGGTCTGAAAACAGCTGCTTGATCACTCACCAAAAAAAAAAAACAGCTGCTTGATCTTATTATAATTTCTAAAAATAACCCAGAAAATATCTATACAGAAACGTGTACAGTCTAAAAATGCCACCTATTGAGGAAGGAATTTGTTTTAAAACCCACCAATTTTTATTTTAAAAAATAGGAAAACTGTTTGATATTTTTTTAACGTACATCATTTGGTCCTCAATAAATGCCCTATCATTGCTTCTTTTGGTCCTTACTGGAACGGCACATCTCACTAAAAATGTAGGCTTTTCTAGGGGCTAAATTTACAAAAGATATTACAAACTATTTATAAATTTAACAATATTATCTTTAATTTTAAAAAGTCATCAAAATTCTATTCCACCTTTAAAATTCATCAAAAATAACTAAAATTATCAAAGTGGTATGAGCGGGCTTTTGTAGGCCCGTATGGTACCCACTAGTGTATTAGGTATCCACCCATTATGTAACCTTATTATATAAATACAGGGCTACGAGTTTCGTACCCAATAAGCTCAAGCTCACATCTGAGCAGAACCTCTACTGACGGACGAATCACGACGTAAAAAGGCTTCCTTCACCAAACGTCGCTAGATCTGGAGGGTAGGATCTAGATGTAATTTTCGTCCCCTAGATCTAAAACTCTATGCGCATATGATTAGATCTATATTGTTTTAATTAGATCTAGATTTTTTATCTTAGATCTATATGATTGGATCACTGTTTGCTTAAATTAGATCGATTTTTTTATCTCAGATCTATATGCAAAATCATCTTTTGAATTATAACTCGACGTTTTTATCACTGAAAATCAAATTTTTACGATTAAAAACGTGGATTTGAAGACTAAAAATAGTTTTTTAATATAAAAATCCTGATCTTCTTCCCCAAATTTTCAAACCCTAAAGGGGCTTCTTCGTCGCCACGCGGTCGGCAGCCACACGGAGCACGAAACCCCTTTGTGATCTTCAAAGCCGCCTGAAGCGGCGACGTGCCGCTGCCGCTCCGGGCGGCAACAAGCGCTGTCGCCCGAAGCGGCAGCAGCCGCTGCTGCCCCATGCGGCAGTCGGTGCTGTCGCCTGAAGCGGCAGCCGACGCCGCCTAGCCGCCCGAAGCGGCGCTCCCCGAGGCGCAAACCCTAGCCGCCCGAAGCGACGGTCCCGCGGCGCAAAAACTAGCCGTCCGCACGGGCCCGCACGACCGATCGGCCCCAAAAACCCTAACTAGGGGGTTTTCCCAAAAAGTTTTTTTTTATCAAATTCAATTTTTCGGATATTAATTAAGATTTCCTCTTCTTTAATCCTGATTAATTATATGCATAAATCATCATCACATCTTTTATTGGATTACTCGATTATTTTTTACGTTTAATAATTAGGAAGATCTTGCGACCGCTCTGCCGTTAGTTAGCTAACCTAACGGTGTATGACGTTGCCCAGTGGTCCAATAATTATTCAACAAAAATATTTCATTCCATTATAAATGCCTGTGATGTTGCATATTTTTCATTCCCTGTAGTAATAATTAACATTTAAAAATATTAAATGCATGTGATGATTAAATGCCTACGATGATTAAATGCATGTAATGAATAAATGCCTGCTGTATTTTCTGCGACGTATGTTGATATTCTGTTGTGGTTTTGGATTGGTTATCTGTCACCATTTAATTTTCTCGCATTTTTTTCATTTTGAGAGCAATTGTAGTGATGATTTAATTGTATAAATTCCAAGACTAGCACACGTCCCATGAAGATGAAGATCTATTTCCAGAAGAATAGGGGCCCCATGAGGGTTCCCGAGTTGTATTTTCTATTTTATGGGACTGTTTATGGACTTTATTCCTTTTAAAATGGTGACTAGCCGATCCACACAACAAATATCTGTATCTGAAATTTATAATTACTTGTTTAATAATATCTAATTATTGCTCATTTTAACATGCTTAGATAAATGGCAAAAATAGCGAGCGTCGACTTCGACGTATTGGATGCTACATGCAACAACTATCTGAGCTGGCAGTTGGATATCAAATTTCACTTATGCTCACAGGGATTGAGTCATGCCATTGTTGTAGGCGATGCGGTTTCTGACATAGATAAAGCGAAAGCAATTATCTACATCAGACCTCATATCGATCGTATCCTGAACGCCGAGTACCTCACTGTAGAAGACTCTTACGAGTTATGGATCGCTTTCGAGGATCGATACAAACATAAAAAAGATGTTATCCTTCCTCGAGTGCGATATGAATGGGAGAACCTCCATCTATAGGACTTTAAGTCCATTGCCGAGTATAACTCAGCACTTTCAGTATCACCTCACGCCTGAAGTTGTGCGATAAAAAAGTGACGGAGGAACGCATGTTGGAGAAAACGTATACATTCTTCCATGAGAAGGATGTCATCCTCATGCAACAGTACCATTAACGAAAGTTCACAAAATACACAGAGCTTCTCTCATGTCTTTTGATGGCAAAACAGAATAGAGACCTCTTACCGGCCACCCATAATTTGCGCCCCTGCCGGCACTACACTTGCACCTGAAGCGCACAACATCTCCTTCCAGAAGAAGAAGATCAACTTCAAAGGCAAACCCCAGAAGGAAAAAAGCAATGAAGAAGTAGGCTAGAGGACCCCCCTCCAAAGACCAGCAATGAGGGGAAAGAGGAAAAATGTGTGGAAGAATAAAGACAACGACCCGATATCTGCCCCCAGGAAAGACTGGAAAGAAAAATGCCACAGATGTGGTATGACTGGACACTGGTTCAGAAATTGTCGCACTCCACGCCATCTCCAAGACTTGTATAAAGCTAGCCAGAAGTCTGCTGAAACAAACCTGGTAGAAAAATAAGACCTGGCTCCAATTAGGTACATCACCGAGGACTTCTCGACCGATGACCTACTCGACTGATGCCTTATCTATTTTATTCCGGCAATTTATTGTAGTTGAAGCAATTTACTTCCTAGTTGTTTGTTTTTCAGCATGTTAGTTAATTTTCAGACTTTGAATAAAATTTGGTTATGCATGTGCCTTATACTGCTATTCCTTTTCTCTCTTGCTATAGATGGATAATAAATGCCTAGTGGACAATACTTCTACGCACATGATCCTTCAAGATATTTGCTTTTTTTGAAGTATACAAAAATATGATGGAACCATGAATACTATTTCCGGTCCATCAGGAATAATAGAAGGATTAGGGGAAGCACACTTTCTGCTCTCCAATAAAACACAACTATTAATAAAAGATGCTCTTTTCACTCCAAACTCAAACAGAAACTTGCTAAGTTTCAAAGACATCCTGTAACGACTGGTTTTTCATGTATGGATTTTATTATATATATATATATATATATATATATATTTGGTTGCTTCTTCTTGATTGTGATTTCCATTTCCGTCTCCGTAGTTTTCATTTTTGTTCGTTTCGTCGTGATTCTCTAGATTCTTCCGTCGGTCGCCGTGTTTGAAGTAAGTCATTCGTGACGGGCTTCATATCGGTCATATCTTATTGTTAGATCAAGCCTAGGAGTCTTAGGAATCGATCCTGGAGCTTCGCGCTCCATTTCGGAACTTTTGGTGAACGTTAGCCGGTATAAGAAGGGGCACCGACTGACTAGATGACGATCCAGTCGGTCGGAAAACCTTCTTGAACCGACTAGTTGGCTTTGTTAAATGTTCAGGAGTTACTGTTTGTCGTTAGTCGGTCTAAGAACGTTGGTCGACCGACTAGGTTGCAAACTAGTCAGTTAGCAATGCTTCTTTAACCGACTAACTCTTTAAATCATTTTGACACTAGTTACTGTTCCTTCTTAGTCGGTCTAAGTTCATCTTTCGACCGACTAGTTGTCAAACTAGTCGGTTAAGTTTTGTACTCAGACCGATTAACTCTTAGTTCAGGTTTTCGTCTGGAGCTACTGTTTACACCTAGTCGGTCTGTGTTGGTCAACCGACCGACTAGTTCCCAAACTAGTCGGTCAGTGGTTATTCTTTGACCGACTAACCAGTGCTGTAAACCCTAGTTTTGCCCTAGCCGCCACCAAAATCTATAAATACCTCTCCAAACGTTTTCTTCTCCTCCCTCATGACCTAAAACCCTAATTTCTCCCCAATTGAGCCCCCATCTTCCTCAAACCATTAATCCTTCATCCCAAGCTCATCCTTCATCATCCAAACCCTCCCTTGTCACAACCCACCTTCTATCTTCCCAAACCTTCATCAAACCCTCAAAATCCACATCCAAACCCAATTCTCCATATTTTTCCCTCATTTCCAGATCTGAGCTGGATCGTTCTTCCGTTGCCGTGGTTGCTCGGCATCGTTCCTTCGCTTCTTCACGGTAATACTCGATTCCTTTAGTTTTAGCATAACCCACATTGACATTGTGAAACCCTAATAAAATGGATTATTAGATGATTAGGGTTCTAATAAGAAACCAATTTAGAATCATTGTGCTAATAATTGTTTTGCCATAACAGTGATCCATTCCGTAGTTAGCTTGTGTGACGATCTTCATTGCTCGTCAATCTCGGTATCAGGCAAGTGAAACTTGCATCTCTTGATTTGGGCCATGTCTTAGGCCATTACCTTGCTTTAGCGTAAAAGAGACTAGACGGTGAAAGGATAGCCGTCTAGACGCCTTGACCTAGCTTAACAATGAAGCTTGGTCCGTCATCCTCATCATGCTTGTATGTCACGTTTACTTTCAATTAACGGTACGCGTATTAACTGTTCATGTCATCCATGCATCCTTAACTGCTATTGCATTTTAACCGCCATGTTTAATTTAAATTAACGGTACGCGAATACGTTCATGTCATTGCATTTTGCCTGTCACGTTTAAATACAATTAACGGTACTTGAATATCTGCTCATGTCATTGCATGCTTGAATACTCATCGTGATTGCGTAGCTTCGCTACATACTTGTACTATTTGTTCCGGCTAAGCACCCACCTTGCGTGGGCACAATCCTATGCCAAATACACTTTCTGGCTCGTGTTCCAGAAGACGAGCTCAACACAGCCTGCGGGCAATAGGGCACTCGTTGAGTGATCCCTTGTACTTGATACTTGAACACAGCCTGCGGGCAATAGGGCACTCGTTGAGTGATCCCTTGTACTTGTTACTTGACATTACCTGCCACAACTACCACTTGCTACCTGTACTTTACTTTACTTGTTACCACCTTACCTTACTTGCCATGCACCATACTTTAACTGCTAGGTTGCTAGTTTACCTTTCTTTCTGTTTCCTTGCACAAGTCTTTCGACTTGCTGACATGTTCCCCTTTTCTCTTTTGGGTGACACATGTTAGAGCCCGAGCCCGAGATACTTGCTGAGGACGTGGTGTTCGCTGACGCTGAGTCAGAACCCGTGTTGATCGAGGACGTCGTTGACACTGGGGATCAGTCTTAGTGTCTTCGTTTAGCTTCTTTTGTTAGACTGCTTAGTTGTCGGTGCGTGGCACCTAGTTGATACTCTGTTATGTTTGTGTTGTTTTTGCTTGGCCTTGTTCTGGGCCTTAGACTCTTTCCTGTTAGCCTGGTGGCTTTTCTGCGATGTTGAATGTTTTGTGGACAATCTTTGGGAATGGTTATTTCATATCCGTCTCATTCTATTATTATTATCGTTGTTATTCCTTTTGCGTTTACCGGGACCTGCTTATACTAAATTGACGCTTATCAGGCGCGGAGCTTCACAGCTCCACGTTTGAGCGGACCTTCTCACGTCTCGCCTCCATTTTAGGGAAGCGGGGCGTGACAGGTTTTAGTGGTGGCCCATGTAGGTCTTGTAACGGTCGGTTTCCGATCGTACTTTCTTTGTGCACGTGCTCTTGATTGTGCACGTGTTTATTTTTTGACCTTATTTGATTTTGAATATTATTGAGTGATATATCGACGTGATCGTCTCTGGAAGTATTAGTTTGTGGAATAACTTTGTAACATCATATCTCGAGTCGTTCTTCAGCGATACTATCTAAATTGACGTGACGTCGCGACTTTCTGTTTTGACGCGAGACGTTTCGAATTTTAGTTTCGTCTCTCGATGTCGAAATTTAGATCCGTCTTCTCCGCTGTCTTTCTTTAGTTGTCCCGAGCACCCCATAATTATTTTACGATTTTTGGACATAATTTGACCTATTTTCCAATTTTTTGAAAGTTTTAAATAATTTTAAAACCTATTTTTATAAAATTTTTAATTACAATAAAATTCCTAAATTATAATAACGTATTAAAGAATTTTTAGGCAAAATTTTAGAATTTTTGGCCGCACCCATTTTGCGTGAGAGAGAGGAGAGTAATTTTAACTAAATTAATTATTTTAAATTATTTTAATTATGTTTTTCCGAACCCTAACCCTAACCCTAGCTCTAACCTATTTATATTAGCCCTAGGCTAAGTATTTTCGACATTGCACAAAACCCTAGCCGCCGTTTCCTCTCCCAAAGCTTCGTCGCAACGTTGCGACGATCGCCCAGTGCACGACCGGAGCTCACCCCCGCAAATCCTAGCGCACGACCGGAGCAGCCCCCGCATCGCCGCTTGCAGCGCACTGCTGCATCGCACCCTGCTGTCGCCCCGCTCCGACCGAGGCTGTCTCTCGGTCTGACCGAGAGACTTCTCCGCACAGCCGCCCGCTCCGTACCGCACCGCATCGCCAAGCGCTGACCGACCCGCCCCGTCGGTCTGACCGAAGCCCGCTCCGCACCCGAAGGCCGCTCCGCACCCCGCTCCGCTGCCAGCCTCGTCCAAGCGCCCGACCGACGGGATCTGTCGGTCTGACCGACGAATTCCCTCGCACCGACGCTGTGCCCGACCCCCCCCCCTCATCGTAGCTCGCACGACCGAGAGCCCCTCTCGGTCTGACCGAGAGGAACCACCGCACCGACCAAGCCCGACCGACAGAACTTCGTCGCAAGTTGGTTTCTCCCACACCAACTTCTGTGGTGGGCCCCCCAAGTTCTTCTGAGGTGTTGTGGGCCCCCCTTGGACCCCTAGCACTGCTGTGGGCCCCGCTTGGACGTGCTACTTCGCGGATTTGCCGTCTACGACGTTTGCGACACGTCGTAGGCCTTCGTCGCAAGTTTCGACGTTTGGAGAGACGTGCGAGGACCAGATCAGAAGCTGAGGAGTCCTCCGATCAGACCCGACATCCAATCTACAGCAAACTCCGGTTCAGGTTGGTCCCCCGAAACTCGTAGAAACCCCCACAATAGCTGACTAAACCCTAAACTAAAAACCGTCAACTTGAACTAAATTTACTTTCCAGCTCCTGTAAAACGTTGTACGAACATAGAAAATCGACGAACGGACTTTGTTGACTGTGCACATAGGATAGATCGTCGATTAGGCTGAAACATCAAAAAGTGACTTTTGACGAATAGGATAGTCCCGAAAACCTAGAAACGAAACCTAATAGGATTTGATGAATTTGAGACCTGACATCGTCGCCGTGGCGATATTTCAGACGGACTTCCGCGGACGAGACGCTTGGACGGGACGCTTCGAGAGGACGACACACTCGCCATCGCAGGCAAGTGTATCCACTTGCACTTTTGGCCGTGCTTAGGCCTTAGTTGGTTAGAATTGTTAACTGTGAACAAATAGAACTGGACGTGAAATGATAGCGTCCGGGACGACTCCTGACGGCTCAGACTTGACGACGAAGTCTGAGCCCGACAGCAAAATTTTTTGACATCATAGGGCTATCATGTGTGTGCGTGTGTGTGGACACTCTAGAATAACCCTTCCCGTCTTGTCACGTCACGTCCCGTCTTGCACAGCCCGCTGGGCAATAGGGCACTCGCCGAGTGATCCCTTGTACTGATTCACAGCCTGCGGGCAATAGGGCACTCTCCAAGTTAGAGAGAGTGATCCCTTGTACTGATACACAGCCCGAGGGCAATAGGGCACTCTCCAAGCTAGAGAGAGTGATCCCTTGTACTGATTCTCAGCCTGCGGGCAATAGGGCACTCGCCAAGCTAGAGCGAGTGATCCCTTGTACTGGTGTCATGTCTTGTCTTGTCTTGGGGTATGGGGTTGGGTTGAGCGTGCGCACGGCAAGAGGGTCTGATCCCCCTCGAACCGTAAGGCGTGAACCCTTTCGTGTCTCACTTGTCTTGTCCTGCCTTGCTTCCGTCACGTCACGTCTTGTCTTGACACCTGTAGGCTAGTCCCGTAGTTGGTAGCACACGCTACAACTACTACTTGTTACGTTTTACTTTCCTGCTGCGTTACTTCTGTTTGTTACTCAGTTATAACCCCAGCATGCTAATCAACCAGTAAAACGTTGTCTAAAAGTTGATACACTTGTAGTTTGGTCTAACCCTTTTTTGTAGACCTGACCTGACGTACAGTTCCTTCTTTTGGTGCTGTACGTCAGGTGTTGAGCCAGAGTACATTGACGAGGCGGACTTGCCAGCTGACGGAGAGCCGGAGGACGTTGATCCGGAGTACGACCCGGAGGAGGACCAGAGTTAGAGGCCTCTTGTTGCTGATCCAGATTTCTGTTCCAGTTTAGATTGGGTGGGTAGCACCTGTTGTTTTCCTTGTCTAGGTTGGGTGCTTGCACCAGTAGTTTCCTTTTTCTGCAGTTGTAGCCTTCGGGCGTTTTAGACTCTCAGTACTTTTGGATGTTTTATTTGGAATAAAATGAAACGATATCTCTTTTCAATACTTTGTTGTTTCCGTACTAACTTGCAGGGACCTGTTTCCTTCGTTTGGAATATCACAGACGCTTATTGGGTCCGGGCTCTTAGCCCTGGCCTAAGCGGGCCTTAGTCACGCTTCGCCTCCGACCTTTTTGGGAAGCGGGGAGTGACAGGTTTTAGTGGTGGCCCATGCAGGTCTCGAACCTGCGAATACGGAACAATCGAAGTATTGAAATTCATTTTATTATCATCCAATGATTGTACGAGTCTAACCTCTGTGTTTCTGTCAATAGGATGGCCGGACGACGTGTTACCCGATCGGGGAACTTAGGCGATGGAGTTCCGGAGGACCAGAGCGGAGACTTCCGTCAGTTTCTGGGCGTGATGAGGGAGATGCTGGATGTTCAGCATCAGTTGGTTCAGCAGTCCCAGCATGCTGCCCAGGCTGTTCCAGTTGCACCTCCACCTCCACCTCCACCTCCACCTGCCCCTCGAGCTGCTCCAGGAGTGAAGCAGTTCAACGAGCTCCAGCCGAGGACTTTTTTGGGGAAGGAGGGACCCCTTGCTGCTGACGAGTGGATCCAGAGCACGGAGGAGAAGTTAGTTGCTGCGAAGATTCCTGATGATACCCGTGTGGAGATAGCAAAGATGCAACTGACAGAGAATGCGAGGAATTGGTGGCGCATCGAGGAGAGGCGTCTTGAGAAGCCAATGGGATGGAAGACCTTCAGGTCTATGTTCAAGGATAAGTACTTCACCAAGTCTGCTAGGAGGGAGTTGCTGAGCAAGTTTATAGACCTGAAGCAGGAAGGTATGACTGTCGAGGAGTATGAAGCTGAGTTTGAGATGTTGAGCCGTTTTGCCCCGCACATTGTGAAGAAGGAGGAGAAGCGAGCTGATCGTTTTCGTCAGGGACTGCGTCCGAAGATTCAGGCTTCGATGTCTTCGACGCGTTTCTCGACTATGAGGGAGGTGCTTGATGCTGCGAAGAATCATGAGCTCATAGCTCTTTTGCCTGACCCTCCAGTTGATAAGGGGAAGCGTCCCATGGAGTAGTACCGGCCACCTGCTAGGCCGGCGATGAGGCCAGTTCAGACAGTACCATTCAAGAGGCCTGGAGCACCAGTTCAGATTCAGGGCAAGGGCCCGTGCCACTTTTTTGGAAAGCCTGGACACGTTCAGGCCACTTGCAGGAAGAGGATGGGGCTATGCTTAATTTGTGGAGATGCTTCGCATGCTGCGAAGGATTGCCCGAGAGCTCGTCATGCCGTAGTTGGAGCGCCAGCCCCGTTGCAGATGAGAGCGCCTGCTCCAGTTCAGAGAGGACCTGCTGCTCGTGGACCACCTTTGCCGCCACAGAGGCAGATGTATCAGAGAGCAGCACAGCCCCAGAGGCCGGCGTATACCATGACTGCTGTTGAGACTGAGGAGCTGGAGGGAGTTATAGCAGGTAACTCTTGATCCTAGTTTTTCATTTCATAGTTTAGATCTTATTATTTGTGTTGCTTGGTTGACTTGTTGTTAGAGTAGTTGATTTGACCGTAGTTCCCTTATATCTTAGGCACCATTCTAGTGTCCTCTCACCCAGCCTTGGCTTTGTTCGACTCCGGTGCATCTATGTGCATCATATCCCGGAGGTTTGCAACAAAGCACTCTATCCCCACCCATACACTCCCTAAGTGTTGGGACATTACCACAGGGAACGGAGTGGTGACGGTAAATTTGGGATGTCGATCGATTTCTTTAGTGATCAGTGGACACGAGCTCTTTGCAGATTTCATTGTCCACGATCTGCCACATTTCGATGTCGTTCTTGGCATCGATTGGTTGGGAGATTTCCATGCCTCGATCGACTGTCACAGCAAGAGGGTGGTGTTCCGGATTCCAGGTCATCCGGAGTTCGAGTTCCGCAGCAGAGATGAGTCGCTTGGGCCCATCAGATTTCGGGCCAAGCTGGAGCTGCCGATTGTTACAGCCATGCAGATGGAGATGGAGATCGAGCGACCAGCAGTCGTCAGAGACTTCGACGACGTCTTCCCGGAGGATATCTCAGGTTTGCCACCCGACAGAGCTTTAGAGTTTGGAATTGATCTTATGCCGGGAGCGCAACCGATATCGAAGGCGCCGTACCGGATGGCCCCCGCTGAGCTCGAGGAGCTGCGAAAGCAGTTGGATGAGTTGCTACAGAAGGGTTTCATCCACCCTAGTGTGTCACCGTGGGGTGCATCCGTTTTGCTTGTAAAGAAGAAGGATGGGTCCCGCAGGATGTGCGTGGACTATCGAGGATTGAATGCTGTCACCGTAAAGAATAAGTATCCGCTGCCGCGCATCGACGATATCTTTGACCAGCTTGGAGGTTCGAGAGTCTTCTCGAAGTTGGACTTGAGGAGTGGATACCACCAATTGAAGGTAAAGAAGGACGATGTTCAGAAGACGGCTTTCCGGACAAAGTACGGACATTATGAGTTCGTGGTCATGCCGTTTGGCGTGACCAATGCGTCGGCTGTGTTCATGAATTTGATGAATTTAATATTCTACGACTTCCTGGACAAGTTTGTTGTCATCTTCATTGATGACATTCTTATTTATTCGAAGTCTGAGGAGGAGCACAGCTGTCATCTGAGGACAATGCTGGAGACGCTGAGGAGACATAAGCTTTATGCCAAGTATAGCAAGTGTGAGTTCTGGCTGGACAGAGTCACATTCCTGGGACACGTGGTGTCCGGTGATGGCATATCTGTGGATCCGGAGAAGGTTAGAGCAGTCAGAGATTGGCCGACTCCGCAGTCAGCGTCCGACATCAGGAGATTCCTTGGTTTAGCAGGCTATTATCGGCGGTTCATCAAAGATTTCTCGAAGATTGCAGAGCCGATGACGAAGCTGACGAGGAAGGACGAGGAGTTTATTTGGTCAGATGCTTGTGAGGAGGCCTTCAGTATCTTGAAGGCGAGATTGACCACGGCACCGGTGTTGGCAGTACCGGATCGAAGCGGAGGCTTCGAAGTTTATTGTGATGCTTCAGGGAAGGGCCTAGGATGCGTCTTGCATCAGCATGGCCACGTGGTCGCGTACGCTTCTCGTCAGTTGAGGACTCATGAGAAGAATTACCCGACGCACGATCTAGAGTTGGCAGCAGTGATTTTTGCACTGAAGATTTGGAGGCACTTCTTGCTAGGTGAGAGTGTGAAGATTTTCACCGATCACAAGAGCTTGAAGTACATCTTTACGCAGAAGGAGCTCAACATGCGTCAGAGGCGATGGTTAGAGCTCATGGCTGACTACGAGATTGATTTGCAGTATCATCCGGGGAAGGTGAACATAGTGCCGGATGCCTTGAGTAGACTTCCTACTGCGATGATGCTTGCAGCCGACTGGAGGATTCAGCAGGAGCTGAGGGAGATGGATTTGGAGGTTGTCCTACCTGGTGTGGTTCTTTCATTCATGAATTTACAGATTCAGTCCACGATCGTGGATCGGATCAAGGCAGCACAGGCAGGAGATCCGAAGCTGCAGAGGATCAGGAGGCAGGTCGAAGCAGGACTACGGACGGAGTTCGTGATTCATGAGGATGGTTCGCTGCGGTACGGCAGTAGACTCTGTGTACCTGCAGGTGATGTTCGCGAGGAGCTGTTGAGCGAGGCTCATAGCTCGCCATATTCTATACATCCTGGAGGCACCAAGATGTATAAGGACCTCCGTCTGAATTATTGGTGGATTGGCATGAAGAGGAGTGTGGCACGGAGCGTTGCCAAGTGTTTGATATGTCAACAGGTGAAGGCTGAGCACCATCGTACTGCTGGGTTGCTGCAACCGCTTCCCATTCCGGAGTGGAAGTGGCAACATATTACGATGGACTTCGTGACTGGTTTACCTCGGACCCCGAGGCAGAACGACGCAGTTTGGGTGATCGTGGATCGGTTGACCAAGTCTGCGCACTTTATCCCTTTCTGAGTGGGCCAGTCTACAGAAGCTTTGGCGAGGAAATATCTGGAGGTAAAGTTCCGTTCTACTTTTACTTCTATTTTGATTTTTCTCTTTGAAATAGTCGTGACGTAGACCGTGTACGTGCAGGAGATTGTACGCTTACATGGAGTCCCCGTGAGCATTGTGTCTGACCGAGACACGAGGTTCACATCTCAGTTCTGGAGAAGTCTGCAGGAGCATTTGGGTACGAGTCTGAGTTTCAGCATGGCGTACCACCCGCAGACTGATGGCCAGTCCGAGAGGACTATTCAGATTCTGGAAGATATGCTGCGAGCTTGTACGCTCGATTTGAAGGGATCATGGGAGGACCATCTTCACTTGGTGGAGTTTTCTTATAACAACAGCTACCAGGCGAGCATAGGCATGGCGCCGTTTGCTGCCTTATATGGAAGAAAATGTCGATCGCCACTGAGCTGGGATGACATCGGAGATCGGGAGCTGTTGGGTCCGGAGATGATAGTTGAAGCTGTGGATGTCGTGAGGGACATCAGGGAGAAGCTTAGAGTTGCACAGGATCGCTTCAAGCATTGGGCAGATGCCAAGAGGAGACCTTTGGAGTTCCAGCCTGGAGATCACGTCTTCCTGAAGATTTCTCCGAACCGCGGAGTTATTCGTTTTGGGAAGAAGGGTAAGCTGAGTCCGAGGTTTATTGGGCCATTTGATGTGCTAGAGCGTGTGGGAGCAGTGGCCTACCGCCTTGCTCTGCCACCATCTTTGGAGGGTGTTCACGACGTATTCCACGTATCTCAGCTACGTCGGTACGTCAGTGATCTGTCACACACGGTCGATTTCTCGGAGATTACGGTTCGACCGGACCTGACATATGACCAGCAGCCTGTGCAGATCTTGGACCGTCGACAGAAGCAGTTGAGGAATAAGATAGTCGACCTGGTGAGAGTGATGTGGCGTCACGGATCGCCTGGAGAGTCCACCTGGGAGCGTGAGGATGATATGAGAGAGCGCTTCCCGCATCTTTTTCCCAGCAATGCTTGATGTTGATTCCGAGGACGGAATCATTTCTAAGTTGGGGAGGATGTAACGGTCGGTTTCCGATCGTACTTTCTTTGTGCACGTGCTCTTGATTGTGCACGTGTTTATTTTTTGACCTTATTTGATTTTGAATATTATTGAGTGATATATCGACGTGATCGTCTCTGGAAGTATTAGTTTGTGGAATAACTTTGTAACATCATATCTCGAGTCGTTCTTCAGCGATACTATCTAAATTGACGTGACGTCGCGACTTTCTGTTTTGACGCGAGACGTTTCGAATTTTAGTTTCGTCTCTCGATGTCGAAATTTAGATCCGTCTTCTCCGCTGTCTTTCTTTAGATGTCACGAGCACCCCATAATTATTTTACAATTTTTGGACTTAATTTGACCTATTTTCCAATTTTTTGAAAGTTTTAAATAATTTTAAAACCTATTTTTATAAAATTTTTAATTACAATAAAATTCCTAAATTATAATAACGTATTAAAGAATTTTTAGGCAAAAATTTAGAATTTTTGGCCGCACCCATTTTGCGTGAGGGAGAGGAGAGTAATTTTAACTAAATTAATTATTTTAAATTATTTAAATTATGTTTTTCCGAACCCTAACCCAAACCCTAGCTCTAACCTATTTATATTAGCCCTAGGCTAAGTATTTTCGACATTGCACAAAACCCTAGCCGCCGTTTCCTCTCCCAAAGCTTCGTCGCAACGTTGCGACGATCGCCCAGTGCACGACCGGAGCTCACCCCCGCAAATCCTAGCGCACGACCGGAGCAGCCCTCGCATCGCCGCTTGCAGTGCACCGCTGCATCGCACCCTGCTGTCGCCCCGCTCTGACCGAGGCTGTCTCTCGGTCTGACCGAGAGACTTCTCCGCACAGCCGCCCGCTCCGCACCGCACCGCATCGCCAAGCGCTGACCGACCCGCCCCGTCGGTCTGACCGAAGCCCGCTCCGGACCCGAAGGCCGCTCCGCACCCCGCTCCGCTGCCAGCCTCGTCCAAGCGCCTGACCGACGGGATCTGTCGGTCTGACCGACGAATTCCCTCGCACCGACGCTGTGCCCGACCCCCCCGCATCGCAGCTCGCACGACCGAGAGCCCCTCTCGGTCTGACCGAGAGGAACCACCGCACCGACCAAGCCCGACCGACAGAACTTCGTCGCAAGTTGGTTTCTCCCACACCAACTTCTGTGGTGGGCCCCCCAAGTTCTTCTGAGGTGTTGTGGGCCCCCCTTGGACCCCTAGCACTGCTGTGGGCCCCGCTTGGACGTGCTACTTCGCGGATTTTCCGTCTACGACGTTGCGACACGTCGTAGGCCTTCGTCGCAAGTTTCGACGTTTGGAGAGACGTGCGAGGACCAGATCAGAAGCTGAGGAGTCCTCCGATCAGACCCGACATCCAATCTACAGCAAACTCCGGTTCTGGTTGGTCCCCCGAAACTCGAAGAAACCCCCACAATAGCTGACTGAACCCTAAACTAAAAACCGTCAACTTGAACTAAATTTACTTTCCAGCTCCTGTAAAACGTTGTACGAACATAGAAAATCGACGAACGGACTTTGTTGACTGTGCACATAGGATAGATCGTCGATTAGGCTGAAACATCAAAAAGTGACTTTTGACGAATAGGATAGTCCCGAAAACCTAGAAACGAAACCTAATAGGATTTGATGAATTTGAGACCTGACATCGTCGCCGTGGCGATATTTCAGACGGACTTCCGCGGACGAGACGCTTGGACGGGACGCTTCGAGAGGACGACACACTCGCCATCGCAGGCAAGTGTATCCACTTGCACTTTTGGCCGTGCTTAGGCCTTAGTTGGTTAGAATTGTTAACTGTGAACAAATAGAACTGGACGTGAAATGATAGCGTCCGGGACGACTCCTGACGGCTCAGACTTGACGACGAAGTCTGAGCCCGACAGCAAAATTTTTTGACATCATAGGGCTATCATGTGTGTGCGTGTGTGTGGACACCCTAGAATAACCCTTCCCGTCTTGTCATGTCACGTCCCGTCTTGCACAGCCCGCTGGGCAATAGGGCACTCGCCGAGTGATCCCTTGTACTGATTCACAGCCTGCGGGCAATAGGGCACTCTCCAAGTTAGAGAGAGTGATCCCTTGTACTGATACACAGCCCGAGGGCAATATGGCACTCTCCAAGCTAGAGAGAGTGATCCCTTGTACTGATTCTCAGCCTGCGGGCAATAGGGCACTCGCCAAGCTAGAGCGAGTGATCCCTTGTACTGGTGTCATGTCTTGTCTTGTCTTGGGGTTTGGGGTTGGGTTGAGCGTGCGCACGACAAGAGGGTCTGATCCCCCTCGAACCGTAAGGCGTGAACCCTTTCGTGTCTCACTTGTCTTGTCCTGCCTTGCTTCCGTCATGTCACGTCTTGTCTTGACACCTGTAGGCTAGTCCCGTAGTTGGTATCACACGCTACAACTACTACTTGTTACGTTTTACTTTCCTGCTGCGTTACTTCTGTTTGTTACTCAGTTATAACCCCAGCATGCTAATCAACCAGTAAAACGTTGTCTAAAAGTTGATACACTTGTAGTTTGGTCTAACCCTTTTTTGTAGACCTGACCTGACGTACAGTTCCTTCTTTTGGTGCTGTACGTCAGGTGTTGAGCCAGAGTACGTTGACGAGGCGGACTTGCCAGCTGACGGAGAGCCGGAGGACGTTGATCCGGAGTACGACCCGGAGGAGGACCAGAGTTAGAGGCCTCTTGTTGCTGATCCAGATTTCTGTTCCAGTTTAGATTGGGTGGGTAGCACCTGTTGTTTTCCTTGTCTAGGTTGGGTGCTTGCACCAGTAGTTTCCTTTTTCTGCAGTTGTAGCCTTCGGGCGTTTTAGACTCTCAGTACTTTTGGATGTTTTATTTGGAATAAAATGAAATGATATCTCTTTTCAATACTTTGTTGTTTCCGTACTAACTTGCAGGGACCTGTTTCCTTCGTTTGGAATATCACAGACGCTTATTGGGTCCGGACTCTTAGCCCTGGCCTAAGCGGGCCTTAGTCACGCTTCGCCTCCGACCTTTTTGGGAAGCGGGGCGTGACAGGTCTCTCTGTAACTGCAATTATCAGGGATAACAATAATAATATAAGATTGTTCAACAAATAAATTCGATATCGGAGTCATAAGCTATGAGTCTAATCTGCTTTGTTTTCTGTGTCACTAGATGGTAGGAAGGCGATTCACCCGTGGTGGAGGTAGCGGTGCGCCCCCTCATGATGAGGAGCCTGAGCGGGAACCCACCAATGGAGAGATGACGCGGATGATGATCCAGATGATGCAAGTGCAGCAGGGCGTGCTCCTGCAAGTCCAGAATGCTCCACTTGCTCGAGCTGCCCGGGCACTTCCAGATGCCCCTCGCTCCGAGCCGGGAGCGAAGCAATTTCGGGAGCTGGGTCCCACATATTTTGATGGGTCTGAGAGTCCTCTGGCTGCCGATGAGTGGATTCGGAACATTAAGGATAACCTGGCAATGTCAAATATTAACCCGGCTGGATGGGTTGATTTGGCTAAGAGGCAGCTGAAGGACAATGCCAGAAACTGGTGGGATGCTGAAGAGAAGATGCTGGTGGAGCCGATAGTTTGGGCTACCTTTAAGTCCAGATTTGATGGAGAGTTCTTCCCGAAGGCTGCTAGGCAGGTGATGCTGCAACGCTTCATAGATCTGAAGCAGGGGAGCTTGTCGATGGATCAGTACCACCAAGAGTTCACGAGGCTCAGTCGGTTTGCACCTAAGATGGTGCAAGATGCAGATGAGAAAGCTCAGTGATTTCTTCAGGGACTTGCCTTGGAGCTTCAGAGCTTTGTGACCTCTTCTGACCTGGAGACATATCAGAAGGTTCTGATTGCTGCGAGGCGGCAAGAGTTGAATTTGAACCAGGGGAAGGGACATGTTTCCGGAGCTGGGAAGAGGCCTATGGAGCAGGCCAGGGCGGTGGTTAGGCATGGTTTCAAGCCTAATTATCCGGTGCAGTTCAAGAGGCCAGGTGAGCCTATTCTGAAGACTTTCCATTTCTGTGGCAAGACCGGGCACCTCAGGGATCAGTGTAGGAGGTTTCTAGGACAGTGCATTGTCTGCGGAGATCCTGCCCACACCATCAGGGAGTGTCCCAAGTCGAAGCAGCCTTGGCGGGCTCCTATTGCAGCACAGCCGTTGCAGCAGCGAGCCCCTGTGCCCGTTGGACATGGAGCGCCTCTTGTTCCACAGAGACAGGCCTTTCGGCAGGCTGTTCCGCCGAGAGGGCAGGCCTTTCTGATGACTGACGAGGAGAGCATGGCCGTGGATGAGGTTATTACAGGTAACGCTCATTCTAGCTATTTTTCTTCCTTAGTTTATTGTTGATTTTGTTGGTTGCTTGCTCATGCTTGTTACTAGAATAGGATTTGATTGTTAGATTGTTTGCTAGGTGTGGTTTTGGTTTGCATGTTTACTGCACGAGTCCTCTTTGTCTCAGGTGCGTCGATGTGCATTTTGGCCCGGAGCTTCGTGGAGAAGCATTCCTTGTCGACGTCCTCTCTTCCTAAGAGTTGGAATATCGTCACAGGGAACGGTGTGGTCTCGGTGCATCGTGGATGCAATTCTTGTCCGTTGGTGGTTTGTGGACGTGAGCTTTGTGCTGATTTCATTGTCCACGACATCATCAACTACGATGCGGTCCTTGGGATTGATTGGCTTGCGAGCTTCTATGCTACGATTGACTGTCGGAGGAAGAAGGTGGTGTTCGAGATTCCCGGACATCCGGTATTTGAGTTCAGTCGTGGTAGCAGTTCGCTGGGTCCGGTCAGATTTCGGGCCAGACCGGTGGATGTTGTGGCTATGCAAATGGAGTTGGAGTGGCCATCTGTGGTGCGAGATTTTGGTGACGTCTTCCCCGAGGAGATGACTGGGTTGCCGCCTGATCGAGCTCTAGAATTTTCTATTGATCTTGTTCCGGGAGCGCAGCCGATTTCGAAGGCGCCATATCGTATGGCACCCGCTAAGTTGGAGGAATTGCGTAGGCAGTTGGATGAGCTTATGCAGAAGGGTTACATAAACCCTAGTGTGTCTCGTGGGGAGCACCGGTGTTGTTGGTGAAGAAGAAGGATGGTTCGCGTCGCATGTGCGTGGACTATCGGGAGCTGAATGCGGTGACTATTAAGAATAAATACCCGTTGCCTCGCATCGATGATATCTTTGATCAGCTGGGAGGATCGAGGGTGTTTTCTAAGTTGGATTTGAGGAGTGGTTACCATCAGTTGAAGGTGAAGAAGGATGATGTGCCGAAGACAGCTTTCAGGACGAAGTATGGACACTATGAGTTTGTGGTTATGCCTTTCGGCGTAACTAACGCACCCGCAGTTTTCATGAATCTGATGAACCTGATTTTCTATGACTTTTTGGATAAGTTTGTCGTTATCTTCATTGACGACATTCTGATCTATTCAAAGTCGGAGGAAGAGCATGCCTCGCACTTGAGGACGGTATTGGAGATTTTGAGAAAGCATCGATTGTATGCTAAGTTTTCGAAGTGCGAGTTTTGGCTGGATCGAGTTGCTTTTCTCGGGCATGTGGTGACTGGAGATGGTATTTCAATGGATCCCGAGAAGATTAGGGCCATCAGGGAGTGGCCTGTTCCGTCGTCTGCATCCGAGATTCGGAGTTTCCTTGGTTTGGTGGGATATTATCGGTGATTCATTAAGGACTTTTCCCGTATTGCCGAGCCGATGACTAGATTGACGCAGAATGATGTTGCTTTTGTTTGGTCGGGTGATTATGAGGATGCTTTTGGTGTTCTGAGGGAGAGGTTGACGACTGCCCCTATTCTTGTTGTGCCTGATCGCAGCGGTGGATTTGAGATCTTTTGCGATGCTTCTGGCAAGGGTCTCGGTTGTGTGTTGCATCAGCACGGGCATGTTATGGCTTATGCTTCTCGTCAGCTCAAGGTTCATGAGAAGAATTACCCGACGCATGATTTGGAGTTGGCTGCCGTTGTGTTTGCTCTTAAGATTTGGAGGCACTTCTTGCTGAGTGAGAAAGTGAAAATCGTCACCGATCACAAAAGCTTGAAGTATATTTTCACTCAGAAGGAGCTCAACATGCGACATCGTCGATGGTTGGAGCTCATGGCGGATTATGAGATTGATTTGCAGTATCACCCTGGCAAGGTGAATGTGGTTCCTGATGCGCTGAGTAGGCTTCCCACGGTGATGATGTTGACCTCGCAGTGGAAATTGCAGCAGGATTTTTGCGAGTCCGGAGTGGAGATTGTTCTTCCTGGGGAGGCTTCTTCGTTGATGTACATGCAGGTGCAGTCAACGATCGTGGATCGGATTAAGGCGAGTCAGGCCGGAGATCCGAAATTGATAAGGATTCGAGGGCAGGTTGAAGCTGGTCTGCGGACTGACTTTTTGATTCATGAAGATGGCTCGCTGAGGTTTGGAGCCAGGTTGTATGTGCCAGCTGGGGATATCAGAGAGGAGTTGATGGTGGAGGCACACAGTTTGCCGTATTCTGTGCATCCTGGTGGGACCAAGATGTACAATGATCTTCGTCTGAACTATTGGTGGCATGGTATGAAGAGGAGTGTGGCTCGGAGTGTAGCCAAGGTTTGGTTTGCCAACAAGTGAAGGCGGAGCATCAACGTACGGCAGGGTTGCTGCAACCACTTCCGATTCCGGAGTGGAAGTGGCAACACATCACTATGGATTTCGTGACCGGACTACCTCGGAGTCCGAAGCAGAATGACGTGATTTGGGTGATCGTAGATCGATTGACCAAATCTGCGCACTTTATTCCATTCCGAGTGGGACAGTCCACTGAGGCACTAGCAAGGAGATATATGGAGGTAAATTCTTTTACTCTCCGTTTTTATTTCCTTTTCCTAGTTTGGATAGTGATGTAACGTGAATCGTGCAGGAGGTCGTGCGACTTCACGGAGTCCCCGTGAGCATCGTGTCGGACAGGGACACGAGGTTCACATCTCAGTTTTGGCAGAGTTTGCAGAAGAGCTTGGGTACGCGTCTGAGTTTCAGCACGGCGTACCATCCGCAGACGGATGGCCAGTCCGAGAGGACAATTCAGATTTTGGAAGACATGTTGAGGGCGTGCATGTTGGATTTCAAGGGTTCGTGGGAGGACCATCTACACTTGGTGGAGTTCTCTTACAACAACAGCTACCAGGCGTCTATTGGCATGGCGCCTTTCGCGGCATTGTATGGGAGGAAATGTCGATCGCCATTGAGTTGGGATGACGTTGGTGATAGGGAGCTGTTGGGACCTGAGATGATTGTGGAGGCTGTGGAGGTTGTCAGGAATATTCGGGAGAGGTTGAGGATTGCTCAGGACCGTTTTAAGCATTGGGCGGATGCTAAACGTCGTCCTTTGGAGTTTCAGCCGGGCGATCATGTGTTTCTGAGGATTTCCCCGAATCGTGGAGTGATTCGTTTTGGGAAGCAAGGGAAGTTGAGCCCACGATACATTGGACCGTTTGATATTCTGGAGAGAGTTGGCGAGGTAGCTTATCGCTTAGCCCTGCCACCATCTATGGAAGGAGTTCACGATGTTTTCCATATGTCGCAGCTTCGTCGATACATTAGCGATCCATCTCATGCTGTGGATTTCTCGGAGATTACCGTTCGCCCAGATTTGACGTATGACCAGCATCCAGTGCAGATTCTGGACAGGCGTCAGAAGTCACTTCGGAACAAGGTCGTCGATCTTGTTAGAGTGATGTGGCGGCAAGGCTCGCCTGGAGAGTCTACTTGGGAGAATGAGGATGAGATGCAAGAGCGCTACCCACTTTTGTTCCCGGACACGTGAGTGTTGGGAAATTCCGAGGACGGAATTTTTCTTAAGTTGGGGAGGATGTAACGAATGGTTTTTCATGTATGGATTTTATTATATATATATATATTTGGTTGCTTCTTCTTGATTGTGATTTCCATTTCCGTCTCCGTAGTTTTCATTTTCGTTCGTTTCGTCGTGATTCTCTAGATTCTTCCGTCGGTCGCCGTGTTTGAAGTAAGTCATTCGTGACGGGCTTCATATCGGTCATATCTTATTGTTAGATCAAGCCTAGGAGTCTTAGGAATCGATCCCGGAGCTTCGCGCTCCATTTCGGAACTTTTGGTGAACGTTAGCCGGTATAAGAAGGGGCACCGACCGACTAGATGACGATCCAGTCGGTCGGAAAACCTTCTTGAACCGACTAGTTGGCTTTGTTAAATGTTCAGGAGTTACTGTTTGTCGTTAGTCGGTCTAAGAACATTGGTCGACCGACTAGGTTGCAAACTAGTCGGTCAGCAATGCTTCTTTAACCGACTAACTCTTTAAATCATTTTGACACTAGTTACTGTTCCTTCTTAGTCGGTCTAAGTTCATCTTTCGACCGACTAGTTGTCAAACTAGTCGGTCAAGTTTTGTACTCAGACCGACTAACTCTTAGTTCAGGTTTTCGTCTGGAGCTACTGTTTACACCTAGTCGGTCTGCGTTGGTCAACCGACCGACTAGTTCCCAAACTAGTCCGTCAGTGGTTGTTCTTTGACCGACTAACCAGTGCTGTAAACCCTAGTTTTGCCATAGCCGCCACCAAACTCTATAAATACCCCTCCAAACGTTTTCTTCTCCTCCCTCATGACCTAAAACCCTAATTTCTCCCCCATTGAGCCCCCATCTTCCTCAAACCATTAATCCTTCATCCCAAGCTCATCCTTCATCATCCAAACCCTCCCTTGTCACAACCCACCTTCCATCTTCCCCAAACCTTCATCAAACCCTCAAATTCCACATCCAAACCCAATTCTCCAGATTTTTCCCTCATTTTCAGATCTGAGCCGGATCGTTCTTCCGTTGCCGTGGTTGCTCGGCATCGTTCCTTCGCTTCTTCACGGTAATACTCGATTCCTTTAGTTTTAGCATAACCCACATTGACATTGTGAAACCCTAATAAAATAGATTATTAGATGATTAGGGTTCTAATAAGAAACCAATTTAGAATCATTGTGCTAATAATTGTTTTGCCATAACAGTGATCCATTCCGTAGTTAGCTTGTGTGACAATCTTCATTGCTCGTCAATCTCGGTATCAGGCAAGTGAAACTTGCATCTCTTGATTTGGGCCATGTCTTAGGCCATTACCTTACTTTAGCGTAAAAGAGACTAGACGGTGAAAGGATAGCCGTCTAGACGCCTTGACCTAGCTTGACAACGAAGCTTGGTCCGTCACTCTCATCATGCTTGTATGTCACGTTTACTTTCAATTAACGGTACGCGTATTAACTGTTCATGTCATCCATGCATCCTTAACTGCTATTGCATTTTAACCGCCATGTTTAATTTAAATTAACGGTACGCGAATATGTTCATGTCATTGCATTTTGCCTGTCACGTTTAAATACAATTAACGGTACACGAATATCTGCTCATGTCATTGCATGCTTGAATACTCATCGTGATTGCGTAGCTTCGCTACATACTTGTACTATTTGTTCCGGCTAGGCACCCACCTTGTGTGGGCACAATCCTATGCCAAATACACTTTCTGGCTCGTGTTCCAGAAGACGAGCTCAACACAGCCTGCGGGCAATAGGGCACTCGTTGAGTGATCCCTTGTACTTGATACTTGAACACAGCCTACGGGCAATAGGGCACTCGTTGAGTGATCCCTTGTACTTGTTACTTGACATTACCTGACACAACTACCACTTGCTACATGTACTTTACTTTACTTGTTACCACCTTACCTTACTTGCCATGCACCATACTTTAACTGCTAGGTTGCTAGTTTACCTTTCTTTCCGTTTCCTTGCACAAGTCTTTCGACTTGCTGACATGTGCCCCTTTTCTCTTTTGGGTGACACATGTTAGAGCCCGAGCCCGAGATACTTGTTGAGGACGTGGTGTTCGCTGACACTGAGTCGGATCCCGCGTTGATCGAGGACTTCGTTGACACTGTGGATCAGTCTTAGTGTCTTCATTTAGCCTCTTTTGTTAGACTGCTTAGTTGTCGGTGCGTGGCACCTTGTTGATACTCTGTTATGTTTGTGTTGTTTTTGCTTGGCCTTGTTCTGGGCCTTAGACTCTTTCCTATTAGCCTGGTGGCTTTTCTGCGATGTTGAATGTTTTGTGGACAATCTTTGGGAATGGTTATTTCATATCCGTCTCATTCTATTATTATTATTGTTGTTGTTCCTTTTGCGTTTACAGGGACCTGCTTATACTAAATTGACGCTTATCAGGCGCGGAGCTTCACAGCTCCACGTTTGAGCGGACCTTCTCACGTCTCGCCTCCATTTTAGGAAAGCGGGGCATGACACATCCGTTTAAACGGATACCACCTAGAAACGGTGAACAAACAAAACAGAGAATACTTGTATGTAACGACTCTTAAAACAGTGCTAAAACCATCGTTGAGCGGTTCGAGGGACTCCCGTCAGGTCTCTACCATACAAAGATTCGAGCAATGGAAGCTAATACAATTGAGCACCAGAAGTGCAAGAATCAACCAGAATTCCAACTCTGGCATAATAGACTCGGACACCCTGGATCGGCAATGATGCACAGCATCATATCCCAATCCTGTGGTATTAACTTGAAGAGCCTGAAGCTACATCGAAAGGGTGTGTTTCCTTGTCCCTTTGTTACAAAGGGAAATTGATTACAAGACCATCTCCACTTAAAGTGGACTCAGAGTCTCCAAGCTTCCTAGAGAGAATACATGGAGACATTTGCGGGCCTATTCACCCCTCAAGTGGTCCATTTCGGTACTACATGGTACTGATAGACACATCTTCCGAATGGTCATATGTGTGCCTCCTGTCCACCCACAACGTAGCCTTGGCAAAGCTACTGGCACAAATCATTAAGTTGCAGGCATATTTTCCAGACAACCAGATTAAGAAATTATGTCTGGACAATGCTGGGGAATTCACATCACAAGTCTTTCTAGACTACTGCAAAGCAATTGGCATTGAAGTTGAACATCCCGTAACACATGTTCACACCCAGAACGGGTTAGCTAAATCTCTTATAAAGAGACTACAATGGATTGCTCGTCCATTGTTAATGCAATCCCAATTGCCTGTGACTGCATGGGGACATGCCATGTTTCATGTTGCATCGCTAATTAGATTACGACCGTCTGGTAGTCAATCTTATTCTCCGATGCAACTCGCATATGAAACTCAACCAAATATCACTCAGTTGAGGATATTTGGATGCACAGTCTATGTCCCCATCGTACCACCAAAGAGGACCAATATGAGCCCTCAATGTCGTCTAGGTATCTACATAGGATTCGACTCACCATCGATCATTAGATACTTGGAACCCCTAACAGGGAACGCCTTTAAGGCACGCCTAGAAGACTGTGAGTTTGACGAAAGCACTTTTTCCAAACTAGGCATTAACACAGAGAAGCCATAAGCTTCAAAGACCATTTCATGGGATACCAAAACTTTATCCCACTTTGATCCGCGTACAAACCAATGTGAAGAAGAGATCCTGAAGATTCTCCAAATACAGAATACAGTTCACATTTTACCGGACAAATTTACTGACAACCAGAAGATTGTCAGATCACACATCACTGCTGTAAACATGCCAGCTAGGATTGACATACCCAAAAATGGATGCAATCCACCTATAGCGGAAGGGGCCGTACCACAACAAAAGAGAGGACGACCCCCAGGCTCCAAGGATAAATTTCCTCAAAAGAGGAGAACTACTGGAGAAACTATAACGATACCACCATAGGATGCTGAGCTCAACCCAGATACCTCTCCTCTCCTAAAAACCCCCGAAGAGAAAAATATAGGAGAAATATCATTAAATTATGTACATACTGGGGTGGTACTGGACAGAAAAAGCACAATCCTCGATGATAACTGGTTGACTCAGAAAACGCGCACGGGGCACGCCTTCCACTCCCAAGCGTAGGAGTGTCAATGCAATATATTTATAAATAACCGGTGAGTACCGGGTCGGATCACAGGGACAAGTTGTTCTACGTTCACAAGTTTGATGGACAAAGAAAAATAAAGTGTGATGCAACAATCTCAATTAACGGTGGATGGAAGTGGGAAAAAGTGCGGCGAAACCAAAAAAATCTATCCTAAGTGGTTAGGGTTAGAGGACCAAATGAGGATTTAGGGTAGCAAGGCGAGGAGCATGGGTTGTGAATTCATTTAGATTGGCGTTAATTAAGCTCTAATTACCGCATATAAAACAATCGGTCATCCGGCTAAGGAAGCCCAATCGGAATATTTAGCGTTCATGAACATGACAATTTGCAATAGGGATGGGCGCATTATCATGGCACTAATCAAATACGAGCATGGTATTTTCTCAAATTGTGCCCTCTCGGGTCTTAACCAATCAAATTGTGTCCTAAAAATAACCCAACATTAGCAAGATAATAAGCAATAGGTAATTAGGGCTAAATTAGCAACCAAACACAATAAATCACAACCCAAGCAAATTAACACTACACAATCATTCTAAATAAGATGAAAATCTTATACAAAAGCTTCATCCAAGTTCAATACAATATAGAGACATCAAAAATACAAATGAGAAGAGGAAAGGTTTCACCAAGATCTCCCCAAATGAGCCCTAGCCTCCTCCAATTTGCTCTTCCACCAAGATTTCTAAGCTCCATCAAGCTTCCTTAAGCTCCCATGGCATCCTTCCCTAGCCCTAGCCCTAATTGGGAAGAAGAATCCCCAAGAAATCTGCTGCTGGCCAAAAAAATCCAAACAAACCGAGCTACCCCCTCCAAAAACGCAACCCGGCCCTTATTAAACCATTGCGGGTCGGATCTGGGTCGGATCCGACCTGCAGCGCACACCCCAAACCCGCCCACATCAGCGGGCGGGCCCCGCTCGAAAGCAGCGCGCGCGTTTTAAAAATTTTATTAATTAATTTATTTATTATAAGAGCGCCCGCCTGCGCGCTCGGGGGGCAAGGCCCGCTCGAAAAATTTGAGCTGGCCGCCCGCTCTCGAGAGCGGGGCAAAGCCCGCTCGAATTTTTCGAGCGGGCCTGCGGCCCGCTGACTCGTTTTTTAAAAAAACTTTTTTTTATTTTAATACAGCGGTGGCCCACTCCGCGGTTTGTGAAGCGTCCGCTCAGCGCCACGTGGCACCGTGGGATTGCACCACGTGGCGCCCTAATAAAATTCTTTTCCTGGGGTTTTAAAGCCCATTTTTCCTCCAAATAATTCCAAAAAATACCTAGAAATCTCAGAAAAATCCCAGAAAATTCTGGAAAATCTCCAAGACTTCCAAGAGTACCTAAAAAATAGGAGAAGGAGAAATTAGTCCAATTGGTGAGAAAATAAATATAATGACTATTAAAACATAATATTGACCTCCAATAATCCATATAAATTATTCCAATGCTCAAATAATTCCCAAAAATGGAGATATGATCGAAATAATGGCAGGAGCATAGGAAAAATAATAGGAAGCCAATAAAGACGATAAAAACCGTATTTTGTGCCAAGAATGAGAATAAGCCCTAAAATTGATATGAAGTGAAAATATACCCAAAAAGAGCACAATTAAGCCTAATCTTTGGCACAAAATGGGGGTAGTTAGGGGGGAAAATATGGAATTTATATCCCGAATCAATAACTTCGCGTTCGTTATTGCTAATTACGTCACTGAATATGACGATGATATCGATCCACGCTCTCTAGCAGAATGTAAACGTAGCGAAGATTGGCCAAAGTGGAACGAGGCAATAGGAGTAGAGCTGGACTCACGCTTGAAACACAAAGTTTTTGGACCTGTAGTCCTAATACAAAAGGGTGTTAAACCTGTGGGATAAATGGGTATTCGTAAGAAAGAGAAACGAAAATAATGAGATCGTATGCTGCAAAGCGTGCCTTGTTGCACAAGGCTTTTCCCAACGACCAGGAATTGACTATGATGATACATATTCTCCGATCATGGATGCGATCACTTTCCGGTTCATAATTAGCCTAATAGCTATGGAAGGCCTGAATATGCAGCTCATGGATGTTGTGATTGCATACCTATATGGAAATATAGATAAGGACATCTATATGAGACTTTTGGACGGATATAAACTTCCAACAAAAATGACAGGAAGACCTCGGGACGTATATTCTGTCAAACTCCAAAGATCACTGTAAGGTCTGAAACAATCGGAAAGAATGTGGTATAACAGACTCAGTGAATTCCTCGTGCAACAGGGATTCACAACCAATGAAGTCTATCCTTGCATCTTTATAAGAGCAAAGGGAACAGGATTCGTAATAATTACCATCTACATAGACGACTTAAACCTCATCGGATCTCCTGAAGAGATAACTGAGATATCCAAGAGACTTACACAGACTTTTGAGATAAAAGACCTTGGCAAAACCAAATTCTGCATTGGCTTACAAATCGAACACCTCAACAGATGAATCCTGTTACATCAATCCACCTACACAAGGAAAGTGCTGAAAAACTTTCTTATGGACAAATGCCACCCGCTGAGTACACCAATGTGTTGGATCCTGCCAAAACAGAGTTAGGATCGATAATTAAAGTTGAGACTTACGCTAGCGTATGCGGAACGGTAGTCTCGGAACTTTGCCTTCGGATTCGCCACGACGGATCGAGTCTTCTCACGAACGGAGTAAGGCTACTAAATCCACAATCTAAATCTCTACTTTAGATTAAGAACTTGGATAGAGGAAGAGAAAGGATTTCTGCAGAGCTTCGCTAGGATGAAGTTGCATGCATGAATTTCATGCAAAAAGGTGTAAGAAATGGCTTACCCTTGTGTCTTATTTATAGCCCCCAAGGTAGTTATTTTAGGGTAAGTTGTTCCTTTGGAACAACTTAATTAAGGTGTACCATGATACATGGAACATTATAAGCTTAAGTTGTACCATATGCATGGTACAACATAAGCTTAAGATATTCCCCCTTTATTAGCCATATGTCGCATGCACTTATGCATATATAATGCGACTTTCCCACTCATCCAGAGATCCTCTCCGCAAGGGAACAGATTCCCTTTGTACACGACTTCGTGTACGCGACGTTCGAGGTCCGTATTCCCTCGTACATCCCCCACAAGGGTGTACAAACGTCTTCCATATCCAACATCTCCCACTCACACTTGAGGGGATTGTAAGAGAACGTCTTTCCCTTAGTTCTTTCATCTATTATACCGAGAAATAGACCGTGCGACCGTCATGCGCGTAGAGTCTGTTGTTGTGCACTTGTTAGAGATACACAACGACCTCGAAGGTGCAAAGTTGAGTAGTTCAACGCATGCTTTACCCTAGATTATTTCTTCACATTTTCTTGTACTTTATATTCAACAATTGAATCCCATCTGGATTACAATTGGCTGGCCAGCTTTGAATCATTTAAAGTCCAAATGTGAATTTGAAATCAATCTTCCTCTTCTTGCGAACCTTCTGATCTTGACTTGATTCGCTTTTCTAACGTGCCCCGCCGAGCCGAATTATCATAGCACATTAGCAACACGCTAAGATAGCGATCATCTCGTCAAATCTAAAGGAACCAATTGGAGTCCTTGAGGGTAAGGGTTAAGACCCGTATGGCCTTTGAGTCTCACATAATAGCAAACACTATTGCTACTAACTCAGTGGTCGAAATGCATACGTGGTATGAACACGTACTACAACATCACTCCTTTCCCAGGGAGAGTATGTCTTAATGATGTTGTACGGATGAAAAGATCAGACACCACAGTGCCTATCTTTTTGAGTCCCCTTACTACTCGTGAAAAAATTCATGGACTCTCATCCTGCATAAGACAGATAGGATTAAAAAATCCTATGAGATCTCTTTCAAATATCCTTGTGATACAGATCTCAGATCTTTTGTAAGCATCCATATGATGCAGATCTTTCATTCGACTATCTTGTTTAAGTCACGACTCTAAATCATTTGTCTAATGATTTTTGACTTTAAACTAGTCTCATCTCTATCTTATTCTTCTGATAAGATAAGGCGGTTGCTCATGTGAGAGAGCCAACCTTAATCTGTCCGACATACACACAAAAAATAGCTGAGACTTAAACACATGTATAAAAATCATTTGTAAGAAACTTGTATGCAATATATAAAAGAACTTCTTTCTTTTATTAAACTTTGATCTTCTATAGACATGGGAAATATTACAAGATACAGCTCAGCACCTACGCATTCCCATAGATGATAAGTGTTTGTAGAACACATCTCTGGGGATCGCCTTAGTAAGGGGATCCGCTATCATCTCATGCGTGGATATGTATCCTATGTCTACTTCCTTCCGTTTGTCATAGTCCTTCGCAAACTTGAATCGAATGTCAATGTGTTTGGTCTTACAATGAAATTTAGGATCTTTGACGTAGGCAATCGAAGCTTGACTATCACTGTATATAGGAACAATGCTTGAGTCAGTGGCATTCGTCAGCCTGTCTAAGAATTTCCTAAGCCAAACAGCTTCTTGGACCGCCATGCTGAATGCTACGAATTTGGCTTCCATGGTTGATAGGGCGATGCAGGTTTGCTTCTTACTACTCCAGGATATTGCACCATTCCCGAGCAAGTAAACAAAGCCTGAGGTAGATCTTCGCTCGTCGAGATCACCTGCCCAATCAGCATCGGTATAGCCTTCGAGTCTCAAGGTATTGCCTTGATAGCATAACGCATAGTCCGCAGTCCCTTTGAGGTACCTTAATATCCTCTTCACCGCTTTCCAGTGTGCCTGTCCTGGGTTGGATTGGTAACGGCTTACCATACCAACACCATAGCAAATGTCTGGTCTGGTACACATCATAGCGTACATCAGACTCCCGACAGCACTGGAGTATGGAACCTTTTCCATAGCTTTCTTTTCTTTTTGGATCTTTGGGACACATTTCCAAACATAGACCCTCGCCTTTGCTTATTGGAGTATCAATTGGCTTGCAGTCCTGCATATTAAACCGTTCTAAAACTTTCTTTATATATGTCTCTTGAGAGAGAGAAATAAGTTTCTTGGAACGATTCCTTGAGATCTTAACCCCAAGGATATATGCAGCTTCACCCATGTCTTTCATCTCAAAGACGGATGAAAGCCAAGCTCTAATATCCAATATAAGACGCTTATCATTTCCGGCTATAAGTATGTCATCTACATAAAGAGACATAATTACATACTTGTTTTTAATCCTCTTAATATATACGCAGTTGTCTTCGTCGAGCATGGAGAAACCATACGACAAAACGACTTCTTGAAAGCGCATATACCACTGCCTTGAGGATTGTTTAAGACCATATATGGATTTACGAAGTTTACAAACCTTATGTTTGTTTTCTTCTTGTACAAACCCGTTTGGTTGTTCCATGTAGATCTCCTCATCTAGTTCTCCGTTAAGAAAAGCAGTCTTTACATCCATCTGATGTAACTCGAGGTCCAAACAAGCCACCATTGCCAGAATTAAGCGAATGGAGGTAAAACGCACGACAGGAGAGAAAGTCTCTTCGTAGTCTATTCCTTCCTGTTGCGTGAAACCTTTCGCAACAAGGCGAGCTTTATATTTCTCGATAGAGCCATCAGCCTTATGCTTGATTTTGAGAACCCACTTATTCCCAATGGCTCTACGTCCCTTAGGTAAATCAACCAAGTCCCAGACTTGGTTTGTTTTCATGGATTGAAGTTCTTCTTCCATTGCCGCTATCCATTTATCTTTAGCAGGGCATGTGACGGCCTGTTTGAAATTTACAGGTTCGTCATCATCTTGTAGTAATGTCATGAATGTTTGAGGAAATTCATCCTCAAATCTCAGAGGTGTTAGCCTCGTTCGATTACTACGTCTTGTTTGAGTTTGATCACTCCCACTTGGAATAACATTACTCCCACTTGGAATAACATCACTCCCACTCGGAATATGATTGGTATCGTTCGTATCATTCATTGGTGAAGTTTGAAACGTATTTTCTTCTTGACCAAGAATTCTCCCACTCGAACGTTCCGATCCTTCTTGATCCCAAGTCTCAAACAAGGATAAGTCTTGACTTATCTCACCCTGTCTTGGAAACTCATTTTCCAAGAAGACAACATCCCTCGATTCGAATTCTATAAGACCCCCATTGTCCTCTTGACCGACGAAAACATATCCTTTGGATTTTTCAGCGTATCGGATGAAGATACACTTCCTCCCACGTGGCCCAAGTTTGCCATATTTGTGAGAGGATAAATGTGCATAAGAGGCACAACCCCAAGGTTTTAGAATGCTTAAGTCTGGAGTTCTATTGTTCCACAACTCATAAGGAGTAGAACTTACCGACTTCGAGGGTACACGGTTTAAGATGAACGCTGCCGTCAACAATGCATCACCCCAAAAGGTGATAGGCAAATTTGCCTGAGACATCATTGATCGGACCATTTCCATCAATGTCCTATTTCTTCTTTCCGCAACATCGTTTTGTTGCGGAGTATAAGGCATAGTTATTTGATGAACTATGCCTTTTTCATCACAGAGTTCCTTAAAACTCGTTGATTGATATTCTCCACCCCGATCGGTTCGCAAGACCTTTATCTTGCGATCTAGTTGATTTTCCACTAAACTCATATAGTTTTTGAAGCAACTTAAAGCTTCATGTTTGTGGGAAATCAAATAAATATGACCGAAACGGGTGAAGTCATCAATGAAGGTGATGAAATAGGACTTCCCGCGTCTTGTCTTAACATTCATTGGACCGCAAATGTCCGAATGGATAAGCTATAATGGAACTTCGGCCCTTGTGCCAGTTCCAAACGGCTTGCGACAAGTTTTCCCTACAAGACAATGTTCGCAAGTTGACATTTCAACTTTTGAAACATTAGATAGCAAGCCACTTTTGGCAAGTCTATCCATTCTAGTTGGTCCAATATGACCAAGTCTTGCATGCCAACAAATGATCTCAGATTCAGAGTTAGAAGCATTTGTCAAATGGAAACTTTCATTAATGGAAGGAGAATCATCATACATTGTATTTAAAACAATTAATCCATTACAAATATTACCAGACCCAATTAAAGAACTATTACAAACAAGGTCAACCTTCTGTTTATAGAACCTCCATTCATAATCTAAAGACATTAACATGACCACTGATACGATATTCCTTCTAATATCTGGAGCAAAGAGGACGTCGTGCAATAGTAAAGTCCGGCCGTTGTCGAGAACTAGCTTGCATGTTCAGACGCCTTTGACTTCAACACGAGTGTTGTTGCCGACGTATATCCACTTTGTTCCTCGAGTTATCTTTCGATACTCTACGAAGGACCTTCTGTCCTTCGCTACGTGGTCTGTGGCCCCTGAATCAATCAACCAAAAATAGTTAGATTCAGCAAGAAACATGGAACTAGAAACACATATGTAACTAGCCCTACAAGTTACCTTATCACTTCCATCCGTACATGTACGGGCGAAGTGACCGTACTTGTTGCACTTAAAGCACTTGATCTTCTTCAAGTTTTTCTTCTTTGAGTGCACATTCTTTTGCCACTTTTTGTTCTTAGTCTTCTTTGAGGTTTCCGGTTCTTGCTTTCGTTCGTTCACAAACCTTAAGCGTTTATTCTTCCGCTTATTTTCTCAATGTGAGGAACTAGCGGCCACGTGCACTTCTGCACTTGGTTTTGCGGCTTGAATCCGCTCTTCCTCGAGTTCGAGGTGTTTCGACACATCGCTTAAAGTTTTAATGCACTCATTATGAGTGAGGTGCATTTTCATGTTATCCCAGCTATCTGGGAGTGAACGAATGACTGCTTGGATCTGCTGTTCGTCAGACAGCGTAACACCCGCGTCCTTTAATTCAGATATGAGATTCGCCATGTGGCGGAGATGCTTTTTCATAGAATGATCTCGTCGCATCTTGTACGAATCAAATTGAATATTTAAGGAGCGGAGTTTGGTAACCGAAGTTCCACCAAACTTTATCTCTAGCTCAGACCATATGTCTTTGGCTAGGTCGAATTCCCGAAATAGACGCATTATGTCATTGTCCATTGCGGACAGTAACGTAATACGTGCTATTTTGTTCTTTCGAGTCCAAGTTTCATAAGCTTCCCGATCCCTCTTGTGTTGGGCCGTATTGCCCAACTCAGGTTCTTCCATTATGTTTTGGAGTGTTTCGAGCACATCTTGCTCCTCCAAAACATATTGGATTTTTATTGACCAAAGTTTATAATTGTCGCCGTTGAGCTTTTCACCTTTGTTAAGCTCTGCGACAATGTTCTTAAAAGCGGTAGACATATTCGATTCAAAAAACTGCAAAGAGAATGAAAAACACGATCAAAATTCTATGCATAAAGTTTCGATTCTTTAAACACTTGATAAGTTCCTTGGATGCGTTGAAATGTTACTCTAGAATCGAGAAGTTCACTACGTTCCCAACTACCATCTAGAAGTAACTTTCAAAGTATCCCTCTTACTTATCTCAAGTAAAAAGAAATCAGAAATAATACCCGTATGGTATTAGCAGCGGAAAAATACTTTGAAAAACATATCTTTCAAAATAGAATAGGTGAGAGTTTGCGCAAAGAATTTTAACGCAACAATTGCCAAGCCACGAGACCTGTTCTACACACCCATGGGTTAGATAACCATGGCCGGATCGTGGTAGGACTTGGAATTCTAAATTGCGCTATCCCGATTAAGGACGGGACATAACCTATTTGAAAACATCTTTTTCAAAAATTTGAAAGCACGTTGGCTAATCTCCGTAGAGTAGAGCACAACGTCATAAGTACATTGGCTAATCTCCGTAGAGTAGAGCACAATGACATGGCTAATCTCGCATGAAGTAGAGCACTATGGCTAATCTTCAAGGAGTAGAGCCCAATGAAAACACTTCATTAAAACGTTAGTCCCGTATGAACTAGTCGGCACTGTGGTTAGCCCCGTATGGGCTAATCGGCACATTCGAGTTTGGCCAAGTCCTTTTGTCAACCCGTATGGGTCAGTTGGCAAGTTTGCAATCGACCCAGACCTTCTGTCGGATTGGTCGACCAAAAACACAAAATTGGTCGACCAATTTTTCGGACTGCAACTTCTTCCCGGCCAGGGCCTCTGCCCTGGCCGGGGCTTGGCCAAGGGCCGGCCAGGGCCTCTGCCCTGGCCGGCCAGGGGCCCTGGCCCCTCGGCCAGGGCCTCTGCCCTGGCCGGCCAGGGGCCCTGGCCCCTCGGCCAGGGCCTCTGCCCTGGCCGAGGCCGGCCATGCCCTGGCTGAGGCTAGGGCATTGGCCCTGGCCTCTGCCAGGGCCGGCCGGCCGGCCAGGCCCTGGCCACTGCCAGGGCCGGCCAGGCCGGCCTGGCCTTGGCCGGGCATTGCCGGCCTGGCCATGGCCGGCCATGGCTTGGCCATGGCCGGTCATGGCCAAGGCCATTTGGCATTGGCCGGCCATGGCCCTTTTGGCCATGGCCGGCCACCCCCTTCAAATGGGGTTGCCGCACACAATCCTCCCCCTTGATGGGGTGGTCGCCGGTGGTTATTGGCCGTAGCCAACCCCCTCCGCAAGTGGAGGTGGGGTGCATGGCCTTCATAGCTCATTTGGCCATGGTGCACATGCACCAAATTTCATCTTACCCGATGGAAATAACTACCATCATCTTCCTCGATGAAGCACCCGTTCGTCGATGAAGCACCCGTTCGTCGAGAAATTAGTTATTTCCTAATGGCCGTGTGCCAAAAATGAATAACGTACTACGTGAACGGTCGGTTCTTCCCGTCACGGAGAGTTCCTACCATATCCGTAATGATAGGAGACCCTAACGTGAAAAGAACAACCGCTGCGTTCTCTCCGTCACGAAGCGTTCCTACCATATCCATAATGGTAGGAGACCCATTCGTGAAAAAGACAACGACTCGTTCATAGTTTCGACGGGGCGGTGGTTTGACCGGGGCGAACCCATACGGCTCTGATACCAATGTTGGATCCTGCCAAAACAGAGTTAGGATCGATAATTAAAGTTGAGACTTATGCTAGCGTATGCGGAACGATAGTCTCGGAACTTTGCCTTCGGATTCGCCACGACGGATCGAGTCTTCTCACGAACGGAGTAAGGCTACTAAATCCACAATCTAAATCTCTACTTTAGATTAAGAACTTGGATAGAGGAAGAGAAAGGATTTCTGCAGAGCTTCGCTAGGATGAAGTTGCATGCATGAATTTCATGCAAAAAGGTGTAAGAAATGGCTTACCCTTGGGTCTTATTTATAGCCCCCAAGGTAGTTATTTTAGGGTAAGTTGTTCCTTTGGAACAACTTAATTAAGGTGTACCATGATACATGGAACATTATAAGCTTAAGTTGTACCATATGCATGGTACAACATAAGCTTAAGATATTCCCCCTTTATTAGCCATATGTCGCATGCACTTATGCATATATAATGCGACTTTCCCACTCATCCAGAGATCCTCTCCGTAAGGGAACAGATTTCCTTTGTACACGACTTCGTGTACGCGACGTTCGAGGTCCGTATTCCCTCGTACATCCCCCACAAGGGTGTACAAACGTCTTCCATATCCAACACAATGGTCGTCAGATCATTGCATGTGGATAAGGACCCCTTCCGGCCGCTGGAAAAGGGAGAGGAAGCACTGGTTCCTGAAGTACCATACTTAAGTGCAATTGGAGCACTCCTTTATCTGGCAAATTGCACGCGTCCTGATATAGTGTTCGCAGTTAACCTACTAGCCAGATACAGTTTAGCGCCCACAAAGCGCTACTGGAATGGAGTGAAGCTCCTTCTGCGCTACCTCCAAAGATCAGTTGACTTGGGACTATACTACAAGAAAGGCGTATCCTCCAACTTAGTTGGTTTTGCAGATACTGGATACATGTCTGACCCTCACACCACAAAGTCCCTGACCGGCTTCGTATTCACCTACTGTGGAACGTCCATCTCATGGAGATCAGTGAAGCAAACCTCAACAGCAACATCATCCAACCACTCCAAACTCATTGCGATCCACGAAGCCAGCATAGAATGCTTCTGGCTTCGTTCGGTAATCCACAACATCCTAGTGACAACCGCCCTGAAGACGGGAGATCTTGGACCAACCACCAAGTATGAAGACAATGCAGCCTGTATAGCTCAACTACGAGGTGGCTACATCAAAGGTGACTGGACGAAGCACATTTCCTCCAAGCTCTCCTGGATGCATGAACAACACGAAGACAAACAGATCGACATCCAGCAGATCCAATCCTGCAACAACCTGACAGATCTATTTACTAAAGCATTACTTCGCTGTACCTTTAGAAAACTGGTAATAGGGATTGGAATGAGACAGTTGAAAGATATACAAGCCTGAAGCTTGTACACAACAGGGGGAGTTAATGTTGTGTTGTACTCTTTTTTCCTTAGCTATCGGTTTTTCCCATTGGGTTTTCCATAGCCAAAGGTTTTAATGAGGCAATCACATCAACTCTGGATTCAGAAGTATCCACCCCTGATGATATCCACTGAACATGGGAAGTCAAGGAGACTTGCACTCTTTTCCCTTAGTTATTGGTTTTTCCCACTGGGTTTTCCATAGACAAAGGTTTTAATGAGGCAAGACCCCTTAACTCAGGATACAGAAGTATCCATATCCCCATGGTCATATAAGCCCTATAAACCCAGAAGTGTTCATATACCAAGCTTACAACAATGGATGGATAAGGGGAAGTGTTATGAGCGGGCTTTTGTAGGCCCGCATGGTACCGATTAGTGTATTGGGTATCCACCTATTATATAACCTTATTCTATAAATACAGGGCTACGTGTTCCGTAGCCAATAAGCTCATAACACAAAGTATTAGGTAATTTTGTTAAAATCAACTCAAACTTTAAGACAAGTTTTATAAACAATTGTAAAGTTAAGTAAAATTTCATGAATAATGTTTTGTTGGATATCACGTCATCCCAATTTATGTTTTGATGATAAGCAAATATTTTTGTGTGCTAATAATATATGAATACAGATTTAAGTAAAGTAAGATCAAACCTTATTGAAGTTGATTAAGCTAAAGAATGAAGCAGTCAAAGAATCAAATGCAAAAGTTTGGAATTCAAAGTATACAAGGCACATTTTTATTTAGATATATTTAGTCTTTTGTCATTTGATTAGAATGTTAAACCTTTGATGAAGCACTTCACACACTTAGGATTTCGTAGAAAATATTTTGAAATATTTTAAAAATATTTCAATTTATTTTCCTAAGTTTTTAAGGCCAAAAAATTGATTTTCTGAGTCCTTAGTAGACCAATGCATGTCCCTAGTCGACTAATAAAACCTAAAAAACAATAACTATCAGCATTAATCGACCAATGTTCTGCTGCTGGTCGACTAATAACATAATTAGTTAACAGATGAACACAAGTCGACTAATTTCAAATAGAGAGTTTTACAGTTTCTTGACATGATCGAAAATTCGAATAGAGACAAGTTATTAATAGACTAATAAGCCATTAGTTGACTAACCGTTGTTCTCCAGTCGATTAATAACATTACCATTGGCTCGAATGGAATTTCCGTAACTAGCCGTTTTGAGGGTGTTTTGGTGAATCCGATTTATTGTTTTTTGATCTATTAATAGAGGTTGATTCCATGGGGTTTTAGAATACAAAAGATTAGTATTTTCAATAGAAAAACTTGTTTTTGAGCAAAAAGCCTTCAAGAAAAATCCCTCATGTTTGGCCTTCACACTCAAAGATTTTTATTTATTTTCATGGTTAAATCGAGATATCTTGCTCTCATATCTCTACATCTAAATTAGAGATCTCACCTTATAGATGTTATGCCTCAGCTGATGATTGTCAAAAATCAAGTTACGAAGAACATGCAAGAACCAATATAGAGCACTATGAAAGATAGCAACTTTAGGCCATCGGTCGGCCAAGGGAACACCAATGAGCTTTATTATAATAGAAGAGAACAAATACAAATCTTCTCACTTCATAACAAAGAAGAAGTACACAAGATCTTTCCAAAAGCTCTCAACATTCTCTCAAAGTTGGCTCTCAGAAATGGTGGCTCAAAGTTCTCCCAACGTCTTCCTCTGATGAAACCGTCGTCTAAACACCATATATATATATATATATATATATATATATATATATATATATATATATATATATATATATCCCTAGGGTACAATAGGTGTTCTAATAGACGAGGGATTCCCAATTATAAGAACTCTGACTCTAACGGAATTTCAATCCAATCACAAATCTACTTCGGATAGGACGTCACATCCTATGGTGGGCCCCTTCATGCTGCTGAACTTCCCACTAAAGGCCGAGCAAACAAAGTGCGAGCCAAGCTATCCAAAGCTCGGACTGTATAGCTACCAACATATGATTTGTCGGTCCTCCGATCCTCTGAACTGAGGATCGTCGTACTGTAGAAGTCCAATAGCTCGGCATCATCGTATCTGAATTGTGCAGAGTCAGATAGGTTGGGATCTGAGCATAGACTAGCTAGTTCTGGACAACATAGCTCCTCTGACGATCTCCAATAGTTCTTCAGTGCCTCAATCAAGCCAACTTTCACAAATCTCCACCTTGGTAAGATTTAAGCCTCCGTCACACAGTCGACCTTCAATGCATCCCCATGGTAGAGTCATGGTTGCTCACGCAAATGCTACTAATATTTATACTGCAAGCACACGGCTGTCGTTGTAGTGCGTAATGGGTTATCCGCAGGGAGGCTAGGTGATAGAGTACTGGCTCGATTTGGTGTTATGTACTAGCTACGCTAATCGATTAGAAGGCAAAACATGAGTTGCAGAGTTTAACGAAGAGCGTGCATAAACAATGATAAAAACGAAGATGGAATTGATAGAGTAACAATATAACAACAACTACTACAAAGATAACAGCAATAATAGCAAGAGTAGCAAAAATAACAAAGATGGGGAAGGAAATACTTATCTCATGAATCCATACAAGGGTTGTCAATCCCCATTACAAAATCCAAGAGAAGAAAGCTTCAGATTCTAACCAAAATCCTATCTAAAATCCTATCTAAATCTAAAATAACCCTATAAAAAGCAATAAAACAGTAAAGGAGACCAAAATTGGCCTAAAAAGCTCGGCCCCCATAAATGATGTCATCCATTCCTTTAAATAGCAACCCTAGCAGTATCGGGTTTTGCCTTCGACCCACTTTCAAATGGCTAGGTGGTTGAACCATGCGGCCGTGTCATTCTCTACTGTTACTGCTTGGGTCAAGGTGAAAATAACGCGACCGTGTGGTTCAAAACCACACGGCCACATGGTCCGATCGTTAAGGTGAAAATGACACGACTGTGTGGTTCTCTGTTTGCTATTGCTTGGTGAGGATGAAATGATGCGGCCGTGTGGTTTGAAACCACGCGACCGCGTGGTGCGGCCGTTGAGGTGAAAATGATGCGACCGCGTGGTTCTCTGTTTGCTCTTGCTTGGTGAGGAGAAAATGACGCGGCCGTGTGGTTTTACGGCCGCATGGTTCTCTATTTGCTCTTGCTTAGTGAGGAGAGAAAACCACGCGGCCGTATGAACTTGGTTTATACGGTCGCGGTAATATTGCGCTGCTGCTAGGGAATGATATGACCATATAAAGGCTTGAAAAACAGTTCATATGGCCACATGGAAATTCCATACGGCAGCATGGAATTTCCAGCACGACCAAGCTGCACTCCAGAAAATCTAGAAAAATCTCAGAAAAATCGGATTTAGGCAAATAAGATGGCTTTGGAAACGAGACGAATGCTCTTCGAAGGAAAAATAAGGAGTTAAGATGATCATAAGGTTGAGAGCAGATCTTCAGTCTTTGTAAGGCTTGCACGCTTCTTCTGACATCTCCGCCAGATCCTCTTCTTTTGATTCCCTCTCATCGCCTTGCTCGCCCCTTTCACTCCTTTGACTCTTCTTGGCACTTTTTCGCCTTTTTAATGCTCCATTATACTGAATTTATTTCACTGAAACGCATGGATCGGAACCAAAGAGTAAAATGGAAACAAAAGCAGATGAAATAGAATGAAACTGTGAATAAAATGAGACGAAAAGTGTGGGAGATGAGCATGAAATATATACATATAAGCCACTCATCAAAATCCACCAAGCTAAACTCTTCCTCATCCTCGAGGAAGACAAAGAAAGAGAAAAGAGTGGGGTATGCATGCATTCAACAAATTATATCAAGAATTCCATGGAGACAAGCACATATGCAATGGAGACCAAAGAATTTCAGATTGTGGATTTATAAGCTCATCAATTCCCATCAATCTATTGTGGTATAGCTTGAAAGTTTTTTGCTAACATAAATAATCATTCAATATACAAAATCATGTTGATGCTCAAACCTTGAAATAGTTCCTCTATCCCGTAAAAGCCATAAAAATGGAGACTGAAATCATGCGATAGGTCGATGAGGAGTTAATATCGTAAAATGGGTCATGAACTCCTAAAGGAGGTGGTATTTACGACATGTTATCATTCCATGACTCGTGAAATTGCTAGCCTCAGTCATGCCCAAATTTTTTCATCATATATCCTTTTCTATTTGGATTCTTTGTTGATTTGTGTAAGGAGAGTTGGGTCGATGACTCCCATGTCAGACGACCATCGGGCATCGGGCCAAAAAGGACCCCTCAGACCTAAAAGCTCAAACCAACTAAAAATCTTATTCATATGCACCCCCCAAGCTAGACCTTTTGACGCGAGGCCCCGACGGTTTTTATCGTGGGGATCCGGTTACTTAATGTTGCTAGTGGAAGGTGCATGATTTATTCTCATATAAATTTTTTTCTTTCTCTCCTTTTCTTTTCACTTTTTTTCTTTTTTTAATCATGAAAGAACTAGATAATGATACTCCTCAGTACTAGATAGTATGTCGCAAAACCAAATCCTCTGTGTCCATTAGTCATTATGCTCAATTAAAACCAGCAAGATGCATGCATGAAGTGGGTTTCCATGATATAGTATAACTCATGCCTGTTTCGAGTACTTTTATTTCAATGATTGTGAACATGAGAATGATAAGCATATTACAATGAGATCTAGCATTAGAAGCATTTCAAAGTGTACATCGTGATAAAAAATATTGAATTGATCGAAAAGATTTATAAATCTGAAAAAAAGAAATTTCGTTGAAATGAGCATGAATATAGTAGCTTGGCGCAATGAGATTCTAAACATAACAAATATGCAAACCAAGCTTGCAATGCATCCTCCCCCAAGCTAGAACGAAGCATTGTCCTCAATGCTTAAAAAGAATGTAAAATATGGGGGTGTGAATGGTGCATGAATAACGGTTCCTCCCCCAGGATAGCATAAATGCATACCCTCAATTGGATGAGAAGATAAAAATTGAGAGAGAGAGTGAGAGAGAGAGAGAGAGAGAGAGAGAGAGAGCGAGAGAGAGAGAGAGAGAGAGAGAGAGAGAGAGAGAGAGAGGTATGGGTATGAGAGTCATAATATATGAGATAATGGCGAAGAACGGACAATGAAGCTCATATTGGATTTTGGGCTAAAATGTGAGTGCGCCGTAAGAGATGTGAGGGGTTATTCATTTATTAATAAACTAAGTAAAAGAAGAAAATCCTGATACACTCCCCTTGTTATCGAGGGCAGGCAAGTTTATTTAACCTACCTAGAAAGTACATAAAATTTATCTACACTACTGGATTTGGGTTCACTTGATCAAATGGTGGATCCAAGATTTTCAATGGAGCAGACATCTGCTCTTTTTGCTCTTTTTGTGGCTTCGCTGATGTCCTGGTGCCACAAATACCAACGAACTCCATCAATACTCCCCCCCCAGCTTCTTTCGAGTATGTCCACCTAAATTATGCGAAAGAAAAGGAGCATCAGTCAGTGGTGATAAATTCATCCCTGCAATAAATGTATCCCAAAGAGTATCGTCAAAGTGAAACATAAAGGGTAGAAAAATTCGATGATGACTCCTGAGAATGTGGTGCTATGATTTGGTGATGACACAATAATCTCCTGGCCACGTTCATCGATGTGCTCGTCAGGTGCTGACATGGTCCAACATACCTCCGTATAATGTGAACCTGGATCATATGGAGGGTATGTCATGTCAGAAGTATCTGAATCTAAAAATACAGGAAATGTAATATGGGATCCAGAAAAAGAGCATATATGGTCTAAAGAGTCTCCCTGAATTGCGTCATGCTCTGCTGGATACAATGCTTCTGGTGGAGTGAGGATGAGATGTGGATGAAGTGGTAGAGGTAAGGGAGTGTCAGGATCAATGAGATGAGTCATGGTGTCCATGGCTTCACACTGTCACTCCTTGTCAATGTGGGTATCTCTATGGCCTCCTCGATGCTCTCACGTGGCCCTTGGTCGATAACAATCTTTGCGAGGAAGATTGTCTGCATCCATGGGTCCGTGCTCGGCTCATAATCCATCTGTGGCATGTAATCTGGAGTATGGGGATGGATATGAGTCTGTTGGATATTGGACTCCCCGGATTTGGTTTTGGATGATGAACAAACATAAATATAATATGTACTAACACTTTGTGAGCGCAGTTATGGAGATCGTCGCCAAATTCACATGAATAACAATTACGACATCTCAAGACTTCTCAAAGCACGTGATCGTATGCCTAAAGCTTTGTTGAAGCTTATGGACCTATTTAGAAGTCATGAAGATTCGATTGAAGCTATTGAAGACGGTATCGTCAAGTTTAATTTATAGTCTTTAAGCTTCTTTCGTAGAATGTTAAGCCTTGAGTAGGTCTTACGTTTTAAATCTTCATAACGCTCATATCTTAGCTCTAGGATCTTAGTAGAAGTCCATACAATCCTTCCCGAAGCATCGTGCTTCATTTCGGGACTTCTTGTGCATGTTAGTTGGTTCAAGAAGAAGAACTGACCGACTAGATGGTGATCTAGTCGGTCGGCCAAGCTTCTTGGACCGACTAGTTCTTCTCAGTTAATTCATTGCTCTTTACTGTTTACAGTTAGTCGGTCTAAGTTGACTCACCGACCGACTAGTTTGTGAACTAGTCGGTCAGTGATGCTTCTATGACCGACTAGTTGAGCTTTCCCTGAACATGCACATTTGAGCTTGAGCTACTGTTTATCATTAGTCGGTCTGTGCTCATTGATCGACCGACTAGTTGATGAACTAGTCGGTCAACTTTTCTTCTTAGACCGACTAGTTTAGTTTACTGTACATGCCAAATTTTTCACCATTCTTACTGTTTATTGTTAGTCGGTCTATGTTCATTTGGTGACCGACTAGTTGGTGAATTAGTCGGTCAACATTTGTTCTTGGACCGACTAAGTCTAATTCTTCTCAGACTTCAGTTTTATCTGTTAGTCGGTTCACGTTGAGTAACCGACCGACTAGTTGTGAAACTAGTCGGTCAGTGACTCTTCTTAGACCGACTAGTTCCTTAGTCTATACTTTGATCTTTTCTCAGTTTACTCATTAGTCGGTTCACGTTATTTGACCGACCGACTAGTTGATGAAATAGTCGGTCGGTGGTTGTTCTTTGACCGACTAGTTGGGTTCAGAAAAGAGCTGTTGGAGCTTTAATTGAAACGTTTTTCTCTCTCTCTCTCTCCTCTAACCTATATATACTTGATGGGCTGCATTCATTGCTGCCAAGGCTGATATTATTGCAAGTTTAGAGATCAAGAGAAATCATTCCAAGTGCATTCAAAGCTCATTCCCTCCATTCAATAATCTCTCCTCACTCTTACTTCCAAAGAGAGATTCATTGAGTGTGAAGCCTTCCAAGCCAAGTGCTTGATTCTAGGTCACCAACATCCCCAAAGCTCTCTATCGCTGATCTACATCTTGGAGCTAGGGTTTGGTGCCACTTCTTCCCCAAAATCACCCTTGCCCTAATTCGTAAGCAATACTCAAGGCATAGGTATTTTGTTCGGTAAGAAGTTTTCTTATTTCATTTCATATTTGATTTGTAAGATTCACTCTCGGTTGTGAGAGTGTGGTTGTGATCCCGGGTTGTGGGAGTCACAAATTACATTTTGTATGATTTGACTTGTGGAGGATTTTCACAAGTATTTCATAGTGGAAATCTTGAGTTAGGGTTTCTAACTCAAGTATCCGGAGGGGATCCGGGTGGTTGGGACGTAGGATCACCGGGAACAAGTCGGGGAGACTTAGGTGGATCCGAACCCAGTAACATCTCTTGTTAGCATTGTTATTATTGTTGTTGTCATTCAATTTAAGCTTCCGCAAATTGATTTGGTAGTTGTTTGCATTATAATTAGGAATTATACTCCTTGTTATTTTTAAAGTACTATTCACCCCCCTCTAGTACTTGTGCAGTAGCTTGTAGGGCATTACATTTGGTATCAGAGCCAGATACTTAGCTATGTCTGCCAACGACAACAAGACCGTGCGTCCACCTTCCAACTATGACACCTTCAGGAACCGTGAAGGAGCATCTTCGGTGATGGAAGGACATTCCTCTACAAGGCCTCCATTCTTCAACGGTACCAACTACGGGTACTGGAAATGTCGGATGGAAACCTTCCTCCGGAGTGCATCTCTATGGAGGACCACAATGAAGGAATACATCGAGCCCAAAGAAGAAGACTTTGAGAAATGGACAACCGCGGAGGTCGCCGCGGAGGTAAGCAATGCCAAGGCAATGAACGCCTTGCAATGCGCGTTGGAGCCCGAGGACTTCAATAAGATATGCACATGTAAGAGTGCATATCAAATTTGGAATTCCCTCCTCATTCTTCACGAAGGGATGAGTAGGGTAAGAGACTCTAAACTCGTAGTTGTAAACAAAGATTACGAAATGTTTCATATGCAACAGGACGAGAAGATGAAGGAATATTACTCTCGCTTCGTCGACATCATAAACGAGTTAGAGGCTCGCGGCAAATCCTACACCCAAAAGGAGAAGTGCTCGAAGCTTATCGAAGGACTTCCTTCTTCTTGGGAGAAACGTACCTTCGCCATCGAGGAAGGTAATGACATGAATAAGTACACCGTAGTTCAACTAATGGGTACTCTAATGTCATACGAGGTACGCAAGGATAGCAAGCTCAAATTGCAGGAAAAGATGAAGTCCTACCTAAAGCAAGACGAGCCAAAGAAGAAGGCCATCGCTTTCAAGGCCGCTCCATCCACATCCACATCAACCGATGATGAAGACTCGGAAAACGAGTTGGACTTGGAGTCCATGGCTCTCATGGCCAAGAAGTTCAATCGTTTCTTCCGAAAAGGTAACTATAAGAACAAAGCTAAATTTGGTTCTTCTAACGCCTCTTCCTCTCCTTTGTGTTTCAAGTGTAACAAGCCAGGACACATGAAAGCGGAGTGTCCTCTTAATAAGCAAAAGGAGAAGTGGAAGGCGCCAAAATTCGATAAGTCCAAGAAGTACAAAAAGGGGTACAAGAAGGGACTTGTCGGAGCAACATTCACCGACTCCGAGGATTCTTCAAGCGGAGAGTCGGACGATGAGCAAGTGGAGCAAGCGCACATGTGCTTCATGGCAAGAGAGGAGCGTGATCAAGGATCCTCCTCTTCCGATGATAGTGATGACGAAGGCAACGATGAGGTAACTATGGATGATCTTAGGAATGCTAACTCTCAATTATGGTCAAAATACACTAAATTAGTAAATAGATATACTAAGGTAAAAGATGACCTAGCTAGCATTCAAACCTCGCCTAAGACTATCATCACCAACAACGACACCGTTGTTGAAGAGTTGAGAAATGAGATTATTAATCTCAAATCTAAACTTGAACATGTTAGCATAGATGATCCGGAAGAACATAGGATAGCGGATTTAACTTCTCAAAACTCGACTTTGAGTATTGAGAACGAGAATCTTAAATCTCGTGTTTATGTGCTCACATCGCAAGTATCTACTCTAGATACTTCTATGCGTTCTCTCAAAGAGAAATATAAGAACACATTAGGCCGAATCAATAGATTCAATAAGGGTAAGGACCATTTGGATAAAATCCTAAGTGACTTACTCCCGGCCAATCACCACATTGGTTTGGGGTATACGATGGGATGTCCATCCAAATCGGCCACTACTTTTGTTAGGCCAACTTCCGGTGACTCTACGAGTGGTAGCAAACACTCTATTGGTAGTTCATCTACCAATGGTGCTTCCACCTCGTCCACGCCTTCTTTTGGAAAGAAACACACTTTGGGTGGACCTCCAAAGAAGGGGCATGCTTATATGTACACCAATACCATGCCACGTAGGAACACACGTCCTACTCCACCATCTCACATATATGATGATTTTTATGCAACACATTCTCGAGCACGTGCACACCATGTGAGACACCCTCACGCACGTGTTCCCACACATGCATATGTTCACCCACAACATCATATGAATAATTCTCGTCGTGCACCATTCCATCATGTTCCTTATGCCTATCCACAACATGCATCACGTAGAAATCAACGTCGAATGCATGCACCCAATAGGATGATGGCTCCCAAGATTTTCACAATTTGGAGCCCAAAGGACACAAGCATGGACGAAAAACAATTGTATATGAATGCTTATTTTTCGGATGTTGTGCATAGTAGAAATTATGTGGGGAAGTCTAAGTCCAATTGGACTTGGCTTCCAAAGGTCTAATCTTTTGGACCCAATGACCTTGGGTACCATAATATGAAATTCTCTATCTTTAGGTACTCAAGGAAAAGAAAAAGAAAAGGAGCAACAAATTTAAATTTAGCTCCAAGGGAAATTGGATACTCGATAGCGGGTGTTCAAAACACATGACGGGTGACGCTAGTTTGCTCTCCGGAGTGGTTCCCATAGCAAATAGAAACCGCGTCGTATTTGGAGGCAACGAGAGCGGAACCATCATTGGTGTCGGTAAAGTGGGTAACCCATCTAAACCCTTAATTAGTGATGTTTATCTTGTTAATGGTTTAAATCATAATCTTATTTCAATAAGCCAACTTTGTGACAAAGGTTACAAAGTTAGCTTTGCGAAAGGATTGTGTCATATTTTAAGAAAAGATAATGATAAATTACTATTTTCCGGCACTCGTCATAAAGATATTTATATTTTGGATCTTCCTAAGTCTTATGAACAATGTCTCGTTGCCAACACAAGTGAACAACACTTATGGCATCGACGCTTTGGACATGTGAACTTTGGAACACTTTATAAGCTTTCAAAATTAAATTCAATTAAAGGTTTTCCGAAGCTTGTTTTTGAAAAGAAAAGTTTTTGTGATTGTTGTCAACGTGGCAAGCTTCCTAAATCTTCATTTAAACCTAAGAAAAGCATTTCTACGAAACGGCCACTAGAGCTATTACATCTAGATTTATTTGGGCCAACTAGAGTTGCTTCATTAGGAAATGCTAGATATGGACTTGTCATCGTAGATGACTATTCGAGATTTACATGGGTATTTTCATTATGTAATAAAAATGAAGCTTTTGAAAACTTCACAATTTTTGTTAAGAAAGTACAAAATCTCTTAGGAACCACCATTATCACTATTCGTAGTGATCATGGAGGTGAATTTGAGAATGAGTCTTTTGAGAAATTTTGTGATGAAGTTGGTATTACTCACACCTTCTCTTTCCCTCGTGCACCTCCTCAAAATGGTGTAGTTGAGAGAAAGAATAGGACGCTAGTGGAGTGTGCTCGCACTATGCTTGATGATAGCCAACTTGGCCATCAATTTTGGGCGGAAGCGGTACACACCGCTTGCTATGTGTTTAATAGAATACTTTTGAGGCCCGGCACTAAACAAACTTGTTATGAATTGTTGTTTGGTAGGTTGCCTCAAGTTAAACATTTTCGTGTTTTTGGTTCGAAATGTTTTATTAAGAACACGTATGGTAGTTTGGACAAATTCGATCCAAGATCCGATGATGGGATTTTTGTTGGATATTCTTCGCGTAGCAAAGCCTACCGGATATTCAACAAACGAACCTCAACGATCGAGGAGTCGCTTCATGTCTCATTTAATGAAGGATTTGTTCCAACTAGAATTTCAAATGATAATGACTCTATGGATGTTTTATGTGATTCATTTGATAATTCTAAGTCTAATGATTCTATTGATTCTATTGAGACTAACCCATCTAACGAAGTTGTTGAGAATGTTCCTAGTGATCAAGGTATTCCCAAACGGCTTCATACCATTCGTGACCATCCTCATGAGCAAGTCATTGGCAATATCTATGATAGTGTCAAGACGAGATCTCAAGTGAACTACTTCGCTCATTGTGCCTTTGCCTCCTCGATAGAGCCAAAGATGTTAATGAAGCATGCGAAGATAGCGCTTGGATCTTAGCCATGGAGGAGGAGCTCATTCAATTTGAGAGAAATGAAGTTTGGGAGCTTGTTCCATTGCCATCGAAGAACCACACCGTCATAGGGACAAAGTGGATCTTCAAGAACAAAACCGACGAAAACCAAGTCGTCGTCCGGAACAAAGCTTGGTTAGTTGCTCAAGGCTATCGCCAAGAGGAAGGTATCGATTTCGAAGAATCCTTCGCTCCGGTAGCTAGATTAGAATCAATTAGATTATTATTGTCTTTTGCATGCCATAAGGATTTTAAATTATTTCAAATGGATGTTAAAAGTTCATTTTTAAACGGAGATGTCGTTGAGGAAGTTTACGTCTCTCAACCTCCGGGATTCATAAATGAAAAATTTCCAAATCATGTTTTTAAACTAAAGAAAGCACTTTACGGTTTGAGACAAGCTCCTCGAGCTTGGTATGATCGATTAAAGAATTTTCTTTTGGATTTGAATTTTAAAATGGGAGAAGCCGATTCTACACTTTTTGTTAAGCATGCGAATAATGATATAATTTTAGTTCAAATATATGTTGATGATATCATTTTCGGTGCTACTAACTTTGCTCTTTGCGAAGAGTTTTCTAATGTTATGAAGGAACAATTTGAGATGAGCCACATGGGTGAGCTCAAGTATTTCTTAGGTCTCCAAATTCGCCAAATGGACGATGCCATCTTCATCCACCAAACGAAGTACACGGTGGAGTTGCTAAAGCGATTTGGAATGGAGAGTGCTTCCGGGAAAAAGACTCCAATGAGCACGACTACGCATCTTGACAAGGATACAGGCGGTAAGGATGTAGACATTCGTCTATATCGAGGTATGATAGGTAGTTTACTTTATCTTACCGCAAGTAGGCCCGATATTATGTTTGCCGTATGCGTATGTGCTCGTTATCAGTCTCAACCTAAGGAGTCTCACTTAGTAGCGGTAAAACGTATTTTCCGTTATCTAAGTTATACACTTGATTTTGGATTACTTTATCCAAAATCTAGCACGTATGAGTTGATCTCATATAGTGATGCCGATTATGCGGGATGCAAATCCGACAGGAAAAGTACTAGTGGCACTTGCCATTTTATAGGAAATTCCCTTGTCTCTTGGTTTTCCAAGAAGCAAAATTCCGTGTCACTTTCAACCACCGAGGCGGAATATATTGCCGCCGGTGCCGCGTGTGCTCAAGTTCTTTGGATGTGACACACACTTATAGACTTTGGTATAAATTGTGATACTTGCCCTATCATGGTTGACAACCAAAGTGCAATATGTCTTTCCAAGAACCCGGTACACCACTCCCGTTCGAAACACATAGATGTCCGACACCACTTTTTAGATGATCATGTTGCTAAAAAGGACATCATTTTAGTGTACGTTGAAACCCAAAAGCAAATCGCCGATATTTTCACGAAACCCCTAAAGGAGGACTCCTTTGTGCGGTTATGTCGAGAATTGGGGATTATGGGTGAATCCGAGATATAGGATTCATGTTTCATTCAATAATTTTGCATGCTATTATATTTGGCAATATCTCATCCATGCTAGAATTATTGGATTTTTCGGAATTTATGTGATATTTTTGATTTTTCGTTCGATTTGTGCGTAATCGTCAAATTTTGAGTTTTTGATGTTTAATGGGGTAGTTTAGATGATTATTGAGAGTTTTGAGATATATCGTCCAAGCGTATTAAGGAGAGAAATTGATTATCATTTTTTGGACTCCTTAGTCGGTTCATGTTCAGTGACCGACCGACTAGATTGAGATCTAGTCGGTCAGTCAATGAACTGTGACCGACTAAATCTTGTCAGTAAATCTTGGTTTCTGCCACTGTTTGCAACTAGTCGGTTCAAGCTCATTGACCGACCGACTAGATCGTAATCTAGTCGGTCAGTGCTTGAACTGTGACCGACTAGTTGTGCCAGGGTCTGTTTGGTCATTTGCGATCTCGACCGACTTAAACTCAGTTTAGTCGGTCTGTTCTCATTCTAATCGGTCCACAGTCCTTCTCCCTCAGCTCAAACCCCCGATTCCTCTCAAAACCCTTCGTCTTCCGATCGTTCTCCAGCCATTTTCCGGCCGTCTCCGTCGATCTCTACCGTCGGCCCCTCCTTCTAGGTGATCTCTTCTCCTTCTAGGGTTAGATTTCCTTTCCTAGAGCTAGGGCTTGCTCGGTTTTTTAGGGTTCTTAGGGTTTAGCTATTTTTTTTCTTTTCGGCTAGGGCTTCTTCGTTTGATCTCTTTGTCCCGTGTCTTGCTTCGAATATGGCAAGAACACGTATTCCGATCACTCCGTCTAGCCCCTCTCCGATGACCGTAGAGCAAAACCCTTCGGATCCCGAGCATCCAACCCCTCCGAAACGCCGTGCCAAGACCACCCAACCTTCGTCGTCTTCGCCTCCTCTTAAGAAGAAGAGGACGACGACCGCCAAGCCTAGAGGTAAACCAAAGCCCAAACCTAAACCCAAGGCCAAAGATCTTGCATCTCGTTCTTCATTCCATACTCCTACCGATTCCGATACGGAGTATATCCCCGAGCCTGAGACTCATAGGGAATCCACTCCTCCTACTCATCCCGAGTCTAGCACCCACCCTCGTACGTCTACCCGAAAGCCTAAGGGAAAGGGTCCGATGCCGGTGGGCGGTGTCGATATTTCGTTGTGTCACGATGACCCTTTGTGTCTCGCGGCGTACAACCGTATCGAACATTTCCCTCTGCTTCTGGAGCATTTCATCCAGTTTAGCGACTTCATAGGGTTAGCTGATCTTCTCTCGTCGTCGGGTCTCCTCGATTACCTTCGATTTGACCCAAAGGCGAATCCTCACCCCTATCCTAGATTAGTAAAGCTTTTCTATGCGAATAGGATCCGGGGTCAGTACGATCAGACCCACTCTGTTGAGACGACCGTTTTGGGGACTCCTATAGTCCTCACTGCGGAAATCTTAGGAGAGATTTTGGGTATCTCTTCGTCTGGCCTTCTTCCCTCTGATATCTCGGTTGACGATATTTCTTCTCTTGATCAGACCATCCTTTCAGAGATTTTCCATCAGATCCCTCCTGCCATGATTGGCGTGCCATCTAAATCATTCAAGCCTAATGCGTGGGTCCTAAATCTGATTCTGAAGTCGTGCTTGCTTCCCAAGTACGGCTCCTCATCTTTACCATTCCAGCCATTTTTGAAGCTTATCTATGCGATCTTCATGGGGAGCTCGATTAATTGGGCTCGAATTATACTCGATAAGATTGACTCTTTCGAGTGTATTCGAAAGTCCAATAAATCGGCTCATATCCCATTTCCTTGCATGTTGACCCTCGTTTTTCGTCATTTTCGTGTCACGTTGCCTCGTGACGATGAGCGCCCCCTTGGTCCTCCCCTGAATGCGACGGCCGTCAAGAAATCTCTTGCGGCTCTTCGTCACGTTCAGAGGACGACACCGTCAGTGTCTGCCCCTGCCTCTGCCAGTGCCTCTACTGCTCCCTCTGCCACCCTGGATGAGGTCGTACGGTTGCTTCGTCGTCACGAGTCTCGCTTGGCTCGTACCGAGGAGGTAGTCTGCCGTATAGCTCGTCTGCTGGGTGTTGATCTTCCTCCTTCCGTTTCTGAGGATGAGGAGTTAGATGACATGGCTGAGGAGGACGTTGAGGAGCTTTGTCGTGCTTCGACTCGTGCCCCCGAGGGCACTGCTGCTGGTGCTTCCTCTTCCGGTGATGCTGTTGTTGCTTCTTCTGCTGGTGCCCCCGAGAGCACACCTGTTGCCGCCACTCCTATGGTGGATACTCCGACTGGTGCTCCCGAGGCCACTACGGTTGCTGCTTCAGAGGTTGCCACTTCAGCCGTTCCTCCTGCTGATCTTCCGGACGTCTCTGCTGATCCAGTCACCTCTTCTGCTCCTGCTGAGCCTGCAGTTGCTTCTGGTCCTCCCGCTGCCTCTTGAGTTTCTCCGAGGCCTCTCCTGATACTCATTGGATGATATATCGTGCTGAGAGAGATGTTGGGTAGGATAGTGTGGGTGGCTGTGTCTTTTGGATCATTTTGATGTCTTTTTGATATCTGTGATGATGTATTTTGATATGTGTGATGATGATGTATTTTTTTTGACACTCCGATATTTTGTCATATCATGATGTATTTTTGTTGTATGTCGGTGATGTACTCTGCTTCATTATATATATATATATAAATGCATCGCAGTTGACATTTCATTATATTGTGCAATTTCTAATTTTTTAATGTCTCTGATGTTTGAATTCGTCGCTCGACGATATTAACTTGGTTTAATAGAAATTTCTTCTATGGAAACATAGAATTGTTTTCCATGCACTAAATTAATCAAGAAATGTTGATATTGGAGAGTATATTCCATAACTCAATCCGTTAAAAAGATTTGAGTTTTGATGATTTCGTTTTACGATTTTTCGACTATGGTATCATTGACACGCCTTGACTCTACTCGTATTTTTCTATTTGGTGTCACTTGAACCGTCGTCGTATTCTTCGACTCCCGTGCTTTTAATTTGAGGCCATTGTTGTTGTCGTTGTTATCCTCCCGCTCTTTTTGCTTATGCCAAAGGGGGAGAGATATAATAATAACGATGTGCCAAATGAAAATTTGAAGCATTTCTCCAAGAATCTAAATTGTCGTGTTAGATTCAGGGGGAGTTAAGATATATAAATGGATTTTCAAATCCGATATTTCAATAACCTACGTTTGGTATTTCAATAATTCAATAATCGATTCTCATTTAATATACTTCACTCGTCTGCTTGATGCGTATTATTTTTGTTTAAATTGGAAATTAACGTGTCATCAATGCAGGGGGAGTAAGTAAATTTCATTTGAATTATTATTTTGATTATTATTTATGTTGGTTTGTCATCACCAAAAAGGGGGAGAATGTTGGATATTGGACTCCCCGGATTTGGTTTTGGATGATGAACAAACATAAATATAATATGTACTAACACTTTGTGAGCGCAGTTATGGAGATCGTCGCCAAATTCACATGAATAACAATTACGACGTCTCAAGACTTCTCAAAGCACGTGATCGTATGCCTAAAGCTTCGTTGAAGCTTATGGACCTATTTAGAAGTCATGAAGATTCGATTGAAGCTATTGAAGACGGTATCGTCAAGTTTAATTTATAGTCTTTAAGCTTCTTTCGTAGAATGTTAAGCCTTGAGTAGGTCTTACGTTTTAAATCTTCATAACGCTCATATCTTAGCTCTAGGATCTTAGTAGAAGTCCATACAATCCTTCCCGAAGCATCGCGCTTCATTTCGGGACTTCTTGTGCATGTTAGTTGGTTCAAGAAGAAGAACTGACCGACTAGATGGTGATCTAGTCGGTCGGCCAAGCTTCTTGGACCGACTAGTTCTTCTCAGTTAATTCATTGCTCTTTACTGTTTACAGTTAGTCGGTCTAAGTTGACTCACCGACCGACTAGTTTGTGAACTAGTCGGTCAGTGATGCTTCTATGACTGACTAGTTGAGCTTTCCCTGAACATGCACATTTGAGCTTGAGCTACTGTTTATCATTAGTCGGTCTGTGCTCATTGATCGACCGACTAGTTGATGAACTAGTCGGTCAACTTTTCTTCTTAGACCGACTAGTTTAGTTTACTGTACATGCCAAATTTTTCACCATTCTTACTGTTTATTGTTAGTCGGTCTATGTTCATTTGGTGACCGACTAGTTGGTGAATTAGTCGGTCAACATTTGTTCTTGGACCGACTAAGTCTAATTCTTCTCAGACTTCAGTTTTATCTGTTAGTCGGTTCACGTTGAGTAACCGACCGACTAGTTATGAAACTAGTCGGTCAGTGACTCTTCTTAGACCGACTAGTTCCTTAGTCTATACTTTGATCTTTTCTCAGTTTACTCATTAGTCGGTTCACGTTATTTGACCGACCGACTAGTTGATGAACTAGCCGGTCGGTGGTTGTTCTTTGACCGACTAGTTGGGTTCAGAAAAGAGCCGTTGGAGCTTTAATTGAAATGTTTTTCTCTCTCTCTCTCCTCTAACCTATATATACTTGATGGGCTGCATTCATTGCTACCAAGGCTGATATTATTGCAAGTTTAGAGATCAAGAGAAATCATTCCAAGTGCATTCAAAGCTCATTCCCTCCATTCAATAATCTCTCCTCACTCTTACTTCCAAAGAGAGATTCATTGAGTGTGAAGCCTTCCAAGCCAAGTGCTTGATTCTAGGTCACCAACATCCCCAAAGCTCTCTATCGCTGATCTACATCTTGGAGCTAGGGTTTGGTGCCACTTCTTCCCCAAAATCACCCTTGCCCTAATTCGTAAGCAATACTCAAGGCATAGGTATTTTGTTCGGTAAGAAGTTTTCTTATTTCATTTCATATTTGATTTGTAAGATTCACTCTCGGTTGTGAGAGTGTGGTTGTGATCCCGGGTTGTGGGAGTCACAAATTACATTTTGTATGATTTGACTTGTGGAGGATTTTCACAAGTATTTCATAGTGGAAATCTTGAGTTAGGGTTTCTAACTCAAGTATCCGGAGGGGATCCGGGTGGTTGGGACGTAGGATCACCGGGAACAAGTCGGGGAGACTTGGGTGGATCCGAACCCAGTAACATCTCTTGTTAGCATTGTTATTATTGTTGTTGTCATTCAATTTAAGCTTCCGCAAATTGATTTGGTAGTTGTTTGCATTATAATTAGGAATTATACTCCTTGTTATTTTTAAAGTACTATTCACCCCCCCTCTAGTACTTGTGCAGTAGCTTGTAGGGCATTACAGAGTCTTGTTGCGTGTGTCTCAAAATTGGTACATGCATGGGGAAAGGGACTCATATCAGAAATTTGAAATTGTAAACCGTGCGGGTGACCTTTTGTGGTGCAGGTTATCGATGATGTGTGAGACAAGCTGCTTTACCCCTAAAAGTAGAAGTGGTGGGCGGAAATGACAATGGCGAATTCATCTGGCCTTGGGTTACCGTGGAATCCTCCATCAATAATTCAAGGATAGACTTTTGAAATGAAGATGAGGGTGATGGAATTGTCGGGCCTTGGTTTTCAAAGAAACTCTCCACTAACAAATCAAGATGGGATTTGGATGGTGGAAGTAGGGGTGTGGTCATCTGGTGTTGGGTTGCTAGGAAATTCTCCACTAACAACTGAAGTTCAGACTTCGGTGGAGGAGGAGGAAATGGAAGTAATGGAGTTGTCTTGCCTTGGTTTAAAATATGACCTTCTAATAATAACTCAAGGTCAGACTTCGGGGGTGAAATGGTAGTGGTGGTGGTGGTGGAGTCCATTGGGTTGCACGGGAGTTTTCAAGAATATTTCAAGGCTCGATTTTGGTGGAGGAGGAGGTGTGTAAATTTAGGGGTAAGGATGGGAGGGTTTTTGGTGTAGGTTGTAGGTATATGAGTGTGGGGTGTAGGGTTGGTCACTGAATTGGCAATGGATGTCCGTATGTCCCTGCATCTCATAAGCTTCGCAAACTGCGACAACCTATGGAAAATTTTCATATCCCCCCATCTGAGCACCGTATGGCGTGTAGGCATTAAAATTCCCGTGGTACGATCCATCAGGCATCCACATAGTTCAAATAATCCATCTGACAATAAAATTTATAGCTAAGACAAGCGCATCAGTGGTACAAGAGATAGTAAAAATTAGTAATGGTTGTGGGGGAAGAATTCATTTATTATATTTATAAATTTTCATATGGCACGTCATCTGAACATAACTAATCGACAAAACTAATATGGATCAATCCAACCTTCCCGGCAACAGTGCCAAAAACTTGGTATGATTTTTAACATTTATAAACCGTAAGTGCACGGCTATCGTCGTAGCACGTTACGGGTCGTTCGCAGGGAGGATGGGTAATCGAATATCAATTTTGTCCTAGGTTATTGTTAGCTACATGAATCGATGAACTAATCAACAAGCATAAAAGAAATAACAAAGATAAACAAAGAACAACAAAGATAATAACAATAACAATGCAAAGAAAAGTAAAGGAAAGCTTATCTCCTTGATTCATAAGTTGGGTTGTCATTCCTCATTACAAAACAAGAGAGGAAGCTATCAAAATCTCATCTAACCTCTAATACCACTCCTAAAAATGGAATAAACTGTGAAATGAGCCAAAACGGCCTAAAAGACTCGGTGCCCACGAATAACGGCATCCATTCCTTTAAATAGCAACCCTATTAGTATCGGGTTTTGCCTATGACCAGCTTTTAAATGACCGCGTGGTTGAACCACGTGGTTGAACCATGCAGCCACGCCATTCTCTGCTACTGCCGCTTGGGTCGAGGTGAAAATGATGCGGCCATGTGGTTTCAAACCACACGGCCGCGTGGTTCTCTATTTGCTCTTGCTTGGTGAGGAGAAAATGACGCGGCCGTGTGGTTTTAAACCACACGGCCGCTGAAACCACACGGCCGTGTGGTTCTCTGTTTGCTCTTGCTTGGTGAGGAGAGAAAACCACACGACCCTATGAACTTGGTTCATATGACTGTGGCAATGTTACACTGCTGTTGTGGAATGATACGGCCAATAAAGGCTCAAACTGTTGAAAAACAGTTCATACGGCCATGTGGAAAATCCATACGGCCGCGTGGAATTTCCAGCACGACCAAGCTGCACTCCAGAAAATCTAGAAAAATCTAGAAAAATCGAATTTGAGATAATGGGGTGGCATCGGAATCAGGACGAGACGCTCTTTGAAGGAAAAATAAGAAGACGTGAAGATGACCACAAGGTTGAGAATAGATCTTCAGTCTTTGCAAGGCTTGCGTGCTTCTTGTGTCTTCTCCTTCAGATTCCTCTTGTTTTGATTAACGCTCCTCACCTTGCTCGTTCCTTCCACTCCTTTGACTCTTCTTGGTTCCTTTTTTCCTGAAACACACGAATCAGAACCAAAGCGTAAAATGGAAACAAAAGTGGATGAAATAGAATGAAACAGTGAATAAAATTAGGTGAAAAGCGTGGGAGATGAGCGTGAAATATATACATATAAGACACTCATCAAATAACATCTGGTGTTCGCTTCAATTTTGCTTCAAAGAGCCCAACGACCCCACCGGGGCTCAACTAGCTCCATCGAGCCTCAATGCCCCCAACTGGGGCCGCCACTAGCATCATCTTAGAACCATATTGAGCAAGTCCAAGTAATGTTTAAACTTAGCTCCAGATACAACCTTAATCAATATGTCTGCAGGGTTGTCGTCTGTTCCAATCTTCAACAAATTGATGTCATCGTCTTCTTCTTCCACATAGTCTCAGACAAAGTAGTACCTCACGTCGATATGCTTGGCGCATGACTGGAAGGCTTGATTCTTAGCCAAGTGCACCGCACTTTGGCTATCACAATGGAGATCATACTTCTTCTGATAGACTCCCACAGCATCCATCAAGCCCATCATCCATATCGTCTCTTTCACAGCTTCAGTCAGTGCTATATATTCTGCCTTCGTAGTAGACATGGTCATCGTAGACTGCAGTATACTCTGCCAACAAATTGGAGCTCCTGACAGGGTGAAGACGCAGCCTATCATAGATCTCATGCCATCCAAGTCGCCTGTAAAGGCAGAATTAACATAGCCTACAATTTACAGACCATCATCACTTCAGCTATATGTTAATTTGACATTAATGGTGCCCTTGATGTATTTAAGTATCCATTGAACTGCTTACCAGTATACCTTCCTGGATTGTACATGTATTTACTCACCATGCTGGCTGCATGTGATAGGTCGGGTCAAGTACATACCATAGCATACTGTTAGGTATTGGTGTTTTAGACCAATATTATTTTGATGATGATCACAACATTATGTTATTGCTAATGACTCTCATGTTTTAGTCTTATGATTATCAAATGAAGACTAACAAGATTCGGAGACTAATAGCATGGTGTAAGGATGGACATCAAGAGGAGCATAGCCAAAGCTTGGACCTTGATGAAGGAAAGTTCATCAAGAGGTGCCAAAGATTGGAAGATGAGGAGGCGCATCAAGGTTGAAGATTACACTCTAAGAGAAGCAAATTTAATCCATGTAATTTCATTTAATTGCTTTTCTGTTTTTGTGTCATAGGATCTTGTAATGCCTTGATAGATGGACTACTCATACATGCATATGCATTTTTCATCTTAGTGAGCCTTAGGATAATCATAGAATCCAATCCTATAGGTTCCCCTTTGCCTCAAACACTTACTAGAGTTTTGGCTCTCCAACAGGCGACTGCTGAAGGGAGGACAGGAGACTGGGTGATTCAAGGTGCATGGCCAGCCTTCTTCAGTCGACTGTTATGCACAGCTCAAGTCAACTTTTTATTGACTCATTATTGAGATTTTGTAACAAACGACTGAAGTTCATTATTCAGGCACCTGTTTTCCATTAGGCGCCTAGGAATTGTCCTACAATCTCTTGTCCAAGCTGTATGTTGTCAAAATCTAGCCGTTGCAGATTTTCTCATTTGGCCTTTTTGCTTGGTTTTGAGGGGTTTTAGTGGCTTCATATATATAGGAGATGGGTTAGTTCTATTAGAACTCTTGGTTGATATTGCATATCATTGAGAATCATTAAGCCACTCTTAAACTCTCTCATTTCCCTCTTAGAGCTCTAATCCTCTTCATGCATTGAAGCTAGCTCAAAGGGAAATCTTCCAAGTGCATCATAGCTCATCTCATCACTTGGAGATCCTTATCCATGCTTTCATCTTCATATTGAGTAAGTTCATCTCAAGGCATAGGTAACAGTAATTTGTTTCATTTGTTCTTGAAACCCTAGCTTTCTTTTTGAGAGATATTTTCTTTCTTTGTGAGAGTTTAACCCTAACTTTCTTTGTGAGAGTTAGTTGCTTTCTTTGTGAGAGCTTGGTTCTCTCTTTGTGAGAGTTTGGAACTTTTTTTGTGAGAGTTCAGATCCTCTTTGTGAGGTATCTCTTTGTGAGATTGTATTCATTACCTTGTGTAGGATTATATTGAATATTTGGTGTGGTTTGATGTACCCAAGTTGGGAAACCAGGGTAAATTCTCTGTGTCAGCGTTTGCTTGATTGTGTTGTTTAAATTCCTCTTACACTTATAATTTCGCATTTGCAAATTTAATTTTTAATTACACAGTTATTGCCATTACTCTATTTACGCCCCTAGAGTGTTTGTTGTTAGTATTGCAAGGCAAAGACGATCCTTACAATTGGTATCAGAGCGAGGTTGAAGCATACTAACATTGTTGGCATTCAATGCAACCAATGATCCCCCGCTCTTCGATGGAACGGACTACCCAATTTGGAGGATTAAGATGATCAATCACCTCAAGAAGAATAATCTCTTGGATGCAGTGACTTCAGATGTCTCAGAATCAAACTTCGTGATGGATGCATACTCCAAAAGGGCTTTGTGCATCTCCACTTGGGATCATGAATATGATGAAGTTGGATGCATGGAGACGATACATGAGATATTGAGCTATCTTGAGACAAGTACACCGAAGGTGATGAGATTGAGTCAAGTGATAATGAGGTATCTCAAACTCAATCTACTTAAGAGCTTAATGACATTAGTGATAAAAAATTCTTTGATTGCACATAAATGTAGTGCACATTCTTTACATGATAAATCTCATGATTGCACTTCTTTGCATGCTTCTCATATTGATATGATTAAATCTTTGCATGCCGAGAAAGAAGTTTTTCTTTCTCAAATTCATAAGTTACGTGAAGAAAATGCTTCATTTAAACATACTCACATTTCGATTGTGATACTTTGAGAAATGAGACAATGGCTCTCAAATCTCAATGTCTTGAGCTTAACTCACATCTATCCACTTGGTATGATGCCATTTCTTCTCTTTTGAAGAAATGCGAGTTACTGTCTACTCAACTTGAGAGTTTCAACTTGAGTAGGGACAAAGCTTTAGAAACTTCAACATTGAAGATGACCAAAACAAGCTCTACCTCTAGAAGCACCCAAAACAAATTTGTGGGGGAGCTTTCTAAGAGGTGTGTCACAATCAAGTCTTCATTTGGCCAAACATCAACTTCACCTATTAAGCCAAAGAAGAATCATGCATATATATTCACTTCATTGCATAAGAAGCCTATTCAAAAACCAAATGGTGTGAATGCTTCTTCATATGTTGATATGCTTGATAATTCTACTCATAGGAATAATTTACATTGCTTGCATGCTAGAATTAATGACAATCCTTTGCATGCTATATTTGTTCCTATGCATGGTAGAAATGTTTGTGTGAATGCATCTAATGCTAAATCTCATGCTATATTTTTTCCAACTCATAAGCATGCACCCTCACCCCCTACCCATGCCTTAATCAAACCTCTTCTTAAGAATCCTGATCGTCTAGTTTTTATATTTGTAAACCGCAAGCGCACGGCTGTCGTCGTAGCGCGTTACGGGTCATCCGTAGGCAAGCGGAGTGGTCGAGTACCAATTGGATGTAGGGTTGTTGTTAGCTAAGTGAGTGGGATGGAACAATGATAAATCACAAAGATTACACTAGGGATTAAAGATACAAGTGATGGAAATGCACATACACATAAGGGATAACAATTAAAGTGGAAAGAAACACAGATTAAAACAGCAATATACAAAATCAAACACATTAGAGGGAAAAAAATAAACTTATCTCCTTGAATCATACACAAGAGTTGTCAATCCTTTGTTACAATCGAGGGAGAGATCTTAGATCTACACTAATCTAACCCTACTCCTAAGAAAAATTAAAAATGAGGAAAAACTAGGGCTAAAATCGCGCCCCCAGTCGCGCCCCTTCTCTCTAGCGGTGCCCTCTTTCCTTAAATAGGGGCTCCAAAAACCCTAGAAATCTAGTAAATCGGCGCGTCTGCGTCAACTTGACGCTCGTGGGGTCCCTCTAGCTGTCGTTTGATGACTCGATGCAATCGCGTCGTGAAACTACGCGGCCGCATCGATCGGTTGAGCCCCAGGCAATCACGACGATGCGGTCGCATTAGTTGAATCAATGCAGCCGCGTTGATGTCTTCTCGTAGCGCAATCGACACGGTCGCATCGAGTGAAATGATGCGGTCTGCAAAAGTCTCTGATCTTTATTCTTCACTTCTCTCCAAAAGTCTTCTGACACGGCCTTTTGGTGGAAATTGATGCGGCCGTGTCGTTGATGCTTCTTTGGGGGATTGACGTGGCTACGTGGATATAGTGACGTGGCCGGGTGGAGCTATATGCTTCACAAAACTCTTTTCCCTTGCGCAATTGACTCTCGGCTTCGCTCCTTTCGCCTCTTTGCGCTAAGATCTTGCCATATGATCCCAAATCGGCATATATCTCATGCAAAGTATGTGAGAGACCACAAAAGCAAAAGAAGAGACAAAAACAGGGAAAACCTTGAGGAATAGAGAATGAAACGGTGTAAAACGTGCATGAAAAGGAGTGGAAAACTATATACAATAAATATATACACTCATCAAAATCCCCCAAGCTAAACTCTTCCTTGTCCTCAAGGAAGATAAGAGAGAGCGTAGATTGGAGGAATGCAGTTAACATGCAAATGATGCAATGAAACTTCGAGAATTTTCAAAAATTAAGAATATATATGTGGGTTAAATGAAAACTCGAATTTGAGAAACCAAAATGCTCGAAAATATTTTCGTCGACAAGAATATGTTCCTAGGACGTCATCCCTACTCAAATCACTAAGCAATGCACTAGACGATGGCTATACTCACATTCTAAGATATTTCCTCTAACCCGATCTTAGATTGAGTGTGTGAAAACCTAAGCTATCCAATGGTCGAAGATGGGATAAGTATAGGATAATGTGATACTAGTTGATCAAGGAAGTGGTGCTTACGACACGACATGGTTCCTTGATTCAAGAAATTTCCAAGTTTATCCACGATTTCATATATACACGTGTATACAAATTTTCATATACACATTTTTTTCCTCTCTTTTTTCTTTTTTGGGATTTACAATTGGGTTGTGTAAGGAGTGTTGGGTCGGTGACTCCCAGATCAGACGAACTTAGGGCACTGGGCCAAGAAGGACCACTCGGACCTACTAACTTAACCCAATGAAGTCCTTATTCATACGTGTTGGACCCTGTGGATGGCAAACAACACTAGAAGGGGGGTTGAATAGTGTTGTACAAATAATAAACTTTTTCGATCATTGATAATAACACAAATAAAACCCTTCTAATGTTGCCTAAGAAACCAAGTAGAGTGATCTATGCTTGGTTCTTAATCAACAAAATAATCTTACAAATAATATGAAAGAGATAAGATTACAATCAGATAAGAGATCTTTACAAAGAGATCTTTACACAACGAAATTAAATAAATAATCTTTGTAAAAATAAATGAACAAGGAATTACAAATATAATATTAGCAAATGAAAAATGCGTGTACAAGAAATATAAACAATCACAGAAAAACAAACACAGAGACAAGCAATTTTATCCTGTTCCCCGCAACCTGGGTACGTCCAGTCTCCGACCAATCAGGTACGAGATTTAATCCACTATAGCCTTAGCAATACAATTACCTAACTCCACTTGTTAGGATTTCCAACGACCCAGTCTTAACTAGGTTTTCCAACCACCTAGACTTGTCTAGGATTTACACCGTCCCTTATCTCAAAGGGGAATCTCAAATACAAACAAAAATCCAATTCTCCACAATATTTGATGGAGATTGGTTTACACCCGAAATTCTATAGCCAAGATAAATATTGCAATTGTGCGTTTAAGTGGTTAAAAGAATTTAAATCGATCTTTAGTCACACAAGGAATATGAGATGATTCGATGTGATCTAGATCTCTAGTTTTCAAAATCCTTTCAAGAATGAAAATTAAAGAGTAAGGAATTTAAAACAATTTAAAATAGCCTAAGTATAAGATAGATCTCAAAATAAATTCAGAAATAAAAACTGAGATCAGAATATTTAGAACAGAAATTTGGCTATTAGCATTGAGAGTAAATAAGAGCGATGAGAGATTTTAGATCAGAATTGTAGCTTAAAGAATAGAGAGATTAAGCTTGTTAAAAGGATCTCAATGAGGCTCCTATTTATAGAGTTTCAAAAGGATTTCAAATTTCAAAAATGATTGACTTTCAGTCCAATCAAATAAGGAAATGGAGTGAAATCGGGAAGCAGAATCGTAGAAGAAAAATGACAGCTGGTAGTCGACTTCCTACTCTGGTAGTCGACTCTCAGAGAATCATTGAAAAATTCTGCTCAGCTGGTAGTTGACTCTCTCTCCTGGTAGTCGACTCCCAGAGCATTTTTCACTGAAACTCAGCTAGCAAGATGTGTAATCAACTCCTGGGTGTTTTGGAGGTTGATTACTAAGAATTAAATCAACTAGCTAATGCTCTCAAGAGTTTAAAAACATTTAAAAGTGTTTTGCTTTAAAAATCATTATGTGTGTGTGCGCGCAATATTTGCTTGGCTTTAACATAGTCTTAAATAAAATAACTCACACACTATACTTAGACGAGACCTTCAGGAAGCCGATCAGACGTTTCCAGTAGATGCGTGCTCCTCTTGAATTTATGCTCTTCTTCATTAAGCTTGAGCACTTGCATGAGCTTCATCATTGAGCTATACTTGTGCTTGATGTAGAGCTTGCAAATTTGTCTCCGTCTTCCAAGTGTAGTTGAGCTTCTTCGGAATATGCATAAAGTTATCAATCGCACAACCTGCACACTTAAGTTGTAGTGTAATTAGTACACTAATATCATTTGGTGTGTTCATCATCAAAACCACTTAGGGGTGAATTGATTTCTCATCAATACGCACTCCTCCAAGCTAGGCCTTTTTATGCGAGACCCCGATGGTTACTATCATGGGGATCCGGTTACTCAGCTTCGCTGGAGAAACGGTGCATATTATTTTTTTCTATTCACAAAATTTCTTTCTTTTTTTTCAAAAGCATGGCGTAAACTAGGCAGATTCAATCCTCAATACTAGTTGAAGTGTGGTTATCCAAGTCTCGAGGGACTATAAACCATTAAACACAACAATCGGCTCTAGGGATCATGCATAGAATGGGTTCCTAGGTGTCAATCTAGGTCGGTTTCAAGTACTCCTATCTTAGGGGTTGTGAGGACTACCAAAGCTAGGGTATTACAAGGGATTCGTGCTAAGATTACGAACTATTCACATATTCAAATCGACATCATGGAAATCGGGCATTAAAGTTTGGAAAACGAATTTCAAATTAGGATTCAGCGCATATAAAGGCACATTTTCAAAAACTTCTTGAGGCGAATGCAAGTATATACAAATGTATGCATGAAGGTGCAAGATGCAATGTGCGAATTTTTTTGGAGTTTTTGAATTTTTTGATTTTTTTTGTCTTTTTGGATGCATTTATCAAATTTAAACATGATGCATATGAAAAATAAAGAAAGATGGAAAAATAAGAAAGAAAAATGGAAATGAAAATGAAAATAACGATAAAAATAGGAAAATAGGAGGGAAAAAGAGAAAAATTAGCACGAAAGAGCTCCTCCCCCAAGCTAAACTTAGTGTTGTCCTCAATGCTAATAAAACACAGGAAACTGTCATGATGACAAAAAGAATGAGGGAAAGGAGATCTGGGAGCATCTCCCCCAAGCTAAATAGAAGCATGCACGAAAGTGATGAAAGTGATATGCGAGGGGGAATGGGTTCAGGAGCCATGGGATATGAAGCAATGGCGAAGAACAGGATATGAAGCTTGTAGTGGGTTTTGGGCTGAAAATGTGAGAGCGCCGCATGGAGGCAAATTTTATTCAAAGGAAAAACGCCAAATCCTAATACATTGCTCTTGCTGCCGAGATGAGACAAGTTTATTCATTCTACCTAGAAAGCATGTAAAATTTATTTACACTACTGGATTTGGGTTCACCCGATCAAATGGTGGATCCAAAACATCCAATGGAGCAGGTAGCTGCTCTTCCTTCTCCTTTCGTGGATCTGTCAAAAAATTTGTGCCACGAATACCAACGGACCCTAGCAATGCTCCCCTTAGCTTCCCTCGAGGACGTCTACTTATGTCCTGCAAAAGAAAAGGAGCATTAGTCTGTGATGATGAAAAGTTTCCCAAATTAAATGTATTCCTGATGTGATCGTTAAAATGTGATAAAATATGTGAAATAGGTTGATGAAAACTCCCTGGAAATAAATTACAATCTCTCGACGATGAATCTATCATCGTAGGGCCGAACTCGTAAGTACACTCCTCTGGTGCAATGATGACCCAACATACATCCGTTGTTTGTGTATCTAATTCCTGCAGGTGGTGTTGAGTCATGATAATTTGAATCTAAAAATGCAGAGAATGTAATGCAAGGTTTAGATTTAGAGGGTGTAGGGTCTAGATGATCTCCCTGTATGGCGTCTGAACCCGTGGATAACTCCCATCCTCCCTATTAAAAGATGAACGCTCATGTTGGTGTGTGTAGGAGTTATCTTCTATCTCATCATCGGATGAGAAGACTGGATCTCGAGGATCAGCTAGCTGCAGCTCATGAACCAAGTCATTTGGATGGATGTGAGAGTCAATGACTTGCATTTCGGAAGTGGTACCTGCACGGGAGAACAGACTCATATAAAAAGTTTCCAAATATAATTCGTATGAGTTACCATTTTTAGTGCACGATGTCAATGATGCGTAAGATGCGGTCGCAGTCTCCATATAATCCCATGCATCCTCAGGCGGCATGTCAAAGAATCGCCCTCCGTTCATCTTCACTATGGATTCCTGCGGGTCAAAGTGCAATCCTCCATTGACGATGCAGAGGAGCTCATGTGTGCTTATCCTATGCTTCGGCAGTCCGTCCACCAATTTGATAAATCTCCCCCAAGCTTTCCAAAGAGTCTCTTCACGAGTTGGGTGAAATTATAAATCCGATTTTGTGGTGTATGGTGTTGCCTTTCCTGAGTCTCGATGGTGGAAGTGACTCCTCCATCAAGACTATCCCATCCGGATGGTGTTTGTAGAGCGGCCAAATCCCCACCAAGAAAATACCACTGCCCCTGTGATATAACCAATTGGTTCACACTCTGGGTAAGTTCATGAAGTTGGGCTTGTGTATTGGTTTGGGTTTCGAGCCATCGAGCTTCGTCTAGGAGTTGTTCTTCCCCAAGCAACTTGAGATGGGATTTTTATGGAGGTGGTGGAGGGTCAGAGTAGGAGCGTTCATGAGATAGGTTGTGGGTATGTGATGGTGGGTTGTAGGGGTGTGTATAGTTTTGGCATTGGGTAAAGACATGCCCCCCGCATCCCACATCTCTTACAAAGCATTGCAACCTGTGGCAACCTCATATCTGAGCATCCCGCGAGAATAAATCACTGAAATCTTCCACATAGGATCCATCGGGTATCCATATATTCTCTCAAGAGCACCTGAAATATGAAAAATTGGCTACGAGAAGCGCGTCAGTGTTATAAAAGATTTGCAACTAAAATAATGTCGGTAGGGAGGGAAAATCTTGTTTATAAGAAATTTTTATAGTTTCGAATGACACATAGTCTAGCTAACCCAAAATCCAACTAATATCAACCAACTCGTGCCTTCCTGGCAACGACGCCAAAAACTTGATGTTCTAGTTTTAATATTTGTAAGCCGCAAGCGCACGACTGTCGTCATAGCACGTTACGGGTCGTCTGCAGGGAGGCGGAGTGGTCGAGTACCAATTAGATCTAGGGTTGTTGTTAGCTACGTGAGTGGGATGGAATGGTGAGAAAGCACAAAGATTACACTAGGGATTAAAGATATAAGTGATGGAAATGCACATACACACAAGGGATAACAATTAGAGAGGAAATAAACACAAATTAAAACAGCAATATACAAAATCAAACACATTAGATGGAAAGAAATAAACTTATCTCCTTGAATCATACACAAGAGTTGTCAATCCTTGGTTACAATCGAGGGAGAGATCTTAGATCTACACTAATTTAACCCTACTCCTAAGAAAAACAGAAAATGAGGAAGAACTAGGGCTAAAATCGCGCCCCCAGTCGCTTCCCCTCTCCAGCGGCGCCCTCTTTCCTTAAATATGGGCTTCAAAAAACCTAGAAATCGGGTAGAGACCCAATTTGACGCGGTCGCATCAAAATCGACGCGGCCGCGTCAACTTGATGCTCATAAGGTCCCTCCAGCTGTCGTTTGATGACTCGACGCGATCGCGTTGTGAGACTATGCGGCCGCATCGATCGATTGAGCCCCAGGCAATCACGACCATGCAGCCGCGTTAGTTGAATCGACGCGGTCGCGTTGATGTCTTCTCGTAGCATAATCGACGTGGTCGCGTCGCGTGAAATGACACGGGCCACGAAAGTCTCTGATCTTCATTCTTCACTTCACTCCAAAATTCTTCTGACGTGGCCGTTTGGTGGAAATTGACGCGACCACGTGGATATAGTACCGTGGCCGTGTGGAGCTCTATGCTTCACAAAACTCTTCTTCTTTTGCAATTGACTCTCTGACTTCACTCCTTTCACCTCTTTGCGCTAAGATCTTGCCATATGATCCCAAATCGGCATATATCTCCTGCAAAGCATATGAGGGACCATAAAAGCAAAAGAAGAGACAAAAACAGGGGAAACAGGGTGGAATAGAGAATGAAACGGTGTAAAACGTGCATGAAAAAGAGTGGAAAACTATATACAATAAACACTCATCAAATCGCAAATCACTTTCGTTGTGGATTTCTAAGAATGTTTCTAGGCTTGATAGGAATGTGTATATAGAATCATATGTTCGTCATGTTATATTCTCATATGACAATATACGGAAACCAAACTCCACTTTTGTTTTGGTTCCACCTTGCTAGCTCACTCACATTGTTATTCATTGCTTGGGTACCATGCTTGTATGATTATATTTTGTACCCATATTTTTGTGAGTGTGTTCTTTTCTCCCAATGTTGCATGTTTTGTATGATTATGGGACAACATGATATTTTTGCGTGCTAGCATTAGTCTCTCCATTCCTATGTCTCATTGTATGTCATTCTTATTATGTTTGTGCATATGAGATGGTGATTACATTAGGAAATCAAACTCTTCTTGGGTTTGGTTTCCTAATATTAGGTCTCTCTCACATGTGCATATTACATGGGTATTATGCTTAATGTTCATTCTTAGCATACCCATTGATTATGTGTAGTTCTTCATGATTTTGAAAACTTTTTCAAATTATATTTTTTATGAAAATGGGGACCTTGGGGGTAAATTGTCTTATATACATACTTTGAACCATGTGTATGACAATGGGGGAGTAAATATGGTTAGTATGTTCAAAATTATTTTTAAAACATATTTTAACTCTCATTATGGGTTTACATTTGAGATCATTGTTTACATTGTTTACAATGGGTTATTATGGTCTTGAACTCAACCCATTGATATTTCCAACATTTCATGCTATATTTTATTTTGGCAATATCATATGTATCAATGATGTTTGATTTTTTATATCTATGCTTTGATACATTTCAGGCCCATGGCTCCAAGTATTATGATTATCAATTGGTAAAGATGTTTCTTATACAATTGGTATTGATCTTAGAAGTCAACAATTTGACCATTTCTATGATGTAGGGGAAGCATGTGATAGTGATTGATACCCACTAAATTTTTACATCTAGTATCATACATCTCTTTATCTCTTGTATGTTGTCATATTTTTAACTGTAATCAATGACAAGAGGCACTTCTTGTATTTTTGATGTCCACCTTTTTGACAATGACAAGGGGGAGAGATATGTGGGATTATGTAAACCATTCATATGAAGAGTGTTATTGATATATTATTAGTGGTTTATGTAATCCAAGCCTACTAAATGTCACTATTGTTCTTAATTATTAACAATTGGTTCTCTATCATTTTACAATTTGTGCATATAAGTAGGGTGGGCTCATTAGCATTGTGCTTTAATTATTTATGTTTTACATAATGTGTGTCATCATAAAAAAGGGGAGATTGTTAGGTATTAGTGTTTTAGACCAATATTATTTTGATGATGATCACAATATTATGTTGTTGCTAATGACTCTTATGTTTTAATCTCATGATTATTAAATGAAGAATAGCATGATTTGGAGTCTAATAGCTTGGTGCAACGATGTACATCAAGAGGAGCTTAGACAAAGCTTGGATCTTGACGAAGAGAAGCTCATCAAGAGGTGCCAAAGCTTGGAAGATGATGGAGAGCATCAAGGTTGAAGATTAGACTCCAAGAGAAGCAATGTAATCCATGTATTTTCATTTAACTACTTTTTTCTTTTTGAGTCATAGGATCTTGTAATGCCTTGATAAATGGACTACTCATACATGCATATGCATTTTCCATCTTAGTGAGCCTTAGGATAATCATAGAATCCAATCCTATAGGTTCCCCTTTGCCTTAAAATCTTACTGGAGTTTTTGGCTCTTCAACAGGCGACTGCTAAAGGCAGGACATGCGACTGGGTGATTCCAGGCGCCTGGCAAGCGTTCTTCAGCCGACTGTTGTGCATAGCTCAAGTCAACTTTTTATTGACTCATTATTGAGCTTTTGGAACAGACGACTGAAGTTCATTATTCAGGCCCCTGTCTACCATAAGGCGCCTATGAATTGTCCTATAGTCGCCTGTCCAAGCAGTATGATGCCAAAATCTAGCAGTTGCAGATTTTGCCATTTGGCCTTTTTGCTTGGTTTTAAGGGGGTTTAGTGGCTTCCTATATATAGGAGATGGGTTAGTTCTATTAGAACTCTTGGTTGATATTGCATTTCATTGAGAATCATTAAGACACTTTTAAACTCTCTCATTTCCCTCTTAGAGCTCTAATCCTCTTCATGCATTGACGCTAGCTCAAGGAAAATCATCCAAGTGCATCAAAGCTCATCTCATCACTTGGAGATCCTCTTTCATGTCTTCATCTTCATATTGAGTAATTTCATCGCAAGGCATATGTAAGAGTAATTTGTTTCATTTGTTCTTGAAACCCTAGCTTTCTTTGTGAGAGCTAGTTTCTCTCTTTGTGAGAATTTAACCCTAACTTTCTTTGTGTTAGTTGCTTTCTTTGTGAGAGCTTGGTTCTCTCTTTGTGAGAGTCTGGAACTTTCTTTCTGAGAGTTTAAATCTTCTTTGTGAGGTATCTCTTTGTGAGATTGTATTCACTACCTTGTGTATGATTATAGTGAATATTTGGTGTGGCTGGATGTATCCAAGTTGGGGAACCAGGGTAAGTTCTCTGTGTTAGCGTTTACTTGATTATGTTGTTTAAATTCCTCTTGCACTTATAATTCCGCATTTGCAAGTTTAATTTTTAATTACACAATTATTGCCATTACTCTATTCACCCCACTCTAGAGTGGTTGTTGTTAGTATTGCAAGACAAAGACCGTCCTTACATATAATCAAGGCTCCTACCGTATTAACATACGGTATGCTCTCAATGGGCTTCTTCTCTTCTTCGTTCTTCATGTTTTGCTCGGCACAGAGCTTGAAGTGAGGTGCATTGGAGTAACTACAAACTTCATCCCTTCATAGCCAAATCTCTGTATGACAGAATTCAAATAGCGACTTTGTGAAAGATGAAGTATACCTCCACTTCGATCTCTTGTGATCTCCATCCCAAGAATCCTCTGTACTTTGCCCAGGTCCTTCATCTCAAATGCACAATTTAGTTCAGACTTCAGTGTAATACCCTATTTTCATGTATACGAGTATTATGTACGTATTTTTAATCGTATTTGTATGCGTATATTTTTTGTGTATTTCTAAGAGTTTTTCCAAAATTTTATAATGATGAAAACTATTTTTAAATGATTTTTAAACATTATTAGATTAATAATGTGTGAAGTATTAGAAGGAATACATGGTATTTGGGTAGTATGTATAGTATTGTTCAATGTATTTCTATTTTTCCTAAAAACTAAAAATCCTTAGCATGACACCTACCTCTTTTAGGTGTCATTATCTAGGACACTCTTAACATGAGCTTGCCAAATTAGTGTACACTTGTCATGCTCCTAGACATAACCATGATGATGATGATTATGATGGGTTTTAAAAAGGAAAAGAAAAAAAGAAAGAGGAAAAGAAAGAATAGATATCAAAGGAAAAACCCACGGATTCACTCTCTTTTGCTGTCTTGGTGGAAGCTTGAGGCTAGAATGTCATTTGGCTTAGAAGGTGAGCATTTTCCTTCCCTTTCTCTTGGTCTTCTCCCATTGATCTTCATCCTAACATCTCTAGTTTGTGGTAGATGCAAGGGTGGACTTGTACTTGCAATGAGAGACTTTGGAGGAGGCTTGGACATCAAAGATGTCAACTTTGGGTGAGGTAGGAGTTCAGCACTCTCCTTCTTTTCATTGGAATACTATGTTTGAGCTTGATATGCCTTGCAGTTGTTGTGTTGCGGTTGTCGGTGTGTTGTGTTGTTGTTATTGTGTTGTTATTGTTGTTGATGTTGTGTGTTGTGAAGATGAGGTCTTTTTATAAATTCAGTTTCTACTGCAATTTCAATCGAGCATAAATTTCCATGTAATTCTCCAAAAATTATGATTTAAGATAATACTGATTACTATTAGAGTTGGATTCTACTTTAATGTTGAGGCTAAAGTCATTGTTAGACTGTAAATAGGTTAAAACTGCTTACATGTATCGGGGTGTCATTTCTGGGCAGATTCTGCACCAGTGTGTTGTTTAGATCATAACCTTTACCCCAGAGATCTAGTTGCTATGATATTAGATTATTTGGAAAGCTTATGAAGTTAGCTACAAATTTCTTTTAGATACTGAACCTATATTCTGTCTATAATTAGACTACAATAGACAATCTTTAACTGGGTGTCAATTCTTGACAAACTTGCCGTTTTTAGTTCTTGCAGTGAATTCAATTGTGCACAAATTTTTGTATTATACTCCATAAATTATGGTCTACTATAATTTCAAAATATTATTAAGTCCTCTCCAACTTTCATGTTGGGACCAAACTCAGATTTAGCCTATAACTAGCTTGTAGCTACTGATATTTATATATAAGTCAGTTTTGGGCAGATTTTGCCACTCTGCATTGTCCACACTATAACGTTCTCCAAAGATCCATATGGAAACATACTATCTATTTACATACGCTTGAATGACCCCTAATGACTGCAATTGACTGATATCATCTGATCTTTCCTGCATGATAATCAAAACTCAGGACAGATCCTGGACCTGTTGATCTATAAGTCATAACTAATAGCTTAGTTGCCTAAAAATTTTGATTCTTGTTTTTATGAAACCTAATTTTTGAGAAAACATAAATAAATTATATACAAATGTCATTTAGAAACCTATGTCAGATTCTAAAGAGAAATGGTTGATAGCAGTAAATTCTTTTGGGACTAAAGCTATGTTCCATGCAATGGGCTATCTTACACATTGAATACTAGTGGTTATGTTGATTATATATACTTAAGTGATGTGCATTGGTGGTTATGTAGAATGTTATGCCTTGTTGCATTGGTGATTCTTATGCCATGACATGCTTGCGTGAAATGTGCCACATGCAAATTGTGCCATAGGCCATTTGAAAGAGGCATGCATATGAGATGTGATATGCATGTATATGTTGACATGAATGTGGCATGTGATTATGAAAAGTGATACATGAAATATGTGTATGAGATATGGAATTTGACATGTAGGACACAGATGTCACTACACACTTGGACCAAGTGCCATGGTAGGAGTAGGGGAAAATCGTCGGGGCCACCTCTTGAATACATAGTAGTTGCCACAGATGGAGATGGGCACGAGCTATATGCATGCCGGTTTAGATTACGGGATCCCTTTATGGTATCGTCTGTGAATGCTTCTGTGACGTGTGTTCTTCTATGTGGTTAATCTTTGAGTGTATTGTGCACTTACCTACCTTCAGTTGTGTTCTTCTATGTGGTTATGCTTGGTGTGTCTCGTGCTTACTTTCCTTTGTGTTGTATGTTTAGTTACTTGTCATATTTACATGCAGTTTACAGTGTGCCCTTTATTTCATTCATTTTATGTACTTTAGTTACTTCAGTTAGTTGTTTCCTTTAGCTGTTTACTTTACTTGTTACTTATGGCACATTTCTTTATGCATCACAATGTCAAACATAGATATTTGATATGTCCATATTTTACACATATTTACTGCATCATTGCTTGTCATATTCGGCTCCAAAATCCACAATTTCATACATTATCGCGTTTCTAACGCCATATTCGAGTTTTGTACAGCTTTATGGATTTTCAGGAGTTTTGGAGCAAATTAGAGCTATTTTTGAACATGGACACATTTGGTACGTCCGGGACGTTATTAGCAAGGCTCCATGAGAGTTCGCCAAGGCAAGAAAGAATATTGGAGGAGAGGAGGAGAAGAGAGCGAGATATTGACATTTCATCTTCAGTTTCCCAGGCGACTCGACCAAGTAGCAATAGTTACTCGGCCGAGCTGACACGCAAAATTCGCAAGGAAACGACCATGGCCCACTTGACCGTGCAGACAGCCAGCTCGACTCGAGCTGTATCAAACAGAGCGACTATTTTGGGCCATTCTCCAAGGTACTGTAGCTCGACCGAGTGGATGGGATACTCGACCGAGTAGCCCGTAACAACTAGAGCAGAAGCAACAGTAAGCGGCATCCTTATATCAGCTCGACCGAGCATGCGCAACTACTCGACCGAGTAAGGCGACGCGTCTAATCAAGTTGGTGGGCCCAAGTGCCAGATTTTCTGAGATTTTGTGGAGTCCATACCCATTGTATATAAGAGCAATTTTTACCCTATTTGCAGGGAGACTAGACTTTTAGTATTTTCCTTATTTTAATTAGAGTTTTGAGATCTAGAGAATTTTTGTGCCGTTGCTAATTTGTAGAGAATAAAGCTTGGATTTTTATTGATCTTTATAGCGTGGAATATTTATATTCTTAATTCTCTTTGGTTTGCTATTGCTCTACGATGTGTTGGTACGATTCTCTAAACTTTCTATTGTTTTTGTTGTTTTCAATTGCAGAGATAAATTCCTTTGCATCCATTGAATCTTTTATTGCTTTTGCTATGATCCATGAGTAGTTCTACCTAGGGCTAATGGATTAGCCCTAGGATCTTAGGATTTAGATGTAAAGTTATGATTTTTAAGTTGTGTTGGTATAAAAGGGACGTGTTTTGGTCGATCTAGCCAAATTTGTAGGAGATCTCGTACTGAGATCGTGATCACGATCGGTGGAAGCGATTAGCTTAAGGAGTATCATATGGATTTAATTATGGAGTTAGTGAGTTCAATTAGGGTATGTGCCGCCTATCACGAGAGCGGGGCGATCACATGGGCCTTGACGGGATCCAACGACGTCCTATATTACTAATTGACAGCTATCGTAATTACGTCAATAAGAGCCACTAAAACACATCGAAGCTCTAGTCCATGAGAGTGGCATGAGTTGAGATCATTCTATCCACGAGAGTGGCATGAACATTGTCGATTCTTAATGCATGGATCGTGTGCACCTATCGCGAAATCGGGGTATAGTATGTGATACGTTAGATTCATGGTGCTTAGATTCATGAGTTCTACATCTTAGATGCGACAATCCCTAGTAATGCCAATGCAACGTAATATTTCTAGCCTAGCATCGACATTCGACGATCCTAGTGGTAAGTCCTAATACCATAGTCTTTTATTATTGATTATAATATCACAACAAACAATCTCTTAAAACCGACTGCTACCTCTATTCTAAGATCTAGAAATCACCCAAGGCAATAACGTCACTTACCTCCATGTGGGATCGACATCTTTTATACTATCTAACCCTCGGCACTTGGGATACATCTAGCTCTCGACATTTGTGCCTTTGCTAGGTGGGGTTTTACGTGTTGGTTTCAGGAGCATCAAGTTTTTGACGCAGTTGCCAGGAGATAATGGTGTTACTTGGGTTATTCCTCTATCGATGAATTTGTTACCAAATCTTATCATCTCTTATCTTTCCACATTTTTATTCTCTTTTATTACTTTTCTACTGACGGTATTTCTCTGAGTTTTTGTTGTGGATGAACACTCGCCTCGGGGGTCTTGACGAAGAATTATTATTTGACCCCGAGATTGAAAATACCATAAGAAGACTCAGAGCATTAAAGAGGAGTTAGAAATTTATTGATCCAATGGCAGAATGTACTTGGTTCATTCAGGACCACATAAAGCGAAAACTTTGCAGTACGTCTTCCATCCTGAGGCCGCAGCTGACGACAGGAAGCTTTGAACTAAAGACTGGGTTGATCAACCTGATGCAGCAAGGCCCCTTTCACGGGCATCCACATGAGAACCCAAATCATCACATAGACATCTTTCTGGCAAAGTGCGACACCTTCCAGGCCAAAGACGTGAGTGAAGATGCTATTAAGCTAAGACTATTCCCGTTTACTCTGAGGGACACGGCCTCTTACTGGTTGCAAGCGCATCCCTCAAACACCTTCATGACTTGGAAGCAGTTGGCTCTAGCTTTCATGGACAAGTTCTATCCATCATCCTAAACAGTAAGGATTCGAGGGGCAATCACTAATTTCAAACAATTGCCACAAGAGTCGCTGTATGATACTTGGGAGAGATTTAAGGACCTGCAGCATCAATGCCCGCACCATGGAGTCCCGGATTGGGACCTTATTTAGAATTTCTATAATAGGCTCCAACCGGGTATGAAGATGATTATAGATGCCGTCGCTCAAGGTGCTCTTTTGGATAAGCTACCTGAGGAGTCAATATCTTTGCTGGAACAAATGGCCTCCAACAACCAACAATGGAGCGATGAATGCTCAAATGTCAAGGGTCCCGAGGTGAAAGTAGCTACAAACCAAGATGGGCCAATTGAGACTTTATGCAAGCAGGTAGCAAGGAATGAACGAAGGTTAGATGCTATCCCCCCCACTCCTAGAGCTCCGGTTTATGCTGCATATGAGGACTACGCCGGGAAAAGGTACGACCCATTAGAAGGTTCCTACGAGGGAACGGATGTGCTGACGGAGCAAGTCCAATACATGCAAGGAGATGGGAGAAATCAATGGCAACATCTGGCAGTGAGAAATCACCCCGGGTTATCATATGGGAATCCAAATGGAGCATTGCAACCTCCACAACAACAAAGGTCACCACCTCCACCTCCTTAGTAACAATAGTATGGGTTTAGGCTATCTGGGCCTTATAGACTGCCGAGATACACCAACCGCCTGCCACAACAACAATACCAATCGGTGGCCCCGAGACCCAATTTAGAGGCGACCTTGGATGCCTTCATTATGGGCAAACGAAGATCAATAGTGAGAACGTGACACAATTTTGGAATCTTAATGCCTTCATTGACGAGCTAAAGGCCCAAATGTCAAAACTCATGAAGACTCAAGGGAGATTACCTTCTCAGTCTGAGCCTAATCCTAAAGCCTAAGTGAACGCAGTGGTCGTAGTCACCATGAGGGGATGAAAGATTACCGACAATGTCATGGTGCAGGTTTTTACCAAGGTGGGCCACAAATTAACCACTCATGTGCAAGATGGAGACACTACAATTTCAGCCCCTATTGTGGCAAAGGATGTGGATCAAGCTACAATTGAGCCCAATGCTATTGGAGAGAGGGAGGCTTTGCCGTCCAAATTTCCTACTACCACTACGACACCGGCAGACACTATTACTTCCAACAAGTCCATTCCAAAGGATGCCGCTAGAGACAAGGCAAGCCGACCTCCACCACCATATCCTCAAAGGTTAGCCATGGCAAAATTGAAGAAGAAGTATGCCAAGTTCTTCGAGCTTCTCAAGGGAATCCAATTGAACATCCCCTTTATGGACGCTATCACGAAAATCCCCACCTACGCTAAGTTCTTGAAGGATCTTATTACAGGGAAGCGTAAGCAAGAGGAGGTGAAGCTCTTGGACAAGTCTACCTCCGTTATCAAGAAACATCTACCAAATATGTTGCCAGATCTTAGGAGTTTCATGGTGCCGTGCTCCGTTGGCAGCACCCCCATTAGTAGAGCTTTGATCGACTTGGGAGCGACCATTAGTTTGATGCCGCTTACCATCGTTAAGAGGCTAAATTACGGGGATGGAACTTGAGCCGACCGACATGAGCACCCAATTGGCAGACCATTCTATCACATATCTGGTGGGCATAGCACACGACATCATATTGAAAATATCGCCTGGGTTATACATGCCGGTAGGCTTTGACGTTTGTTTGGTGGGTGTATGTCTTCACCTTTTATCTGTCTTCTACAAACTTCTTTAGTTGGTCTTTTTGATAATATGAGATTTAATTTCATCTTTTAACTGTCTACAATCCATGGTATCATGATCATGGGCATGATGGTAGTGGCAATAGTAGGGTTTGATGAACTAGTTCTATTATTTTACTGGGTTATAGTTCCTTTCATCATCTGAGTAGATGAATATTTTGTGTATATTTTTGAATATTCAGGTTTTAGATTCTCTTTAGACATTTTTTATTTAGGATGGATGACAACTTTACTGATATTTTTCGATTACTACATATTTATGACCATCACATTGTGTTCGTCTACAGTCATCACCTTTGTCCACAGACCATATCCATCTCTTTCCATCTGAGCAGCACCTTGATCTCAATATGATCCTAATTCCTCATTATCTTCTCCTTTTATTTTTCCATTTTTGGTCTTAGACTCTTATAATCTATGGCTTTAAATTGGATGATATATATTAACTCGTGCATCACTTTAATAGATTATTAATTATAATGGACACTCAAGGAAGCAAGAGAGGAAAAACTTTGTCTTCATTTTTTAAACCAAAAGAGGATTCATTGACTAGTGAAGGGTCTCCATCTAATGTTGATATGTCAAATATTAATGACCAACCATTTTCTAAATCTCGAAGAACTGAAATTTTGATCTTGTTACAATTAAGCGGGATTCTGTGATTTGAATCCCTATATGGCAACATCCTATTAATCAATGAGATTAAATTAGGAGAGCTTATATGACAAATTTTTTTTTGAAATTGAATTTATGAGCATATTGAAATTGAATTGATGATTGATCCCTATGAGAAAATTTTATGTATTTACAGTAGCCCAGTGCAGGAAAAAATCCTGGCTCCGCCCTTGCATGCCGGTAGGCTTTGTGGTTATAGACATGCCGGAGAAGGGTAGTTCACAAATCATATTGGGGCGTCCATTCATGGCGACGACCGGAGTATTAATTGACGCCCCTGAAGGGACACTATCTTTGAATGTGGGCAACATTGAGGTCGAATTCTGCTTACAAAAGCTGATGAGGGACCACGCCTCATAAGAGGATGCGAGCTATCTTGAGCTCTTGGAGGACGAGGCCATGAATGAATTCACGATGGAAGTAATAGTCAAAGATCTCGTGAAAACGAGCCCAGATGACGACGGTGACATCGTACACAACAAGGCGGTGGCCGCCTACTTACAAGTTCTAGACGAAGCGCCGCCCGGCATACCCTTGCACCATCAAGAATCGGGGGCTATAATCCTTTTGGTCGAGGAAGGCCAACGAGGAGAGGTGCACCAAATATCACCGCACGGGATCATTGGGAAGCACGACGAGCACATTTCGTATGCACCCAACATCCCCCACCATTGATTGAATACCTTGATAGAGTCGAGCTTACGACTTAAAACAAGTGCTTATCGGGAGGCAACCCGATTTTCTTCCCGTTAGTTCTATTTTTTCCCTTTTGTTCTTCTTTTTTCTATTCAAAAACCAAAACAAATATTTTTTAATTCTAGAAAAATACAAAAATATAAAAATTTGATGAGTTCTTCATTCTACGGGTTGAACAATGTGGATAGCGTGCCAAACGATGAAAAGAAGGAGAAGGAACCGAGAGGAGAGTACCAAAGAACAATACATAGCTTAGAGGGCCAGGAGAGGCCACTCGACTGAGTAGCTTTCCTACTAGGTCGGGCTACAGAGAGCTGGAGGAGTTGACCAAAAAGTTACTCTGGAAATCAAACGCGACTCGACCGAGTAGCTGCCTACTCGGTTGAGCTACAGTCAGAGTCCAGAGAGGTCGAAAAGAGCATTCTGTTACTAATTTGACTCAACCGAGTAGCTTCCTTACTCGGTCGAGCTACAGGAGGAGTCCAAAAGTGTTAAAAAGGGCGTTATGGAAAGCTTAATGGACTCGACCGAGTATCTACCCTACTCGGTCGAGCTACAGAGGGAGCAGAAGAGACCTGAATCAATAATCTGTTTCAATTCAGCTCGATCGAGCTGAGTAAGCAGCTCGGTCGAGTCCTAGGGCGTATATTTGGGTTTAAATTTTCAAATATTCCTATCTTTTTCACTCAGCCAAGCAGCTATTGCTGCTCGACCGAGCGACGACTAACATCGATGGGGCCACAACTTAAATCTGAGCTGAGCTCGGTTTATATAAACCCAGGTCGACTTGAGCTTAAGCCCTAATCCTATTCAAAATCCCCAAAACCAGCACCCGAGCTCCCCTAATCTTCACCCCAACCCTCTACTCATTCCGACGACCGCTGCCATCGCCGTCGCCTGTGCCACCCGAGTGCCGATGGCGCCACTACTCGGTCTGCCCCATGTGCCCCTATCTCCACCTCTCATCTTCCCCTCTCTCTATCTCCATCTATCTCTCTCTATCCCTTATTCACCTCTGCCCATCCCGACCACCGACACTGGAGCATCGCCGTGCTTGCCCCGAGCGCCGCCGCGCCCAGCTGCTCGGTCCGACCACCCATCACCCATCTCTTTACCCTTCTTATTCCCCATTCTCTCCATATCTCTCTAATTCTCCCCATTTTCCCCAAATTCGAACCATATTCTCAAACTCTTTCTAATTGAGAACCCCAAACCTATTTAATTTCTTAATTGCCTACTAAAATCATCTTCTTATGTTATTGTAGGTACATTTGGAGATCTTCGAGGAGGAGCTTGGTGTGGACTAGCTTAGGGGATCGCTTTGGTCTGAGGCTTCGCACGTGCACACTCTGTATTTTCTTTCGCAGCGACTTACGATATCGGTATACACCTTCCACTTATTATTTTCATTACCGTATATTGTTCTCACTTCTTGGTGATTGCGCCCGGATATATACCCGGAAAATGACTGTAGTCTTACCGCAAGCGCACGGTATAGTGGCGAGCGGGTATCGAACTCAGGGAGAACAATTGACAATACTCTATTTTGATCACCTAGCTATCGATGGAATAATGGAATGGTTTTGGTGATAGTGTGTCACAATCGTTCAAATAGCAAATAGAATTCAATATTAAAAGATGTCTAGGGATAGGAAATCCCCACTATGGATCGTCACTTATCCTTGTGGATCACGAATCTTAATGTTGCAAGGCTTGAATGTAGGTGAACTCGTCGTAACTGAATGTATAACTAAGCTCACGCTCTCGCACTATTACTGGTCTATAGCAACCTAGATTAGGGCACACTCTCTTGCAAACCCTAACCTAAGCCACTAGCACGAAGATCGACATCATCGTCCAATCACACCTCGAGCCCACTCTCGTGCAAACTCAAGCTATGATCTAGGTTATGATAGTTCGTATTCGTACAATATATTGCAAACGAATATTGGTATAGATTTATAATAAAAATCCTAGCTTTGGTCCAATCTCTTGCAAACCTGTGATGACCCGTATTCAACAATACCTATTTTCTACGTATTTTCTTAATTACTAATATTTTATAATGGTTTGTTAGGAGTTGAATATCAAAATAGCTTTTAAATCATTTATAAAAAAAATATTTTATAGAACCAATATAGTTATAGCCTATTTTAGAGTATACGAGTACCATCCTAGGTCCCTAAATGATTTTTATAATTATTTAAACTCAAGTATTAACGTTACAGCCGTAACAATTATTTTTCTATATAAACATGATCAAAATGATTTCAAACTTCTACCATGAGTTTCTAAGATCATTTTGTGCTTCCCACATTAATTTCATAATTTTCCGAAGTCAAATCAATAGAGAACCCACAAACCTGCTTCCTAAACGTTTTGAACCAAAACACGTATTTCCGTAGACCAAACTACGAAATAGACCTCGTAGTCACGATTCTCGTGACGATACGATCCCGTGGGTATGTTTTCGTAATTTTTCGAACACGTTTAAGGTCAGGGGCAAAATCGTAATTTCGTTGCAAATTGTAATTAGGACACTTCACTAATCACTTTTACCTTTCCTAATTACCATTGCTAATAACCCACATCTGTCGGCAACCTCCCACGTTCTAATTAGGAGGTTTGATCTGAGCTTCCTTCTCTTTTTCAAAAGTTAATCCTTGCATTAATATCATTTTGACTAAATATTTAATACCCTCTATTATTTAATTACTACTTAACCGTATAAATCCCCACCTTAATCCTATCTTCTCCCTCACTCACACAGGCCTAAGGCCAAACCCATATCTCTTCATCTTCTCCCCAACACCCCACAAGCCCGACTCCTCTCTCCCCATCGACGGCAGCCTGTCGTCGCACCGACCCCACTCCGAGTAGTCGCAGACCCCAGCCGCACAGCCCCGACGTCCTCGTACCTCGGCGCCGCCTCGACCCACGCTCGAATCGCCCACTGCCTCAGAGCTCCGACAGCAGCTCCTCGCCGCCGCTTCGTCTGCACAGGTTGCCGCTCCACACCCCCTCACCCCGACAACATCTCCCCGCTCCGTTGCCGTGAGCTCGGAGCTTCCGCCGGCGAACCCCTCCACCACCGCAGACGGCCGCGCCACCAAGCTCTCCGCATCGTCGTCCCCTCCTCTGTTTCCCACTCAAAACAGAGCTCCCCGCTCAGGAGCACGCTCCGCCGAGCTCGAGCAGCCTCTGCCCTCGACTCCACCGTCTCCGAGCGCTCGACACCCTCCTCCTCCAGCCCGCTGCAACCCACGCTCGAAGCACTCAGCCACCCTCTCCAACGTCGTGCCACCGCTCGCCGATGTCCCCTGCTCCGAGCGCCCTCCCTTGCAGTCGACGGTGACGTCTCGCCGGCGCACACGTCTCTGCGGCCTCCGACCCGAAGCACCGCCCTCCGAGAGCACCACTGGAGACCCGCCTACTAGCCACCGCTCCGACGTACGCCGATCACCCAGAGCTTCGCCCAGCGCCTTCGTGCAACCCCCGCATCGCCGCAGCGAACCCCCGCTCTCCGATAGCAGCCCACGGTGACCGCCGGAAACCCGCACCGCCGTCGTCTCCACCACCTCGACCCCTCGTCGGACTCCGCCTCCGCCTTGGCCACCGCCGGCGACGACGCGAGTGAAGACACCCCCGCTGCCTGCGTAGAGAAAGGGAGAATGAAGAAACATAAGTTTTAAGAAATTAATACGAAATACGTATTATAATACGTATTTGAATACGTATTTAGGTATTTTCTTATATTTATAAATTGATATTATAGGATTTAAATTCATTGTAATTCGTACAGGCCTCAGAAAATTGTGAGAATAGTCCCAGAAAATCAGAAACGTCGAAACGAATCCATTGGCGCTAGTTTCATCACCATAAGGCAAGTATATTTCTCACAGTGAATTTTTAAAGGCAAAACTTAAATAGGTTAAAATCCTTTTAAAATTCGTAGCTTGAAATTTTTACACATACCGCTGTACGATAAAAATATATGTTACAGTACTTGTAAATACGATCGTTTTGACATCTTGTTTACAGAATTCCGACGTACGGTTTGCCCGGAATAAATCTTTGAAGATGTGTTGTAATGATAAATTCTTATTTTAAAAATCCTTTTAAAATTCGTAATCTGTGATTTTTACGTACACTTATGTACGATAAAAATATATGTCGTAGTACTAGTGAATACGATCATTTTGACACCTTGTTTGAAGTATTCTGATGTACGGTTTGCTCTAAACAATTCCTTGAACATATGTTTTAAAAATCATTTCTTGATTTAAAATTGCTTTTTGGCTTTTTAAAATTGTCTAAAATTGTTTAAAAATCTTGAAAAATAACTAATAGTCTTAGAAAATATTTTAAGCTAATTTAAACTCTTTTGCTTAGTTAAAATCATATTTTTACTCGTTCTTTCATTTGATTTAAGTGATCCTGATGTTTTCATTTTAATTGCTAAATCGAGTCGCAAAATTGCGAACCTCGGTGAAACTATTGTTTGAACTGTTGAAACACCGAGACTGTATTGACTGAATGGAAGATGGAACTTCAACAATATTGAATGGAAGATGAAACTTTAATAATATAGAATGGAAGATGGAATTTCAATAATAGACAGATAGTACACGTTCTTTTGACTGACACTAGACTTGACCTGGGATTGGGGTAGTCTATGATCACACGTGTTACAGAATGACTGGATGCACCATACTAAATTACCTCCAACACATTACGGGGGTTAGATCCTTGACCGTTGCCATATCGGAACGGTGGGTAAGCCTCGGAGTTGCTCCCGTCGCAGGCTGCATGTTGGTTATCTCTAGTACTCTTGGACATGGACTTATCACTAGGATAGACTGGTTATTGATTATTGTTCTAACATCTTTTTCTACAGGTTGCTACAGTGTGATTATTGAATGCTAAATTGTCACATGTTACAGATGGCATTGCAAATTGTTATTGAATAATGAAATTGTTACAGGTTGCAAATGGTATTGCAAATGGCTATCAAAATGATTAAATTGCTGCAGGTTGCAAATGTTTAACTGCTTTAACTTCTTTAATTGTTTTAACTGCTTTAAATTGATTTATCTCTTTTATTGCTTATTTGTAAATTAAGCTTATTGCTTGTCTTTAAAGTTCATCGTTGTTTAATTTTAAAATGTCTAACGTTTTGGTTTTGAGAATATCTTGCCGAGTAAATCTCGCTGACGGACATTTCATTTTGTTGTTTTTACGAAATGTCCGTCAGGTACCGACAGTGAGTTCGTTGAAGTCTTTACCACAGGAATCGAGCCAGTGCTTGACGAGCACGTGGAGTACCCACCCACAGAAGATTAGACAATCCCCTTCGCGACTTTTTATTTACATTGAAAATAATGTAATTGTGTACTTTGTTTGTATTGCTATAATAGGCCCAAGTTGTATCTTAATTATTATACGCTGGATATGTAATAATGTTGTTTGAGCTGCTTCTTAAATTTGCATGCAAGGATCTGCAATTTTTATACAGACGCTTAGTGTGTTTAAGCCAAGGAGGAAGAAAAGAAGAGGATTTCAAAAGATTCAAAAAGAGAAAAAAAAAGTACTCCTCCTTGTTTTAAGCACATCGCGGACCCGCTCGCGTCCTCGCTCCCGGTAGAATGGGAAGCGGGGCGTGACAGGTTTTGGTGGCGGCCCATGCAGGTCATGCTTATGCAAATACTTTAAGATCGGTTTAAATGACATTAATATCTAAGTGTACAACTAGAATAGATTTATTCTAACTTACCTCACATTGCGGTTTGTTTTGAAGTTTGGCAGGTCAACCAGATACTCACAACTGATGATGATTTGATTTTTACTTACCTTATATTGCGGTTTGTTTTGAAGTATGGCAGGTCGACCAGATACTCACGGTGTCACCAACAATGACATCTTGGGTATCGTAAAGGAAATATTGGAAATTCAACCCCATATTCTCCACGAGGCTGCTGAACCGGTAATCACTAGTATATCTGAACCTTTTCTCTTTACATCGATTTGACACCCATCGCCTTTATTATCATTGCTAGCATATTTTATCGTGCTATACATATTTGTCTTCGTACCATGTCCACTTCTTGATTTGGAAGTTTCCTATTGCTTCTTATCACAAAATTCGTAACGAACTATTTCCTTTGAACCTCATTACCTATTTCGGACTCTTAACCCTTGTTTAGGAACTTGTGTTCCATTCTTGGTTATACTCTCCCTAGTAACCTCTTTTGCTAGCAGTTATAGTTATTTTCATATGTTGAACCATCTACCTACTTCATCACCTTTCCTTCAGTTGATGATGGCACGCATATAAATGATAAGCTTTCTTCAATGGACCATGATCCGGTCAATGTGCTTGGCTAAAGTCTATTGGATCGACCTAGCTAGACTGGGCATAAGTGATCCTGGCTTAGTCACTTCCCTGGCCGTGTCCGTTGGACCGCAAGGACGTGAATCATGATTATGTAATGCTATCTATCTTTATTACTATCACCTCTTCCTTAGCTTGATGAACTTTCGATTGACCTTCTTAGAATCTTTCTACACTTGAACTCTAGCTACGTCTATTTTAAGGAGGGTAGCATTCGGTTTTCGATCATCCAAAGTTCAAGTTCGACAACGAAGCAGATCGAAGGACGCTCAGGAGTATTGGAGGATGATACTAGGAAATTTGAGACGAGCCAAACCACGACTTGTAAGTGTAGACTGTTACGTCTTCTTCATCTTTCTTGAGTTCGTATTTCTCTTCTACCCACTATTTTTGTCTTGTACCCGATTTTTCTATAGTTTGAATTCTTTTCCACCTACCACCTTCCCCCTCTTTATTTCCTTTGTCCGCTTCCCCACCTCGAGGCCCGTTCATGCCTAACCCTACCCCACCCTACCGACGACTTTCGGTGCCCCTCTTTTTCTTTAAAAGACCCCCCTTCTTCCTCACCAAGCCACCCGTAGTTTCCCCTACGCCATATCGACTTCCACTCCTCCTCCCGGCCTCTTCCCCACGCAGACTCGACCCACCTCACCTCCAGTTCCTCCGGCCTCACCCGAAGCTCCACCACTTCACCCCATTCCAGTGACACCTGCCACGACGAGCAGTCGTTGCACGACTTGAATCGATAACCATCGATGGCCCTCCGACGATATGTTTTGGGATTTTTGGCCTTGGCAACAACCCTCGCCGCCACCCTCGCTACCGCTGTGTGGCTGAGATCTTGGGAAGCCATGATCCTTGGGCTTCTCTTGAGCTCTCTGCCCTGGGTCTCACCCAGATTGATGTCCCGTTTAGGTTTCCTCTTGCATCTACTCCTTTTGGTTTGCGGAAAAGTGTGTTTTTGGTTGTTTATTTGTTGGGTAATGTTGGGTGTTGCGAATGTCAAGTATTGGTCTACGGAAGGAGTGATGGCGATGCTTATTGGCATGATATTAGCCTTGGGAGTTGAAGTTGGATGTAGGCCTTGTGCTTGGCTCTGGATAAGAGCTTGGATCTTGCCTTATTGTGGGATATTATGGAGATTGATGGAAGGAATACTGGAAGTAAGTACTGACTTTGAGTGTTGGCCTTGTACTTACCTTTGGGCGTTGATTTGGACGTTTGCATGTGGTTGGGCATTATAGAGATTGATGTTGTTGGTACCCATGGATTTATTCGATACATGCTATACATCTTTGGCTAGACCCAGTTAGTCACCAGTATCACGAATAAAATTTATGGTCTTCCGTTTTTATAGTTTGCTACTGGCTTATCACCTCAGGTTCCAAGTTCGAACAGAGGTTGTCGTCATAATAGCCTTCATTTTCATGTGATGTTATTATCTCATGTTAATTTTGGACTACTTGAGAAGTCAGAGTAACTTTTGTAATGATACTGGTCTTAGGACTAATTACAGAATCTATGATGATGTTAATCCTTATTAGAAATATATCTTGTTTTCTTGATGCTGTGATATCACATTATATCTCATGCTATTAACAACTTATTTTCAAAATTGTAATCATTCGACTAGTTTTCCATTTTATCATTTATTTGCTTGAGCTTCTTAATAACAGTAATTATTTTATTTAATAAAGTTTTGATAAATTCCGAGGACGGAATTATTTTAAGGAGGGTAGAATGTGATGACCCGTATTCAACAATACCTATTTTCTACGTATTTTCTTAATTACTAATATTTTATAATGGTTTGTTAGGAGTTGAATATCAAAATAGCTTTTAAATCATTTATAAAAAAAAATATTTTATAGAACCAATATAGTTATAGCCTATTTTAGAGTATACGAGTACCATCCTAGGTCCCTAAATGATTTTTATAATTATTTAAACTCAAGTATTAACGTTACAGCCGTAACAATTATTTTTCTATATAAACATGATCAAAATGATTTCAAACTTCTACCATGAGTTTCTAAGATCATTTTGTGCTTCCCACATTAATTTCATAATTTTCCGAAGTCAAATCAATAGAGAACCCACAAACCCGCTTCCTAAACGTTTTGAACCAAAACACGTATTTCCGTAGACCAAACTACGAAATAGATCTCGTAGTCACGATTCTCGTGACGATACGATCCCGTGGGTATGTTTTCGTAATTTTTCGAACACGTTTAAGGTCAGGGGCAAAATCGTAATTTCGTTGCAAATTGTAATTAGGACACTTCACTAATCACTTTTACCTTTCCTAATTACCATTGCTAATAACCCACATCTGTCGGCAACCTCCCACGTTCTAATTAGGAGGTTTGATCTGAGCTTCCTTCTCTTTTTCAAAAGTTAATCCTTGCATTAATATCATTTTGACTAAATATTTAATACCCTCTATTATTTAATTACTACTTAACCGTATAAATCCACACCTTAATCCTATCTTCTCCCTCACTCACGCAGGCCTAAGGCCAAACCCAAATCTCTTCATCTTCTCCCCAACACCCCACAAGCCCGACTCCTCTCTCCCCATCGACGGCAGCCTGTCGTCGCACCGACCCCACTCCGAGTAGTCGCAGACCCCAGCCGCACAGCCCCGACGTCCTCGTACCTCGGCGCCGCCTCGACCCACGCTCGAATCGCCCACTGCCTCAGAGCTCCGACAGTAGCTCCTCGCCGCCGCTTCGTCTGCACAGGTTGCCGCTCCACACCCCCTCACCCCGACAACATCTCCCCGCTCCGTTGCCGTGAGCTCGGAGCTTCCGCCGGCGAACCCCTCCACCACCGCAGACGGCCGCGCCACCAAGCTCTCCGCATCGTCGTCCCCTCCTCTGTTTCCCGCTCAAAACAGAGCTCCCCGCTCAGGAGCACGCTCCGCCGAGCTCGAGCAGCCTCTGCCCTCGACTCCACCGTCTCCGAGCGCTCGACACCCTCCTCCTCCAGCCCGCTGCAACCCACGCTCGAAGCACTCAGCCACCCTCTCCAACGTCGTGCCACCGCTCGCCGCTGTCCCCTGCTCCGAGCGCCCTCCCTTGCAGTCGAAGGTGACGTCTCGCCGGCGCACACGTCTCCGCGGCCTCCGACTCGAAGCACCGCCCTCCGAGAGCACCACCGGAGACCCGCCTACTAGCCACCGCTCCGACGTACGCCGATCACCCAGAGCTTCGCCCAGCGGCTTCGTGCAACCCCCGCATCTCCACAGCGAACCCCCGCTCTCCGATAGCAGCCCACGGTGACCGCCCGAAACCCGCACCGCCGTCGTCTCCGCCACCTCGACCCCTCGTCAGACTCCGCCTCCGCCTTGGCCACCGCCGGCGACGACGCGAGTGAAGACACCCCCGCTGCCTGCGTAGAGAAAGGGAGAATGAAGAAACGTAAGTTTTAAGAAATTAATACGAAATACGTATTATAATACGTATTTGAATACGTATTTAGGTATTTTCTTATATTTATAAATTGATATTATAGGATTTAAATTCATAGTAATTCGTACAGGCCTCAGAAAATTGCGAGAATAGTCCCAGAAAATCAGAAACGTCGAAACGAATCCATTGGCGCTAGTTTCATCACCATAAGGCAAGTATATTTCTCACAGTGAATTTTTAAAGGCAAAACTTAAATAGGTTAAAATCCTTTTAAAATTCGTAGCTTGAAATTTTTACACATACCGCTGTACGATAAAAATATATGTTACAGTACTTGTAAATACGATCGTTTTGACATCTTGTTTACAGAATTCCGACGTACGGTTTGCCCGGAATAAATCTTTGAAGATGTGTTGTAATGATAAATTCTTATTTTAAAAATCCTTTTAAAATTCGTAATTTGTGATTTTTACGTACACTTATGTACGATAAAAATATATGTCGTAGTACTAGTGAATACGATCATTTTGACACCTTGTTTGAAGTATTCTGATGTACGGTTTGCTCTAAACAATTCCTTGAACATATGTTTTAAAAATCATTTCTTGATTTAAAATTGCTTTTTGGCTTTTTAAAATTGTTTAAAATTGTTTAAAAATCTTGAAAAATAACTAATAGTCTTAGAAAATATTTTAAGCTAATTTAAACTCTTTTGCTTAGTTAAAATCATATTTTTACTCGTTCTTTCATTTGATTTAAGTGATCCTGATGTTTTCATTTTAATTGCTAAATCGAGTCGCAAAATTGCGAACTTCGGTGAAACTATTGTTTGAACTGTTGAAACACCGAGACTGTATTGACTGAATGGAAGATGGAACTTCAACAATATTGAATGGAAGATGGAACTTTAATAATATAGAATGGAAGATGGAATTTCAATAATAGACAGATAGTACACGTTCTTTTGACCGACACTAGACTTGACCTGGGATTGGGGTAGTCTATGATCACAAGTGTTACAGAATGACTGGATGCGCCATACTAAATTACCTCCAACACATTACGGGGGTTAGATCCTTGACCGTTGCCATATCGGAACGGTGGGTAAGCCTCGGAGTTGCTCCCGTCGCAGGCTGCATGTTGGTTATCTCTAGTACTCTTGGACATGGACTTATCACTAGGATAGACTGGTTATTGATTATTGTTCTAACATCTTTTTCTACAGGTTGCTACAGTGTGATTATTGAATGCTAAATTGTCACAGGTTACAGATGGCATTGCAAATTGTTATTGAATAATGAAATTGTTACAGGTTGCAAATGGTATTGCAAATGGCTATCAAAATGATTAAATTGCTGCAGGTTGCAAATGTTTAACTGCTTTAACTGCTTTAATTGTTTTAACTGCTTTAAACTGATTTATCTCTTTTATTGCTTATTTGTAAATTAAGCTTATTGCTTGTCTTTAAAGTTCATCGTTGTTTAATTTTAAAATGTCTAACGTTTTGGTTTTGAGAATATCTTGCCGAGTAAATCTCGCTGACGGACATTTCATTTTGTTGTTTTTACGAAATGTCCGTCAGGTACCGACAGTGAGTTCGTTGAAGTCTTTACCACAGGAATCGAGCCAGTGCTTGATGAGCACGTGGAGTACCCACCCACAGAAGATTAGACAATCCCCTTCGCGACTTTTTATTTACATTGAAAATAATGTAATTGTGTACTTTGTTTGTATTGCTATAATAGGCCCAAGTTGTATCTTAATTATTGTACGCATGATATGTAATAATGTTGTTTGAGCTGCTTCTTAAATTTGCATGCAAGGATCTGCAATTTTTATACAGACGCTTAGTGTGTTTAAGCCAAGGAGGAAGAAAAGAAGAGGATTTCAAAAGATTCAAAAAGAGAAAAAAAAAGTACTCGTCCTTGTTTTAAGCACATCGCGGACCCGCTCGCGTCCTCGCTCCCGGTAGAATGGGAAGCGGGGCGTGACAAAACCAAACCTAGAGAATCTCGATTATAAACCTAAATCGAATATCTAGGCTTTCCCATCAATTTGGATCCAATCTCTTGCAAATCCCAATCGATGAAAATTCCTAGCTACTCGTAGTAAATCAATCACAACCTAACTTTTCTTCAATCCTAGCAACAATTCAACTCATTCATCACAATTCAAAGATCGGATCCATAGGGTTCATCCCCATGCCCTAGAACGAAGAAACTACTCACAATTCATCATAGAAATCTCAGAATTAAAGAAATAGATCATAGCACAATGCATAGCTAAGAGAGAACAATTCATAAAAAAAGAGTTTTAAAGAGAAAGATCAAACCAAATTGCACGTCTATGATCTCCAGCTGAGAATTACAAAAGGAATAGCCGTCAAAAATAAATTCAAGTCTCTCCTAAAACTAGGAATAAAACAAGCTTTAAATACAAGTCAATTTCATCCAGAAATTCCTGACAGAATTGCCCCTGGCGCAGCCAAAAACCCTAATTCGTGACCCAGTCAGACTGCGTCACTTGGCCAAGTACCAATGTCACTCGGCCGAGTGACAGACCCAATAAAAAACAGAGAATCTGGGAAAATTGGGGGTTAGTCGCTTTGTCTGACTCGGGCAAGTGGTCTTCCTTACTCGGCCGAGTGAGCTTTCTTGCTCGGCCGAGTAGGTCTTCTCATCTAGTAAGTTGGCTGCTTTTTGGTGGAAAATCTCTGTCTGACTCGGGCGAGTAGGCTTCTCCATTCGGCCGAGTGAGCTTCCTTGCTCGGCCGAGTGAGCTTTGAAAATTGGCAGTCTGTATCTGTTTCACTCGGTCGGACGCACTCCTCTACTCGGTCGAGTGAACTATCTGTTCGACCGAGTGAGCTGCTTCTGGACTCTTCTCTTCTCCTCCTCGCCTCCTCGTCGATTCTACCGAATTTCTTCCTCTTTCGCTCATCCTCTAGCACTGCTAACTCCTCAAATAAGCTGTGGGCGACGCTCCGGTGTGCGTGAAGTCTCTTGATCTCATTTTCGATCCAAATCGCTCCATATCTCCTAAAATACGACAAAAACAAGAAATAGTGAAAGTAACGCTATATCGTCGAATAATCGTGAAAAACTCAATATAGGCGATCGAAATGTCATGAAAACATGCAGAAAACAGGTGTAAGATAAGGAGCGATCAAAATCCCCCAAGCTTACCTCTTACTCGTCCTCAAGGAAGATGAGTAAAAAGCGAACCCGGCGGATAAAAATAAGGAAAAAAAGGAAAAAGAAGATAGAAAAGAAAAACGAAGAGGGAGGTGCTAGATCATTTTCTCAGGACGTGGAGTTGCTTACTCAAATAGCATACAATGAATAAAAACATGCCAAAGATTTTTATCTCGATATCATGATCATATGTGTGTGTGTGTGTGTGTGTGTGCGCGCGCGCGCGCATTCGATATAGAAACCCAACAATATCAAGACGAAATGAAACAGGAAATCATTATAGAATTAGTATCGTCTGAGGCAATCTAAAGTAATATACATAATCATAGATCGTAGACTTTTCAATTGATAGCTTTCTAATTGGAGTATAAGAGGCATCACACAATATGAAGTAGTAAGAATAGAAAGGAGTGGTTTTCATGATATGCATGCCAAATTTCAATTCGTGGACTTCACAATACTTTTAGAAATCTTCCTGAGTATAGAAAATTACCTAGCTTAGGTTGTCATGCACATACAAGTAGTCACACTCTCACACATCATTGGATCCTCTCCCCCAAGCTTATCTATAAGCGTGGTGGCATCAAATAACACAATAAGACTTTCCCCATTTTTGAAGCTCCAAAATTAAGATAAAAGATGAAACAAAGAGAGAAATAAATGAAATGGGATCATGTATGAACTTCTTTTCTCTTTTTTTCTTTTGCTCTTTTCTCTTTTTTTGTTTTTTTGTAATCACATATGTACAATAAGGATCCCAAATCAAGAGGTAGAGAGATATGCATGTATATTTTTTTCTTTTGATTTTGGAAACTTGAAGCATGGATTTTATAGCGGGGGAGATGCCAATATAAGATTCGCTAAAGGGAGATTCACCAATGATTTTAAGTATAGAAATGATGCCCAAGATATGTGGAGAAAGAAAAATATGTAACGCTCAGTTCACTCTTTAGAATGTGCACGACAACTTTCAGCAGAGTAATGTAATTTACTCAGTTTGAACTCAGAAAGTAAACTAATCCAATCATATCAAAATGACATACATTCAATCAACCTGAAAGTGAAGCGTACAATTTTCATGCAAAAAGAAGGGATATCAGACAACAAAGCAGTACTCCAAATATAGGCAATCAATGCATGAAGCTTGGTGTGTTTTCTATGAAAAGTATACAATATAAATCATCAGACTCAGCTAATAGTAGAATTTCATTCACATTCATATAATGAAGGTGCAGGTTACTATTTCGAATGCACAACAAAGTATAGCATATGATATCTGAAATAAAATCGATGGCATGTCAAGATAATATGCATATAGAGATAAGCAAATTCCATGTCATCAGCATCACAGAAAATTCTTCTCTAGCAAAAAGGATAAAAGAAATAAGGATAAAGGAAAAAAAATAAGAACTACTATACACATGCAGCACACATAAAGAGTAAGAAAACGTGATGCATGAGAAAAAAAATGAAAAAGTGGGTGAAAATAAGTGTAAAATAAAGAAAGGTGGAATAATAAAAGATAAAGAAAATGAAAAGTGTGTGAGATACTCACTCCCCCAAGATAAAGTGCACATGTCCTCAATGTGCTAAGTGTGGCACATCGAGAAATATGATAAGGGTGGGGTGGGTGTGGATGCATGCATGCTAAAGTATGAAAGAAAATGAGATGGATATGGAAATGATGCATGCAGAGATCAAGATCGTCCAATATAACTGCCCCAGAGATAACTCCTCTCTCCCAAGATGATATAGACAAATACAAACAAAAAGTGACCAGAATGTGTGGGGTGGAGTTGTGCAAAATCAACAGACAAAATGATAGCATCAATCAAAGCAGCAACAAAACATATGGGAGGCATCCAGTGTGTGTCTCGGTGGGTGGTGGGGCACCAGCACCGTCCTGTGGTGGAGTGGTGGTGGAGGTGGCTGATGGGTAGTGGGATGCGGTGCAGCAGGTGGCGGCTGTGACAGTCGCGCAAGAATCTGGTTCAGGCTTGCCTGAATACCAGGAAGTAAGGCGACGCGAGATTGTACAGCACTAATGGTAGCGGAGAGAGCCCGAAAATCTCCTCTAAGCACACTGACGGCCCCCTCTAGAGCATGCAAGTGCTGAACTAGGATGTCATGGAGAGGTGGAGCAGAGGGTCGGACAGGTGGGGAATGGGGCTGCCTCGCACGGCTACCGTAAACAACTGATGCAATAATCTGGTGGGGCTGTGGTGCTGTGCTCACTAAAACACGCTCAGCCTCAGTGGGAGGCTAAGATGCAGGAATGCTCTCAGGAGAGTGAGCAGCAGCAGAAGCTGAAACGGTGACAAAGGGCGAGGAGGACAGAGAGGACGATGACACAGAAATGGGGACAGACATCACGACACTCTCGGTGAAGACAGTTGCAGTTGAGATGGAAGGGTCGACGACTGGGGAGGCCTTGAAGTGTGTAGAAAATGACTCCCCAGGGGTTGAGAATAATAAAGTGGATAGGGTCTCCACTGTAGAAGCAAAGGAAGGCTCGCCGCTCTCAAGAATGGTGGTGGGGCGCTCAAAACTCACATATGAAATAGGGTCGATGACTAGCAGCACAGTGGTGGTGGTAGTGGACTCAGTAAGTGTGCTCTCGACACTGACATAAGTGTGGACAGAAGTGTCAGGAGGAGCAGACAAATCAGGTGCAGGCTGAGGAATCACCGGGTCCAAAGGTGGAAGGAGGGGCTCCTGCTGAGCGCCCTCAAGCTCTAGCATGTCGTAGCTCGGATGAGGACGTCCATCACTGGAATCCAAACCCCACTTGCAGGTCCAATATGGGTCTGAGCAGGGCTCGAAAGAACCATGTAATCAGCGCCAAACGGACCATGTAGCCATACCCAGTGGTGCTGACCATGAGGACGCAACATCCTCATGCGGGCTATAACATCAACGGAAAGGGAAGTGGGGCCCCAGGGTCGTAGCAAACCAGCTGGTAGGTCCACTCCGCACATGGAAGCTAGAAGAGTAATCAGACCACCGCAACAGATAGGCGTCCAGGCACCGACAGATATAATTATGCGGTCTAAATACCAACTAGCTAAATCAATCTGAATGGCGGGGAGTAGGACGTCTCCACCTACCTCGAAGGCCCTCGCTTGAGTCATCGCATAGAGCATGTAAAGCTCAGGCATCGACATCGTCCCCGGCTTATACCTCGCTAAGAAAGTGGTCGCCATAAGGCACTGTGCTATGCGAAGGCATGGGTGGATGATAGCGGAGGTTTTGGCCCAGCTAGGGTCAAATGCAAGTGGTGAACCCGTGATGAGTGTCCAGAAGGCGTGGGTATCAAATGACGGTGGGGGGATGTGCGTGGGACTATAGGCTCGGTCTGGGTCCGTGACTGGGGGCCACTGAAAGTAAGCTCGGAGCATGTCGAGAGTGATCTCGCACTCACGATCCATCAGTTGGAATGAGCAACCCCCATCAGTCCTAGAAATAGAGCTCAGGACCTCGAGTGTCGGACGGATGTAGGTATCCACCGATACAGACAAAAAGTCACGCCATACCACGTTGTCATACAACTGGAGTAGGCCCTCAAGTACCCTTAGGCGCTCAAAATCTGCAAGGTGCACGAACCTAAAGGGTACGATCGAATGGTGGGAGAGCCTCTCGAAATGGACGCGCTGTGCGTCGTCTCGGAAGGTGATCCCATCGTATCGAAAGCGGTGACGGGCTGTGCCGGTGGAGGTGGAATAAATGCGGTAGGAGGTGGAAGTGTGGGTGGTGGTGGGCTAGGTGGTGGGGAGTCTGACCTAGCAGAAGACGGGCCAGGATCGCTGGTCCTCTTCAGCTTGGAAGCGGACGCCCGGGTGCGCGACCTAGTGCGTGGTGGCATGTGAGCCGTGAAACGTGCCTACCCACATGCGAAGTGCTGTATAAGAGGAACAAGTGTACCCAAACACGACGCGAGTGCAAGCGATGGATGCGTTCGTATAATCGCCTCCTCCGAGAAGCTCCAAATCAGCCCATGTGTCTCTCCCAAGCTAGCCTGGAACACAAATTCACAAATCAGCAATGAATATCAATAAGTATGGGGTAAGATCAGGAATAATAGATATATATATATATATATATATATATATATATATATATATATATATATATATATATATATATAGATTAATTAGGATTTGGGGCGGAATGGGCTTATGAAATAGAGAAATGGAGAAAAGGGGAGAAATTTGTACGTAACGGAGGAGCGCGGCAACGGACTGGGCGGCGCTGGCGGCGGTCGGATGGCGTGGTCGATGGCGCGGGGTTGTGCCTTGGGCATTGGGGCTGTGCCGCTCGGGCGGAGGGGCGAACGATTTGGGTGATCACGGGGGAAGTCGAAAAGCTCGGGCGAAAATTTGGGATTTTAGGATTTTTGGGATTTGGGCCGTGACATTTTTGAATATAAAGGGTTAGTCACTCGGCCGAGTGACGCGTTCACTCGGCCGAGTGGCTCGGTTTAAAATTTCGAAAAATCTCTTCCTAAAAGTAGTGACTGGGGCGAGTATAACTCTCCACTCAGGCGAGTAGACAAAGGTCACTCGGCTGAGTGGCAAGGCCACTCAGTGATTTTTAAGTGTTGAAAGTGTCTGATTCACTCGGGCGAGTGACAAAGTCACTCGGCCGAGTGGCATATAAATTACAGAGAGGGGTTTTCGGAATCCTCCCTGATCAGTATCCTACTCGGCCGAGTAGGGTCTTCACTCGGCCGAATGACAAAGTCACTCGGCCGAGTGGGCTGCTAATTTCAGCTCCGACTCTATGTTTTTGCTCCACTTTCTGTTTTTCTTCTCCCCGTCAGTTTCTTCCTTCTCCTGAAGCCTGAGCGCATTCCTGCAGTGCTCTCCTTTGCCATGGTGCTCCTCCATTCAAATGGTTCATTGTTCTCCATCTCATGTCATGAAAAATAGAGCCCGTTGTCAGGATTTTCATCGACTCTTGACTCTAAACACTAATAAAGATCTAAAACAAAAAAATAAAAGGAAAAATTCAACTAAAAATAAGATAGAACCGTCGGGTTGCCTCCCGACAGGCACTCGTTTATGGTCTTGAGCTCGACCCCTTAAGATACGCGTTTAATGCTCGATGTTCGGCGTATGTGAGATGCGCGCGTCAAATTTTTCGGGAAGGCCGCTCGGGTTGAGTTGTTGGTGTTCATTAGTATTCCTCGGCTCTCCTTTTTCATGGGTGGTAATGGGGGATGAGTCCCCAAGCTTGAGCTTTTAACGTCCTTTTTCTTTGCCGGCGGTGATAATTTCTTGTCCGGTGGAGCTTTCTTTGTGTCCTTCACCGTAGAGAGCTTACATAGCTCTCTAATCTTTACGACGTCAGCATCGTCTTTGTCATCGTCCATAGAAGGATCCGATGGGTCTCCCATCATCTCTCCATCTTTAGAAGATTGGACTTCTTCGAAGCCGTCATGGTGCTTGGTGCCGATAGCATATGGCATAGCATCGTCAATGACCCCGTCGAGGAGGTCCACATAATCCACGTCCTCTCGCCAAGGCATATGCTTCATCGCTTTTGGGATGTGGAGCTCAACTTTAATATTTCCGACGTTTAAGGACAAGGTTCCCTCTCTCACATCAACAATCACGTCGGTGGTGGCCAAGAAGGGGCATCCAAGAATCATCGACGTATCGCTCTCCTCCTTAATATCCATCACCACAAAGTCGCACGGCAAGAAAATTCCACCCGGTACTTGAAATGGTATGTCTTCCGCAACTCCAACCGGCCTAGTGATCCGACCATCCGCGAGTTATATCTTCATGTCCGTCGGCCTTAGGTCAGTTCCTGTATTCAACTTCTTAAACATTGTGAGGGGCATGAGGCTCTCGCTTTCTCCCAAATCTACCAAAGCCTTTTGAAGTGGGACTCCTCCAAGCGTGAAAGGAATTCGGAAACTACCGGGATCTTTAAACTTTATCGGCTCTCTCTCCTTCCGAGTAAACAATATACCTTGCTCGGCGAGCATGATCCTTTCCTTTCGATTCTTTCCCGCAATCAAGTCTTTTAGAAACTTAGCATAGGACTGGATTTCGACAATTGCATCCAAGAAGGGGATATTCAAGCTCACACCTCGCAAATACACCAGAAATTTGGCGAGCTACTTCTCAATCTTTGCCTTCGCCAACCATTGTGGGCAGGGTACCAGTGGCATATAAGTGCGCTCCTTTTGTGGCTTATCAATTTCAGATTTTTTACTGTCATTTGGCTCTTTTGAGCCCTCCTCTTCATTGACCGGCTCCTTGTCATCCGAAATTTCTTCCCTCGGCTCCTCGGTTTGAATCATGGCGGGAGTAGTGTCTTTCCCGCCTCTTGTAGTTACCGCCACAAGCGCATTGATGTGGCCGGTATTGCTCCGTGGTTTTTGTTCCGGTTGAGCCGGCAATTGTTGAGTGTTCTTATTGAGCAATGCTAGTTGCACCGATAATTGTGCCACGACGGTGTTGAGGGAGTCTTGTTGGGCCGTCAATCTAGAGTTGATCTTCTTTTGTTCAGCCATGAATTCTTCAACCCTCGCTTCATGTTCTGACCTCGGTGGTGCTTGCGGTGGATTTGGTACCCTCCATCCTTGATTGCACCCCGGGGGTCTATATGGCCCCACTTGTTGCCTTGGTGGAAAGTTTTGTTGTTGGAGTCCTCTTGGTTGATATTGCGGTTGTTGCAGATGCCGAGCTTATGGTTGTTACGGTGATGGATTCAAGGCTCCATCATTATTAGCATATGAAAATCCCGGGTGATTCCTTATGGCCGGGTTTGCCCAATAACCGGTGCTTCCCGCAACATATTGAACTTGCTCCGTAGCTCCCTCTCCTTGCTCCCCTCCAACAAACATAACATGAGCTTGGTCTTACCAATCTCTCATGCTTCCTCATGGAGTAGAAATAGTGGGGGCTCTAGCTGTTCACTAATCAACTTCTCCAGTCTCTCCACGACCTTGTGAAGAGAATCAAACTTTGTAGAGAGCTCCGCTACGACCTTTGCCTCATAATTACTCACCGGCTTCAAGGATAACGAAGAATGTCCCCTCTCGTTGCCCCATTGTTGGTTATTTGAGGCCATCTCCTCAAGTAAAGCCATAGCATCATCCGGTGTCTTTGACAAAATAGCTCCATTGGAAGTTGCATCAATTATTTTCTTTGTGCTTGGTTGCAATCCATTATAAAAGCTATGCACAATCTCCTATGCCTCAATACTATGATGGGGACAATGGCGTTGGAGATCCTTGAAATGCTCCCATGCCCCATATAGAGTTTCTTGAGGTCCTAGCTTGAAGGACATGAGCACGCTTCTTATCTTGATAGTCTTGGATGTCGGATAGAATTTGTTAATAAATGCACTCGCCAGCTCATCCCAAGTAGTGAATATCCCCTCGGCTTGCGTCCTCAACCAATATAATGCCTTGTCTCGAAGAGTAAACGGGAAGAGGCACAGTCGAATAGCGTCAACCAGCACGTCGGGCATCTGGAAGGTGGCGCACTTGGACAAGAACAACTGAAGATGGTAGTGCGGATTTTCTTGTGAGTTCCCATGAAATGGGTCTTGTTACATCAATACCACTAGTCCGGTTTTAAGCTCAAAGTTCTTGTCGACCGCCAACTCTGGCATGACTATGGAAGAGGTGGTAGAAGTGGTCTTAGGCCGTAGCCTATCTCGGATGGAGACAAGCCTAGACATACGTGCCGCTAACTCCTCTGGCGTTTCCAGTCGGGCCATATGATCTTCCTCTATAGCAAATCTCCTCTCAGCTCTAAGCCTCCTTGCCGTATGCTCGATCTCAGGATCAAATAATATATCTTCTTGGTGTGCCTTCGATCTCGTGTACATGCACAGAAAAAGAGAGTCTAGATAGAATTGTCAGCACAACAGAGGAATAAAAAGTGAAAATAATAGAAACAAAAAGAAATAACTAAGTAAAGAAAATAAAATACCGTCGCCTCCCCGGCAACGGTGCCAAAAACTTGGTCGCGCCTGGATATACACCTGGAAAACGACTGTAGTCTTACTGCAAGCGCACGGCGTAGTGACGAGCGGGTATCGAACTCAGGGAGGACAATTGACAGTACTATGTTTTGATCACCTAGCTATCGATGGATTAATGGAATGGTTTGGGTGATAGCATGTCACAATCATTCAAATAGCAAATAGAATTCAATATAATAAAAGGCGTCTAGGGATAGGAAATCCCCACTACGGATCGTCCCTTATCCTTGTGGATCATGAATCTCAATGTTGCAAGGCTTGAATGTAGGTGAACAGTCGCAACTGAATGTAGAATCAAGCTCACGCTCTCGCGCTATTACCGGTCTATGGAAACCTAGATTAGGGCCACTCTCGTGCAAACCCTAACCTAAGCCACTAGCATGAAGATCGACATCATCATCCAATCGTACCTCGAGTCCACTCTTATGCAAACTCAAGCTACGATCTAGGTTATGATAGTTCGTATTCGTCCAATCTCTTGCAAACACATATTAGTATAGATTTATAATAAAAATCCTAGCTTTGGTCCAATCTCTTGCAAACCAAACCTAAAGAATCTCGATTATAAACCGAAATCGAACATATAGGCTTTTCCATCAATCTGGATCCAATCTCTTGCAAATCCCAATCGATGAAAATTCCTAGCTACTTGTATTAAATCAATCACAACCTAACGTTTCTTCAATCTTAGCAACAATTCAACTCATTCATCACAATTCAAAGATCGGATCCATAGGGTTCATCCCCATGCCCTAGAACGAAGAAACTACTCATAATTCATCATAGAAATCTCGGAATTAAAGAAATAAATCATAGCACAATGCATAGCTAAGAGAGAACAATTCATAAAAAAAGAGTTTTAAAGAGAAAGATCAAACCAAATTGCGCGTCTATGATCTCCAGCTGAGAATTACAAAAGGAATAGCCGTCAAAAATAAATTCAAGTCTCTCCTAAAACTAGAAATAAAACTAGGTTTAAATACAAGTCAAATTCGTCCAGAAATTCCTGACAGAATTGGTCCTGGCGCAGCCAAAAACTCTAATTCGCGACCCAGTTAGACTGCGTCACTCGGCCGAGTCCCAATGTCACTCGGCTGAGTGACAGACCCAATAAATAACAGAGAATCTGGGAAAAATGGGGGTTAGTCACTCTGTCTGACTCGGGCGAGTGGTCTTCCTTACTCAGCCAAGTGAGCTTTCTTGCTCGACCGAGTAGGTCTTCTCAAATTTCCAGTAAGTCAGCTGCTTTTTGGGAGAAAATCCCTGTCTGACTCGGGCGAGTAGGCTTCTCCATTCGGCCGAGTGAACTTCCTTGCTCGGCCGAGTGAGCTTTGAAAATCGGCAGTTTGTATTTGTTTCACTCGGCCGAACGCACTCCTCTACTCGGCCGAGTGAACTATCTGTTCGGCCGAGTGAGCTGCTTCTGGACTCTTTGCTTCTCCTCCTCGCCTCCTTGTCGATTCTATCGAATTTCTTCCTCTTCCGCTCATCCTCTAGCACTGCTAACTCCTCAAATAAGCTATGGGCGATGCTCCGGTGTGCATGAAAGTCCCTTGATCTCATTTTCGCTCCAGATCGCTCCATATCTCCTGAAATACGACAAAAACAATAAATAGTGAAAAGCAAGGCGATATCGTCGAATAATCGTGAAAAACTCAATATGGACGATCGAAATGTCATGAAAACATGCAGAAAAAAGGTGTAAAATAAGGAGCGATCAGTTGGCCCTATACTTGCACGATGCCTCCTAGCCTTAAGCCTAGAAAGCCTCCATCGAAGAAGAGGAAGGCCGCCACCGGTCCCTCCTCTTGTAGGCCAGCACGATGCCCCCATCGGGCACGATCAACCACGCCTGAGGAGTACTTGGGCGATTCGTCGTCATTGTCCGACTCATCCCGATCCACATCCCCCACACCTCTAGCGATAGAGGCCCCACTCATTCCCTGCATTTTTTCGATCCCTCCCATCAGCGAGCTTGAGTCCCAAGGAGGACCAGTCGACGATGACAACGATGACTGGGTGCTTAGCTCTGATGAGGAGGAGCTTGATATAGCTGCCATACTATCCACCGATCCACCTCGCACTTCTATCCCCACTTCTGTCAGTGCGAGCACCACTTCCACCACCACCACCACCACCACCACCATAGAGACCTCTGGGGCTGTCCACATCTTTTCCTACAAGGTCACTACTTCTGTTTCTGTCGTGTCCGGACCTGAGGGCACTTCTGTTTCTGTTGCTCCTGAGCCTATCGCTTCACCCATTTCGAAGCCTGTTTCTACCAGCATACTTACATCACATGTGGACCTTCTCACTTCCGTTCCTACCTCTTTAGGGCCACAGTCACTCTTCCTGGCACCACTTCTGCACCAGCATCAGTGGTATTTTCTGAGAGCGTCGTGGTGTTTGTCACCACGTCTGTTGCCACGACATCTCCCTTTTCTGATGTTGCTGCTGCTTCTACCACTGCACCGGATCTCGGATCCATTCCACTCCCGGCTTCTTCAGCCGAGATCCCCGCTAGACTACCCTCCCCTGACTTTCAGTTTAGACGTCGTGGATCACTTTCACGAGGCCATGCTACGAGAGTGGTTTCTAGCATTTCACGCCCACCTCCTAGTTCCTGTACCACTAACATACGTCTTACTGGGGTGGAGACCGAGGTCGTTAGCTTGAGGCTGGCCTTTGACACCCTCGCGAGCTCCGCCGTCGCCTTTCAGCAGTCAGTGGAGCGGGACCTTACCGCCATTCCTGATAATTTTAGGCACTAGCATGCACCCACTATTATACTTGCACCTGCCCGTCCTTATAGGCCAGACCCCGTTCCTCCTGTCACTACCACACCGCTCACTGTGCCCCATTCTCAGCCTTCTGCAGGGCCTGTCACTTTTTCTGTTGATTCGGCTGAACCACTGGTTGACGCTTCTGTTGTTGACACACTCATTCTCACACTTGTCGACACACCAGCTGTTCCACTTTCTTTTTAGCCATTTGCACGATCTGTTGACCAGTCGGCCAACACACTAGTCAAGCCTCCACCTATTGTTCTTGATGTTCCTATTTCTGGCCCTCAACATCGGGACCCATCACCACCTCCAGAGGGTGGTGCCCCCTGCTTGATCGTTATATTATTTTTACTCCTACCCCCTATATTTTGTGCCCATTTGTCTCTTGGGGCCTTGTTCTCTCATATCTTGGAGAGGACCAATTTTGCATCACTTGTATATATCCATCATGTTGCATTTGCATATATTCCACTCGCATCATGTCATCATTTGCATCATATTCCTACTTGTCCATATTTTTGCATCTTAGGAATTAGGTCATGCATCTGCATTATTTCTTTTATTTGTATAGTTTCATTTTATTTTTTTTCTTATTTAATTTATTTTTCCCTTTTATTTTCCACCCACCTGCCCTAGCCTTATTTTCCCGTCTTTCACACTGTTCTCAGTAGTGAGGACAATGCTATGTTTAGCTTGGGGGATGAGCGCTATCGCTTTTTGTTTTCATTTTTTATACTTCCTTTCATTTTACACCTTTTTATTTTCATTTTCAGCCCATTTTTCCACCATTTTCCTTTTTTCATTTAGCATCATATTTTCCATGTTTTGGTGTGCATGCATGCATGCTTTTATTTTATTTTCTCCGCTTGTCTATTCCGATCCTTACCAGATATGTTCCGAATGATGATATCTCTCTTAGCTTTAGTAGCTATCACGATGCTTATATCTTTTGCCATGTTATTTAGAGTATTTTAGTATCTTGCTATCTATATGCGTGTATATATGTTTCTTTTAATGATTTCTCTATATGAATGCATGAAATGAATTGAAACTGAATGTATGCAATAGTATCTAGTATGCTCTTGTTGGAAATGCACCAAGATTGACGCTTCATTTGAATACCTGAAGCATCTGCCTTGTTATCTTATTCGCTTTCTATTGCATGCCTCCTATGATTGTATGTCTTAACGCTTGACTTCATTATTCGTTGAAATGAATGAAAATACACATGCTTGCTTATGAGTTTAGTTGAAGTATTATCTTATTGAACCGTTGTGCACATTTTATGAGTGAACTGAGTGTTATATTAATTCTTTCTCAATATATCTTATTATTCTACACATGTCACTTGGATTCACCCCCTTGCAACCACTTATACCGCATCCACTTCCCAAAAATCCTGAAAGAAAAAGCTAGCTTCCAAAAAGCCAAAAAGGAGCCAAAAGCAAAAATACATATTCAATAGCTCCTAAAAAAGAGAAAAACCAAAAAGAAAAAGAGAAAAGAAAAATATTTCTCTATTTTACTACTTGGAGCTACAAAAATACTTGGAAAAAGCAACAAAAATTCCATTATTATTCCTTAGATGCGATGCCTTAAGCTAAGCTTTTGGGGGGTTAATTCATTTGATTATATGATTGAGTATGCCATTAGAGTGGAGTTGTTCACAATTGAGAATATTTGATAATGCTTAGACTTTGCAAAATATATTAGCTATGGAGATTTTTCATGATTTGAGATGAATATATGAAAGCCATGATCCTTATTCTATTCTCTATTGCATGCTTGATTTGACTCTTATATGCTTCACTTATATCTTTTCATTGAAAAATGCATTGCCAACATTTGTATATTAAACTCTATGAATTACACAATGTGGATATGAATTAATTGTATGAATTTAGAGAATCCCTTCCTTTGCTCTTAAATGCTTGCATGTAATATGTTTAGTTAAGATATGAAATCCTTATTAGCATGTGATCCATCTTCGAAGTATCGTGATATGTAGATAGGGCTTGAGATCTGATCGAATGCTCTAGCATCCCACTCTATCTTCCATTATTTTTTATTTTTTATTTTCATCACCCGGTGAGCCTCGTATTCGTCTACCTCGAGGAAGAGTAAGAGGTAAGCTTGGGGGATTTTGATATGTCCTTATTCTACACGCATTTATTGCATCATTGCATGTTATATTCGCCTCCAAAATCCACTTTTTCATACATTATCACGCTTCTAACGCCATATTTGATTTTTGTATAGCTTTATGGATTTTCAGGGGTTTTGGAGCGAATTCGAGCTATTTTGGGACATGGACACATCCGGTACGTTTGGGACGTCATTGGCATGGCAAATTGAGAGTTTGCCAAGGAAAGGAAGAATATTGAAGGAGAGGACAAGAAGAGAGAGAGAGAGAGATGGACATTTCATCTTTAGTTTCCCAGGCGACTTGACTGAGTAGCAACTGCTACTTGGCTGAGTAGCAATGTCACGCCCCGCTTCCCTAAAATGGAGACGAGATGTGAGAAGGTCCGCACAGACGTGGAGCTGTGAAGCTACACGCCTGATAAGCGTCAAATCTGAGAATGTGCAGGTCCCTGTAAATGCAAACGGAACAAAGATAATAATAATATTACAAGGAGACTGATAAAAGTTAACCAATCTCAGAATTGTCCACAACAATATTCAACATCACAGAAAAGCCACCAGGGTAAAAGAAAGAGTCTAGGCCCAACATGGCCAACCAAAGCCAACACGAAACAAAGTATTGGTGCTACGCACCGACAACTAAAGCAGTCTAAACAACAACACAAACAGTCTCTACGACTGATCTCCCGTGTCCTCAAACTCCTCGATGAACGTGGGCTCTGACTCAGCGTCAGCGAACACCACGTCCTCAGCATCAACCTCAGGCTCAGGGTCTAACATGTGTCACCCAAAAGAGTAAAGGGCACATGTCAGCAAGTCTAAAAGACTTGGTCAAGGAAACTGAAAGGAAGGTAAACTAACAACCTAGCAGTTATAGTATGATGCATAGCATGGCAAGTATAGGATGGAAGTAACAAGTAAGGTAAAGTGCAAGTAACAAGTAGCAAGTATGGCATGGATGACAAGTTTTACAAGTATAAACACGGACAAGTACAAGGAAAGTAAATCACGTCAAGTAAACACGTCGTGCACAGAGATTACGTCTTTTGGCTAGAGTGGCGGATCAGGCCAACTCATACACTCAGGTGATCGCTTATCCCTACCCCTCCACGTGTATCGAGCCAGGGCATTACCCCCGAACACGTAATGCTCGCTTCTGGATCACGAGCCAGGAAGTGTATTTGGCATAGGGTTGTGCCCGCTAAAAGCAGGTGCCTAGCCGGATCAAGTAGTACAAGTAGTGTAGCGTGTGCTACGAATGCAACATTCAACATGGATAGCATGGCATGTACAGATAATTCACGTACCGTTAATTGAATTTAAACATGGCAGATAAGATGCATGGATGACAGCAAGTGCAAATAATTAAAAGTAGTCGGAACTAGCTTCGTTGTCAAGCTAGATCCTGAAATATGTGCCTAGGCGAGTATCATTTCATCGCCTAGTCCCTTTTACGCCTACACCAAGCAAATGGCCTAAGGCATGGCCTAAAACCCTAAGTGGCAAGTTTCACTTGCCTGGCACCAAGGATGACGATCAACGAGGCACGTCACAAAATGTTAAACTACGGAGATGGAATCGCTGCCATGGTAAAACAATATCAGAACAACATCCAATCCAGTTTTATTCGGGTTTAACCAAAAATCACCATGTGGGTTAAGAGAATATTAAAGTATCGATTCACTAACTGTATCGTAGCGAAAGAAAGATGCCGAGCAAGCACGGCAACGGAAGAACGATCCGAAGATCTATGGCTCAGATCTGGAAATGGGAGAAAAATCTGGAGAAATTGGGATTTGGGGGGGTTTCGGGTTGGCCGGCGGCCTAAGGGAGGTGGCCGGCGCAAGAATGGCGAGAGGGAAGCTCCAAGGAAGAAGAAATGGCTCGGGGAATGTTGGAGGATGATTTGGGGAAGAAATGGGCTCAGAAGAATGAAGAAAGAGTAAAGGAATCGAAGGGTTTAAATAGGAAATGAAACGGCGGCGGAAATGAAACCTAGGGTTACGGGGTCATTTAGTCGGTCAAAGAAGAGCTGTTGACCGACTAGTTTACGAACTAGTCGGTCGGTCGACCAACTGTGACCGACTAAGAGCAAACAGTAACTCGGTCGTCAAAATGGTCAATGAACTAGTCGGTTAAAGAACAATGGCTGACCGACTAGTTTGCAACCTAGTCGGTCGAAAAATGTTCTTAGACCGACTAACGATAAACAGTAACTTAGGTGAAATTAATCAAAGGAACTAGTCGGTCTGAGAGCAAGTTCTGACCGACTAGTTTCACATCTAGTCGGTCGGTGGTTGTTCTTAGACCGACTAAGAGTAAACCGTAACTCCTGAATAATTGATTTAATGAACTAGTCGGTTCCAGAAGAGTTCCTGACCGACTAGATTGGAATCTAGTCGGTTGGTTCCCCTTCGTGAACCAACTAAGGTGCACGAAAAGTCTCGAATCGAAGCGCGAAGCTCCAGGAAGATTCCTACGGCTTGTAAGATCAACCTATCTCTAAGATATGAGTGATATAAAGCTCGTCACGAATGACTCACTCCAAAGTCAACTATCCAAGGAAGAAGCTAAAGAATCACAACGAAACGAACGAAAACAAAAGCTACGGAGATGGAAAATCACACATAAGGAGAAAATCCACCAAAACATATATATAATATAGATAATCCAAATACATGAAAAACCAGTCGTTACATCCTCCCCAACTTAAGAAAATTTCCGTCCTCGGAATTTCCCAACACTCACGTGTCCGGGAACAAAAGTGGGTAGCGCTCTCTCATCTCATCCTCTCTCTCCCAAGTAGACTCTCCTGACGAGCCGTGTCACCACATCACCCTCACAAGATTGACAACCTTGTTCCGGAGTGACTTCTGATGCCTATCCAAAATCAGCACTGGCTGCTGGTCATACGTCAAATCTGGGCGAACGGTGATCTCCGAGAAATCCATAGCATGAGATGGGTCACTGATGTACCGACGAAGCTGCGACACATGGAAAACATTTTGAACTCCTTCCAAAGATGGCGGCAAGGCTAAGCAGTTGGCTACCTTGCCAACTCTCTCCAGAATGTCAAACGGTCCAATGTATCGCGGGCTCAACTTCCCCCGCTTCCCAAAATGAATCACACCACGATTCGGGGAAATCTTCAGGAACACATGGTCACCTGGCTGAAACTCCAAAGGACTGCGTTTAGCATCCGCCCAATGCTTAAAAAGGTCCTGTGCAATCCTCAGCCTCTCCCGAATGTTTCTGACAACATCCACAGCCTCCACAATCATCTCAGGTCCCAACAGCTCCCGATCACCAATGTCATCCCAACTCAATGGCGATCGACATTTCCTCCCGTACAGCACGGCAAAAGGCGCCATGCCAATACTCGCGTGGAAGCCGTTGTTGTAAGAGAACTCTAACAGATGTAGATGGTCCTCCCACGAACCCTTGAAATCTAACATGCACGCCCTCAGCATGTCCTCCAAGATCTGAATCATCCTCTCAGATTGGCCATTGGTCTGCGGATGGTACGCCGTGCTGAAACTCAGACTCGTACCCAAACTCTTCTGCAAACTCTGCCAGAACTGAGATGTGAACCTCGTGGCTCTGTCTGACACGATAATTACGGGGACTCCGTGAAGTCGTACGATCTCCTGCACGATTCACGTTACATCACTATCTATCTAGAAAAAGGAAATAGAAACGGAGAGTAAAAGAATTTACCTCCATGTATCTCCTCGCTAGCGCCTCAGTGGACTGTCCTACTCGGAATGGAATAAAGTGCGCGGATTTGGTCAAACGATCTACGATCACCCAAATCGCGTCATTCTGCTTCAGACTCCGAGGCAGTCCAGTCACAAAGTCCATAGTGATGTGTTGCCACTTCCACTTCGGAATCGGAAGCGGTTGTAGCAACCCTGCCGTACGCTGATGCTCCGCCTTCACCTACTGGCAAACCAGACACTTGGCTACACTTTGAGCCACACTCCTCTTCATGCCATGCCACCAAAAATTCAGACGAAGATCCTTGTACATCTTGGTGCCACCATGATGTACAGAATACGGTGAACTGTGTGCCTCAACCAGCAACTCTTCTCTAATATCCCCAGCTGGCACACACAACCTAGCTCCATACCTCAGCGAGCCATCCTCATGAATTAAAAAGTCAGTCCGCAGACCGGCTTCTACCTACACCGAATCTTCACCAGCTTCGGATCTCCGGCCTGGCCAGCCTTGATCTGATCCACGATCGTCTAATGTATCTGCATACACATCAACGGAGAAGCCTCCCCAGGAAGAACAATCTCAATTCCAGACTCACAAAAATCCTACTGCAATCTCCACCGCGAAGTCAACATCATCACCGCTGGAAGCCTACTCAGCACATCCGGAACCACATTCACCTTGCCAGGGTGATACTGCAAATCGATCTCATAATCCGCCATGAGCTCCAACCATCGACGCTGTCACATGTTGAGCTCCTTCTGAGTAAAAATATACTTCAAGCTTTTGTGATCGGTGAAGATCTTTACTTTCTCACTCAGCAGGAAGTGCCTCCAAATCTTGAGCGCAAACACGACATCAGCCAACTCTAAGTCGTGCGTCGGGTAATTCTTCTCATGAGTCTTGAGCTGACGCGAAGCATATGCCACAACATGCCCGTGATGATGCAACACACAACCGAGACCCTTTCCAGAAGCATCGCAAAAGATCTCAAATCATCCACTGCGATTAGGCACAACAAGAACAGGGGCAGTCGTCAATCTCTCCCTCAGAAAACCAAAGGCATTCTCACAATCACACGACCAAACAAAAGGTACATCCTTCCGCGTCAATCTGGTCAGCGGCTCAGCAATACGGGAAAAGTCCTTAATGAAGCGCCGATAGTAACCAGCAAGTCCAAGGAAACTCCGGATCTCAGATGCTGACTGCGGAACAGGTCACTCTCTGATGGCCTTGATCTTCTCGGGATCCACTGAAATACCATCTCCAGATACCACATGCCCGAGAAAAGCAATTCTGTCCAGCCAAAACTCGCACTTCGAAAACTTAGCATACAAACGATGCTTCCTCAAAAAATCCAACACTGTCCTCAAGTGTGAGGCATGCTCTTCCTCCGACTTTGAATAGATCAGAATGTCGTCAATAAAGATAACGACAAACTTGTCTAAAAAGTCGTAGAAAATCAGGTTCATCAGATTTATGAAAACTGCGGGAGCGTTGGTTACACCGAAGGGCATAACCACAAACTCGTAGTGTCCATACTTCGTCCTGAATGCTGTCTTCGGAACATCTTCCTTCTTCACCTTCAGCTGATGATAACCACTTCTCAGATCCAACTTCAAAAACACCCTCGATCCTCTGAGCTGATCAAAAATATCATTGATGCGAGGCAACGGGTACTTATTCTTGATAGTCACCGCATTCAGCTCCCTGTAGTCCACGCACATGCGACGTGAACATCCTTCTTCTTCACCAGCAGCACCGGTGCTCCCCACGGAGACACACTAGGATTGATGTAACCCTTCTGCAAAAGCTCATCCAGCTGCTTCCGCAATTCCTCCAACTCAGCAGGTGCCATACGATAGGGCGCTTTCAAAATCGGCTGCGCTCCCGGAATAAGATCAATCGAAAATTCGAGAGCTCGATCGGGTGGCAATCCAGACATCTCCTCGGGGAAGACGTCATCGAAGTCCCACACTACCACTGGCCTCTCCAGCTCTATCTGCATAGCCACAACCTCCACCGGTCTGGCCCGAAATCTAACAAGGCTAAGCGAACTGCTACCTCGGCTGAACTCAAAAACTGGATGTCCGGGAATGTCGAACACCACCTTCTTCCTCCGACAGTCGATCGTATCATAGAAGCTCGCAAGCCAATCCATCCCAAGGACCGGATCATAGTTGATGATGTCGTGGACAATGAAATCAGCGTAAAGCTCATGTCCACAGACCACCAACGAGCAAGAATTGCAACCATGATTCACCGAGACCACGCCATTCCAACTCTTGGAAAGAGGGGACGTCGCCATGGAATGTTTCTCCACGAAGCGCCGTGCCAAAATGCATATCGATGCACATGAGTCAAAGAGGACTCGTGCAGGAAATGTGCACACCAGAATCACACCTACAAACAGTCTAACAATCAAGCCATATTCTAGCAAACAATCATGTACAAGCAAACAACATAATCTAACAAACAAAACTAAATAAGAAAGAAACAGCTAGATTGAGGATACCTGCGATAACCTCATCCACAGCCATGCTCTCCACCTCAGACATCAGAAAAGCCTGCCGCCTCGGCTGAAAAGCCTGCTGAAAGGCCTGCCTCTGTGGAATAAGAGCTGCTCCACGTCCAGCAGGAACATGTGCTCTCTGCTGCAACGGCTGTGCTACTACAGTTGCTCTCCAAGGCTGCTTCTACTTCGAGCAGTCCTTCATGGTGTGGGTAGGATCTCCACAGACAATACACTGGCCCAGGAATCTCCTACACTGCTCCTTGATATGCCCGGTCTTGCCGCAGAAATGGCAAGTCTTCTGAATAGGCCCTCCTGGCCTCTTGAACTGCACCGGTTGATTAGGCTTGAAACCAGGCCTAACCACCGCTCTGGCATGCTCCATAGGCCTCTTCCCAGCTCCAACAACATGTCCTCTCCTCTGGTTCATAATCAGCTCCTGCCTCCACGCCGCTATCAGAACCTTCTGATAGGAATCCAGATCAGAGGATGACACAAAACTCTGAAGCTCCAAAGCAAGTCCCTGCAGGAACCTCTGAGCCCTCTCGTCAGCATCCTGCACCATCTTCGGTGCAAACCGACTCAGCCTGGTGAACTCCTGGTGGTACTGATCCACCGACAAGCTCCCCTGCTTCAAATCAATGAAGCACTGCAACATCTCTCTCCGTGCAGCCTTCGGAAAATATTCCTCATCGAATCTGGACTTGAAGGTAGCCCAAGATATCAGCTCCTCCAACAGCTCCTCCTCAGCATCCCACCAATTCCGGGCATTATCCTTAAGCTGCCTCTTCGCCAAGTCAACCCAGCCAACCTCGTTGACCTTGGACATCTTCAAATTGTCCTTAATATTCCTGACCCACTCGTCAGTAGCTAGAGGACCTTCAGTACCATCAAAATATGCAGGACCCAGCTCTCAAAACTACTTCGCTCCTGGCTCGGAACGAGGGGCCTCCTGAACTGCCAGTGCAGCTCGAACAACTGGAGCATTCTGGACTTGCAGGAGCACGCCCTGCTGCACCTGCATCATCTGAAGCATCATCCGCATCATCTCCCCATTGGTGGGCTTCCGATCAGGCTCCTCGTCATGAGGGGGCGCACCACCACCTCCGCGGGTATTCCGCCTTCCTGCCATCTAATGACACAGAAAACGAAACAATTAGACTCATAGCTTTTGACTCGGATGTCAAATTTTTATTTGTGGACGATCAAATATTATTATCGTTATTCCGTTTGTTTGCAGTTACACATGGACCTGCATGGGCCACCAACAAAACCTGTCATGTCCCGCTTCCCTATAATGGAGGCGAGACGTGAGAAGGTCCACACAGACGTGGAGCTGTGAAGCTACACGCCTGATCAGCGTCAAATCTGAGAATGTGCAGGTCCCTGTAAATGCAAACGGAACAAAGATAATAATAATATGGCAAAGAGACTGATAAAAGTTAGCCAATCTCAGAATTTGTCCACAACAATATTCAACATCACAGAAAAGCCACCAGGCTAAAAGAAAGAGTCTAGGCCCAACATGGCCAACCAAAGCCAACACGAAACAAAGTATTGGTGCTACGCACCGATAACTAAAGCAGTCTAAACAACAATACAAACAGTCTCTACGACTGATCTCCTGTGTCCTCAAACTCCTCGATGAACGCGGGCTCTGACTCAACGTCAGCGAACACCACGTCCTCAGCAGCAACCTCAGGCTCAGGGTCAAACATGTGTCACCCAAAAGAGTAAAGGGCGCATGTCAGCAAGTCTAAAAGACTTGGGCAAGGAAACTGAAAGGAAGGTAAACTAACAACCTAGCAGTTATAGTATGATGCATAGCATGGCAAGTATAGGATGGAAGTAACAAGTAAGGTAAAGTGCAAGTAACAAGTAGCAAGTATGGCATGGATGACAAGTTTTACAAGTATAAACACGGACAAGTACAAGTCAAGTAAATCACGTCAAGTAAACACGTCGTGCACAGAGATTACGTCTTCTGGCTAGAGTGGCGGATCAGGCCAACTCATACACTCAGGTGATCGCTTATCCCTACCCCTCCACGTGTATCGAGCCAGGGCATTACCCCCGAACACGTAATGCTCGCTTCTGGATCACGAGCCAGGAAGTGTATTTGGTATAGGGTTGTGCCCGCTAAAAGCAGGTGCCTAGCCGGATCAAGTAGTACAAGTAATGTAGCGTGTGCTACGAATGCAACATTCAACATGGATAGCATGGCATGTACAGATAATTCACGTACCGTTAATTGAATTTAAACATGGCAGATAAGATGCATGGATGACAACAAGTGCAAATAATTAAAAGTAGTCGGAACTAGCTTCGTTGTCAAGCTAGATCCTGAAATATGTGCCTAGGCGAGTATCATTTCATCGCCTAGTCTCTTTTATGCCTACAACAAGCAAATGGCCTAAGGCATGGCCTAAAACCCTAAGTGGCAAGTTTCACTTGCCTGGCACCAAGGATGACGATCAACGAGTCACAAAATGTTAAACTAGGGAGATGGAATCGCTGCCATGGCAAAACAATATCAGAACAACATCCAATCCAGTTTTATTAGGGTTTAACCAAAAATCACCATGTGGATTAAGAGAATATTAAAGGATCGATTCACTAACCGTATCGTAGCGGAAGAACGATGCCGAGCAAACACCGCAACGGAAGAACGATCCGAAGATCTATGGCTCAGATCTGGAAATGGGGGAAAAATCTGGAGAAATTGGGATTTGGGGGGTTTTGGGGTTGGCCGGCGGCCTAAGGGAGATGGCCGGTGCAAGAATGGCAAGAGGGAAGCTCCAAGGAAGAAGAAATGGTTTGGGGAATGTTGGAGGATGATTTGGGGAAGAAATGGGCTCAGAAGAATGAAGAAAGAGTAAAAGAATCGAAGGGTTTAAATAGGAAATGAAACGGCGGCAGAAATGAAACCTAGGGTTACAGGGTCATTTAGTCGGTCAAAGAAGAGCTGTTGACCGACTAGTTTAAGAACTAGTCGGTCGGTCGACCAACTGTGACCGACTAAGAGCAAACAGTAACTCGGTCGTCAAAATGGTCAATGAACTAGTCGGTTAAAGAACAATGGCTGACCGACTGGTTTGCAACCTAGTCGGTCGAAAAATGTTCTTAGACCGACTAATGATAAACAGTAACTTAGGTGAAATTAATCAAATGAACTAGTCGGTCTGAGAGCAAGTTCTGACCGACTAGTTTCACATCTAGTCGGTCGGTGGTTGTTCTTAGACCAACTAAGAGTAAACAGTAACTCCTGAATAATTGATTTAATGAACTAGTCGGTTCCAGAAGAGTTCCTGACCGACTAGATTGGAATCTAGTCGGTTGGTTCCCCTTCGTGAACCAACTAAGGTGCACGAAAAGTCTCGAATAGAAGCGCGAAGCTCCAGGAAGATTCCTACGGCTTCTAAGATCAACCTATCTCTAAGATATGAGCGATATGAAGCTCGTCACGAATGACTCACTCCAAACTCAACGATCCAAGGAAGAAGCTAAAGAATCACAACGAAACGAACGAAAACGAAAGCTACGGAGATGGAAAATCACACATAAGGAGAAAATCCACCAAAACATATATATAATATAGATAATCCAAATACATGAAAAACCAGTCGTTACAAGCAACTGCTACACAGCCGAGTTGACATGTAGAATTCGCAAGGAAACGGCCATGCCGCACTCGACCGTGCAGACAGCCAGCTCGACCCGAGCTATATCAAGCAGATCGACTATTTTGGGCCATTCTCCATGGCACTATAGCTCGATTGAGTTGATGGGCTACTCGACCAATGATCGCTCCTTATTTTACACCTTTTTTCTGCATGTTTTCATGTCATTTCGATCGCCCATATTGCATTTTCCACGATTATTCGACGATATCACGTTGCTTTTCAATATTTCTCGTTTTTGTCGTATTTCAGGAGATATGGAGCGATCTGGAGCAAAAATGAGATCAAGAGACTTTCGCGCACACCGGAGCATCGCCCACAGCTTATTTGAGGAGTTAGCAGCGCTAGAGGATGAGCAGAAGAGGAAGAAATTCAATAGAATCGACAAGGAGGCGAGGAGGAGAAGAAAAGAGCCCAGAAGCAGCTTACTCGGCCGAACAAAGAGTCTACTCGGCCGAGTAACGAGCTGCGTTCGGCCGAGTGAAACGGATACGCACAACAAAATTTCAAAGTTTCCTCGGCCGAGCAAGAAAGTCTACTCGGCCAATGAGAAAGCTCACTCGCCCGAGTAGAACAGGGATTTTCTTCCGAGAAGCTGCCAAGTTACTGGAAATTTTGAGAAGCCTACTCGCCCGAGCATGATTGCTTACTCGCCCGAGCAAAGAAGCCTACTCACCCGAGTTAGTCAGAGAGATAGACCCCCGAAACCCCCAAATGCTCTGTTTTATTATTGGGTCTGTCACTTGGCCGAGTGACATTGTTACTTGGCCGAGTGACGCATTCCGACTGCTACACAGATTGCGATTTCTGGGCTGCTCAGGGGCAATTCTGTCAGGATTTTTTTGGACAATTTTGGCTTGTATTTAAACCTAGTTTTATCCCTAGTTTTAGGAGAGACTTCTATTATTTTTTGACGGCTATTCTTTTGTGAAATCTCAGCTGGAGATCATATGCGATAATTTTGGTTTGTTCTTTTTTGCTAAAACTCTTATTTTTATGAATTGTCTCTTCTCTACAATGAATTGTGCTATGATTCTATTTGTTATTTCTGAGATTTCTTTGATGATTTGTAAGTAGTTTATTTGTTCTAGGGCATTGGGATGAGCCCTATGGACCCGATCTTTGAATTGTGATGAATGAATAGAATTGTTGCTAGGATTGAAGAAAGGTTAGGTTTTGATTGATTTATTGCGAGTAGCTAGAAATTTCCTTTGATTGGGATTTGCAAGAGATTGGATCCCAATTGATGGGAAGGCCTAGACATTCGACTTAGGTTTATAATTGAAATTATCTAGATTTGGTTTGCAAGAGATAGGACCAATGCTAGGATTTTTATTATAAATCTATACTAATATTCGTTTTCAAGAGATTGAACGAATACGAACTATCATAACCTAGGCCGTAGCTCAAGTTTGCAGGAGAGTGGGCTCGAGTTGCGATTGGACGATGTTGTCGATCTTCATGCTAGTGGCTTAGTTTAGGGTTTGCACGAGAGTGAGCCCTAATCTATGTTGCTATAGACCGGCAATAGCGCGAGAGCGTGAGCTTGGTTCTACATTAAGTTGCGACTAGTTCACCTATATTCAAGCCTTGTAACATTGATATTCATGATCCATAAGGATAAGAAACAATCTGTAGTGGGGATTTCCTATCCCTAGACCTTTTATTATATTGATATATATTTGCTATTTGAACGATTGTGACATTACCATCAAAAATATTCTTATTCCATCAATAGCTATGTGATCAAAGTAAGATGATGTCAATTGTCCTCCCTGAGTTCGATACCCGCTCGCCACTACGCCGTGCACTTGCGGTAAAACTACATTCGTTTTCCGGGTGTATATCCGGGTGCGATCAAGTTTTTGGCGCCGCTGCTGGGGAGGCGACGGTATTTTATTTTCTTTACTTAGTTATTTCTTTTTATTATTATTATTTTTATCTTTTTATTCCTCTATTGAGTTAACGATTCCATCGAGACTCTCTTTTTTCTGTGCATGTACACGAGATCGAAGGCACATCAAGAAGATATATTATTTGATCCTGAGATTGAGCGTACGTCAAGGAGGCTTAGAGCCGAGAGGAGACTTGCTATAGAGGACAATCATATGAACCGACCGGAGACACCAGAGGAGTTAGCGGCACACATAGCTAGGCTTGTTTCTATCAGAGATTGGCTACGGCCTAAGACTACTTCTACTACCTCGTCTATTGCGATGCCGGAGTTGGCGGCGGACAAGAACTTCGAGCTCAAAACGGGACTCGTGGTTTTGAAGCAACAAGACCCATTTCATGGGAACTCCCATGAGAATCCACACTACCATTTACAGTTGTTCCTGTCCAAATGCGCCACGTTTCAGATGCCCGGTGTACTGGCCGACGCTATCCGACTGCGCCTCTTCTCATTTACCCTTCGGGACAAATAATTGTATTGGTTGAAAACGCAAGCAGAGGGGATCTTTACCACATGGGATGAGTTGGCGAGCGCATTTGTTAACAAATTCTACCCACCATCCAAGACAGTCAAGATAAGGAGTGCGCTCATGTCCTTCAAGCAAGGACCGCCGGAAACCCTATTTGAGGCATGAGAGCGCTTTAAAGATCTCCAACACCAATGCCCCAATCATAGTATTGAAACATGTGAGCTTGTACATAGCTTTTACAATGGATTGCAACCGGGCACCAAGCAAATCATTGATGCAACCGCTAATGGAGCCATATTATCTAAGTCGCCAAATGATGCTACGGCCCTACTCGAGGAGATGGTCTCGAATAACCAACAATGGGGTGACGAGAGGGGACATTCTTCGTCCTCCTTGAAGCCGACAAGCATTTATGAGGCAAAGGCCGTAGCGGAGCTCTCTACAAAGTTTGATTCTATCCACAAGGTCGTGGAGAGATTGGAGAAGTTGATAAGTGATCCGCACGGGACCCCCACTGCATCTACACCAGGAGGAAGTATGGGCGATTGGCAAGACCAAGACCATGTCATGTATGTTGGAGGAGAGCACGAAGAGGGAGCTATAGAGCAAGTCCAATATGTTGCGGGAAACACCGATTATTGGACAAACCCGGCCACGAGAAACCATCCGGGATTTTCATATGCTAATAATGATGGAGCCTTAAATCCACCATCGCAACAACCTCATGCTCGGCCTCCACAACAACCGCACTATCAACCAAGAGGGCCTCAACAACAAAACTTCCAACCGAGGCAACAAGCGGGACATATAGACCTCCGGGGTATAATCAAGGGTGGAGAGCACCTAATCCACCACAAGCACCACTGAGGTCTGATCATAAAGCGAGGGTTGAAGAATTCATGGCGGAGCAAAAGAAGGTAAATGCTAGATTGACCGCTCAACAAGACTCTCTCAACACCGTTGTGGAACAATTATCGGAAAAACTAGCATTGCTAAATAAAAATACTCAACAATTGCCGACTCAACTGGAGCCAAACCCACGGAGCAATACCGGCCACATCAATGCGGTGGCGACGGTAACTACTAGGGGCTGGAAGGACACTACTCCCGCCATGATTCAAACCAAAAGACGGTGAAAATTCTGAAATTATGAAGCCACGTGAGGAGTGCAACTATATGCCACCGGTACCCTTCCCACAAAGGTTGGCATGAGCAAAGATTGAGAAGCGGCTCGCTAAATTTCTTGAGTACTTGCGGGAGTGAGCTTAAATATCCCTTTCTTGGATGCTATTATAGAGATCTCGTCTTACGCCGTTCCTAAAAGACTTGATTTCGGGAAAGAAGCGAAAAGTGAAGATAATGCTCGCCGAGCAAGGTACATGGTTCACCCAGAAGGAGAAGGAGCCTACAAAATTTAAAGATATCGGAAGATTCCGCATCCCTTGCACGCTTGGCGGAGCCCCGCTACAAAAAGCAATGGTAGATTTGGGAGCTAGCGTGAGCCTAATGCCCATAACTATGTTTAAGAAATTGAATACGGTGATCGACCTAAAGCCAACGGATATGAGAATACAACTTGCGGATGGTTCACTAGGCCGGTGGGAATTGCAGAGAACATACTGCTCCAAGTACCGGGAGGAATTTGCTTACCATGCGACTTCGTGGTAATGGATATCAAAGAGAGCGATACGTCACTAATTCTTGGACGCCCCTTCTTAGCCACCGCCGGCGTGATAGTTGACGTGAGAGAGGGCACATTGTCTTTGAATGTCGGAAACATAGAGGTGGAACTTCACATTCCTAAGCAATGAAGCACATGCCTTGGACGGAGGACGTCGATTACGTGGACCTCCTCGATGAGGTCATTGATGATGCTATGCCATATGCTATCGGCACCCTGCACAATGACGGCCTCGAAGAAGTTCAATCTTATAGAGATGGAGAAATGTTGGGAGACCCGCCGGATCATTCTATGATTGATGACAAAGACGACGCTGATGTCGTAAGGATTAGGGAGCTATGCAAGCTCTCCACGGCAAAGACTTTGAAGAAAGCTCCACCGGACAAGAAATTGTCACCATCGGCAAAGAAAAAGAATGGTAAAAGCTCAAGCTTGGGGGACTCATCCACCACTACCACCCATGATGAGGGGGAGCCGAGGAACACCAATGAACAACAACAATTAAATCCAAGTGGCCTTCCCGGCAAATTTGACGCGCGCATCTCACATGCACCGAATTTCTAGCACTAAACGAATATCTTAAGGGGTTGAGCTCAAGACCTTAAACAAGCGCTTGTCGGGAGGCAACCCGACGGTTTTACCTTTTTTAGTTGAATCTTTCATTTTTATTTTTGTTTTAGATATTTCTTAGTGTTTAGAGTCTAGAGTCGATAAAAAGCCTGAAAACTGGCTCTATTTTTCATGACAGGAGATGGAGAACGAGTAACCATTTGAATGGAGGATGGTCATGGCAAAGGGGAGCGCTCCAGGAACGTGCTCAGGCCTTAGTAGGAGGAAGGAACTGACGGGGAGCCGAAAAACAGAAAGTGAAGCAAAAATAGAGAGTTGGAGCTGAAAACAGCAGGCCACTTGGCCGAGTGACTTAGTCGTTCGGTCGAGCAAAGACCCTCCTCGGCCGAGTAGGGTACTGATCAGGAAAGATCCTAAAACCACTCTCTGTAATTTATATGCCACTCGGCCGAGTGACTTAGTCCTCGCCCAAGTGAATCAGACACTTTTTAGCTCTGAGTAGCCTGGCTACTCGACCGAACGACCTTTGTCTACTCGGCCAAGTCGTAAGATGTACTCGCCCGAGTCGTGACTTATGTAGAATAATTTCGAAAAAAATTTTAAACCGTGCCATTCGGCCGAGTGAACGCGTCACTCGGCTGAGTGACTTATCCTTTATAACCCAGCGCTCGCGGCTCAAATCCCCAAAACACAAAAAAAATTTCCCAAATTGAGCCCGAGCCTCTTCGTCTTCGCCCTCGCCTCACCCGAATCGCGTTCACCCTTGGCCGAGCTACACTGCCCCGCGACCCAGCAGCCGCCACTACGACCTCCCCCACAGAACGATGCTAGTGCTCCACCACCCACTTAGGCACACACTGGATGCCTCTCATACTTTTGCTGTTGCTATTCTGGATATTTTCTGCCTGCTAATTTTGCACCCCTCCTCCACACACGTTTGGGTCACATTTTGCTCATACTAGTCCATATCATTTTGGGAGAGAGGAGGTATTTTTGGGGACACTTATATTGCACCATTTTGATCTCTGCATGCACCACATGCATCTCTGCATACATCATATGCATACCCATCTCATTTTCTTTTATTTGCATCCTCATCATGCTTGCATCCTCACCCACCCCACCCATATCTTTTTTCTCGGTGTACCACACTTTGCACATTGAGGACACTGTGCAGTTTAGCTTGGGGGAGTGAGTGTCTCACTCACTTTTAATTTTCTTCACTTTTCTTTTATTTTTCCCACCTTTCTTTATTTTACACTTATTTTTTCACCCACTTTTTCTTTTTTTTCTCATGCATCACGTTTTCTTACTTTTTGTGTGCTACATATGTATAGAAGTTCTGATTTTTCTTTTATCCTTATTTCCTTTAGCCTTTTTTGCTAGAGACTGTGATGGTAATGACGTGGTATTAGCTTATCTCTATATGCATTTTATTTTTTCATGCCATCGTTTTTATTTCAGATATCATATGCCATGCTTGCTATGCATTCGAGATAGTAACCCATACCTTTGTTATATGAACGTGGATGAAATTCTTTTATTAGCTGAGTCTGATGCTTTATACTGTATACTCTTCATAGAAAACACACCAAGCTTCATGCATTGATTGCCTATATTTGGAGTACTGCTTTGTTGTTCCTATATCACTTCTTATTGCATGAAAATTGTACGCTTCACTTTCAGGTTGATTGAATGTATGCTATGTTGATATGACATGATTAGTTTACTTTCTGAGATAAAACTGAGTAGATTACATAACTCTGCTGAAAGTTGTCGTGCACATTCTATAAAGTGAACCGAGTGTTACATATTTTTCTTTCTCCACATATCTTGAGCTTTATTTTTATACTTAAAATCATTGGTGAATCTCCCTTTAGTGAATCTTACATTGGCATATCCCCCTTGCTATAAAAAATCCTTACTCCATCACCCCAAAATCAAAAAAAGAAAAATATTCATGTATATCTCTCTATCTTTTGATTTGGTATCCTTATTGTATATATTGATTGCTGAAAAAAAACAGAGAAAAATAAAAAAAGAATAAGAGAGAGAGAAAAGAAGTACATAAATGATCCCACTTCATATTCTTTCTCTCTTTCTTCCCTCTTTTGGAGCTTCAAAAATAGGGAATTGTCTTATTGCTAAATTTGATGCCATCACGCTTATAAATAAGCTTGGGGGGAGGATCCAATGATGTGTGAGAGAGTAGCTAGTTGTCTGTGCATGACAACCTAAGCTAGGTAATTTTCTATACTCGGTGAGATTACTAAAAGTTTTACGAAGTCCAGGAATTGAAACTTAGCATGCATTTCATGAAAACCACTCCTTTCTATTCCTATTGCTTCATATTGTGTGATACCTCTTATACTCCTAATAGAAAGCGATCAATTGAAAAGTGTGTGGTCTATGATTATGTATATTACTTTAGATGCTTCAGACGATGTTAATTCTAGAATGATTTCATATTTCATATCGTTTTGATATTCTTAGGTTTCTATATTGAATGCATCCTTGTATGATCATGATATCAAGATAAAAATCTTTGGCAAGTTTTTATTCGCCGTATGCTATTTGAGTAAGCAATTCCACATTATGAGAAAATGATCTAGCACCTCCCTCTTTGTTTTCTTTTCTATCTTCTTTTTCCTTTTTCCTTATTTTTACCCTCCGGGTTCGCCTTTTACTTATCTTCCTCGAGGACGAGTAAGAGGTAAGCTTGGGGGATTTTGATCGCTCCTTAATTTACACTTTTTTCTGCATGTTTTCATGTCATTTCGATCGCCCATATTGCATTTTTCACTATTATTCGACGATATCTCGTTGGTTTTCACTATTTCTCGTTTAGTCATATTTCAGGAGATATGGAGCGATCTGGAGTTAAAATGAGATCAAGGGACTTTCGCGCACACCGGAGCATTGCCCACAGCTTATTTGAGGAGTTAGCAGCGCTAGAGGATAAGCGGAAGAGGAAGAAATTCAATAGAATCGACGAGGAGGCGAGGAGGAGAAGAAAAGATCCCAGAAGCAGCTTACTCGGCCGAACAAAGAGTCTACTCGGCCGAGTAACAAGCTGGGTTCGGCCGAGTGAAACGAATACGCACAACAAAATTTCAAAGTTCCCTCGGCCGAGCAAGAAATTCTACTCGGCCGAGTGAGAAAGCTCACTCGCACGAGTAGAACAGGGATTTTCTTCCGAGAAGCGGCCAAGTTACTGGAAATTTTGAGAAGCCTACTCGGTCGAGCATGATTGCTTAATGGCCGAGTAAAGAAGCCTACTCGCCCGAGTCAGTCAGAGAGATAGACCCCTGAAACCCCCAGATTCTCTGTTTTATTATTGGGTCTGTCACTCGACCGAGTGACATTGTTACTCGGCCGAGTGACGCATTCCGACTGCTGCACTTGCGATTTCTGAGCTGCTCAGGGGCAATTCTGTGAGGATTTTTTTGGAAGATTTTGGCTTGTATTTAAACCTAGTTTTATCCCTAGTTTAGGAGAGGCTTCTATTATTTTTTGACGGCTATTCTTTTGTGAAATCTTAGCTGGAGATCATAGGCGACAATTTTGGTTTGTTCTTTCTTGCTAAAACTTTTATTTTTATGAATTGTCTCTTCTCTATAATGAATTGTGTTATGATTCTATTTGTTAGTTCTGAGATTTCTATGATGATTTGTGAGTAGTTTATTTGTTCTAGGGCATGGGGATGAACCCTATGGACCCGATCTTTGAATTGTGATGAATAGAATTGTTGCTAGGATTGAAGAAAGGTTAGGTTTTTGTCACGCCCCGCTTCCCAAAACGGCGGAGGCGAAGCGTGACGAGGCCCGCTTAGGCCAGAGCTGAGGAGCCCTGACCCAATAAGCGTCTGTGTGGTACCAAGACAAAGGTACAGGTCCCTGCATGTTAGTACAGAACAATAAAAGTACAAGAAGGAAAAGAACATCACAAATTTTATTCCAACATATCAAAGTACCAAGTCTCAACGCCCGAAGGGCTACAATAGCAGCAAAGTAAAACTAGTGGTGCAAGCACCCAACCTAGACAAAGAAACATAAAAGGGTGCTACGCACCCAACAAGAATAATATCGCCTCTGGAATCTGACACCAACAGTCACTAGCTCTGATCCTCCTCAGGGTCGTACTCGGGATCGACGCTCTCTGGCTCCACGTCGGCTGGCAAGTCAGTCTCCTCCACGTACTCTGGCTCAATCCCTGACGTACAGCACCAGAAGAAGGAACTGTACGTCATGTAAGGTCTACAAGAAAAGATTAGACCAAACTACAAGTGTACCAATTACTTACAACATTTTACTGGTTGATTAACATGCTGAGGTTCTTGACATCAGAAAGAAAACACAACGGACAAGTAAACAAGATGAGTAGTAGTCACAACGAGTGCTATGGACTACGGGACTAGCCTAACGGTGTCAAGACAAGACGGAACACGTGAAGCCAGACACGACAAGACAAGACAAGACACGAAAGGGTTCACGCCTGATCGGTTCGAGGGGGATCAATCCCTCTTGCCGCTTGCACGCTCAACCCTACCCCATAACCCCAAGAATCGTGACATGACATGGGATCACTTGCTCCAGCTTGACAAGTGCCCAATTGCTCTCTGAGCTGTGTTTCGGTACATGGGATCACCTACTCCAGCTTGGCAGGTGCCCAATTGCCCATCGGGCTGTGAACTAGTACAAGGGATCACTCGCTCTGGCTTGGCGAGTGCCATATTGCCCAGCGGGCTGTGCAGACGGTAAGGGACAAGACACGACAAAACAGGGAGGGGTTGTACTAGGGTGTCCACAACTCACGCACACGCATGTCAATCCTATGAGATCAGCATTTGTTGTTGTTGGACTCAGATTTCGTTGTCAAATCTGAGCCATCGAGGGCGTCCCGGACGCTATCATTTCACGTCCGGTTCTCAAGTTTCTAAATTAACAATCCCTAACAAGATGAAGGCCTAAACATGGCCGAGAACGCAAGTGATACACTTGCCTGTGGTGGCGAGCGCGTCGTCTCCCTGGTAAGCCTCGTCCAATCGTCTCGTCGGCGAAAAGTGTCTGTTTTTGACGCTTGCACGAAGATCCGGCGTTGAATCTGAAAAGGGGTGAAAGCTTTACGTCGCCCGAAAATTCCCAAGCCGCGGGTAACGCAGCAAGGAATGTTGATCGTCGGTGGTGGTGAAGATTTCAGCGTCTCCCGGCGTCGTTGCTGTCGGATCTGAAACGAGATCTCCGCGCTAGGGCAAAAGAAGAGGGAAAAGAGAAGAGAGGAAGAGCTTTGGGGAGGATGGAAGGCGCTAGGATGGAGGAATGAACAAGGGGGAAACGTGGGAGGTATGGGAGTATGTTTGGGGAAGAGGGAGACTGGAAATAATCTGGAGAAATGAAAGAGAAAGCCCCGTTTAAATAAGAAAACGAAACGGCGGCTAGCACAGAAATTAGGGTTTCGGGGTCAACTAGTCGGTCAGAGAAGGACGGTCGACCGACTAGTTTGGGAACTAGTCGGTCGATCATATAACTGTGACCGACTAAAACCCAAACCGTGAACAGGGTGTTGTAGGATTTATAGAGTTAGTCGGTCTGTGAAGGCTCGTCGACCGACTAGTTTGCAACCTAGTCGGTCGGCCAGTGTTCATAGACCGACTAAAGATGAAAAATGGCAACAATATATTTTTGAAAGTTAGTCGGTCTGAGAAGGATACCTAACTGACTAGTTCGTCAACTAGTCGGTCGGTTTTCGTTCTTTGACCGACTAACGGTAAACAGTAACCTGATGCGAAAAATGATCTCAGTACTTAGTCGGTCTGCGAAGGAGTGTTGACCGACTAGTTCGAAAACTAGTCGGTCGGCGGTTGAACTTAGACCGACTAAGCGCAAACAGTAACTTCAAGGAAAAAGCCTGACAAGAACTAGTCGGTCCATGAGAAGTTGTTGACCGACTAGCTGAACATCTAGTCGGTCGGCTCCTCAACGTGAACCGGCTAACTTGCACAGGAAGTCGCCAAAATGAGACGGGAAGCCTCGGGATGATTCTAATGAGTTCCGAGAGGGGTCCTATCCTAAGATGTGGACGCGGGGAAGTAAAAAAAAAGAAGACGAACGATCGCATATATATATAAATCATAGTCATCATACAAAACCAGCCGTTACATCCTACCCACCTTAAGAAAATTCCGCCCTCGGAATTTCTTTCAGAATAGGTGAGGGTAACGCTCTCTCATCTCATCCTCTCTTTCCCACGTGGACTCCCCAGGCGACCCATGACGCCACAGCACTCTCACCAGGTCGACTACCTTATTCCTCAGCTGCTTCTGCCGACGGTCCAAAATCTGCACGGGTTGCTGGTCGTAGGTCAGGTCCGGACGGACCGTGATCTCCGAGAAATCCACCGTGTGCGACGGATCACTGACGTACCGACGTAACTGGGATACGTGGAAAACGTCGTGAACACCCACCAAAGATGGTGGCAGAGCAAGGCGGTAGGCCACCGCTCCCACACGTTCCAGCACATCAAAAGGCCCAATAAACCTCGGGCTCAGCTTCCCTTTCTTCCCGAAACGAATAACTCCGCGGTTCGGAGAAATCTTCAAGAAAACGTGATCTCCAGGCTGAAAATCCAACGGTCTCCTCTTGGCATCCGCCCAATGCTTAAAGCGATCCTATGCAATTCTGAGCTTCTCCCTGATGTCTCTCACGACATCCACAGCTTCAACAATCATCTCTGGGCCCAACAGCTCCCGATCTCCAACGTCATCCCAGCTCAGCGGAGATCGACATTTTCTCCCATATAAGGCAGCAAACGGCGCCATGCCAATGCTCGCCTGGTAGCTGTTGTTATAAGAGAACTCCACCAAATGGAGATGGTCCTCCCAAGATCCCTTCCAGTCGAGTGTGCAAGCTCGCAGCATATCCTCCAGAATTTGGATAGTCCTCTCGGACTGGCCGTCGGTCTGTGGGTGGTACGCTGTGCTGAAACTCAGACTCGTACCCAAATGCTCCTGCAGACTTCTCCAGAACTGAGATGTGAACCTCGTATCTCTGTCAGACACGATGCTCACGGGGACTCCGTGTAAGCGTACGATCTCCTGCACGTACACGGCCTACGTCACAACTATTCAAGAAGGAAAAAAAAAATCAAAGAAGTAAAAGAAGAAATTTTACCTCTAGATACTTCCTCGCCAAAGCTTCCGTAGACTGGCCTACTCGAAAAGGAATGAAATGCGCAGTCTTAGTCAACCGATCTACGATCACCCAGACTGCGTCGTTCTGTTTCGGGGTCCGAGGTAAACCAGTCACGAAATCCATCGTAATATGTTGCCACTTCCACTCCAGAATAGGAAGCGGTTGCAGTAACCCAGCAGTACGATGATGCTCGGCCTTCACCTGCTGGCATACCAAACACTTGGCAACGCTCCGTGCCACACTTCTCTTCATGCCAATCCACCAGTAATTCTGTCGAAGATCCATATACATCTTGGTGCCACCAGGATGTATAGAATAAGGTGAGCTATGAGCCTCACTCAAAAGCTCCTCGCGAACATCTCCCGCAGGTACGCAGAGTCTGCTGCCGTACCGCAGCGATCCATCCTCATGAATCACGAACTCCGTACGCAGTCCAGCCTCGACCTGCCTCCTGATCCTCTGCAACTTCGGATCTCCTGCCTGTGCTGCCTTGATCCGGTCCACAATCGTGGACTGAATCTGCAAATTCATGAAAGTGTGAACCACACCAGGTAGGACAACCTCCAAATCCATCCCCTTCAGCTCCTGCTGAATCCTCCAGTTGGCAGTATACACCATAGCCGTAGGAAGTCTACTCAAGGCGTCTGGCACAACGTTCACCTTCCCCGGATGATACTGCAAATCTATCTCGTAGTCAGCCATACGCTCCAACCATCGTCTCTGACGCATGTTGAGCTCCTTCTGGGTGAATATGTACTTCAAGCTCTTATGGTCTGTAAAAATCTTCACACGCTCACCCAGCAAGAAATGCCTCCAAATCTTCAGCGCAAAGATCACTGCCGCCAACTCCAGATCATGCGTCGGGTAATTCTTCTCGTGAATCCTCAATTGACGAGAAGCATACGCGACCACGTGGCCATGCTGATGCAGAACGCATCCCAGGCCCTTCCCCGATGCATCACAATACACTTCAAAGCCTCCGCTCCGATCCGGTACTGTCAAAACTGGTGCCGTGGTCAACCTTGCCTTCAAGATACTGAAAGCCTCCTTACAAGCATCTGACCACAGAAACTCCTCATCCTTCCTTGTCAGCTTCGTCATCGGCTCCGCAATCCTCGAGAAATCTTTGATGAACCGCCGATAATAACCTGCTAGACCAAGAAAACTCCTGATGTCGGATGCTGACCTCGGCGTCGGCCAATCTCTGATTGCTCTGACCTTCTCCGGATCCACAGATATGCCATCGCCAAACACCACGTGTCCCAAGAACGCGACTCTGTCCAGCCAGAACTCGCACTTGCTATACTTGGCATACAATTTGTGTCGCCTCAGCGTCTCCAGTACTGTCCTCAGATGACAGCTGTGCTCCTCCTTAGACTTCGAGTAAATAAGAATGTCATCAATGAAAATAACGACAAACTTATCCAGGAAGTCGTAGAAAATTAAGTTCATAAGATTCTTGAACACAGCTGGAGCATTGGTCACGCCGAATGGCATTACCACAAACTCATAATGTCCGTACTTCGTCCGGAAAGCTGTCTTCGGGGCGTCATCCTTCTTAACTTTTAACTGATGGTATCTGCTCCTCAAGTCCAACTTCGAGAAGACTCTCGAACCTCCCAACTGGTCAAATATGTCGTCGATGCGCGGCAGCGGATACTTATTCTTCACGGTGACAGCATTCAATCCTCGATAGTCCACGCACATCCTGCGGGACCCGTCCTTCTTCTTCACAAGCAAAACAGGTGCACCCCACGGTGACACACTAGGGTGGATGAAACCCTTCTGCAACAACTCATCCAATTGCTTCCGTAGCTCCTCAAGCTCTGCGGGGGCCATCCGATACGGCGCCTTCGATATCGGCTGCGCACCCGGCATCAGATCGATACCGAACTCCAAGGCTCTGTCGGGTGGCAGACCCGAGATATCCTCCGGAAAGACGTCGTCAAAGTCTCTGACAACCGCTGGTCGGTCAATCTCCATCTCCATCTGTAACGCTGCTATCACCGGTACCTCCGGTTTGGCCCGAAATCTAATGGGCCCAAGCGACTCGCCGCGGCTTCGGAATTCGAACTCCGGATGACCTGGAATTCGGAAAACCACTCTCTTGCTATGACAATCGATCGATGCATGGAAATCTCCCAACCAATCGATGCCGAGGACGACATCAAAATGCGGCAGATCGTGGACGATGAAATCTGCATATAGCTCATGTCCACTAACCACTAAGGGAATCGACCGACATCCCGAATTCACCGTCACTACTCCGTTCCCAGTAGTGATGTCCCAACACTTAGGGAGCGCATGGGTAGGGATAAAGTGCCTTGTTACAAACTTCCGAGATAAGATGCACATAGATGCACCGGAGTCAAACAAGGCCAAAGCGGGGTGTGAGGACACAAGAATGGTGCCTAAGAAATCAAGGATCTAAGGTCAAACGCTACTCTAACAATCAAACGTACAGACAACACTAACTAACTATCAATACAATATAATTATGAAATGAAAAGGCCAGGTCAAGAAGTTACCTGCAATCACTCCATCCAGCTCCTTGGTTTCCACAGCAGTCATAGTATAGGCCAGTCTCGGGGTCTGCACTGCTCGCTGGTAAAGCTGCCTCTGTGGCACCAAGGGTGGTCCACGAATGGCAGGTCCTCTCTGAACCGGAGCAGGTGCCCTCATCTGTAACGGGGCTGGCGC